>VDFB02000013.1:68432367-68496658 GCA_007258455.2 Sequoia sempervirens | reverse complement strand
ATATTTTCTTTTTCCTTAATCCTTGTTCTTTTGATCTATTTCTCAAGTGACTTGTTGTGGTTGGTTTTTGGTCATTTTAAAAAACAACCTAAGTCTTTAATCTTCATGTAGTGCTTTTTCCTGTGGTCATGCAAAAAATTATTAAATTTTAAACCCTAGGTCCAATAGTCTTGGCACTCAAGTAGGATTTCTATTTTATCATTGACTGTGTATTGGTGGTTCAAGGTTACAAAAGTTGTAACTTATTTATTTGAACTCATTGGGAAACCGACCCCCATTTATCTATCCTTTAGGTTGATGGCGGTGATTGAGGCTATAAGATACATCGAGGAGAATACACCATATTGGTAGGAGACATTTTAGAGTCCCTCTAATGAAACAATAAAACACCATTGAAGGAACTGCATCATATTAGTGGGAGATACTTTGAAGTCCCCTCAACATCCTGATAAACACTTCACTGAAGAGATAGCTAAACATCAATGAGACTTGTTGATTAGTCCCTGCGACATACCGATAAGGTGGGACCTAATAGGAAATAGGAGGTAACAAGAGTTTACATCTGTCAAAGGTTCTTCATTAGGTTCTTCATAATGATTCCCTTCAATACTATGAAAAGGTGAATGAAATGACATAAATGGATAGGGGACAACATCCTGCCATCCTACCGAATGGAGGTGTTGACTTAGTTTGACCCCATGGGCTAGTAGGTAGGTTACATGTGGTTGAATCTTATACCATCACCAATTTTCTCCCATCACTGATGTGACTTAACCATTATAAAAGAAAACACCAATCAATGATGAATGGTGATGTGCTTCTATTTTCTTTGCATTGTTGGAGGCCTTCACATCACTGGAGTATGACTGATTCTTTTAAGTATTACAATGATGAGAAATGAGTGATGGAAGAATATTCTATAAAATATTCCTTCCATCAGAGCTAATTTTCACATGGCTCTTTCATTTGGTCAAGAAGTGGAGATTATAGCGATGAGTGATGGTCCCTAATAAGAAGTGATAAAGTAAAAAGGGGCACATGGAAACATTAAAAGAGATTGTTGAAAGAAAAAAGTGGGTAAAGTGTGAGGATTAAGGAGGTCTGTGGATGAGGTTTTACAATGAAAATGATGCCTTTTAGAAGGTGGGAAAAATATTCATCGAAAAAGGTAGATAGCTTTGTCCCACATTTTTCTCCCTCCCTTGAATGAAAAATGTAATTGCAATGATCAAATAGGAATGTTACATGTGTACATTATGGCTGGATGTTTTTTTTGCTCCATTTCGATAAGAAAGAATTCACAACCAAATGTATAGGTTAGTAATTGATCTCCAAAGGGAATTTGGAATGCAAGGACAAAAAATTAGGTTCAAGTCTAGTTGTAGTTTATTAAGTCTGTAATTTCTAAAAGCTTTAATGTTGTATGACGCTGCTAGCATAATTTGAATATGATGGAAAAATCCTAAAGCCACTTCTCTCCATTGTATTATTTGCACATATTTTGAATAAAAATATCAAGGCTATTTCATTTGGTCTCCATTGTATTTCTAGTGGTGTGTGTTCTTTATTAAGGCTCTGATTCAAGGAACTGGTTAAATCACCTTAATAGAAACACAAATTTATGCAAGTCATGTTTGGATTTGATTAGTAGTTCTAGATTCAAAATATTGAGTGTTAATATTGTAACAACTCTTTCATGTTGCAATTAAACATTATCATGTATCATGGTTTGGAGTAAGTTTGACTTCATGCCCTAAGATAAGGCAATAGCCTTGAATTTGTGTTTGTGGTTATAAGTTCTAAGATCAACCCCAATAAAAAAAAAAAAATTAAAAAAAAAATATTTTAGTTGAGGTTTTATTTATAGATATGCAATGTACTTCCGTATTCTCATGCTCTAAATGTTGAGTGTTGTAAAGGAGTAGCTATCTCCTTGAAATATTCCATTTATTGAGAAATTACATGAGAATTCAATTGTTATTTACAATGTGCATGGTCATTTGGCTGCATAAATTCATGATGAATAGTTGGGATAACTCAGAAGGGGGGTGAATCAATTCCCAAAAAACAATTCTTGACTTTAATTAATCTAAAGCAAGCTTATATCAATTAGATAATAATAAAAAAAAATATGAACATGAAAGCACATAACAACACCATGCAAAATGAACACTAGAATTTACATGGAAACCCAAGAAGGGAAAAACCACAAAGAATGCTAATTTTTAATTATAAAGCATCAGTTGAGGTGACATCAGTTAAGGTGATTTTTATAAGGGATCACTGCCAAAATGCTCATTGTAGGTAAGGCTCACTACCAGTGGGCTCACTGCCCAATTAAAAAATTATAATTACAACATAGTCTCATTGGAAAAAGTGAACTGATGAAGTTGCATCTACATATGCATGAATTTAGTTTTGATTAAGAGCACAATATTTTTCTGTAGTAGATCCAATCAAGAATCTTCTGCACACCTTCCTCGCACAACCTCTGCAAAGTAGATTACATCTTCCTAAAACTTTCCTTCATATTTCTTATCACATAATCCTTTACACCCTTTTATCTGCTCACACACACCATACGCCACACTTCTTATCTCATTCAAAACCAAAGAGATGTTCAATATATATATGTACCTATAGAAATAAGTTGGAAAAACACCATGTCTTCATAATCTCCTAAGTCAGCTTCAAGAACAACCTTGAAATATTCAATAAGGATTGGCATGCTAGCACTAGACCAAAAAGATAGGTGGCACATAAAGATCTTCTTACCACATTACCAAGGGACCCATACAAATGTCATACATAAGATAGGTTCATCACATAACATAATTTTCAAAAGATAGAAAACTTTGAATTTCATGGAATATATTCCAAAGATGATAGGAATGTCACAACCAAGACCAAATCTTGATTATCATCAATTTTAGTATCAACCATAGAAACACAATTAGACATACCAAAACTTGTAACATGATACATGAATGTCTAGATAACAAGGATATTCAAAATAAGCTTTGATCATAGTAGCCAACATAAAAAAGATTAGTCTTCATTTTTTTCCATTAACTAACTTCCACGGATGTCCCAAAAAAAAGTACTACCATATCTAGATCAAGGATAACATCTACACTACATACTCGATAGGATAAACCATTTATGTATATCATCCAGAGCACAATCTTTTGGATCCTAGATTTTGACATCAATGACATCAATGCTAAGTCATCTCAACAACTTCTCAACAATCTCCCCCTTTGGAATTGATGGAAAAATAACACAAACTCAAAAACTCAAAACTCCAAAACTCCAAGCACACTCCCTTTGTCAAAAAATTCAATACCTCTTCTTGTTTTTGTTTTCTCTTCATTTTCTCCCTCTTTTTTCCATCAAAGGGAAAGGGCCAAATAAGAACATTTAGGAAATCAAGTAAAAATAACACTTTCCACATGAAAAATTTTCTTGTACCCTCCTCTCACAGTTGGAAGAATCCTCTTCCAAGCTTGTACAACAGAAACCATTCTAGCACACATATTTTCCAATAGAGTCAACAACATAAATGAAGATGACTAGTACAGAGATAGGCACTATCATTCACAATCTTCTACATTGGAAAGAATCCTGGAGAGATGATCCAACCAGATCTCAACAATTTCTTTGACCAACTAGAAAGTTTTAACTAAATCTTCCCTCTGTCTCTAAGTAGACAATAACTCATCTTGCAACTCATGAACTCTTATTCTTTTTTTTTCCACTTTTATCTTTGAAGAAGTCAAAACACTTCCCAATATTATTCAGTTTAGATTCAATAGATTCAATTCTGCTTCTAAAATTATCAACAACAATAGACCACCAGAGACAATACTTGTAGATGTCAGAAATCTCCTTAATGCATTCTCTTGTCTCACCAATAATCTTGGATAGTTTTTGTTTGGATTTGACACACCTTCTCTCAATCATATCTTAGATCTTATGTCCTTCAGGTCCTTCCAACAACATCCTTTCTTCAACAACTTCTACCAGATCATCTAGTAGTGAGTCAAAAATAACTTAAATAGTAATACCCTTTTGGAGAAAATAACCAACAAAGGCATCTTCAATTCTAGGCCTTTTGTTCAGAGAGCAAGCATACCACATTTCGCCAACCATTTTCATATCGCCTTCATCTAACACTGAACAAAATTCATCTAGATTGAAAGAGTTAGATCTAGGTAGAAACCTTTCTTCCTTCTCCTTCTCTTCTGAGATAGTGATGACATCCTTTGTGTTAATTTTTCTCCTTTTAGGTATCGGAGGGGAACCACCAATGACAACCTCTAACTCCTTACTAGAGGAGGAACCCTCCTCAAACTGATTGATAGGCATAACACTAGACACTATCACAACAGAGAAAAAATTCATATGTAAGGATGAGAAATAAACTTTAGATGCACTTTCTTTATCTTTCGTACATTCTAGATATGTATGAACTTTCTTTTAGATAGGGATTCTAGACTTCCACTTAACATTCTCCTTTGATGGTCGTGAATTAAGAGAGTAAATTACTAAACACATGAGTAGAGCCCCAAACCGAAAGGAATAACTTTCAACCAAAGAAATTCTGACATTCTCAATTAGGTTTTCCATTATCAGGCTACATAGGTCAAAATGTTTATTTTCCTTCACCATCTTATGTGCAAGATACATGACAATAGCTAATGTAGAACCTTCATGATTTCATAAATAGATTTTGTAAGTGATATTGTAAGCAACATACCTCACTACGGAATCAACAATGGTATTTATTAGTAGTGCTCAAGGGTCTTTGTCAATGCCAGTAAGCTCCTCTACATCTCTATATTTCATCATTTTCTTCCCAGTCAATTCACTAACATTGCACAATCTAGTAATAGCTTCAATGGATTCCTTAGTGATCTAATAGGGTTTTTCCAAAATGATGTTGCCATTGTTGAATTGAATCAATAGGAACAAGATATATTCTTTATCGACAAACCAAAAAATTCTCCCCATAAATCCATACCCAAGGTACTTACATTTTGCAATTCATAAATTTTCAACCCTATTTCCATTTCCTTCATCTTCCAATGATCAAATTTGTCCAACTCTACTCCCTTTAGTATTAGAGGAATAATACCATTGGATTCACTATCAATCAATATGGATTCCATCATTACGCTTAGCTTCTTCAAGCCTTTTATTTCTCAGTGAAACCTCTTATGCTTCTTTGCAAACTATGAGAAATGATTTGAAACTCCACCTTTTATCCTTAATTACTCATTATGATTTTTCCACCAACATTTACATCAATGACACCATCAAATGTACTTCTCTTTACAATCATCCAAATTAAGCTTTATCATATACATTACCAACCGGATAAAACTTAGTCATGTTGAAAACACATCAATATAATTTCAGAGAGGGGGAATTAACATGATATGAAATGAAAGACTCTCCTTGATCCAAGGAAGTTGGTACAAATTTTGGAATAGCTTGTACTAGGATTCAATACCCTAGAAGAGCTCTCCTCACTTGTTTCCTTTTTCTTCCAAACCATGAAAAACTTCTTCTTAGATTCATCTGATTCTACAAACCTTTTTTTTCATGCTTTTTTGGAGCAAGATATCTGCATGTGTTAGCATAATGTTCAGGTTGACTACACTTGTAACATCTTTGTCTTGATTTAACTAAGTGAACCCTAGATCTACACTGATTAGCTTTGTGACCATAACCATGGAATAGATAGCAATTACCATGAAATATATTATTCATTACATTCCCTCTAATTATATTAGATGATTGACTTCTACAATGACTTGCTTTGTGACCAAACTTGTGACAGTTAAAGCATTGAGTACCTAGTTCCCTCTTGCTTCTACAATCTACAACCTTATGTCCCAAAAATTTTCATAGAAAACAATAGTCATTAAATGATAAGTACCTTTGAGCATTTGGTTTCCTAACTAAAGGTCTTTTTGTAGGTGTTCTAGAGTTTCAGACCTTGTTACAATAGATCTTGCTTCAGCTTCAATTACTTTTTATTGGCCCTTAGTATTTTGATTTAATCTTTCACCTGAGAAGCCAAGTCCTCCCTTATCCTTGTGACATTTCTATAGGGACAAGAGTTGATCCAAAATTATGCTACTTTCACATACAGGTATGTGCAGGATCATTATGGAAAAAATAGGCCCTTAAGTTTCAAAAAATTTAGAAAAATCAGAGTTAGGCAACTTGACGTAAAGATTTGAATAAGTTATCTATATTATTTAAAAAATATGTAAGAATAGAATCTTTAGCAAATTGAATGTAGTTTCTAAACTACTAGGTTTTAAAAAAAATCTATTTGGTGAAAATATGAAATTTCAATGCAGTGGTACTTAAATTTCAGGGAAAAAATAAGAAGTAGGTGTCTGTCTGATCACCTTAACCACAATAAAATGATAATTTTTTTTATAAGATTTTAAATATAAGTAGAGGACTCATGCCCAAATGTGATGCACATTTTTTTGTAATTTTTTTCCAAATAAATAATTAATTATGAATTTTTTATTACAATTTTTTTTAAAAATATAAAAAATCATATGTCTGACCACCTTAACTTGGTCAAAAGTTCATGAAATTCATTTTTTTCTTTTTTTAATCCTATAGTATGTGAAGCATAGAATGTGATGCATTTTTTGGATTCAAAAAATGTGATACTGTTCGAAAGCTATAGATGTTTTTCAATTAGCCTATCAATCAGGACTTTAGTTGTAATGTGAATATAAAATGAATAATAATTACTTATTAAATTCAAAGTAAAACATAATTTATATCAGTCAAAAGCTGAGAATCTCCTTTAAAAACCTTTTTCATTTCATCAATTTTGGGTAAAAAAATAGTCGTCAGCCACATACCCATTATATTGCCACTTTTTGGCCCATCATGATCTTGCACACACCCATACTCTTGCTTATGATTTCATCCTTCTTACCTGTTGATCTAACTTCTCATTTTCTTTCAATTTAAGTTTGATGGAATCCTTGAAGTTTTCTTCAGTCTTATTCCATTCTTCCATTTTCTGTTTGATGGTATCTTTGAGATTTTCTTTAGTCTTCTTGCATTCATCCAATCACTACTTTAAATCCATAATACTTTTCTTTGACTCCTTTAATTCTTGGTTGAAATATTTGTGTCTTGCTTTGAATTTCTATATTTTCTCCCTTGGCTTCGAGATACAATCATTTTCCTCCTTGAGGTTTTCTTTCAATTCTTTATTTTTAGATTCCATGCTTTCCATATCATTGAACATTATCTTCAGTTCTTCCTCTAAGTAATAATCTCCTACCATCTTCTTCAAGCTGCCAAGACCTCCCTCAAGCGATTAAGCTCTATCTGCAAGGGACAAAGCTTTGATACCAAATGATGAACAGTTCAAATAACTGAGAGGGGGGTGAATCAGTTATCATAAAACAATTTTTTTGACTTTAATTAATCTAGAGCAAGCTTATATCAATTAGATAATAATCAAATAGATATGAAGATGAAAGCATATAACAACACTATGCACAATGAATACCAAAATTTACTTGGATACCCAAGAAGGGAAAAACCACAGAGAGTAGTAATTCTCAATTATAAAACACTAATTAAGGTAACACTAGTTAAGGTGATTTTTACAAGGGCTCATTGCCAAAATGCTTACTACAACTAAGGCTCATTGTCAATAGGCTCACAGATGAATTAAAACACTTGATTACAACTAAGGCTCATTGTCAATAGGCTCACTACAACTAAGGCTCATTGTCAATAGGCTCATAGATGAATTAAAACACTTGATTACAACATAGTCTCACTAACAAAAGTGAACTGATGAAGATGCATCTACATATGCATGAATTAAGTTTCAGCTAAGAGCACAATATCTGTCTGCAACAAATCTGGTCAAGAATATTTTGCACACCTTCCTCACACAACCTCTGCAAACTATATTACTTCTTCCTAACACTTTCATTCAGCTTTCTTATCACATAATCATTGACACCCTTTTATTTTCTCACACACACCATACACCATACTTCTTCTCTCATTCAAAACCAAAGAGATGTTTAATATATATATATGTACCCATAAAAATAAGTTGGCCAAACACCATGTCTTCATAATCTCCTAAGTCAACTTGAAGAACAACCTTGAAATATTCATTAAGGCTTGGCACACTAGCACCAGACCAAAAAGATAGGTCCCACATAAAGATCTTATTACCACATTACCAAGGGAACCATAAAAATTTCATACATGAGATAGGTTCATCACATAACATAATTATCAAAAGATAGAAAAATTTGAATTACATGAAATATATTCCAAAGCCGATCAGAATGCCACAACCAAGACCAAATCTTGATTAAAGCATCAATTTCAATATCAACTAGAGAAACATGATTAGACATACTAGAAATTGTAACATACTACATAAATTTTTGGATAGCAAGGATACCTGGAATAAGCTTTGAGTACAACAACCAACATCAAAAGATTAGTTTTCATTATTCTACATTAACTGATTTCCACAAATGTCCCAAAAAATAAGTACTACCATATCTTGATCAAGGATAACATCCACACTACATTCTTGATAGGATAGATCATTTTGTATATCATCTCAAGCACAACCTTTCAGATCCTAGGTTTTGACATCAATGACAACAATGCTAAGTCATCTCAACAACTTCTCAACAATTCATAGGTACATTGTGTGGGATTATCCTCCTCGGTTTTGGAGAGCCTAAAGTGCAGGGGAGAAAAGTGTAGAATCAATATCATGTTTGTTAGCGACTAATCTTGAACTTCTTAACCATAAGGACTAGCTATCTTTATAATTTAGCTAGAAAAATTTCCAATAGATTGGAAAAACTGCTATGGAAAAGCACTAACAGGTCTTTGAGCAAAGAGTGAAGAATTTGGTGAATCTTAACATCTGGTTTAGATGTTGAAATTTTTAGACCTAGAAGTGGTTTTGTTGCAGAAATTTTAAAGAAGTTATATGTGACTTTGTTGTTGGAGAAGACCCAAAATGAAATTAATATTTGAACGAGCTTCATATTTTTTGAGTTTTAGTCCTCTATCAAGAGAAGTGGCAACTCTATCAAAAGAACTTGATAAGAGGTGAAGCAAGTTTCAGATCTACAAATATTTCCAATTAGGAAGGAAAATTTATAGCAACTACAACATATCTAGGTATTTTTTATTTTTTGGTTTTCATGAAGAATAAGTCTCTGTATGAAGACCATGTTTGAAAGTCCTATAAAAAATTTGTTCCCTTATTTAATGAAAATGAGAACTACAAAAAAGGGATAAAGGGATATTGAGAATTAAATAGTACTGGAGGGAATAAATTTTTATTTGAAAATATGTATGACTATTCTGGTTCCCCCTCTACAAGCTTTAATGTCATGCCTAAAACACAGTCATGTCCACAAAGAAAGATGTTCACTACTAAAAGATATAACCTTTTGACTTCAATAAAATCCAAGGTTATCCACACTCAGTCCCAATAAAAATGAATGAATACTTTCCTAGGCTTAGAGGAGGTCTCAAAGAGTTAGCATCATAACATTTACAAAGTTTCATTGATTTGATGGAGGACTATCAAATAGAAGAAGAGGATGCTATCACAAATTTTTTGTGATAACTTTAGAAAATGTTGTTGAATATTGGTTCTTTGGTTTACCAATACATTCCATATAGTCACAGAATGAGCTCAAAATAAATTTCATTTATCAGTTTGAAGGAATATCAATAGATAATGAATGCCTATTTTAGGATAGGAATATGCATATCTAAGAAGAATTTGAAGATCAGTCTGAATGTAAAGTTGAATCCATGTCACATATTGATGCATTGTATGATATAAGAATATTTGAGAGTGAATCCTCATATTATTTTCATGATAGATTCATAAAAATTCTATTATCTATACTAACTATATTAAATAGACATGATTTATCAATATGTATTGATAGTTTTGTGAAAGACTTGAGCCAGGTTTGAGTACCATGCTAGTTGACTTGAAGCCCCCTAACCTTGAGTGAATATATCAATGGATTTTAATGATTGAAGAAATTATAGAACAATGTGGAAGTGATTTCCTAACAAGCCTATGTGATGGTACTTTTTCAAGACTTGATCAAATGGATTTGAATGGTATAGTAGAAGATTAGAATGCATCTTGTAGTGACGAGGATTTTTTTTTTAATCAACCCATAGAGAAGATAAATGTAGATGAATATTGCAACCATAATAGCCAAGATATAAGGTATGATGAGATGGATGAGGTGTGTGAATCCATTCCTTCTAATGGCTTTGAAGACACAAAATTAGAGAGCCAATTATTTATATCAAATGAAGGCTACAATAATGAAAATGATATTGAAAGAACATTCTCTTTCATTCACAAGGAGAAAAGTAGTGTTACATATGTAAATATGAAACCAAATGAAAATAATTCCTATCTAGGTGGTTAAGATGACTACAATTCTATTTGCAGCCCTAGTGACTGCGAATACTTTCAAGTAGAGGAAATGGGGTTGTTCTCTTTAAGTGAAAAGTATTCCAAATAAAATGATGATAGTATTTTTTTAAAAGAATAAAAAATGCATGGTGATGCTATGAAGGCTTATGATAGTATTGAGAGCCTTTTGAATGATAATCTGAGGTCAGATTGTGATGATGATATAAGACTTTTTGAACCTTGTATGGAAGGGTTGGCTACTGAAAACCAAGGTGATTTGAATATCCTCTCTTCAAGAAATGAGTATGATGTTGTCAAGAAAAATGGGACTCCAAGTTTTCTTGGATACAAGCATGATGATGGATATGAATTGAGCATACTTTTTGAAGAAGATATTTGTGATCGACGATGCTATTGTACACTTGGTCATGTCACTTTGATATTTAGTTCAAGAGATTCATTCAATGAATTAGTTCAAAAATCTAATTGTGTAGAACATGTGCATAGGTGGGTGATGTGAATGATAAACAAGGAACTCCTTTGTTGTTTGATATTTCACCTTCTTCTATTCCTTTTTCTAGTTTTGAATTAGTTCAAAAAGCTAATTGTGTAGAACATGTGCATAGGTGGGTGATGTGAATGATAAACAAGGAACTCCTTTGTTGTTTGATATTTCACCTTCTTCCATTCCTTTTTCTAGTTTTGAAGGTATCACTAATTTTTTGCATGAGGAAAACATAACTGTAGTTTTACATGAAAGTGAACATATAGAGATAAATGATGGTACAATTGATGAAGATATTTAGGATGAATTTGCACCTGAAGAATGTGATTGTGTTCATCACATGGATGCATATGAGGACCTTTGTTGCAGGTGTGAAACTTATAGTATTCCTCATGAGTTCAGTAGGCTTTAGATAATCATGTTGATGTAGCAAGAGGTAATTTTGAGTGTGATACTTCTTGCAATAGTGAATGTGTTTTGAACACTCACTATGAGGTATTTGTTACAAAGAAAAATTCCCATTCATATGAGCCTACATTTGAATCTTTCTTGTGTGATGATATGATGAATGTTGATAACCTTATCTTTGAACCTAATATGGAAACCATTTTTTGTGTATGGGACACTGACATTTCTTCTAAATGTCATGATTTGAATGAAAATGATGGTATTATGGATGTTGATAAATCTCTTTTTTAGAATCTTGAGGCATATAATAATGTGACTAAATTGTGTTGTTTGGATGGAGATAAACTAGCTTGTGATGCAATTCAGTTAAAGGAGATACACATGTGTGAACATTTTTTGTTTACTACAGAAGACAATTCAATACCATATGTAGAACATGACATATTTATTAAGCCTAATGATTATGAGGGTTTCACATTTGATGTGTAGATGAATGATGATGAGAAATCTCATACTGACTCTTTTTTAGCACACTATGAATTTT
Source organism: Sequoia sempervirens (assembly GCA_007258455.2). Lineage (NCBI taxonomy): Eukaryota > Viridiplantae > Streptophyta > Pinopsida > Cupressales > Cupressaceae > Sequoia > Sequoia sempervirens. The sequence goes on along the minus strand of VDFB02000013.1, from coordinate 68,484,706 downwards.
TTAACTTTTCAGTCCAATTTGACAAGAAAATGATTGTGTATGACAATAATCATGTTAGTGAAGGATATCACAAAAATTATAAGTTTTCTCTATTTAATAAGAGTGATATATGCATGTCATATAAGGATATATTTCAATTGATGTTTTTTTCCAATATCATATTAACAGTGTTAGTGGAGGCATGCCAATGGTGATTGTGCTTTTTAGATATGCAATGGTAGTGTTTTCGTACTTGGCTTAGTGCAAAAAACATAAAACAACATGTTTGACAAAGGAAAACATTGGTTCTTCTTTTCATTTGGTGGCCTAGGGCCATCAAATGAAGTTTAAAATTTTGAATAAAGGAGAAGTTGTAGAGCTATCCAATGGATTTGGTACTTGGTCTACTCCCTAGAGATATTAAATCTCACCATGCCCACAAGGGGCATGCATCCCCAAACATGAGACACTAGTGGAACCTTCAAAATTTCATGTTCCATTGATCTAATGTATTTTCTTGGGTGGTTTCTCGGCTTTGAAATACTACAAGGGTTTAGGGTTTTATGTTATATGGTTGGTTTTCCTTAGAATATTTTCTTTCTCCTTAATCCTTATTCTTCTTGTCTATTTCTCTAGTGACTTGTGTTTAGTTTTTGGTCATTTTAAAAAACAACTCGAGTCTTCAATCTTCTTGTATTTAGTGGTCCCTTATGTCTAGGGTTACCATCTCATAGTCTTATTAAAATATCTCCCTCAAGGTGAGTTTTCCTATTGGTGAGTTACCAATTATTAAATTTTAAACCCTCGGTTGAATAGTCTTAGTTCTCAAGCAAAATTTATATTTTTTCATTGATTGTGTAATTGTGGTTGTAGGTTGCATAAGTTGTAACTTATGTCTTTGAACTCATTCGACAACCAGCCCCCATTTATCTAGCTTTTCGATTGACGGTGGTGATTGAGGCTATAAGATACATTGGGGAGAACACACCATATTGGTAGGAGACATTTTAGAGTTCCTCTGATGAAAGGATAAAACACCATTGAAGTAACGGCATCATATTGGTGGGAGCTACTTTGAAGTCCCCTCAAAATACTAAGGACTTCATCGAAGAGACAGATGAAAATTGGTGAGACTTGTTATTTGGTCCCTTTGACATATTGATAAGGTGGGACCTGATAGGCGATAGGAGGTAACAATATTTTGCATCAGTTAAAGGTTCTTCATTGGGTTGATAGTTGGATTTTGGTGGGACTTAGTGGCTAGTCCCCTCGACATCTCAATAGGTACTTCATGAATTAGACAGGCACATGTCGATGGGAAAAAATAATGAGTCCCTTCAATACTACAAAAAGATGAATGACATGGCATAAATGGATAGGTGGCCATAGTCTACCATCTCACCGAACTGAGGCATTGAATCAGTTTGATCCCATGGGATAGCGGGCAAGTGACACTTGGTTGAATCCTATGCCATTGCCAATTTTCTTGCATCACTAATGTGACTTGACCATTTTGAAACCAAAAAATGATGAGCGATGAATGGTGATGGGCTTCTATTTTTCTTTGCATCACTGGAGGCCTTCACATCGCTAGAATAAGACTAAAAATTTGAAGTATTATAGTGAAGTGCGATGAGTGATGGGAGAATATTTTGATGAATAATCCTTCCATCAGAGCTACTTTTCACCTCACTCTTTCATTTGGTCAAGTGATGGAGATTATAGTGATGGGAGATGTTTCCAAATAAGAAGTGATAAAGGAAAAAGGGGCACATGGAAAAATTAAAAGAGATTGTTGAAAAAAAAAAAGTGGGTGAAGCGTGAGGATGAAGGAGGTCCATGGATGAGATGTTACAATGACAATGATGCCTTTTGGAAGGAAGGAAAAAATATTCATTGACAAAAGCAGATAGCTTTGTCTCACATTTTCCTCACTCCCTTGAATGAAAAATGTAATTGTAGTAGTCAAATAGGAATGCGACATGTGTACATTATTGCCTGATGCTTATTTTTCTCCTTTGTTTTGATAAGAAGGAATTCACGGCCAAATGTACAGGTTGGTAATTGATCTCTAGAGGGAATTTGTAATGCAAGGACATAAAATTAAGTTCAAGTCTATTTTTTAGATTGTTAGGTCTAAAATTTCTAGAAACTTTAATGTTCTATGACAATGCTAGCATAATTTAAATAGGATGGAAAAATCTTGAAGCCACTTCTCTCCATTGTATTATAAGCACAAATTTCCAATAAAAATGATCAAGGGTCTTTCATCTGGTCTCCATTTTATTTTTGGTGGTGTATGTTCTTTATTAAGGCTCTAATTCAAGTAATTGGTCAAATCACCTGAATAAAAACACAGATTTGTGTAATTTGTGCTTGTTTTGATAAGTAGTTCTAGATTTAGAATATTAAGTGTTAATATTGTATTGTAATATTGCAACAACTCTTTCAGGTTGGAATTAAACATTTTCATGCATCATGGTTTGTAGTAAGTTTGACTCTATGCCCTAAGATAGGCACTAGCCTTAAATTTTTGTTTATGGTTATAAGTTGTAAGATCACCCTCAATAAATATAAAAATTGTCAAATTTATATTTCAGTTGAAGCTTTATTTTTGGAAGTGCAATTTACTTTTGTATTCTCATGCTCTAAATGTTGAGTGTTGTAAAGGAGTAGCCAGACCCTTGAAATATTCTATTTATTGAGCAATTACATGAGAATCCATTTGTTATTTGTAATGTACATGGTCATTTAGATGCATAAATTCATAGGTACATTGTGTGACATTACCCTCCTAGGTTTTTTAGAGCCTAAAGTGTAGGGGAGAAAAGTGTAGAATCAATTTTTTGCTCATTTTACACTAATCTTGAAGTTCTTAAGCATAAGGACTAACTATCCTTTAGAGGATTTTCAAGGTTTAGCGAAAAATTCAACCTTGTGCAAGGCCTCATTGATTCTAATCATATCGTAATTGGAGGTGTTAATGATCAAGGTATTAAATCTATAGCAACTCCCAGTCAAAATTTGCAAATCTTTACCAAACCTATGCCTAATCATAATATATCCTTTGTAAAAGCTAGTAAGATAAATAATGATGTGGTGAATGTTGATACATATGATGAAAACATGAAAGACAATGAGAACAATCTTATGCATGATTTAGTTGCATTTATTGGGTATAAATCCTCGCGGGGCCCAACTAAATATTGTATTGCTTTTCTCACAACGGGAGAAATATGTAAGCAATGCGATGGTCCACTCTCTATAGAGTTGGAAGGAGTAATGACAAACCTACTATGGGATATTAATTGATCTTGTCTATGTAGAGAATGTAATCATTGAAAAATTCCTATTTGTGCATGAACTCTTTCAAGAAACATATAAAAAATCGAATGCATGGATTGAAACACATAATTGTTTTTCTTTCCCTATGATTGGCTTGATAAATCTCCCTCTAAAGGCTGGACCAAAAACATTAAATTTCTCATTCACCATCATCCCTTCATCAAAAATATTTCATGTGAAGTTACATGCTATCCATGGATTCTCTCATGAATTCCATCTTGTTAGTTATTGCATGGATGTAGGTTTCCATTTGGGATCTTTATAGTTTATCATAATGGATTTAATTATGTGTCTTCTCATGGGAACTATTCATTGGATTTCTTTTTGGCTTAAGCCTATTATTGAACCTATAAGACCCTATGAGGTATTTTCAAATCCATTCAATTTTAAGGTGGGGTGCTTAGCAAAATTGTCCCTTAGCAATATAGCTCAGCCCATGATTGAACCACCTATCCTTGATGAAACCATGATTGAGCCAAAATCCCTTCAAGTAGCCAAGACCAACCTTTGACAAAATCCCCATATTTAATCAAAAAAATATCATTGTTCCTCCTAAAGTCAAATAAGTTTACAAAGCTAAAGAGAAAGTGGTTGAGCAACCTCACATGGTTTCTTTCATTCCTCCCTTAAGGGAAGAAAAAAAATCATTGAACCCACTCCTACACAAACCCAACTTGAAAATGGAATGAAAAGAAACTAAAATGTTAGAGAGTGTAGGTGTAAACGTGGTAGTGCTCATTTTTTGCAAGAAAAATAACAAAATAACAACATAGAAAATAAAAATACAAACTTGTTTATAGCAAGGAATGATGCCTCTCTATAGTATAAACAACAAAAAACCTCTATGGATATTGTCATTAGACCTCCTACTGTGATTAATTTGGATGATGAAATTGAAATTACTAAGATTGATGAACAAGTGCACATAATGAGTTGAATTTAATATTTTACTCTTATATGAGCTTAAACAATGATCCTCCTAATAATATTATTAAACTTGGTGCTTGTCCTATTTCGACACTTGATGTTGTCCCTTTGGCTATTTGTCCACATTCCACATATACTGAGTGAGATTAGGATGTAGATGACTTGCTATAGGTCAACTTGTATGCACCTTACTAGTCTTTTTTCTATGTTCATTGTGTGATTTCATGTGCATAATGTGATCCCCTGCACTATTATGTTTGATGTACCTCTCTCTTCATGTGTATTCCTCTATTTGTACCTACATTCTTCTATATGTCATAAGCATTTATCTTTTCATTTGTCTTGTGTTTTCCTTTGGGGGATGACACAAGGAATCAACACATTTAGCTCTCTTTCATGTTGACCTGAAATCTTTTTCTTTGTTTTTTCTATGTGTCATTCTTCATGTTCTATGAGTATTTGGGGAATGATGATGTTTTTGAGCTCTAAAATAATATAGTAGCAAAGATATATTGACCCTGAATCTATGGATCCCTTATGTATTTATGGTGGTAACCCCTTCCCCTTTTCATGATATAGCTTCATTTCGAAACATATGATTTGACATAGGGATTTTTGAGTAAGCTCTCATGTCCTCTTTATGGTTAACACAAACTATTTGCTACTTTAAAGTTACTGCTCACAACAATGGTGTTGCAATTACTTTAAAGTGGGGGCATACATTAGCATTATTTTTGACAATCATGTTTCTTTGTGTGATTTTCTTTATTCTTGTGTTGTTTCCTTTTATTGGCAGTTTCATTAGGTTTGATGTCCTTTGAGAGTGTGATATTTCTTAGTGTATGATTTTCCTCTTAGTGGTGATGCTATGCATTACATTCCCTATGTTCTGAATCTTTTATTCTTGGATTTGTCCTCTCTTGGAGATATTAGGCACAATGATCCCTAAGGTGAGACATTACACGAATTAAGTAATATCCCTTTAAATATATATGTGTGTGTATGTGTGTGTGTGTGTATTTTCATAAGTGTTTAACATAATACAACTTGTTAACCTTGTGAAGCCCAATGTCGTCATGTGTGTGGTAACCCATCAGAGGTATTAGAGGGATAGCTTTGGTATGGTAAGTATAGTGAGAGTGTGTAGACCTAACATGACTTTCTCAGTAAGGCAATTTCTTAGGGACTCACCTAGTGGACGTCCTGAGGTTTCATTAGCTTGTGTGACTATGTGTGTCATTTTTATATAGTGGATATTGAGTTCTACTTGTGAACATGTTAGACAAATAGTTGAGACGTGTTCCACATCTTGTTGGATAGTCAAAGCTTGATCCACCCTTTTAGACAAACAACCTAGACATGTTCCACATCGTATTGGACATTCAAAGCTTGATATATTTCCCTCTTCTTATATATGCTTTTGTGTTATATGATTGAGAATATTTGTCATTGTTACATACATATGTGTCTCGAATGTCTACTTTAGTGTGAGTTTGACATGGGGTCCTCCTCTCACTAAAGTGGGGGCTAAATGTAGTGTAGGAAAAAGTATCCCTTTTTCACACTTAATTTGGGAAATATTAATAATAAAATGAGCTAAAATGATGCCTTAATTTAGTGTTGTAATATGTGTTTTACATATTCACACTCATTTTAGGGCCTTATTAAATAAAATGGACTTAATTATTCCTTATTTGTAGTGTTGTAAGGTGTAGCTTTACACATTCACACTCATCTAGGGTCTTATTAATTAATTGAGGTTAATTTTCCTTAATTGGACCCTTTAGTTCAAATTCACACTCATCTAGCCTAATCAATTGAAATTTTCAAAGATGAAAACCCTAATAAATTGGACCCTTTAGTTCAAATTAACACTCATCTAGCCTAATTTTCCTTATTTGTAGTGTTGTAAGGTGTAGCTTTACACATTCACTCATCTAGCCTAATCAATTGAAAGTTTCAAAGATGAAAACCCGGCATTCATAAATTTCATGACATAACACATCATTGGAGAATCTGTGTCCTACGTAAGTGACCTAAAACCCATTTTCCCAAGCTCACTTAGACCTAGGACCCTAATTTAAATTTTTTTTTGGTGGTATTTCAATGATTTCAAATGTATATTCACATGTCATCTTGTGTTATTTGAATTTCAGGAATTAATGTTAAAATATGTATAAATATAAGGTCATTTTCACTATGTTTCATCCTAGAAAATTTTCATGAGTACTTAGAGAATTCAAGTGAGCATTATCAAGAGTATTTCAAGAGCATATTCAATGCATTCAACAAAAGATTTATTGAAGATTATTACAGCAATCAAGATCCTATTATTATCTCAAATTATTCTTGCATCATGCATGTTATTTGAGCTAATATGTTGTATTGTTCAAGATCCATTCAAACATTCAAATGCATTGTTTCAAATCAAGTTTCAAGATCAAGATCCACATCCATTGAAGTTATTTCATGCAAGTTGCAGATCTCCATTCCAAGGTTTAAACAAGGGTTTGGTGAGTTGTGACATTACTTTGTTCATTCATCATTCCTTCATGTTTCATAGTTTCATTTCAAGGTTTATTAAAAAAATGGGGTTTGACCAAGGCAAACCCTCATTCACCATAAAAAAAAAACATTTTTCCCTCTTGATTTTTGTTTGCAGATTTTAGGTGGAAGATCTATTGAAGAGAAAACTTGCAAAGTTTCCAAAGTTGCATTTGTATTCATCATTCTTGCAACTTCACAGAAACTCACCTATAGGATATATTTCCTACTGTCTACCTATGAAAATCGAGGATCTAGGAGTGCAGACACAGTAGAAGAGAACCCAAAAACCATTTTTATAGAGCCTTATCCAAGACACATTCACCATAGAACCAATGAGTCCTTAGTTGGCTTTGAAAAAACACTTTTAGTGATGAGTACACATCTTATTCCCTTTCTCATATCTTCATTTTGATTTATGGTTCCATTAGTATTGAGCTTAATCTTTCAAATTCAATTTATAGTTTGCATTTTGGAGTTATTTTTCCATTTTTAATCTGATAAGTAGGACCCAAAGTGTTGTTTAATTAGGACCCTCATCCTTGCAAAAAAAGGAAATTTGCAAATTCACACTTTGACTTGACTCACCTTTTGATTGATAGTCATTTCATTGTGTGTATCTCATTTCCTAATGAAATAGTGGAAGATAGGTCCATCATAATCCCATTTCCCATTCATTCCCATTTAATGCACCTATTTTTCACCTTTTCAAGCATAAAGTAGTAAGGTTGATACTATATTTAATAATATTGTGGCACTTACTGTTTTAGGCGATCTATGACCATTGTATACAAAATACTTACAAAGTTATGAGGAGACATATAGTTTAATGGTAACTAGTGGACTCCCTCACTATAACAAGGAATTTCATGACTAACTCTAAAAAACATGTAGCCATGTTGTGGTATAAGAATTCCTAAGAAATTATTGAAGGGGTTGTACTATGATCATGATAGGATCACTAGATCATTGTAATAAGGAAAATTATTAAATGGATTGTAGTGTGATGACAATATGATAGAGCAAAGCACCTAGGAAAATCAATCGTGAAATAACCTTCACTAGATATAGGGAAGCACCATGGTACTTCGCAAAGAGAAAAATGAAATAAGAGATATTATTTACATATTGTACAAAGTGCCTTAAAAGGCATAAAAATTAGGTGATGAGTGAGGAACTTCCCGGCATAGGGAAACCTACCCAATTTAATAAATGCATAATTAATCTAAATGCAAACAAGTAAACTTAAGCGTAAATATAATTTACTGTAACACACCCTCTTAAGTGTAACTTAGGGTGAATGAAGATGCAAAATATAGTATGGGTCCTAGCTACACAACCATGTTAGGTATCCATTTACAATGCGAAAAAGAAATCTCTTGCAACCAAAGAAAAGGAGAAAAAACTTGTGGGGAAAAAGCCCTCTCCAAAAGAGATAAAATAAAAGAAAAATGATGCATAGATGGAGGACTCAATCACACCCCCCAAGGATTAAATACATCATGTATATACAATCAATTCCCCCCCCCCCCAATAAGAGGGAAAGAGAGAGACTATATACCCCCCCCCACAATATGTAATCACCTGGAAAACCGGTAAGTGCCTGAAGACAAAACATGATCCAATGTCGACAAACAACTTGTCTCCCTTTCAGAAGAAACAAAACCAATTACAAATGGAGGTATGCTTCCCATTCTAGATAGGAATTGAAAGAAAGAAGCATAAAAATGTATGGTGTCTCTGAAATTTGCTCATGTGTCGCCAAAACCTTGGAAGATGATGCTACGAACCAATCAGGAACATACCCAACCACAAAAGAATGTGACAAACAAGGTACCACTAGAAATTGATTCTGGACAATATCTAGAGACTAAAATGTGGTGACAATAGTTGTACCACAACTATCATCAAATAGGAGGGATATACCCTCAAATGTGTCCTCCAAATCTGAAATATGAGATTTTATGAACAGTGAACCAATGTCCACCAAATACGAATCCCAATTAGGAAGATAATGGAATACTAGTGGTGATGAATCATTGGATGTGTGCAATGAATCATCAACACAAAAAAATGGTCCTGTAGAACAAGAATGATAGGAGTCTCAATCAATGACTCTACACAACAAATCATTGAATGCAAAGGTACATCAACTATCTCTGATGGAGAAGAAGGAGCATTTGAAGAACTCTTGTCATCCTCATCTAAATATTCAAATTATTCCAACACTTCAAACTCCTGCACAGTAGCATGATCATAGGGTATCTTGTCTGAAAAATGAAGAGGCACAAGACAATCTTAAACAAGATCATCTGGGAATTGTTGATCATCAAGATCTCCATGTATTTCCTAAATTTTAATCCAAAGAGTATATGGACACTCAAAATGATGAATAGCACCAAAAGTGGCATCATCAATATGCATTTTAATAACTCCTATGACATTATCCCTTTTGCAATTCCATGCAAACTTCTTACTATCAGTAACAAGAAGGGGAACAAGATTATATAAATATATGGCAAAAGATGAAGCCATCTCAAGTGCTTCAATATATCATCTCTTCATTGTGTATAGTTTCCCCTTTCCAACATAATCATAGTAGGATGCAAAGAAAACCTCATAATCAACTATGACAAACCTCCATAAACAAAGACAATAACCTTCAACAACAAATAGAAATTCTCAAATACTACAAATGAAGGGAGACCAATATTGAACTTCAACAGATTAAAAACAACACCAAACAACAAAAACTGAAAGAAATTCCTCAACCACTACAAAGGTGACAAAAATACCTTTTTGTTGATACGTGGTTTATGAAAATCGGCCTTTGTTTGCAAAAGATATGCAAAAATGAAGAAAAAGGCCTATAGAGGCACGCTCAACATCTTTTGGAGCTCTCAATCACACCATACGACCACCATGAGCATCCTTGGCACACAAAAAAAAATGTGACCAACCATTCAGGCCTTACAAGCAATCATCAAATAGGGCATACTCACCGAGCACCGATCACCACATGTAAGAGACAACCTCTTCACAATTTGTGAGTCCTATTCACATCGGCAGTGCTATTTAAGAAGCAAAAACTTCCTTTTGCAGCCAATGTGGGATTAAAATCCCAGAACAACTTCAAAAAATTCAAAACTGGGGCCCACACTAATCGGTTGCACAGAAAAGCCCTAAATTGCAAACTTTATAAATGTATAAAGTTTGATTAAAATGTATGAAGTTTGATATCACCTCAATCAATTGTCAATGTTGCAAACAAAAACAAAATCCCCTCCAAAAAAGCACATCTCCTATAGATACGGTGCCTGATGTAAATAAGAATTCAGATGCCTCCAAACAGTAATCAATTCGCCTCTTCTCCAATACACAAAATCAGTGAATGTTTGAAGAAAAAAACACTGCCATTCAAACCAAGAAGGAACACCTCCCAACAGATTTCACAGCAAAAAATAATGCCTCCAAAATTCGAGCCCTCAAGCATCAAACCGAACCTTTGATTAAAAATGTGCCTCAAACAGTGAATTCGGGCCTTCAATTAGATTGAGCCCTCCAGATAGAGGTTGAAATCGTTGCCTCTAAGACAAAAAAAAAAAAACGTGGTAGCAAATCGTAGCCTTCAATTGAAAATTCGCTCCAGTAAAATCAAATGCCTCCTCAACAAAAGAAAAATGCAGCCCTTCCAATGGAGAAAATTTCGACAAGAAAAACCAAGGAATTCGGCCTCTGAAAGGCAGAAAAATGCCTCAGGTGAAGAAAAAACGTAGGTCTTTTGCCACCGATACCCAATGGCTCTATTTTTTCTTCTGCTCTTGTATTTTTTTGAGTATTTTACTCTCCACCTTACGCCGGCCTTGCACGCAGAACAAAACCCATATCCACCCTCAACTGCAAATTGCTCCCTTTTGTCGGTGTTATCGGCCTCTTCAACAAAAGGCCTTCAAATTCTAATGAATCTTCAAATAGATAAAATACTCGCCCAATCAGCAGATTACGGGCCCTCCATCAGCCAGATCAACCCTCGTTGAAACTGAGAGAAAAATGCTAGTGAAAATCGCCGCCTCAGCCAAATTGGGCCACCAAACAAATCGAGTCTACCAATTTTCCAGCAACCAAAAGAAATGGCTCAAAAATAGGGAGAAAATCGCACCACTGTGTGAGGCACTTGCAACTGCAAATCCACCAAACCAATGAATCTCATTCTGAATGAAAGAAACGTGCCTCCAAAATCACTAGCAACAAGAAAATGAATAATCGAAAATGTGGCAAATTTGAAAAAATATTGATCTCACACTCGAGGGAAAACTCTAGGAAGGATTCGCAAATGGGTGGCTTGGTAACATGATAGTGTAAAGCACCTAGGAAAATCAACCACGGAATAACTTTCACTTGATAGAGAGGAGCACTATGCTATTTCGCATAGAGAAAAATAAAATATGAGATCTTATTTACATATTGTAAAAAGTGTCTTAAAAAGGTATAAAAGTAGGTGATAGGTGAGAAACTTCCCAGCAGGAAAAACTACTAGATTTAATAAATGCATAATTTATTTAAATGCAAGCCTAAGTAAACTTAAGCATAAATATAATTTACTCCAACGCAATAGAATCACTTGCTTATTGTAAGGAGGGCATTCCATATTTGTAACTTAAATTAAAGATAATAAAATCCCATAGGATTTGGGTGCTCCTATTTTTAATTACCTACTTGAAAGGAAGGTTTCTAATGTTGGAATATCTAATCCCAACTACTTCATTAACTCCCCATGTTGACCTGTCCTCATTTTATCAACATTAGATCACAATCATATCCCAACATTAAAAATGAGGATCTGATTTGGTCTTATCTTCTCCAACTACTCTGTTGACTATATGTTATTGATTATTAGCTCTATGCCATTCGTAAGTCTATATATTGGTAGAGTCTATATTGTTAAACTTACTCTCCGATGAGTCCACCTCTGTAGAGCTGTAAGTTGTAATGGTATGCTGTAAGGGTATGAGCTGAAGCTTAGCCTTTGTAGTATTTCTATTTGATTAATATTTTTTTTCATGTCTCCATTATATTTGTCTCTGTTCTCTCCCCTTTTCAAATTTTGTCATTTGGTATCAGAGCTGTATGGTAGAAGATCCAAGATGCGGTGAGCAGAAGCTTATCAAAAAAGCCAAAGATGGAGGGAGTCACTCAAAGTTGCAGGGGGTGTTGTTTATTTGTTGAAGAGCTGCAGTGTTGAATGGGAAGAGAAAATCACTACCCAGAAGGAGATTGGTTGGGTTTGAGATAGCAGATCATTGATTTCAATAAGAGGAGCTTCTTGAAGATTTTTTTGTGCTGTTGAAGCGCAGCAAAAAAGGCCAGCTAGGAAGAGGTGAAGTTTGAAGCCTAGATCCATTATAGAGGAGATCTGAAGCCATCAAAGAATATCGATGGTTTCAATCAGTCAAAGGAAGTGTAGGCGCTGTCTTAAAAGAAGACACCATAAGGAAAAATATCATAGCTATTAGTTGAGCAAGATGAAGATCTTGGGTGCCAAGATTATCGGAGCAGATCTAAAAACCAGCTTGAAGACTATTGTTGATTGACACATTGAAGAAGGAAAAGATCGCTGGTTGTTTGAAGACCAGGATCGTTGTTGCTTCCTCTGAAGAAAGTCATTCTCAAAGAGTGATTGAGGAAGCTAAGTACTAAAGCTTGTTTGAAGAACCTCACAATTCTGAGTTTAAGGATGTCACAGCCAAAGAGGTGTTCCCAATAGACTGGAGTTGCAACCAAAGTATGTGTGTGTTGCAGATATTTCTTATAGCCATTGTCGATAAAAGTTTGAAGACATCGCTAATAGTCTGAGTGTTGAAGAAGACACACCTCTCGAAGGTCAGTATAGTCGCTACCCATATTTGAACTGGAGAACCTTTGTGTGTCCAAGAAGGAAGGAGCATATAATCAAGCTCTTCACCCAAGCCAATAAGGAGCCTAGAGAGCCTAAAGAATCTAGTCAAGTATACAGCCTAGAGAGATCCGAAGGAGTGATTGCAGTCAATGGGATCATAGAAGAAGATAGGCTGCCAGTCAAAAGAAGCCACCAGTGTTTGAGAGAAACTGACAGGTATGCATTTAAGAAGATTGTATTGTGGCTTAGTAAATCCATATATTTTTTTATTTAGTCCTGGTATATTGCTTTGAAAAGAAAATTGATATTGTAAGCATATAGTGGAGGATTTTCATCAAGAGATTGAGAGGTTGGAAGATGTGTGCCAAGGAAGAATCACAATCTGTGTATTGTACTTGATTTGTTGTAAGGGGTGCATGATTGGTTGTACCTGACACCCCTGATGTTTTTTGGTTTAACATATTGATGATCCATGTATTTGAAAAGGAATCCTATACAACTGGCAAGTACAATGATTGGTTACCCATGTATCTCGGTAGATGGAATTCTTTTTATATGGACTCAATAATCAATTTTGATGCAGGTACAGATGGAGAAAATCCTAGAGTGATGATGTTTCCTTGTGATGATAATTTGTGGAGTCATAAGTGTGCTCAGTTTGTGGTAATCGAAAACCACTTGTTCAGAGGTTTGTGATTAGCCGAAACCACTTGAGTGTGAAGTTTGTGGTGATCTTAAAACCACTTGTATGTGAGTATGTGAGTTTGTGGTCATCTGAAACCACCTGTATGCACGGTTTGTGGTTAGCAAAGCCTAGTAAGATTCCCGAGCACCTGCAGTGTGATTCTACGGGAGGTCTTGAAGAAAAACAAAGATTTCACACCTGAACTGACGATAGACTAGTTATCAAGAAGATCAAAGCTCATGGTTGGAGATGTCGAAACATCAATGGAAAAGAGTAAGAAATTATTTGAAATTCGTAGTTGAGATTAAGGGGGAGTGTTGGAATATCTAATCCCAACTACTTCATTAACTCCCCATGTTGACCTGTCCTCATCTTATCAGCATTAGATCACAATCATATCCCAACATTAAAAATGAGGATTTGATTTGGTCTTATCTTCTCCAACTACTATGTTGACTATATGTTATTGATTATTAGCTCTATGCCATTCGTAAGTCTATATATTGGTAGAGTCTATATTGTTAAACTTACTCTCCAATGAGTCCAACTCTGTAGAGTTGTAAGTTTTAATGGTATGCTGTAAGGGTATGAGTTGAAGCTCAGTCTTTGTAGTATTTCTATTTGATTAATATCTTGTTTCATGTCTCCATTATATTTGTCTCTGTTCTCTCCCCTTTTCAAATTCTATCATCTAATAGTCGAGAAGGTAAGACTAACATCAAGATTCATGGAGCACCAGAAATTAAAATATGATTAAATTCTTTTTTTTCATTTTTCCTTACTCATCATGAATTGTTTGTGAGTGGAGGGTGGTGTATTGAAATCATGCAAAACTAATGATTGTTTTGATTTAAAACTTATGATCAGTTGATTACTTTACTGTCTCTTTCACTATCATTTTTCATTCTTCCAGGCCAATTCTACTTAGTATTGAAACCATGCAAATCTAATGATTGATTGATTTAAAAAATTTGGTCAATTGTTTACTCGAAGATTTATTTAAGAAATTAAAATGTTAATTGGAACATTTAAAAGCTCATAAATTTTTTACTTTTTTTGTATTCCTACATCATAATTTATTGTAATTTCCATGGAGGGTGTTATTCTCAAATGTGCATTTGCAAGTGTTCAGTATTTCTTAAAATAGATAATTGAAAGTAGAGAGAGATCAATGTAAGAGTAGAACTATAGCACCTTGGCCTATATGGAAAGCAACCGTGCCTCATGTAAACATAAGCTAACAATGAAATATGTTGTCTAACTCATTCTAACCTAGAGTTGTTTTTGTTGAATAAATATATCTATTGTATAATTCATTTTACTTCGAAAGTACCTTTTCCTTAACTCTGACAAAATAATAATTCACTTAATTATTGATTTGTTTATTTTTAAATTTTACAACCAAAACAAGTTAAGGACAAGGCACAAATTTCAAATTTTGACCATAAACACATGACTAACTCACAATTTTTTGTTCCCTAAAGTAGTTATGTAAGAATAGGCCCTAAGGGCCAAACTTATGCCTTGGGGGGTCATCTATGATCGCCTTTCCTACATGATACACAAAGGCTTTGTAGTTCGACAACTAGACTTCAACCATCACACACTTGGTTGGTCAACAATAGGGTATATCCCTTAAGTCCAAATGATGTCTCTACCTCATTTATCACTCGTAAGTCAATTATATTGCACAAAAAGATTACTAGTAAAACATGGAGGATAGAAATAAATAATCACACTTGTACAAACAATGTCACAAGGTAGAGCAAGGTGCTAAAAAAAGTTAAGGTGATTCTAATAGGTTTTTACATGATAGGAAATTCACTTATTTTGATAGTTGAATAATCATTTGCAGAACATAGTTTTGTTCTAACTTAAGATCAATTGCACTATAAATTAGTTTAACAATAATACAATAGGATTAATTATGACATACTAATAAATAACATTTTAATAACTAGATGTAATACTATATGAATATTAAAAAATAATTTATATACAAAATGATAGTAATATAACAATATGAGGTCTCTAAGACTAAATTGGTAACCATCATGATCATTATAATAATAATACTAAGAAATTATTCAAGATAATAACTTATTGTTAACTACAATAAAATATCAATGATAACCTGAACCTTCCAATTTTACAAATGAATGATGTGTATATTTTTTTTATCGTAACCCTATTGTTAACTAATAATATACACACAAAACTTATTACAAACTTAGAAGAGATAATTCTTATACAAAATCTAGTTCTTTGATTAGAAGAAATGTATACACCAAACTAATTAGATATAAATCTCATTAACCTGATTGCATCGTCATACCTTTTAAAAATCCAAATTACCAAGCAAGGTACTGGTACGTTAATATAATTTCCTTTAATTACTTCCCAAAGATTATTAAACATAGGTGAATTGTAAATGCTACTGTCAGCAAATGAGGCACAACCAAAGTGCTTCCGTTCACCATTCCCATTCTAATTAAAACTAAAAGTGAACAACTTTATAGAGTACAAACTTCAAGAACTAAGAAATCCATTTTCTTTCACTTCTCAAAATCTAGAAAAGAAATGAAAGCTACAAAGTTACAAATACTTGACAGTGAAAGTAACATAAATTAATCAGTTGGAACTAATTTGTGAGAAATAAATGAAATGATGCATGTAGATCTGCTATTAGCACTAAATAAACTGAGATGATTCTACTAGTGATTTAACATATCCTTAGAAGACTGATTTTATCTGGTTATTAGAGTGTCCTAAAAAAAAAAAATTTGTGGAATTTCTCTTTGTACTTTAAAGTTTTCATATTTCGAAAAGGACTAAGTATTTAGAATAGGAACAAACAGTGGTTGTATTGTGAAGGCTATAAGGTATAAACTCTCTTTCACCCCTGTTATACCTAAGACTGAAGGAATAAAATGATTAACTGTTATTAGAATATTAGGACCACTTAATATATAGTCATGGAAAGAAACCTTATGCAATCCAGGTTAACAATTTTAGTCTTTGTAAACCATATACTCAGCAACAGGTACATATTAGTCTATGCACACTTTCGGCAGTGGAAAGCACCCCAGAAAGGCAACGAAGCATTTGGGAACACCCAGATAGACTAACACAGGCATTTGAGAAAACCAATTGGGCTATGTACAAATGGAACAAATGGTAATCATGCATTCAAAAATCCATCTAGAATTGTATAAGGATTGTAATGAAGCATTTGGCAAAAACCTAGAGAGCCATATTCAAGCAGTTATAAAGTCACTTAACAGGTTTATATAAAGTGTTGGTAAATGGTAATCAAAAATTTGGGTAAATGGTTTTATAGCCGATGGTAGGCATTTAAAAAGGTACCCAATCAATTACTCTCAGCTTACATAGGAATGACAAAATCAAGTATTTTAAAAATAATGTAAAATTAGTTTCACAGTTGAAAAATGCCTCCACACGAAGCAACATATAAGGAATCATATATAAAGACAACCATAGATAAGACGCGAGTGACATACCTAAGATTCTGCATATATTGTGTCATGTTGTCCATAATGCCAATGAGAGAAAACATCTTTCTCAACGATTGTATTCCCTTGTGAAGAGAGCTGTTTCAGACCATCACCATTTTATTAGACCATGCTCAACTTCCCACAACAGTACTACTAATATGAGGACTAGAGAATGAATTAATGGGATAGACTCACATAGTATGCACTATGCAGTAACAGTACCGGCGAGTTACTGGGCACCAACTTGACTTGCATATCAATTTTGCCAAAGAGATATTCATTCTTGGATTCTAACCCTGAATCTGTTTTAATCCAGCAGAGGAGGAGATAAGCATCGGTTCAACATACTGTTCAAATCATATATATGCAGTTGCAGTAAGAAAATGAGATAAATACCTGAGGACTGATCGAGAGTGAGCTGCAACCGTTGGCCATTGTCGAGTATCTTAGCACGATCATTTCCCCATGTGATCATTATAAAAATTTGGCAGAAACAAGGTGGGAGAATGAGAGTACAAAGCTTAAGAGGAGGAAACATAAAATGAGCTCCATTCGGAACTGAAGGCCTAATGATGAACGAGGTAAGGAGTATTGATAGAGGTAAGGATGTGAATGAATGGTAGTTGCAGGGGAATACCAATGGGATTTATATAGGGAGGGTCAGGTAAGGAATGGGAAGTAGCAAGATATTTCCCCTAAGAGTTGTTAAATGGATGAGTTGGAGCGCACTTAGGTTTTACAGCGAGACAAGATTTTATTTTATTGCACGCGGAGATCCAGCAAGAAGAGTGTATAGTATCATCTGTATTTTCAATAAGACTATCGTATCATCTTCTTTCTTACCAACAGACGCCTGTGCGTTATTTTCTTTCAGAATTGGCAGCCATAGATCTCGTGAAATTTCCAGGTTCCAAGGTAATCTTCGATACAGTGAGCGCCTCCTGTAATTGCGAAATTGGAGGATAGTTCCCGGTCGCTACAAAATATCACTGAGGCAATCCAAAAAGCGTTGGAATCCCCCTAGCGCTTCAATTATTCCAGACCTGCGATCTTAATGGTCTCTCCCCCTCCCATGAATAAAGTTCAAAATCATGATTAATATATTTCCTAGCGATAAAAAACAAGAATCTCCTATCACTAGCCGCTGCTTCAAGGCATGTTTAGAAGAAGATGGAATCACAGTTAGCAACAGTAAGAAACTTTCCAATTAAAACAAAAACAATCGTAAGAAATAAGATTGTCGAATCAACCCTCCCTTTTACGTTCCGGTCTGCCAAGCATGCCGTTAATTTTGGACGCATTGGACAAGGCACGTAATTGTCATGCAAACGTGGAGGAAGAGGTAAGGTACGCGGTCCATTATGTTTTTGTTATTTGCATGCAAGAACTTTTTTTTCAAAACGAATCGTCTTATTCTATTCCAAGACCTCAATTGTCATGACTTGCACACTTTTAGGAAGTATTTTTAATAGAACTTACTTTTCAAAAGAGTTTAGACACTATCTTAGTGGAATGAATTTCGACTTCTTCCTATTATTGATCTGGTACTAAAGAGGTGTTTGACTTCGCAGTCGATGTAAATGCCACAAAATTGACAAGTTACATTTTAGAAACTAATCGTTCAAAAGGAATCATCTTATTTTAGATAATTATTTAAGAAAAAATCATAAATATTGAATATGTAATATTGAACAATGTATGATCTTATAGAGCACTTTTGTATGAAGTAACTAGGTATATATTTGTGTCTGTAAGACATTCAGGACAATAATTAAATCTTAATGTATAATATATGTGTGCTAAACAAGGAACTTAATTCCATCTTTAGTTGACAATGGAAAAAATAGAGTAACAAGTAAACATGAGGACTTCATTCAAGCAAGTTTGTAAAAAGAAATATACTCTTATCCCCTTCCTAGATCCCTATTCTCTTATTCTCAACAATAAGTAATCTCAAGACTTATCATGCAAAATTACATAGAACATACATCATATAGTTTGTATTAGATAAGGTTCGTATAATTCATCAATCCAACCCGCATAATAACAATAATGGTACTTACTAAAAGAAGCACAAAATTTGTAACTGAAGCACTAATGGTAGGGCCTTACATCTTGTTTAAAGTTTTTTATCTAAAATAATAAGAATCAAACTAATTGCATGAAAATAAATGTTGAAAGTAAATATAACGAATAACAATTAAATAAATAAACACTAATTAATTTTGCATAGATAAACTTATCTAATTCTTATTTCCTTTAAAAATCAATTTCTTTTGGAAGAAAGTTTAACTAATTACTGAACTAAAACATATACTAATTCTTGAAAATAACATATCCAATACTAATTTCTTTGAAAATAAACTATACTAATTAATTGAAAGTTGTCTCTCTAAACTTATTTCTTCAACTAACCATACTAAATATAAAGATGGTATTAATAATTTCTAAAAAAAAAAAAAAAAACCATTAATGAGACTTCTTTTCCCACATTAAAATTCACTTTAGATCACTAACAATTTAAATTTTTCTAATTTTACTTTTTAATGTGAAATCATAAAAAATCCAAACTTCATTGATGAATGTTTAGAATTTTAAATTTATAAAAAATCCCTTTGTCCAAGGTCGAGGATTTTGTCAGATAAACTCTTTGATAGAAATGGTTGTTGCAAGGGCCCCATTCTCACATGTGAGGGGTATGCACTTTTCAAGAATGCCTATAGGAAGGCTTATGCAGACAGGCCAATTAGCAACATCTAGAACATGGGTTTGGGAAAAAAGGTGGTGTACAACATTTTTTGTAAATGTTGAATTGGTTAAGGATATTTTTAGGGCTTATAACCCAGACTCAAGGTCATTGTTTACAATGGGTGGCCAAAGATTTTTGTCATTCAATAGAGACCATATTTGCAAGGTTTTTGACCAAAACCCCAACACACAACTACCAATTGACCTGGATTCCCTTAACAAGGAATATGAAAGGAACATGGATAGTTACAAAGTAAGATGGTTACCATGTTTTAGGCCATGAGGTCTAAGAAGAGAGTTGTAGAGATTTGGCAAGGGTGAACTTGAACCAAAGTTAGCCTATGATATCTTTGAGGATTATTTCCAGAAGACCTACTTTTTTTTGCTTTAGGTTTTGGGAATAGACAACAAGGTTCAAATCCCTATCAGTTTGATGGTGTTGGCAGTGGACATCCAGAGTAGAGATGTGAATAAGCCCTATGAATTTGTAGGGTATGTTGTAGAGAAGTTGCATAAGACCCTTTGCTCCATCAAGAGGGATCCATTAGGTGCTATGAAGTCATAGAATGTTATTATCCCAAGGAGGAAGGCATGCCTCTTTTTATTACTGAAATTAGTCTCATCAAACTCATTCAATTACCACATCAATTCCAAAAATGTAGTCAGTCAGGCGCATCTTTGGAATGCATTGATCTAATCTATGAGAGATTGCTCCCATACAAAATGAAAGTTGACAAAGTTGGGAATTTTGATCCTAAGATTTTCATTCACAAGTAGAGGGCTGGCTACAAGTTGCAGCCTACCACCATGAGCCAAATAATATTGAAGACTTGATCTTAAATTTCTCATTAGAGGGTTAGGAATCATAGAGAAGGGCCCTATGGGTCAAGATACAAATTGCAAAGAACAAGAGGAAGAAGGTAGATCCTTCATTCCAAGGGTCATTTTGCATATGAGACCCCATAATCATAATTATGACTATGTTGGATAATGCCAATCAATTATTGGAAATGTTTCACATATTTCTCTAAGAACACAAAGTGCTTATTCTTCTTTAAAAACAAAGGTGCCACCAAGTCCATAGCTAGTTACTCCCCTGTAGTAGATAAACCCAATGGTTGGACCTTTGGTAGACTACCAAATTGATCCTGGGGAGATGGATGGAGATGCCCTCATTGTACAAAAAATGCTCCCCCCTCTTAGGATCTTGATAGAACGGTCCACAGATGACAAATTGGTCTTCAACTTTGAGACTGGTGGGAAGGTAGTAGATGATTTCAGAGCTAAGGCCTATGAAGAGTTCTTGTAGGATGAGAATTTCATCACCACATAGGAGTTTAAGGAATTTGTCCTTAAAAATAAGGGAGAGGAGCTATAAATGTCTATCTCAGATAAAACCCTCTTTAAGAAGGAAAAAAGTGATATTATTGAGAAATTTTGGAGGAAGGTCAAGGAGGAGATGGATGCTATAACCCCTGAAAGGGGTAGAGAAATTTTGAAAAAGGGAGGGTTCTTTTTTTTGCTAGGATGAGGCATCTCCCCAGCCATTGCATTTGGTGCAATCAAAAGGCATGAGGGTGAGAATCCAATTTTGGGCTTAGAAGAGCAGGCTGAGGCCTTATATTTTGGTTTTGGATTCCACCCTAGGCTTGAGACTTTAGCTATTTGGTCAATTTTCCTAGAGACCAATAAGCCATAAGTAATAAGTGACCCCAATGAGTTAACATGAAATCTCATTAAAAGCCATAAATTTCCACTATCCATGATTAAATAATGTAGATGTTTCAAGATTAAAATTGTGTATGAGTTTTTCTCATTGTCAATAGAGTTGGGGACACAGGTGCAACATATGAAACTTCCTTAAAAGTTATTGCAACCCTCTTTACATAGGCTACTATTAAGAAACTGCAAAAGGGTCTTGATAAGGAAAATTCCTTAAACTAGAGTCTAGAATAGAGACTCAATGTAGTACATGGAATCTTCCCCCCTCCCTAACAAATAAGTGAGGCACAACCTTCACAAGATAGAAATAAATTAATATTTGAGATTAAGGAATTGAGATCTAGAAGTTGAAACAAAGCATAACAGAAGCTAGGGAAACAAAGGAGGGAGCAGTAAATAAGGTTTATGATATGGTTGAAAATATTTTGAGGTATAGGTTGTCAAATATTCTCTCTTAACTTAATAAGGTATGGGATAGCTACACCACTTTGAAGGATATATTCTCTAACCACAATAAAATTTGGATGAGGTTGAGATGTTTGCAAATCAATTGGTCCCATGGAATTGGGGTGTTGAGGCTTCTTGTTAGCAACTCATATTTTGATGTTAGTTTGGTGTCTGGCATTTTGAGAAAGTTAGATTTATTGGATGACCTTATAATTCATCATATTAGATATAGAGACCTCATGAAGAAGAATCTTAGCACTTTTGAGGGATTTGAGGAGTTCTACATACCTCCAATTTTGATTAAGGGTGAGGTTATGGCATGTGTGGAGTGAAAGTCAAAGTTTATAAATCTTCTAACTCCCATGTACAATAAAATAAATAAGGAAGTAGAGGTTGATGTTGACCAACTAAATGTAAGTATTGATGCACTCACTAAACTAGAATACAATTTATTAGGTTTCCCAGACCTAGTGCAATTTTTTATTGGAGATGACTTTAATTTATAGCTAGAGAGGGTCAACAGCTTCTTGCCACCAAGTATTGACAATTCATCAAGATAGTTGGAAGACATGGAATAATAGGATCTTGTAACTTGAGTTGTGTTTCAATTGGCTTCCAAAATCCAAGTATAACTACTACATGGGCTTGTTAGGAAGAGAATGTTAGAAGTGTCCTATCATTTTTAGAAGATAATTTTGAGATCATCTACCATACACTAACTTGAATGTTGCAAGGATCTCCAGCTACTTTTGGGTACCTACTAGCCTTTTGAATAACTTGTTGTCCTTTGTAAATATTGCTACTACATGGATTTTTATCTTAGAGACTAGGTAGTGAATTAGGCATTTTTCTTCTTGTTTCCCTTGTATCTATAAAAGGGTATTTGGGACCTCATTCAAAGGCTTTCACTTCTTAGTTTTGTAAATACTTGTATAGGTTTTAGGTTGTATAGGAAACTCCTCTAAAACCTAAAGAGGAAATGTAATTTTTCTCTATATAATAACAACATATGACCTAAATACTCATGGTATTACATCAAGTTTAAATATCAATCTATCATTCACTCCACTATTGTACACATCATCTTTAAATAAATATAATCAAGGATTATCTTTGGTTCTCATATCATATTATATGTTACAGATGCTTGAATTGTTAGTTTATGTTCAAAGAATAGAATAACTTTTCTTTTAGTTCACGTATCAAAGATTGTGTGGTTACAATATGGATTTGTAAGTAGTTTTATAGTATTGTTTATTTGTTTGTTTCTTGCTATAAGGTGCTAGTAAGGCTATTGAAATCCAAAGGTTGGATTGTTGTAGGATTTTACCTCATTTCTACTTTGTTGTGGATAAGACATTGGTCAAACTAAATCACAAAGTTTAAACCAAAGTCAAAATTAGATATAAAATTAAAACACACATTACTTTATTGTATTTTTCATTGCTTTATGTTTAAATCAATACTATAATATATTACTTTCCATATAGAGGATTTCAAAGACGATTTATCCAATTAGGAAAACCTCTTACAAATTTAGTGTGAAAAATTTGTTATCAAAGGCATCATTGCAACTAAATGCATACTTTATAGATGATGTTCTAAGGGAACCCCCCTTGGTTCTATAGAGCCTAAAGATTAGAGGATAAAATCATAAAACCTATCTCTTGTTCGTTGGCCATTGACCCAAGGTCTCTAAGCATAAGAAATAGCTAATATTTATGAAAACCAAAACAATTAGTTGGAAACACCAATAGTATTAATGATAATGTTAAGGATGGACAAAGACCAATGAACCAAGCAAGAGCTAAAAGAGTCAGTCTCTTAGCTCTCTTCCTAGTTCAAACAACTATTGATTCCATTACATTTCATGGATGGATCCCTTGCACCTCTAATACTCATCCCTCAATAGGAGGCATGTGTACTGGAAAAAGTGAAATACATAACATCATCAATAGGTTAGTGGATGGAAGACCTATACAATTATAGTTGTGTATTGTAGAAAAATGGATATTTGGACATTTTCATGGTCTTTTACATCTTTTTCCTGTGATTCCTGGCTTATTTTACTCAAATTTAATTTTGTAATGTAACTTATACATTCACATTAAGTCTTGAATATTAAATTTATTAAGATCTTATGATTTCTTGTAAAGGTGTTGTCAAGTGTCGTAACACATTTCTACACATTTCTAGACTCTTATTATAATTCATCTAAATGTTCCCATTTTATCATTTACCAAGTCTTATTCTAAAGTGTTGTACATTCTTGTACCAAAATTTCATGCTTTTCTAGGCTTGTCACCACCAAATACACCTTTCTTATGCTTTACTTGGCTCCTTTATATACTTATATGCCTTAATTAAGTGTGTTTTTGAATATAAACCTAAAAAACATCACTAAATACAATTTAATCCCCAACACCCACTTGCATGCCTTGAGTGAGACCCATTTTCCATGGGTGGTGAATTAATCCCTCTTGGCACAAAATTCAAAATAATTTCAAATTTATTTTGGGTTTTTATTCATTAAGACCTTAGGTCGGCCTGTGATGTATTTTCAAGAAATTAGGGAATAAGTGTGTATAAATATATTTTCCCTCATTTTACGATCTGATCAACTCATTCAAACATTCACACATTAAAAGCACCATAGCATTCAAGCATTTTTCCATCATTTAATCAAGAAATTATAAAGCATCTCAGAGCATCCATTGACATATCTTAAGACTTTAACAATAAGGTTTTGGTGAGTTCATGAAACTTACATGTTATTTTTTCATCATTCCTTTCTTATTCATTTCATTTCATAGCATTTGATTACAAAAGTGAGGTTTGACCAAGGCAAACCCCCATACTCTAACCCTTAACCATTTTTCCCCTCTTTTTATGTGTGTTTGCAGGTCTTGTAGGTAGATTTTTCAAATAGATAGGTGTTGAAAAGTGGTAAAAAGGTCATCAAATCTATTCAAGTCAAAAAATACCTAATTCAAGCTTGGGGACATCATTCAACCCTCTTTCTACAAATTTGGATCCATCAACCTAACAAGTAGACAAGTACAAATCTGGACCCACAGAGTTGACTTCAGAATTTGTAAATTTTTGTAGGTGGAGTGATTCATCATCAATGGTGAATGACTCCCATTGCTAGGTTGGAGAAAGTGTTTTATGAGTTTTACAATTCTCAATACCTTGAAACCTATTTCAACAAAATTTAACATAAGTAGGACTAATTTTCCATCTGTGGTAAATGATTCCTAGTGGCCATCAATAGTGATTTCTAAAACATTCCAAAACCTTCCAACATCATCATTCTACCTCCAAGTGCACTCCATTCAATTTTATTAAGTTATGTTTTCATTTTTTTATGTTTCTAGTTCATTTCTACATATCACACTATGTTTTCAAATACCTCATATTTCTTAGGTTTTGCATAAATAATCAACCTATTTTATCAGTTTGTTACATTTAGATCATTGAATTTGGGCATATTTTCATTGTACTTGCATTATTTTGAGTGAACCACCTAGAATTTCTGTGGGGTCTACCTCTCTCCTTTAGGTGGAAAACCCTAATAGAGCAAGAGAGTCATAGCATCCTACACCCAAAAATCTATGGTTCATTTTAGTGAACATGCATTTTGAACATTATCTTTCTAATTTACATATGCATTTACATCCTAGGACTCATTTCATTAGCTTTTGCATTATTTTACATCATAGGATTTTCAAACTTGCATTAGTGAATTCTCATATAGATTTCATTTTTGCACTTCAAAACATTAAAAATACTAAAATTCTACATATGTATCCTAGTTTTGCATCAAAAAATCATAAAAATCATTTTAAATTTTCTGAAAAATCACAAAAAATTCACCCCTAGACTCATTCACCACCCTAAGTGAATCAGTCCAGTTGCATTTTTTGCACAGTAATTTATGTCATTTTCACAACATTTTTTTCCTTTTTGTACTTGTATCTTTGTCATTTTTTTTAGATTCACTATTCTATTAAATTTCTTGCATTTGTTCATTTGCATCATGGACTTTTTCTTTAATAATTTTTGGATGTCTTTGAAATCTTTAGTTGACATGTCAAACTGTGCCTTTGGTTGTGATCCTAATAACCTTGAGCTTCCTCATGCTCCTTCAACTCTTCATGATTTTCCTCCTTGTGATGTTGACATCATTCGAGAAGATGATGCTAGTATAAATAAGTTCTTAAATGAATTCCTTGACAAACTTGAAGCCAATTCATCCTTTAATCCATCCATGAAATAAAAAAACCTTCCTACTATTTCACCTCCTAATACATTCAAATACTTACATGTTGAAAAAAATGAAAGACCTAAGTTCCCTCCAACAAGTGGACCCAGTTCTTCTAACCAAACACCTCCTCAACCATTCTATGATAACAAAGTCACTAGTACTCCTATCAACCTTGAAGAAACTTATGGAAATTTTATTTACTATTTTGAAAAAGCGAGGATGTGACACAATAGCTGAACATGCAATACATCAGCCTCTTGAACAAGTAACAATAGGCAAAAACACACGATGGTTAGGCTATCAAGCTCCCCCTAATTTCAACATTCTTCTTCCTCATGAGAAACCTTTGACTAATAACAATATTGTGGCTATAAGGATCCCCATGGGTTCTCCTCCCCATTCTATTCATCAAAAGGGTGAATCTAGTAAACACAAACGACCTTACAAGCTGACAAAACTAAAGTTTCCTCTCCATCCACCACCTTAATGTGAAAAAAAACTGAAAATTCTTTTAAGAAGAGGTTTTATACTCTTACCACCTTTGAATAGGTTGGTCATCCATCCTAAATATTCCAACGTACCCTATTGTAAATATCATCATGTTCTTGGATGCCGCAGTGATGAATGTCAGACATTGAAGGACATAATGAGCAAGTATCACTTCATTGATATCGAATGTTATCCTATCGTCCTATAGTACACTACAACCCACGTTATCATGCAATAATTGTAGAATTTTCTGTTCTCACTATTTCATGGCCTTTCCCATCGCTGATCTTGGCTCACTCTTGCCTTGCACTAAGTGGAGGAAAGACGTTGTTAGCCTTGTCCTAGTAATGCATTTGTCTATGTCCCTTAAATGCATTATTTACCTTTCGCTTATACCAATTGAGATTGAGAGCTGAATGATTCAATTGGTGGTTGACTTTCCTTTGCATTACTCATATATTCTCTTTCCTTTTCCATGTGCGTAATGTGATCCCCTATAATGTGTGTTTAATGTTCCCTCTCTTTGTACACTTCCTCTAATTGTACCTCCATTCTTCTATATATTGTACTTTACCTTTTTTTTTTTTTCCCTTTTGGGGATGACGCAAAGCATTGAGATTCCCTATGTCTCTTCCATATTGACCCAAACAGTCCCTTTTCCTTTTACTTTGTCTTTTCTTGTTTTTTCCTTTTGGGGATGACACAAAGTATTGAGACCACAATGTCTCTTTCATGTTGACCCGAAAAAAATTCCTCTTCTTTTTCGTTTTCACTTATATTTTCCTTTTGGGGATGATGCAAAGCATTGAGACTACAATGTCTCTTCCATGTTAAAACCCAAAAAAAAAAAAATTTCCTTTTTTTTTTCTCTCTTTGTGTTATTCTTCTAGTTCTATGTATTCAAGGCATGATGATAGTTCTGAGCTCTTTAATCAAAACATTGCAGCAATGAACATACTGACCCCAAATCCATAGATCCCTTAGTGTTTGGTGTTTTCCTCTATAGCAGAAACTCCTCTTTCTTTTGTTCCTTTTCCTTTACATGGCACAACCTTACTTAGAAACATATGACCTGGCATAGGGTCTTTCCAAGTTGGCTCTCATGTCTTGTTTCATTTTGCATTTTTCATTTACTACTTTAAAGTAATTTCTCACAAAGTCACGTACAACAATTCCTTTAAAGTGGGGCCATACATTGGCATTATTCATTTTGCATTTTGCATTTTTCCTGGTTCTTAGTGCAACCTTCTTATTTCATATGATAGATTTTCCACTTTGTGGATGACATTGGGTGTGATGTCCTTCATAAGTGTGATCTATCTTATCATATTACATTCTTTTTAGTGGTCTAACATGACGCACTACATCCCCTAAGTTGCTAATATTCTATTCTTTCATTGGTCTTCTCTTGGAGATGTTAAACACAATGTTCCCCAAGTGATAGACCTCACATGAACTAAACAAGACTCCTTTAAACACCTTAATTGCATTTTACATTTTTACATTTTATATTTTGCATTCATATGGCCACCTTGCATAACACAACTTGCATGCTTATGGTGCCATCCTGCTTGTTCATGAGTTCTAAGCTATAAAGTTTTCTTGTCTCATGAAGCACGAAATGATATTTTATTTTGTGGCACTTTATTAAAGTTATCAAGAGGTATAACTTTGATATGGTTGAGCGGGAAGCCCATTCCAAGGCACAACTTTCCCCATAGCCACCTGTGTGTTTGTGAGTACATAAAAAATGAGTGTATGTTTCTCATATTTTGGGTCTTCTGGTGAGTTTCATTTCCCTAGAGTGATTATGTATTTTCTTTTTTGAGAAAAATAGCCTAGATCTGATCCATAACTAGCTAGACAAATGATCGAAGCTTGATCGAACCTTTCCTTTTTCTTTTACTTTTCTTTTTCTTTCTTATGTGTGTTCCTTTGTTCTTATGCTTAGTTTTACATGGGATCTTCATCTTGGGGGATTGATCATCCCTCTTGATCATTGTTGTCTCATCTTGCTAGCATAAGTACATTTGGATCCCTCTCAATATGCATGGCTACTTTAGTGTGAGTTTGAAGGGTGGATGTAAAAAGATGGGTAGCCATTTTGTGGCCAACTTTCTTAAAAAAAAAGAAAACTCATAGCATGAGCGTGTTATAACGTGCTTGTGTTATGGCTTGGTGTGCCAAGCCTGAGGCTCAGCCATAATGAGCCCATAACACGAGTGTGGTATGACCTATTGAAAGCAAAAAAATGGAAATCAAATTCATTTTAACTTGTCACTATTTTTTTTCTTACCCATAGCCAAAACCCCAATTTTCAGCACTCACATTCTGGGAGGAGCTATTTCACAAAATTATTCATCAACGATTGTTGTTTCATTGCCAAGATGCCACTAAATCAATGAGGAGGTCTGAGAGGTAAGAATTGTTTGTTTTTTTTTTAATTTGTTAGTTTTAGGTTGTTTTTTATATTTGTAAGAGATGTTAATCAACTTGCAAACCCTCCTCAAAATCTTCAACAAGAATACCAACAACAAGAGGAAAAAATCCTCAACAAGCACAAAAATAACAACCACAAGAAAAATCTCCTCCACCAATCCCTCAACATCCTCTCGACACTCAACAAAACTTAATGAGCGAAATTGAGAACAATAAAAAATAAATTAATGATTTCATCAAGAGGTTGAATGTTCCAAATGGTTCAACCATGGAAAGAATGACCCTAGAAGCTTCATTGAAAAAAATTTGAAAACCTATAGATACAATTAGTAAACAATTAACTAGTTGGCAAGATAGGAGTTAGGTGGCTAGGGATTATTACCAAGATAAATTATCGTATAAAGATGTAAAATATTTAAAAATTACAAAAGGTGATTTTTTATCATTATTCATTGATCCATGGTCAAATACAAATATTACCCTCAATGCAAAGAGTTTTCCTATTCATTAGTGCCACCACCAACAAATTAGGAACTTTTTTTTGGATGAGTGGTACATGGTTTTTGATTACCCACCATTCAACAATTGTGAAGTCCCACAATATTTCCTTAAGAAACTATATTGTGAGTTCATTTTGAACAAAATCCTAAATTATTTTGATATGAGGGACTTCCAGGGGAGAGGTGGGTGATCGACTCAAGATAGACTTGGTGCACAATAGGATCCTATGCAACAAGGAAGACAACCTCTCACTAGGCCGCCTCATGATCATATTGTTATTCCTTTTGTCACAAAGGAGTGTGCCAATGTAGAGATTTTGTAGAACATCAACTCTTTGACCCAAAGTGTCATCCAACATCCCAACCCTATTCTATAGCACCATCCAAGGGATTCTTCGAGTGGTTGGCTTCAACCCTATTTGTGTCAATCTTGCAAGGAAACTTGTTCATATGACCCCACCGACACTTAGGAGGATACTACACATGATCCATCTATAGCTATGGATATGGAAAGGGATCTAACATTTTAAATGAGGCCTATGGAATTAATACTCAGGTAAAAGTTAGCATGTTCATTGAATTTAATTTATTAGATTTTGATTTTGAAATGTAAAATTAACTAACTTAGTTTCATGATTTTAATAAAATTGTAGGGTCACAATGTTGATATTGGATACACTGGCCCTAAACCTACTTATTTCTCCACTGCACCTACCATTGAGGTATATAACTAGCAAACAATTATAAATTTATTACATGTTAATAACATTGTTTTATGAAAATTCTATGATCACTACTATTCCCTAGGTGATAGGTCATAATGAAAATTCTATGATCACTCCTATTCCTACCAAGGCTGAAATGAGAAAATTCGTTTTCTCTTTTGATGGCAATAAAGCTCCCGGACCTAATGGGTTCCCTTTATTCTTCTTCCAAGAGTTTTGGGAAATTGTTGAGTTGGATGTTGAGAAGGCTGTCAAGGAATTCTTTGGTTCAAGATGTCTTTTGAAAGAACTAAATGCTAATTTTGTGGTCCTTATTCCAAAAAAACCTGGGGCTTCGGAGTTTGAAGCTTTTTGGCCAATCAGCCTATGTAATTCTATCTATAAAATCATTTCGAAGGTTCTAACTACAAGAATGTTTTTTTTGCTTCCTCAAATGATCTCTCTGCAACATAATTGTTTTGTTCTAGGTAGGTACATTCTAGACTCGGCTATCACTGTTCATGAGAATTTACATTCCCCAATAGTCTTGAAGACTAAAGGGTTCATTCTTAAATTAGACATTTCTACAGCCTATGATTGGGTAGATTGGAATTTTTTATTTAAAATCCTAGTCAAGTTTGGTTTTAATAGCAGAGTCATCCAACTGATGAACTAGCTTGTTTCGATGGTTACTACTTTTGTCATTGTGAATGGGTCGCCTTCAAGGTTTTTTCAAACTTCTAGAAGTCTTAGACAGGGAGATCCTATCTCTCCTATTCTGTTTACAATTTTGGCTGAGTGTTTGGGAAGAAATATTAAAAATCTTATTGATCAGAGATCCCTTGTTGGTCTAAGACCTTCCTCCTCTCTTCTAACCTATTCCCACCAGTAATTTGTTGATGATACGATTCTTATGGGAAGATCCACTGTGACTGTTTAGCTATGACTTTCAAAAGGATCCTGAATCTTTATGAATCTGCTTCTAGGCAAGTTTTTAACAAGGCAAAGAGTTCAATTTTCTTCTTCAACACTCCTGAGCATAGACAATTTAAACTTGCTTGAATTCTTGATTGTCGGATCGAGCCTTTACCGTCAACCTATCTTGGTTTGCCTCTATGCTTTAAACCCCCAGACTCATTTTGGATCTCTTTGGTTGAAAAATTCAATAAGAAGTTGTTGGGATGGAAAGGAGCACTTCTTAGTCAAGCTAGAAAAATCCATCTCCTCAAAGCCTCTTTGCAAAATTTGACTATGTATGCTCTCAGTTTATTTAAAATTCCTACTAAATATGTTGAGGCTATTGAAAATTTTAAAAAAAGGTTTCTCTAGTCTGGTGTGGAGGATAAGAAGAGACTACCACTTGTAGGGTGGGACCTAGTTTGTAGACCTAAATTGAGAGGTGGTCTGGGATTGAGAAAAATTAAAGTGTTGAACTTGTCCCTTCTTGCTAAACAGCTCTAGAGATCTCTTACTTTGAGAGAGGAATGGCAAGAGACCTTAAAAGCCAAATACTTTAGCAACTATGAGTCTCTTAATGATGTTATTACTTCTTTTTTACCTCGTGGGTTTGTCTGTTGGAATGATATGAGTAGATGTAGAAAGTTGTTGGAGATGGGGACTGGATGGATTGTTGGAAAAGGAAATAATATTATATTTTGGGAAGATAGATGGATTTTCAAGGATCCTCTAATTAGAACTAATAAATTCAGTAAATGGATCAATGATTGTAAAAGGGAATTTGGGGTCCTGGTCAAAGATTACTGGAGGAACGGGGACTGGGTTGATTTGAGGACCATCAGTCTGGATCTTTTCCCAATTCAGTTTGCGTTTAGGGCCCTTAGATTGGCTTAACACCAAGTGGATGATCTTGTTGTTTGGATAGACAATCCATCTGGCATTTTTTTAGTTTCTTCTGCTACTTCTATGTTGGTTAGTCTGTAGGAGCCCCCGCCCTTCTGGGCTAAAGCTTGGATTAATTCTTTGATTCCTAAAATCAGTATTTTCTATTGGATCATGCTACAGAACAAGATTCTCACTTTGGACAATCTCGGCAAGAGAGGAATCCAATTACCTAACAAATGCTACATGTGTAGGAATGATGTTGAGACTGTTAATCATCTTTTTCTTCATTGTCCTTTTGTGTCGCATATATGGGGAAAAATTCTTGCGCAACTTGATGTGGTTTGGGTTTCCCCTACTTCAGTCGAAGATTTTTTCTTGCAATGGAAAGCTCCATCAAAAAATCCTTTTGTGCATAGGCTCTAGTCTTTTGTTCTACCTTTTGTCTCATGGAGTATTTCTAAGGAAAGGAACAATAGATTGTTTAGGGAAAAAGAGACATCGGAGGGGGACTTGTATGAAAAAATTGTTAGTGCTATAAAGGAAAATTTATCTTTAATTCCTAGAAAAATAGTTGATAAAGCTACTTTGTCTCCCTTTGATATTGCCATAGCCGCAAAGTGGAATTCAAAATTAGTTGCTTTAAAAATCCCCATGTTGGCCTATTGTGGGAGGGAGAACACCAGCTAGACTTTGCCGCCTTTTGGATGGGTGAAATCCAATTTTGATGGTGCTACTAAAGGCAACCCTGGGAAAGCTAGCAATGGGTGTGTTTTAAGGGACAATGCGGGGGCTTTTATTACAGCTTTTGTTGTGGACATTGACACCCAAACTAATCATGTTGTGGAAGTTTTTGGGGCTTATCACGTAGTTAACCTTGCTTTCAATATGAATATGAAATTTCTTTGGTTGGAGGGTGATTCTAAGAACATAATAGACTGTATTCTTGGGCTAACCCCCCCTTCATGGACCATCAAAAAGTGGATCAAAGATACAATTTCTATATTAAGTAAATTTGATAAAGTGAAAGTTTCCCACGCCTACAGAGAAGCCAATAAGGTGGCAGATTACTTTGCCAATGAAGGGGTCAAGAGGGGTGGGGAAAACACATGGAGGAAGAATGATCACCTCCATTCTGAGGTTAAAGCTCTAATCATTTATGAGTTTATACATGGAAGAGAAGTTTTTCTTTGCCATGATGAAGCGGATAAAGATTAAGTACGTCAATCTCATTAAATTTGATGGGACCGATGTCATTTTCCTTTTTGAGAAGCATTTTTGGCATGCTTTTTGGGTGTCTGGGAAAATAAGCTTAAATGAGACCCAAAGCAATTGTAGGGTATGGTATAGCAGAGCTCTGAAGATGGGGGTAGAGAGAAAACGTGTTGAGCAAAGTAGCTTTCAAGAGCATAGGAAGAATGTTAAAGCTTGGGAAAAAATTGAAAAGGAAGGTTTAGTTCCGTTTTTGGAAAAGCTCCATGGAACTGATGAGATGGTTTTCGACTATTTTGCCAAAAACTTGAAAAATGGTGAGATTATGCTGTTTGGTAGGAGTGTTAAGCTGAATGAGCAAATAATTGGTGAGATTACTGGTCTTTCGACTGAGGGTGTAAAATTTTATTGGGACTGTCGATTCTCTGATGAAGCAGTTATCAGATTTCCAAAGAAAGATAAGGAGAAGGCTAAGCTGGTTAAGGTTTCCAATAGCTACTTTGATGTGGAGTCCATTAAATCAATCTAGAGGAAATTTTTGAGTCATTATGGAGTACATCATGGTTGATGGGTGCTTCACTAGGGCGTATGGTTCACTTTTCCATTTTGAACCACTTTCATCACAAGGTTCGTATCTCTTTGCCATTTTATTTATTCTCTTCTCTGAAGAATTGCCTTGATGATGTTGAAAGAAATCCTATGCGGATTTCTATTATTCACCTTGGTCTTGTCAGGCTCATCTTTGAGCATTTCCAAAATTTACCCCCTCTGCCTAAAAATGTTGCTAATGGGGATTTGGATAATGAGGATACGAAAAGCAGCAAGGAGAATGATCCTTTGGCCCCTTTTGCTTTTTCTCTTGCTGGTACTAAAACCATTGATCCCTAGTCCCTTTCTTGCCAGAATGTCCTTGAGGGTTTTGCTCTGCCTTCTTGTCTTAATCCCCAGCCTTTGCATGGTTGCCCTATGTCAGGTTCTACTCCATCATCTTGTCTTAATCCCCATCATTCGTCCGGTTTCCCTACCCCGGGTTTGGTATCTAGGTTTAAAGGAGCCTTGATTATGAAATTGGTTTCGTACTCTAGGAATTCTTTAGAAATTCATTCTAAAAATCCTATGGCTAGTAAAGAGTCAGCCCCTAGTGCCCCTATGTCTAGAAGATTTGTGAATGCCCCTAAAAGACCCCCAAATTAGGATGAAATTAATTCTGCCCTGAATAACTTTAGGCCTGATGACATAATGAGTGTGGAAAAAAAAATTGTTGATGGCCTTTACACTGTTCTTAAGTGGGCCCATAAGGAAGTTTGTGATTTGAGTAGTCGTAATAGAGATCTCAACAACAGAGTCATGGAGTTGGAGTAGAAGGTGAGTTCGAGTCATAATGAGAATGATGGACAGGACAACCCCTTAACGGAGAAAGGACAACAGTTACAGGAGGAAAGATTAACTAGGCTAGAGAGCAATATGTCCAAGATTGGCCAAAATATCAGGGCCACTATGGTGCATAATCATAAACTTGCCAGGCACAATGTCATTATCGTTAACGCTATGGTGGAAAAATTGGAAAAAAATCTAAAGGGCTTGCTATTCGTGGACTTGAATGTGGACAGAGGCTATAACAGAGCTGTTGTTGAAGGGATTTCGACTCACACTTGGGCAAACACGAAGACGAAGGCCCCTACTTCTACACAAATAGTTCAAATCCTCAAGCAGGGAATACAAGATATGAGTGAAATTGAAAAGGAAACCGAGGAGTTTTTGAACATCATGGAGTAGTGTTGTTGTGGTCTTCTCTGGCTTTTTGGCGGTCCTTTTTTGGACCCTGTTGTCTCTTTGTTGTTGTCATTTCTTTTTGGGATAGCTATCTGTTTTCTTGGACTTTTTTGGCTCTATCTTTATTTGTTTGAACTTTGTGGTTTCAGGTCCCTGTAAAACCTATTTTTTCCTTTTCAAAAACATTGTTTTATGAATGGTATTTTAATATGTGATTTTGGATGTTGAATAGGCTAATATTGGAGGTTTTGAGGGAATACCTCCTAATGCTAGTGGATTTAGTCAAACCTACATGCAGTTAATCGAATAAATAGTTTAGGGTATGTGCAAGATCATAATAAAAAAAGTAGGCCCTTAAGTGGCAAAAAATTTAGAAAAATCAGAGTTATGCAACTTGACATAAAAAAAATGAATAAGTTATCTATATTATTTCAAAAATACGTAAGAATAGAATTTGTAGAAAATTGAATGTAGTTTGTAAACTACTAGGTTTTTTTTTTTTTTAAACAAAATCTATTTGGTGAAAATTTGAAATTTCAATGTAGTAGTACTTAAATTTTAGGGAAAAAATAAGAAGTAGGTGTTTGTCTGACCACCCCAACCAAAATAGAGTTATAATATTTTTTTATAAGATTTTAGATATAAGTAGAGGACTGATTTCTCAATGTGATGCATATTTTTTTGTAATTTTTTCCAAGTAAATAATTAATTATGATTTTTTTATTACAAATTTTTAAAAATATAAAAACTCATACGTTTAACCACCTTAACTTGGTAAAAAATTCATGAAATTATTATTATTATTTTTAATCCTATAGTATACAAAGCATAGAATGTGACACATGTTTTAGATTAAAAAAATGTGATACCATTTGAAAGCTATAGATGTTTTTCAATCAGCCTATCAATCAAAACTTTAGTCGTAATTCAAATGGAAAATCAATAATAATTATTTATTAAATTCAAAGTAAAGCATAATTTATATTGGTGGAAAGCTGAGAATCTCCTTTAAAAACCTTGTCCATTTCATTAATTTTGGGTAAAAATAAAGTCGTTAGCCACATACCCTACGAATACCCATCATATCACCACTTTTTGGCCCATCATGATCCTACACATACCTTTTAACTAATGAATTGTACTTAATAGGATTTTGTATTTTATATTCATATCGTTGATTACATTGCATTACACATCTTTCAAACTCAAAGCATTACTTCACATTCCATAACGAATAACTAGATGTTGATAGATGACAAAATTTCAACTACAATATGACTTTTTAGAAAGTCAACATAAGCAGTGATGCAATTAATTCACATAGCATAAGTAATAAGTAGCAATAGCTTCCAATTGCATTTGCTTGTCATTGAATTCCATGAGACCACCTTTTACTGAGGCATCTTTTCAAACTGTTGACTACCTTTTCTATGTTATGGATGCTTGGAAGGAATATATGAAAGAATAATAGTAAGCAATATCATAGACAAGGCAATGAGTTGTTTGAAAAAATGCCTCAAAGAAATGTGGTCTCATGGTGATGTCCATCACCATGAGACCCAATTTCTTTGAGGCACTTTTTCAAAAAGTTCACCACCTTTTCTATGCTACCACATTTTCCATACATGTCTACCAAATAATTTTATCAAACAATTCATTTCCTCACTTCTATGGCTAAAAGCTTAAAAAGGTGCTTTCCAACAAACTATGGATGCTTAGAAAAAATCTATCAAAGCATAATAGTAAGCAATAACATAGACAAGGCAGTTAGTAGTTTGAAAAAATGCCTCAAAGAAATGTGGTCTCATGGTGATGGAATGCCATTCCATCACCATGAGACCATATTTTTTCAAGGAATTTCTTTAAACAACTCACCACCTTTCCTATGATAAAAATTTTCCATACATGTGTACCAAAGCATTTATCAAACTACTAACTTCCCTATTTCTATTGCTAAAATCCTAAAATAGGTGCTTTCCAACAAACTATGGATGCTTGGAAACATTTTTTATTGAATAATTTGTTGTTTTAATTTCATATGTTGCAAGTGGAAACACCTCTAAATGTTCAGATAGCAATGGACATTGGTGTTTCATCTACTATAGAATCTTTGATGGCTGTAACAAGGGAGGTATGAGGAAAATTACTAAATTTTAATTTACATTCATTTTTATAGATGTTTGTTAGTGAAAAAATAAAACCATTATTGATTCATAGTTTAATTTCTATTTGGATGGTTTATACAGGGCTCTAACATGCCTTAGCATGGTCATTTGAATATTTCCCTCATGGAGAGTGATCATCAAATGGTGGTAAGTGATTATTTTGTTAATTATATCTTTTTTTAATGTAATTTCTATATATTAATGTCTTTACTTCTTATTGTAACATATAAGACTTGGCCAAGAACTAAACCCTATGAGGAGCACCAAGAGCACTCCTTGACCATAGCATAAATGAGTGATAGACATATTGCCATCTGATTGACAATCAGAGGGAAAGAGTTTATTTTGAGAGCATGGAGAGTAATAAATTTTGATTCCAGAACCCTTTTTTGTATGCCTATATGGCATTTCTCTACATATTTTTTATTGGATGTATTTGGCATTGTGTGCCTATATGGCATTCTCGTAAGCCTATATGGCTATTTTGTACCTATATTTTATACTTATATCGACATATATTGATTTATGCCTACATGGATATTTGGTTAATACAAATATTTTTTATCAATGGTGTCCATATTTTCCTTATAAATCCAATGTTCAATAGATATGAGTTATGTGTATTCAAGTGTATACTTTACAACTTATGTGTATACTTTGTGACTTATGTT
The DNA here is from genome assembly GCA_007258455.2 of Sequoia sempervirens. Lineage (NCBI taxonomy): Eukaryota > Viridiplantae > Streptophyta > Pinopsida > Cupressales > Cupressaceae > Sequoia > Sequoia sempervirens. The sequence continues at coordinate 68,446,839 of VDFB02000013.1, read as the reverse complement.
TTTTCATGCGTATACCTTGTATTCATGCACATACTTTGTATTAATTTGCATATACTATGTATTCGTGTGTGTACTTCAAGGCTTACACATTTTTGAGTACTTGTGCTTCCCTTATTCACATGTATACTTATTAATTGGTTATCCCTATCATTTATCATTGTTTTCCTTCATGGTTTGTCTTGAATATTAATTTATTGATGCTAAACAACTTTAATATTTCTAGGAATACTAGTAGAGTTACAAATTCCAAAAGTGCACAAATTTAAAAGAAAAGAATAACTATAAATAAATGTACTAATTATTAACTTAATAATTGATTAAGAATGAGTATAAAATATATCAAGAGGTGAGCCTTTTAGAATGACAACTACTAACTAGAAAATAGGCAAAGCATTCCCAATACTTTGAAAGTAATAATCCACCTAAAATTGCAATGGGAGAGAAGTGGTGCAAAGAAAGGAGGCCTTTACTTACCAATCACAAATTCAACTGATTTCAACAAGTCTTCAATCTCCAAAACCTTAACTAGGGTGATTCCCTTCACAACTTCACTATTTTCCTTGTAGGTCTACAAACCTAGTTTTTTGGACCTATCTCACAACTCCACTCTCAAACCCATTAACCAATTATATTTTTAGATGCCCTTTAAGGAATACCAAAACATATCTCAAAATCTCATATAACTCTTTTGGAGCAAATCCCTCAAATTGATGCTTCATTGTCCCCTTAAGCCAAATAGGACTAATTTACAAAGAAACTCTCCTCTAAACAATCTACCAACCCAAAATACCTATGGATAGTCATTTACCAGTCTATAAAATGACCAAATTTACAACTTTTATCTAATGAACTATTCACTAGGTCCTCTTTATATAAAACCCTCATTTTTAGCAAGTAACAAAGGGGTTTACTAAAAATCTCACTTCCCAAATTTTTTACACTTCAACAATACATCAAACATGCTTCAAATGTCCTGCACATGCTTAATTTATCACAAAAAATTTCTTCCCTAAGAGTTTTCCTCACCTACGCACCTTTAACTGTCAAATTTCACTCAAAACATTCAAATTTGACAACTAGGAAATCATGCATAAACCCCAAAAATGACCTCTCCTACTCCCAAAACCATTCAATCAACTAAATCCTACCATATTGGGCCCATTCCACTCAACTACAGGTAATGGAATGGGCCATAATCATATTTTTATGTCTTCAAAACCTTAAAATTGGAGTTTCAGACCCGCCTATAGGGAAAACTCAATAAGATTCTACCACCCCAATGGGAATGCCCATGACCATTGGGATTCCTCAATTTTACATTTTTTTGTACTTTTATAACTTTTCAATACTACACTTTTGACAATTTTGCAAAAATGTGACAATATTAACTCAATGACTCCTAATTATTTATTAGATGGTCTATTAGGAATTTATTGAATTGAGAAAAAATAAAACACACCTAAAAATATCAAAATACCTCATTTGACAACATTGACATAAAATGCATTTGGTGCCCCTGCACCAAGAAGGATTATTTAAGATCTTTGAGCAATGTATTTCCTAATGCTCCCTTATTCTTACATATCTCAATTCAGTTTAATCTAAAGAGTTCCATGAAATGCTTTATCTATAAGCAAAAAACACATTTTCAATTGGTATTCCATGAAATGATTCATAAAAAGATTCCAATATATTTAATCCTTTGATTAGAACAACTCAATTAAGCAAATGACACATAATCTTCACAACACTTGCAATACATAATATTCATAGTAGATGAAGTATTGTTTTAGTGTGAAAGAGAACCATTCCTAATGTAAATGTACCTATTGAGATGCGTTGGAGTAGTTTTTTTGGTCACACAAACTACAAAACAAAAGTTGCACCACTTTGTAACTTTACACTACTTGAATTTGACAATTTTTTCATCAAGTGAAAACTAGACACCACGGAAAAATGACTTCTAGATAACAAAAATCAAGAGATGGTATTGTAGAGGGACCTGACGTAATCCCACAAACTCAAATAGAGAGTTCGTAAGCATCATGGGGTATATGCAGGATCATGATGGGCCAAAAAGTGGCAATATGATGGGTATATAGCTGATGACTATTTTTTTACCCAAAATCGATGAAACAAAAAGGGTTTTTAAAAGAGATTCTCAGCTTTCCAATGATATAAATTATGCTTTACTTTGAATTTAATAATTAATTATTATTCATTTTCTATTCAAATTATGACTAAAGTCCTTATTGATGGGCTGATTGAAAAACATCTATAGCTTTCAAATGGTATCACATTTTTTGAACACAAAACATGCATCACATTCTATGCTTTGCATACTATAGGATTAGAAAACGAAAAAATAAATTTCATGAAGTTTTGACCAAGTTAAGGTGGTCAGACATACGAGTTTTCTTATTTTTCAAAATGTTGTAATAAAAAATCATAATTAATTGTTTACATGGAAAAAAATTACAAAAAATAATGCATCACATCGAGGCATGAGTCCTCTACTTATATCTAAAATCTTATAAAAAAATATTATCATTTTATTGTGGTTAGGGTTGTCAGACAGACACCTACTTCTTATTTTTTCCTTCAAATTCAAGTACCACTACATTGAAATTTCAAATTTCCACCAAATAGATTTTTTTGTTTTTTAAGAAAAACTATTAGTTTAGAAACTACATTGAATTTTCTACAAATTCTATTGTTACATATTTTTGAAATAATATAGATAACTTATTCAAATTTTAACGTCAAGTTTCCTAACTCTGATTTTTTAAATTTTTTGCCACTTAAGGGCCTGTTTTTTCCATGATGATCCTACACATACCCCATAATTTTTGAGTAATAATATGTCAAATATGGCTTCCCTTTTGCACTTTGGACCATTAAGGGATCAAGTCGGTTGAACGTAGCTCGGAGTGATTTTGTGTGTTTGGGTATGAAAGAAGACCATTCCTAGCATAAATGTAGCCATCCAGATGCATTGGAATAGTCCATTTGGCACACGAGTTATGGAATGAAAGTTGCACAACTTTGCAACTTTCAACTACTTGCATTTGACAACTTTTTCCACAAGTGAAAATTCTCTACCACAAGAAAATTTCTCCAAGATAGTGAAAACCAAGAGAGTTTATTGTAGAGGAGCACAACGCAATCCCATAGGATTAGACGAGAAGTTTCTAAGCATCATGGTATTTGAGTAACAATATGTTGAAGTTTGTATCCATTTTGCACTTTAGACTCTTAAGAGATCAATCTAGTTGAAAATAGCTTGGAGTGATTCCGCATGTTTGGGTGTGAAAGAGGACCATTTCTAGCATAAAAATACATATTTTGATGCATTGGAATAGTCTATTTGGTCACACAAGTTGTAGAACGAAAGTTGCACCACTTTGGAAATTTCAACTACTTGTATTTGATAACTTTTTTCCCAAGTGAAAATTCTCCACCATGGAAAAATTTCTCTAAGATAGCAAAAACCAAGAGACGTTATCATAGAGGGGCCCTACACGATCCCATAGGATTAGATGAAAATTTTCTAAGCATCATGGTATCTAAATAACAACATGCTAAAGTTTGCAGCCATTTTTCATTTTGGACTCTTAAGGGATCAATCTCGTTGAATGTAGCTCGAAGTGATTCCGCGTGTTTGGGTGCCAAAGAGGACTATTCCTAGTGTAAAAATACCTATTTTAATGAATTGGAACAATTCGTTTGGTCACACAAGTTGAAAAATTAAAGTTGCAACTTTCAACTACTTGCATTTGACAACTTTTTACCCTAGTCAAAATTCGCCACCATAGGAAAATGCCTCTGAGATAGAAAAAATTGAGAGAGATTATTGTAGAGAGGACCAACGTGATCCCATAGGCGAGATAGAAAAAAATGAGAGAGATTATTGTAGAGAGGCCCAACGTGATCCCATAGGCTTAGATGAGAATTTTATAACCATCATGGTATTTGAGTAACATGTTGAAGTTTTTAGCCATTTTTCACTTTGGACTCTTAAAGGATTGATTTGGTTGAACATAGTTCAAAGTGATTCTACATATTTGGGTGTGAAAGAGGACCATTCCTAGTATAAACATACCTATTTTAACATGTTGGAATAGTCTATTTGGTCACACAAGTTGCAGAACAAAAGTTGCACCACTTTGCAACTTTGCAATGCTTGCATTTGATAGTTTTTCCATCAAGTGAAATATGGACACCACAGAAAAACCACTCTGAGATAGAAAAAACTGAGAGAGGTTATTGTAGAGGGGTACAAAATGATCCCATTGACTCTAATAATAAATTTCTAAGCATCATGGTATCTAAGTAACAACATGCTGAAGTTTGTAGTCATTTTGCACTTTAGACTCTTAAGGGATCAATCTGGTTGAAAGTAGTTCATAGTGATTCCACATGTTTGGGTGTGAAATAGGACTGTTTCTAGAATAAAAATACATATTTGAATATGTTGGAATAGTTAGTTTTGCCACACGAGTTGCAGAACAAAAGCTGCACCACTTTGCCACTTTGCACTGCTTGCATTTGACACTTTTTCCATCAACTGAAAGTTGGACACCATGGGAAAATCACTCTGAGATAACAAAAAATGAGAGAGGTTATTATAGAGGGGATCAACATGAAATTGCAGGCTCAGATGGATATTTCATAAGCACTATATTTTTTAAGTAATAGTTCGTCAAATATTGCTTCCCTTTTGCACTTTGGACTCTTAAGGGATCGATCCAGTTGAATGTAGCTCAGAGTGATTTCGTGTGCTTGGGTGTGAAATAGGACCATTACTAGCATGAAAATACCAATTCAAATGTGTTGGAATAGTCCATTTGGTTACATGAGTTGCAGAAAAAAATTTGCACCACTTTGTAACTTTACATTGCTTGCAATTGACCCTTTTTCCATCAAGTCAAAATTGGACACCATAAAAAAATGACTTTGAGATAAAAAAAAAAACAAATAGAGGTTATTGTAAAGGTTTCCTAAATGATTTAAATTCCTCATAAGAAATTCCTATAACCAATACGGTATCAGGGTAACAGTTCGTCAAAGATGGTTTCCCTTTTGCAATTTGGATTGTTAAGGGATTATGTTGCTTGAATTACAAATGTTTGAGGGAAACAATAAATTTTTACCTAAATCATGGAGAAAATCAACCTAAAATCACAATTCAAGCCTTTAGAAACAACTTTGCAACCCTTTTAAACCTATCTCTCTAACTCTTCACAAATTCCCTTGTAGGTCTATAAACCTGGTTTCTAGACTAAAAATATCAGATCCAATCTCAAACCCACTAACCAATTTTATTTATTGACACCCTTTAACATCTTAAATAATATCACAAAAGCAACATAGGTCACTTTGGATCAACTTCTCCAAAATCATACAACTACATTGGCCTAGACCTCAATTAGATCACTTTAGCAAAGCATCACCCACTCAAATGTCTTTACAACCTTAAATCTTCATGGAAAGTCACTTACCAATCTACAAAACCTCCAAATCCACAATGTTTGATCAAATAATAACTTCCTATGACACCAAAGCATGAAACACTCACTTTATGCCATTCTAAAGGGTTTTATTGAAAAACATTGTTACATGATTCTACGTAGCCAAACAAGGCCTCAAATACCTTTATTTATGTTTCCACATGCTTGAAGGTTATCAAAATCTACCACCCCCAATATTTTCTAGAACTTTCCTCCTCTAACCATCAAATTTCACCAAAAATACACAGTTTGATAATTAGGAAATCATGCCCAGGAACTCCACTAACCTTCCCTACCCTTCAAAATCTTCAAACACTTCAATATATGCCTACTCATTCCAAATAAATCATCTCCCAATCTTTCCTAAGACAATTTCACCAAAACCGAACATCTAAACTCTATTTTTAAGCCAAAATTCACCCAATTTCCTCTGGGACAACAACTAAAAACACTCTTAAACATTTCCCCTACTCCTAAATATTATTCCTACATATAATCCTACCATTTTGGACTCATTCCATTGATCCATATAGAGAGAAAATAGGTGGAATGAGCCATTTATTCATTTTTAGTCTTCAAACTCTTATGGTTGGTTGTACAGACTCACAACCGACAATTTGACAATAAAATTCTTAAAAATCAATGAATTTCCTTCATTCCAAAGAAAAAACGTAGATAACACCTATCTCTACTCTTTAGAAAAGCCTTTAGGACATAATACTTCTATACGACCAAGTATAATAGTCTGTAATAGAAAAAATCAATGAAACACATAGAATTACAAGAGAAATTAGGGTATTTTTATTGTTTTTCCTTCACAAAAATCTTCAACAATCTCTTCCTTTGAGTTCCCAATATATTTAAACCTTAACCAACCTATGAAAATGGATCAAACTACCTTTTGAATTCCCATGACCATTGGGCTTCTTCAAGTTTACATTTTTTTGCACTTTTTTCACATTAACAACTTTTCAATTTTTGCAATTTTACATGTAGAAGGTGGAACACACTAGAGCTTGTTTGTATATGAAAAAAAGAAGAATGCTTTGAGCACTATGATATTTCATCATTAAACAAATTGTATGCAAGAAAATTATTTATAAATATAAAAGATTTTATGGGTCCTCCCTTGGCATCTACCACATTTACTAAGAATTTCACACCTCAAAAAAGAAATGGCTATAATTGTGGTGTTTATGTCCTTTCCATAGCAAAAGAGATATGCTCTTACAGATAAATTTTTGGTGTAGACTGGTAATCTTTGTTAAAAAAGTGTGTAACCCCAACTAGAGTGAGTGAGATGAGAAATCAAATCCGAAAGATTGTCAATGATTTATACAACTAGAACAGGAGCTTAATTTATTCTTAAGTTATTATCACTCTTGATTATGAAGAGAGATTGACAGGGTTAGACAACATTAACATGGACTGTGATGAGTGGTGGTCCAATTGTGTTGATAATGGTGCTGAATTTTCATAGGATAGAGCTAAAGAAACCTATAGGTATACAAAGAACATGCACAATGAAGACCCTTGCTTCTCTAGTGGAATCTTTGGTTATAGCTTTACGACACATTGAAAGGAGAATTTTACTAATAACATAGCTAAAAAGAAGGTCAATGATGCAAAGAAACTTTACTTGGAAAAATAGATTTGAATCACAATGTCATAGTGAAAGGAAGTTTAGGCCTAGATGGAAGTCTTTAACATTTGTATTTTTGAAGGTTATCATAGAATATTTCATCAAGAGGGAGAAAAGCCATGTAGTGGGAAATAAAATGAAGATAAAGGTGGAGTTGAAGTTCACTATAGTTTTAATGCAACAATTAACAATGGTAAAAGTTTTCCAAGACACTAACTGTGAATGGTGATTCTAGACTTGCACAAACATAGACAAACAATACAAATGTTAGTCAATTACACAAATCTAAATCAACATTACCCATAAGATTCGTTTGAAATCAAATGAAAAATAAAACAAGATAATATTGAAAATAAAATCCATTGAAAGCTAAGTAATCTTGTCCAAAACACTCAAACCCTAAATCCCATGTGGGAACTGGTTCTATTTTGATGTGGAAATAGCCCTTTCCTAATTCCTTGCAAGCTTTAATTATGAGAATTGATCCTTGATGAAAATCCACAATAACCTAGCTATGAAACTATGAAACTTGATGAAAATGGATGAAAATTTCTCAACACATGAAGATAATGACCTTGCATAAAGTTGTGGATCACAAATTAGTAAAAGAACCTTCTATTTATAAAAGTGAATGATGAAAGAATAAGAAAAATGGTTGAATGTGGGACAAAACATCAACCAATGGCCAAATGCCACTTGTCAACATGTGAGTGGATAGAGGTGTAGCACATTTTGATGAATGTGCACATAAATTCCATCAGGTGGATATTTGAAATTGGAGAAGTGACATGTTGGAGGGAGAAGAAAAGATAGTTAATGCCACTTGGCTCAAGAAAAAGGACTTGTAAGAGGCCTTTAATGCCTTGTTGGATGGACAAGTCCTTTTGGGAGGCAATTTTCAAATTTGAAGAATATTCCAACTTGATACCCTTTTGAATGAAAATAGGAGATTTAATAAATCAATTAAATTGTTTTTCATGTGCAAGTTGCAAAATATAGAGGATTTGAGTGATTAGTGTTAGTATTAATCAGGATTTGATTAATTTAGATGATAATTAGTTGATTTGACCTTTGACTTATATTTTTGGATTTAAATAAATAAAGATGAGAGGAATAATGATTTTAGAATTAATTAAATAAAGTTTGATTTTTTTAATTAAAGAGGATGATGTTAGATTTAAATCAAATAAATATTAATTTATTTAATTTAAAGGAGATGGCATTAGGCCTGATTGATGATTTAATTAAATAAAATTGATTTATTTAATTAAAGAGGAAATATTATGATTTAATCAAATAAAGATTTATTTATTTAATTAAAAGAAAAAAATATGATGAATTTAATCAAATAAAGATTATTTGATTAAATGGTTAGTAAAGGAGATGATTTAGAATGAACTAGTGTTGGTAAATCAAGATCAGGTGCATGATACCAATCAGTATATTTTACATGTCTACATTTTGCACCTGTTTGAAACAATGTACCTATTGCATTGGTTCGAAGAATAAAGTTGTCAAGATAATTTTTTTTAAAAAAAATCAATTTGTTAAATGCCCCACTACTGCCCCAGCAAAATAATTATGCTGGTATACTGCCTCCTTAAAAGATCAGACAAAAATTTGGATTTTTGGGTGATCTTATGAAAAAAGAGGAAAAGTTGCCCCATGGGTCCAACATGCCAAAATGTTGAAAAAAGACACAAAATGAGCCTTGGTCAAGAAAAAACAAGATCGAGGGCACAAAACCCTAGTTTGATAGCTAAAGAGGGTCCGAAAACCCTAATTTTCATGCTTAAATAGCCCTTGTGGGGTGAGTTTCAATTCATTTGAACACTTAGCCCTTAGAAATTTCTTTTTTTTGAGCTATAACCTTCGTGAAAGATGGAGTAAAGAGGACTTCACCGACATATTTCTGAGTGAGTGTGAGTCCACTGGTGACTTCTAGGTCTAGGACCACCAGTATGTGACCCTAACCCAACTTGCATTTTTTATTTTTGTGTTTATTAAATAGAGTTGGAAAGTAAAACATGTCCAATTATATTGTTTAGTGCCACTGAAAGGGTATAATTGGTGCCACAAATCCATAAATAGCATCGCTAATCCAATCTATGATGTCACGTCACACTTTATGATTTAGGGCACAAACTCCAAATGGCGTTGGCACAGTCTAGTTAGGAGTTTAGAGTTCTTAGTTAAAACAAGTGTGTAGTCAAACAATGATTCCACAATGGAGTTTGTGATTTGGGGCTTCCAACTCAGTGCAGTTTGGAATTTCCAACTAGCGATGCCTTTACAAATAGCGATACCTTTGTTGTTTCATATGTGAAAACTCCAAACAGATGCAATCCAATTTTTTTATGAAACTTGACATTGTGTTTTTACTAGTGCAGGATGATAGAGAGATTGTACATTCCCATGAGCATCAATCCCCTATTCTCAGCAGCTTGAGTGGGTTGCATTGAATTGCTTCAGGAGCACCTTGGAGTGATTAGCCTGTGGTACGTCGTGTATGTGCCTCCTATTAGGACACACTTGGACATGATGACTATACTGGTAGAGAGATGGTACAGTGAGACATCCTCTTTTCACCTACCCACCAGCGAGGAGACCATCACACTAGAGGACATATGGTGGATTTTTCGATTGCCCATCCATGGTCAGAGGGTTATTTATGATATGGACACTGGCACAAATGCACGCTATGAGATTATGGGGCCAGATGAGATCACCTTTGTTGAGGGATAGATTTAGTTTGAGTGCTACAGAGGTAAGGTGTCCACCTTCTGATTGATTGTGGTTGAAATCATTTCAGGACTTGTAGCTCCAAACTGGCGAGGTAGGTATTTCAGCCGATAATGGGGTCTAGCTTGGGAGTAGACGCTCTTTTAGAGGTGCTACTTTGTGTGGGGACTAGTGATGTTGGCCTCACTTTATCATTATTTTCACGAGTTCACGTACATGGGTAGTAGAGAAATCAACATAGGGGTTACTCTTTTGCACATCTAGGAGTGGGTATGTGCAAGATCATGATGGGCCAAAAAGTGGCAATATTATGGGTATTTGTAGGGTATGTGGCTAATGAAATTTTTTTTACCCAAAATTGATGAAATGAAAAAGGGTTTTTAGAGGAGATTCTCATCTTTCCACCAATATAAATTATGCTTTAATTTGAATTTAATAAATAATTATTATTCATTTTCTATTAGAATTATGACTAAAGTCCTTATCAATAGGTTGATTGAAAAACATCTATAACTTTCAAATGGTATCACATTTTTTGAATCCAAAACATGTGTCACATTCTATGCTTCACATACTATATGAAAAAAAAGAAAAATTAAATTTCAAGAAGTTTTGACCAAGTTAAGGTGGTCAGACATGCGAGTTTATATATTTTTTAAAAGTTGTAATAAAAAATTCATAATTAATTATTTACTTGGAAAAAAATACAAAATGATATGCATCACATATGAACATGAGTCGTCTACTTATATATAAAATCTTATAAAAAAATATTATCATTTTATTATGGTTAGGGTGGTCAGACAGACACCTACTTCTTATTTTCTCCCTCAAATTTAAGTACTACTGCATTGAAATTTCAAATTTTCACCAAATAGATTTTATTTATTTTTAAATAAACCTAGTAGTTTAGAAACTACACTAAATTTTTTACTGATTCTATTCTTACATATTTTTGAAATAATATAGATAACTTATTCAAATTTTTACGTCAATTTTCCTAACACTGATTTTTCTGAATTTTTTGCCACTTAAGAGCCTATTTTTTCCATGATGGTCCTACACATACCCGCATGGGAGCACATTTTTATGCTTTGACCAAGGGTCATAGTCATCAACGTGGAGCCTGATGACCTAGAAGTGTGGTGATATAGGGGTGGTTTGATATTTACCCACACATGATAGGGTGAGATCCCTCATGCGAGGAGGGTCATTGATGAGATGATCACTTTTATATGGAGGCCTTAGCTAGGGATTCTTTCATAGTACAATGATGTACAAAAACTCTTCTTTGTTAGGTATGAAAAATTTATGTAGGGTATAGAGCAAATGATGATTGAGTGTTACCTGCCAAATTAAGTAGTGAGATAGTTTGGAGATGCTCAAGATAGGCTAGATGACTAGTATGTGGCCATATTTTCTAGGACCACTCAGGAGATGATATGGGATTAGCTAATCCCAATAGAGGATGTGGTTGATTCATTTAGATAATTGGTAGCTAGACCTTGGGGTTGTGATCAGAGCCAACCAAGTCCTGGGACCACATAGGCTTACATTGACTGGTTTCAGCCACCAGTATGATTTACAGTTCTAGGTGTAGTACTACCATGCCAAAGACATCAAGGTCAGATGGTAGGGTGGGGGCAGGGCCGAGGATGAGGAGAAAAAGACAAAGGAGGAGGAGGAGACAAAGATAGAGGAGGAGGAGGACCACCTCACCACCAACCAGGGCACAAAGATCAGGGAGAGTGGCATCAACAAAGAGATACCCCTAGGGATCAGTAGCCACCACCAATGGATCAAACACTACAACAACCACCCTACCACCTCATCCTGATCAAAGAGATGCTCTTATACAATAACTTCAGACATAGGTACAAACACTGATGGGAGAGAGGGACCAGGTCTGATAACAGTGTTGGTTTCTTTTTACACTGTAACCAAGTTTGTCTTCTAATCTACCTATGGAACTACCAATTCCAGTCAAGCGCAACTTGAAGGACCTAGACCAACTGATGAGGACTTTAAGAAGCCTCCTAGACTTTGGGCTCTACAAGACCCGAGAGGGTAATCCCTTAATATTTTTACAACCATTGTACCATTATTATAAACAACACTAACATTAGAAGATAATCTCAGTTAATAGCTCAACATAATAGGATAATACTGAAAAGAATTGCTTGTTCATCAGTACTATCAACTACCTAGAGCATGAGATAACTACAACAAAAAATATAGTCATTGATTTGTAATTTGTAGCAAGCTCTAGGCAAAGACAAGAAAATACTGAATCATATGGATAATTACAACTTAGACCAGTGTCATATATCTGTTGGGTAGGAGTAAAATTCATAAGCATCTAAAGGTATATGATAGGTTTAACACATAACATATGAGATCTTTGACAACATTACCTTGTAATCTCATCAATATGTATTCTAACTCAATACTACTTATCAAATCCTTATACATCACATATCTACCTATAATACCATTCAAGAATTTTAATTAATTCCTTGAATTAAAGCTAAAACATAATCATACACACCACAATAGTGAGATGGATAAAACAACCCTTAGTTATTTCATTGAAGGTTCAGATATGCATGTAAAATGGAGAGACATGAGCTTCAATTTTTCATTTTAAATCAAATTCTAGTACTATTATACAACATTGAACCCTCATGAACTCAAAGCCTATTACAAACTAACCCAAAACCTAACTTGCATTTCTCTCTAAAACCATTATACTTTAGAAGTTGCTCTGCAACTTCACCTAGAATCAACAAAAAGTTATCTAACTTGTTTCATACGTACTTCTGGCCTTGAAATCCTTCTTATAGAAAATGAAGGAGCAAAGAAGCATCAGGCTACAAAGTACCCATGTCACCAACCAACACTTGATTTACTAATTAAATATTTCCAATAAGTGCCCTACCCACCATTAAAGCTCACCCGTATGCTGCACAAAAAAAAATCAACCATATTTGAATGAGACTTTAAATTCTAACTATTTATCCTTTAGTTTGTTCAATCAATCAAACAATTGTCTTTAAAATAAGCTAACTCAATCACCAACATGGCAAATAATGGGCCCACCTACCATACGCTATGAAGGAATTCCATGTGGCAGTCTCCCATAATATCACAATTAGTAAAGATCCTACACCTTCAGATCACGCGATGGTGGGAAACTGTCGATCTTAATTATCAATGATCTTGTTCCTTCGAAACAGTTGTCAGTCTTATCATTTACCATCAAGCAGATTTTCTGCTAAGATCATAACATCTCTATCAGTTTCAAACACGTGCACCCCAAGAGAACTTTAGTAACTTGCCTTTTAATGTATTAAGGCCACGCAATACTTCTTTTATTCTTTCAGCTTCATCAGATGAGACACATGGTAGTCATCTATGATATCGCAATTGATATAGACCTTGTAACTTTCGATCATGCAATGGTGGGCAACCATAGATCTTGACAATATTTGATTGATGACACAAAAAATTTACACCCTTTGGCCTCTTTGGGTAGGACATGTAGTGCCCGCTCATGATATCGTGATCAACCGAAGCACTATGGTGAGGCCATCATGGGATGGCGGGGAACGGCTAGGATGTAGTTGGGGTCAACTTCTAATCTCCACTGTAGATCTTCTTTGACTTGAGTTGTTCCCCTAAAATATTTATTTGGCGTTTGCTCATTTAATGCACTCCCCCTGCCTTGTCGAAAATACCATTTTAAATGTTTTTCATTGGAAGCAATAAAACATTTAAATTATACTGCACAAAAATTTCTTCGAGCCCCACCCTGTACACATGGCGACGCCTCACTTTTTTGTGAGAATTAAAAAGTGAGCACCTTTTCATTGTGAAATAGAGGGCAAGGGCTATGATTGTGCTGCTTTTGATCAATGGTTGCACAAACTTCATCCCCCAGAGAGGACACATAGTGCCTATCCACGTGATGCAGGAGCATCCAGTGGTGTAAGGGCAATCTTGCATCACCCAAAAATAGTTAAATTTCAAGTTTCTCAATTTTTAGATGTTTTTACATTTTTGGATACCCTTTTCATCATAATGAAATTCCCAATTTATGGTTTCTATTCTCTATTCCTAGGCGGAAAGATATTGCAGTTTTAGTTTCCCAGATTTGCACCTGAAAATCTTTCGAGTTAGATTTAAGGCACTTAGAGTTCCCGGATCGGCCCCGAAACTTGCCGAAATCAGAATAGCTGATTTCAAGCATGTTGTTGACTTCATGACCTTTCCAACGGTTCAAACGGTTCACGAATCGAAGTCCCAGATCAAAATTTATGGCCCCGAGAAGTTTGCGCACTTTCTAGAAGGTACAATTGCAAATGTTCTTTTGAAATTTGAACTTCAAGTTGTAATTTTTCGGTGCCAAACCACGTAAACTCAAATTTGAATGTTGTTTTGGCTCCAAACGAAAGAGCACTATTTATGGGCGGGTTTCTAATTTTTGGGTAACTTTTTGGGGACAAGCTCGCATATTGTGAAAGGGTGATTTTGTAGCTTTTTGTAACTTGCATGTGTTATAGAACTTGGGGATTTGAG
>VDFB02000013.1:68400547-68432267 GCA_007258455.2 Sequoia sempervirens | reverse complement strand
GAAAATGATCAACTATGGCATGAATTTCATCCTTCTGAAAAATAAAAAAATTATTAATAGGAAGGGCGACATTACTAGGCCGATGGTAAACAACAACATAATTTTTTTTTAAACAATTCAGCATGAGGCCAACCCAGAATTAGGAAAATGAAAAGAATTCTGCAGAGGAAATAAAATTAAAACAAAGGGACTCGGCCTAGATGAAACGATCGGGCATAAGATGTTTTAAAACCCCTCAAAAAGTAATAGCAAAATAGATCCCAACAAAGGTGTAAATTAAACATTAGGGTTTAATAGGAAGACAAAGATGAAACCCCAACCCTAGTATTTTTTCAACACCATGAACGACCAGTAACACCAGGTAGGGCAAGAATGGAACACAAGGGGAAAAATTTTAAGGTTCCAATAATGGCTCTAGCTGGGGACATTCATTCCACTAGAATGAAGGGAGAATTTAGAATCTTAGGTGGAGTAGACCAAGAAGTAGATGCGACCAAAAAGGAATTGTTTAGACAAAACAATCAAAACTATGTACAAGATATATACAAAATATACAAACCTAAACTACTATTCATGGAAAAGAATACTTCAAGTGAAGTATAACTTCAAGAACTATCCATGAACTGGCAGCTCAAGAATATCTCCTATCATATCTTGGAGGAAGTACGAATCTTCACCCTACTTTTCAATTGCAACTTTGTATTTCTTTTTTGAGCTTCCCTCTTCATTTGATCCAACTCTATAAGAGCTTCCACTCTCAATTGCATCTCATCATCAATCTCATTATCATACATCTGGACAAATTTATACATTTCCATTTAGTTATTTTGGGGAAACTTGGCATTTATCCCATAAAACAAGTCAAATGGGGTACAACCTATTTCCTTCTTCACAGTTACCCTATCTGCCTAGATTGGTAATCTTAGTTTAGAATCCCAAGCCCTTTTATTCTGATCTAGGATTCTTTTAATAATCTTCATCAATCTTTTATTGCTTGATTTTGCCTGTCCATTCCCTTGTGGGTGATATGGTGATGAATAATAAATTTGGATGCCATGCTTCTCACAAAATTCTATGTATTCCTCAGATCTAAAATGCATTCCATTATCTAATACAATCCTTTCCGAACACCCAAATCTTATTAATATGTTGCTTATCAAGAAGTCAATTACTACTTTACTAGTGGCCTTCTTTGTTGGAATTGCTTCCATGCACTTGGTAAAATAATCAGTAGCCACCAATATCCATGAGTGACCTCCACTTGACTTACATGCTATCTCTCCTACAAAATCAATACCCTATTACTAGAATGGAGCTTGTACTATAATTGGTTTTAAAGGTAAATTACTAGAAAACTTAACCTACCAGAGAAACATTGACAAGCATCACATGTCTTCACTAGTTGGTGTGCATCCTTAGAAACCGTAGGCCACCAAAATCTAGCCCTCATTATCTTATGTGTAGTTGTTTTGGCCATGTAATTCCCTCGACAAAATCCACCATGCATCTCACTCAGAAGTTCTTTTGCTTGATCGTGGTCAACACACTTCAGCATGACACCTTCTCCATTTATCCACCAGAGCTTTCCATCTATTGTAACATATTTGATAGCATGTAACTTCAATGTACTTTTCTCATTTTCACTCAAATTGTCAGGACATTTCAATTTTTGCAAATAATATATCACATCTCTATACCACTCAGAATGATCCATATCACATTTGTGTGATCTATTCTCTTCTTTTAGAAAATTTATCTAATTTTCTTCTAGATTACTTTGGGCCATAAGCTTGGCCAATCCTTGTCCTCTTGCTAGTTTTGTAATTTGAACCTCAATATTGAATTCTTGGATCCTATTTATCCACCTACACCATCTTCCTAACACTTCTTGTTTTGTGAAGATGTCCTTAATAGTAGTAGTAGGAACATAAGCAATTACATTAGCTCCCATCAAATAAGTCCTAAAGGCCTTTACTACTTTTACTAGTGCATATTCTTTTTTTTCACTTATATCATACTTAAGTTCTGTAGCCTATAAAGATTTGTTGAAAAAGGCTATAGGCTATTCAAAACCTTCTGCATTCTTTTGTAACAACACAACCACAATTTTGTGGAAATAAGCAAATGAGACAATCTGTAAAGGCTTGGAAAAATTAGGGTTTCTTAACACATGAGCTTCCTTAATCTATTGCTTAATGTCTTGGAAGGCCTTCATAGACTCCTTATCCCATTCAACTTTGGCTCCTTTCTTGAGCATTTTTGAAATAGGGTGAACTATCTAAGAAAAATTTGTCACAAACATCCTTACGAATTTTATTTATCCAAAGAAAGATTGTATTCCTTTGACATTTTGAGGTTTTGGAAATTTATTAATTACAATTACCCTCTCTGGATCAATTTTTACTCCATCTTTGGAAACAATATGTCCCAATAATTCTCCCTCTAGTACTTCAAACACACATTTCTTTGGATTCAAAGAAATACCATACTCCAAGGCTCTAATGAATATCCTCTCTAGATGCTCACAATGATCCTCTTCATTTTTAGAATATGTTGTCAAGTCATCTTAGTAGATCACCAAGAACAAGCTAATGAAATTTGAGAATGCCACATCCATGGCTCTTTGAAAAGTAGCCCCTATATTTGTTAGACGAAATGGCATTCCTACATAAACATATGTTCCCCATGGTGTGGTGAAATTTGTCTTAAGCTACTTAGAATCTTTGACCATAAGTTGGTTTTAACTAGAACAACCATCCATCATAGACATTAATTCATAGCTTGTCACCCTTTGCAACATGGCTTCCATATTGGGTAATGTATAATTGTCTTTTAATGAAGACACATTCAAATTTCTGAAATCCACACATAACCTAATTTCTTCATTTTTCTTCCTTACTAGTACCAAATTTGACACCTATGATGAATGCCTAATTGTCTTGATGATTACTACATCCCTTAGTTTCATTCATTCTTCTTACATTTTGGGGGCTAAAGTGGGATTAATAGGCCTTTGCTTTTATCTAAATGGCTTGGCATCATCACGCAAAGGAATCTCATGTTGGAAAAGATCCTCCTTGTATGCCTTAAGATCATCATAGGACCATACAAGCACATGCCTAAAATTCCTTAATATTTCAATTAGCATCCTTCTCACCTTTAGTGACATTTTCTTTCCAATATACACCTTCTTTGGGGATGCTTTTGTTCCAAGATCTATCTCTTCCAAGTCATCAAGATGGGAAGTAGTGTGATTAACCTTTGTCTTATCTTTATTATCAAATGCTCTTTCTAGTACAACTAGACCCTTGGGAATTGTGTTTGTCTTTGACTAAATTACCTCATTTCAAAATATAGTATCCTTACCTTCAATATTTTCAACAAAAGCTCCAAAGTCAATTTCTTGATTTTCATATTCACCCACACAATTCAAAAATTTCAATATATCATCATCATTATCAAAAACTTGCCAATTTTTTATGTTATCATGAGCATATGGTCTAGTTTGCACCTCAACCTTTGAAATTCTAGCATAAGACATATCATTTGGTTTTACTACAATATCAACTAATAAATCTGCCACCTCATTTTGACCTGTCTCCATCCATCCTATGCCAAATCCATGAAAGCTCTCTAATTCATCCCAAACAACATTCCTATATTGTTTCAACCTCTTATTCTTTGATACATACTTGGATCTAACTTGGGAGACCACAAGCTCAGAATCCCCAATTGCCTTGAGCTTCTTGATCCCATGTTTTTTAGCTAACCTCGACCCCAATAACAAGGCTTAATACTTTGCCACATTATTTGTGCATTTAAATAATAGAGTGAAAGAGAACTTGAATTTCTTTCCACTTGCTGATAATAACAAAAAACCTACACTAGACCCTTCTTTTTAACTTGCACAATCAAAATACATAGTCCACAAGTCATCAGATTTTGAAAATTGTTTTATTTCTATATCAATCAATGTAGTAGGCTTATCACAATTGCTAGAGAATTCTTCAACCCTGAATTCATCTATACCACTGTCAATTAAACATGTCATACTTTCAATCGGGATATGCTCAATCATATGAGGTGCTTTTGATTCTCTTTCAATTTTGACATCTGTACCATCAATGGAGAAAGTAGCAAATGAAAAATCACATTGCATGTTACCTCCCTTTGATGCACTCCATTTTCTTGACAAAAGCATTCCAAAATGGGGTGGTATGTATGTGACTAATACAGTCATGACTAAATCTTTGTGAGGGTATTGAGTCAAATTATAAGGCAATGCTCTAATAGTTCCAATAACTGGCACTTATCTTGAATCCATAGCATAACATTTACCTTGAGCAGTATCTATTTTCAATCCCATCACCTCCATTATTTTGACTAGCATAACATTAATTGATTCCCCTGAATCTATCATACATTTCCTTAAAGTTTTCCCATTTATATCCATACTTAAGAAAAAAGGGGTTATGTTTTCAAGGCACATGTTAATAAAATTTCCTAAATATATAGGAGGAATTTTTTACACAATTCCCTCTTCCTTTTCTCTCTCTTTATCCTTCACTTCTTTATCACTTCCTTGTTTATTCTTATTGCCAACAACATATTTGATCAAGGCTATTGTATTTTCTTTGTGTTCATTTATTCTCATAATTTCTAACAAAGGTATAGTTACTTTAACCTAAGAAATAACATCAAACATATATACAGGTGTATATTTAGGCAGATTAGACATCATACCTTCATGATTTTCCTTTCTCTCTAGCTGATTACTTCCTCCTAGATAGATTCTCTTGCCTTGTATCCTCTACAATAGGTTCAGATAACTTTGTAATCACCTTAGTCTTCACTAGTGATAGAGACACATCTTCTTGAGGCTTTGGGGCTTCATTCTTTTTTTCCCAAATTTTATCATTCTTAACCTCTTTGACTTTGACAACATCCTTTTTTTTGTCAACCTTAACACCTCTATTTTTATCCCTTTGTTTTTTAATAAACAAGCCAATAGGTTTACCTTGCTCACCACCTACAGTTCTATTTCTCAATTGAAGTGAACTTCTCATTTGAGCAGCCATTTCTCCAGTCAATCTTGCAATCTCTTCTTCTGACAGTCTCCTTATGGACACTGAATCTTCAACTTGTTCCATATTGTAAGCATTATGATCAAAATCATCTTTCTCATCAGAAAAGATCTATTGATAATACATCTCACTTCTCTACCTTTGATTATCCACATCAACCTCCTATATTTCATCATTAGAGGAACATTCTACCTTATTAATGTATGATCTATCCATACAAACATCTACATCATCTTGCTCATATTTCGATGTTTGATCATGAATATCCTCTTTCACTTCCTCAACAACAAGCAATTAAGCAACACCACAATAATTTTGATCATGTGGATGTTCACACACTTCACACCATGGTCTATCTGCTGCTAGATACACTCAATGTTTTTGCAAGGGATCTGGTGTATGCTAGTCATTTCTAGGCTTTTGGGTAGGAAAATTGGTTTTCCATCCTTCCAATTTGTATTATAAGGATAATTTTGCAATCTGAGTGGCCTATCATTTTTATTATAAGGTTTCCTTTCATTTCCTATACCCTTCTCTTGTTTAGCAATAGTTTTATTTATGTCTTTCAGAGTATTGTAAACCTTTTCCCATTTTTCATCATCCATAGGCTTTGCAGCTAGAATCTTAGTCCTACTCTTAGGATTTTTTAAAAGTGCAAGCTCTTATCTCCTACATAGTTCCCAAAATCTCTTCTATTACTCTCAATATTTATAGCCACCCTAAATGCATCCCTCATAGTCTGAGGTTCCTTATCTCTGAGGAGATATGCCATTTTAGCATCAAAAGAATTGAAATATGTGGTTAGACAAACATTTTCATCAAGCCTCAGAACCTGAAATAGTTTATACATTGCTTTCTGAAATCTTAAATTAAACACTGTCATAGGCTCATTCAACGACTTCTTGATGTTATTAAATTCATTCAACATAAAACTAGCATTAGTTTTATCACCATACTACTCCTTGAAACACTTCTCAAACTCATCCCATGAACCAATACTAGCATTAGGTAGACCTCTCTACCAATCCATCACATCTGCTACTAGAGATTGTACAAACAATTTCATTACAACATCTTCATGTTCTACCTCATAATCATTTAGCATATCCATAAAAGCTTTCAAGTGTTCCTCAACTATCAAAGCATTATTGCCAGCAAACTTATTCATCTTTCCTCTCAAGTCAGTAGGGATAAGATTTGGATAACTAGGGATACCATCAAATAATAATGTCCTATACCTTTCCAACTGTATAGGTCGTCATTGAAATAATTCTTGATTATTTTGAGGATCAACACCAGACCCTAGCTCTTGTACACTAGAACCATCCTAATTTGGATTTATAGACCTATTTGCATGATCCTTCAAGCTAGAATTATTTATGGTGGGATATAGGTTAGTTTTAGGAACATCCTTTAAAACATCTTGGTGACTTGATGAGGGTGCAACTTGTGTAGCCTCATCCATTTTTGACATCTTTAGGAAACTTAGTTTCCTCTTCATTTCTACATTTGTAGCCTCAATTTCTGTTCTCTCCAAGTCTTCTGCCAGAGCTTCATTCTTCCTTTTATCCAATTTTAAGGAAGATTTTGTTTGAAATGACACATGTGGCTGGAGATCTTGTTGAGTGAAATGGGGAGTCACCTTCTCATTTATTTTAATCCCCTCAACTTTTTTCTTTCCCTTATATAAGACAAGCTTACTCAGTTGAGACTTAACATAATTTGAGGGTTTTGGGTCAACATGTTTAGGTTGGACATCAATGTGGCCTACTAGGTTTTCTCTAGACACAGGCTTTGTTCCCTTATTAGCAATCTTCTATACAACCGAACCCTCAACACTTGGTTTAAGTTCTTCTTGGTTCAGGAACTTCATGCTTTTCAACTATCTCATCAACCTATCCCTTTCAATCACAACATTCCCCAACTCTGCTTCTCTTTATTTTTTTGTTTTCCTCTTGAGCTCAACTTTCTTTTGGATTTCCCGCCTCAAAGAATTAATGTCTCCAAAAATATCATCAAGGTCAGGAAAAGTCACATTAGAACTTGATGTATCACTTAGGTCTATTAAATTGACCTTTTCCAATACATGTTCAAACAATAAAGAGTTTACATCATTTTTCAGTAGGAGGAGGAGGCACATCACTGGTGCATTCTCTATGATGGCTTCAACTTCTATTGCTGCCTCTTCTCTTTTCAACATATTTGACACTAACAAACCCTTTATTTTGACATGTCACATCTTCTTGAACCAGTGTATTAAATAATGAATCAAAACATCCAGAACTATCTAAGTCTGAACTTCTAGACACCTCTTCAATATTCTCAGGGATAGGGTGTAAAAGCTTACTTGTACCTTGTTGTACAGGGTCCTGTGGTGCGGGAGTAGCATTACTAGATTCTCAAATTTTCTTTATCCAGTCCTTCCTCTTCATTTGGGGAAGTTTACCTTCCAATCTCTATTCTAGATGATTCTTTATGAATGGCCTAGTGTTCTTCATTCTTTGTACTAGTCCAAAAGCTCTTTCCACTTATAATAAACCTTTTACAATAAAGTGCAAACTAGTGTAGAAACTTCGGAGTCAAAACCCAATTAGCTTGGCAATACCAAATACCTAAAGGTGTGTGGTGGAGAATTAAAACCTTTGGAACCTCGTACTATCAACCCACAAAAGTGCTTTACAATATAACTCTTAACACATATGAAAATAGAAGAAGTGGCAAGACCTAACACAAAATTTTAGGCTCAACCTTCAAATCACAAAAATACTATGACAACTCTATCCAAAATGGACAACTAGCACACTGACAAGAAATACTAAAATTAGCTCCCCAGTAGATTCACCATCTTGTTGGTTTCTTTTTACATTATAACAATGTTTGTCTTCTAGTCTACCTATGGAACTGCCAATTCCAGTCAAGGGCAACTTGAAGGACCTAGACCAACTGACGAGGACTTTAAGAAGCCTCCTACACTTTGGGCTCTACAAGACTCGGGAGGGTAATCCCTTAATATTTTTACAACCTTTGCACCATTATTATAAACAACATTAACATTAGAAGATAATCTCACTTAATAGCTCAACATAATAGGATAATACTGAAAATAATTGTTTGTTCATCAATAATATCAACTACTTGGAGCATGAGATAACTACAACACAAAATATAGTCATTGATTTGAAATTTGTAGCAAGCTCTAAGAAAACACAAGAAAATACTTAATCATATGGGTAATTACAACTTAGACCAATTCCATACATCTATTGGGTAGGAGTCAAATTCATAAGCATCTAAAGTTGTATGCTAGATTTAACACATAACATATGAGATCTTTGACAACATTACCTTGTAATCTCATCAATATGTATTCTAACTCAATACTAATCAAATACTTATACAACACATATCTTCCTATAATCCCATTCAAACATTTTAATTAATTCCTTGAATTAAAGCTAAAACATAATCATACACACCACAACAGTGAGATGGATAAAACATCCCTTAGTTATTTCATTCAAGGTTCAAATATGCATGTACAATGGAGAGACATGAGCTTGAATTTTTCATTCTAATAAAATGCTAGTACTCTTATACAAGATTAATCCCTCATAAACTCAAAGCCTATTAAAGATTGACCCAAAACCTAACTTGTATTTCTCTCTAAAACCATCAGACTTTACAAGTTGTTCTACAACTTCACCTAGACTAGAAAAAAAGTTATCTAACTTGCTACTTACATACTTCTGGCCTTGAAATCCTTCTTATAGAAAATGAAGGAGCAAACAAGCATCGGGATAGAAAGTACCCATGTCACCAACCAACACTCGATTTACTGATTAAATATTGCCAGTAAGCGCCTTACCCACCATTAAAGCTAACTCGAATGCTGCATGAACAACTTCAACTATATTTGACTGAGACATTAAATTATAACCATCGATCTTTTAGTTTGATCAAACAATTGAATGGTCATCTTCAAAATAAGCTACCTCAATCACCAACATGGAAAATAAGGGGCCCAACTACCATAAAATACAAAGGAAGTCGATGTGGCAATCACCCATGATATCATAATCAATAAAATTCTTGCACCTTTGGATCACACAATGCTGGGAAACCATCAATCTTAATTATCAGTGATCATGTTCCTTCGAAATAGTTGTCGGCCTTATCATTAACCATCGAGCAACTTTTATGCTAAGATCATAACATCTCTATTGATTTCAAACATGTGCACCCCAAGAGCACTTTAATAACCTATCTTTTAATGTATTAAGGTTGGGTAGTACTTCTTTTATTCTTTTATCTTCATCAGATGAGACACATGGCAGTCGCCCATGATATTGCAATCAGTATAGACCTTGCAACTTTTGATCACACAATGGCGGGTGACCATAGATCTTGACAATATTTGGTCAATGACAAACAAACTTTATCCCCTTCGGCCTCTTCGAGTAGGACACATGGTTCCCTCCTGCAATATCACAATCAACCAAAGCACTGTGGTGGGGCTATCGTGGGATGGCAGGGAACATCTAGGATGAGGTTGGGGTCAACTTCTAATCTCCACCATAGATCTTCTTGACTTGACTTTCTGCCCTAAAATCTCCGTTTGGGATTTTCTCATTTAATGCACTCCCCCTGCCTTGTTGAAAATACCATTTTAAATGTTTTTCTTTTGAAGCAATAAAATATTTAAAATATATCACACAAAAATTTCCTTGAGCCCCACCCTGTACATATGGAAACACCTTGTTATTTCATGAGAATTAAAACATGAGCACCTTTTGATTGCAAAACAGTGGACAAGGGCTATGATCATGCTGCATTTGATCAATGGTAATGTAAACTTCATCCCCCAGAGAGGACACATGGTCCCTGCTTACAATATCATGATCCATAAAACTTTGGCAATTCGTGATCACGTGATTTCGAGCAACCGTTGATATCTGGAGGAAAATGATCAACTATGGAAAAAATTTCATCCTTCTACAAAATAAAACATTTATTAATAGGAAAAGGGGACATTACTAGGCTGACGATAAACAACAACATAAGTTGTTATAAAACAATTTAGCACGAGGCCAACCTAGACTTAGGAAAATGAAAAGAATCCTGAATAGGAAATAAAATTAAAACAAAGGGACTCAGCCTAGATGAAATGATGGAGCATAAGATGTTTTAAAACCCCTCAAAAAAGTAACAACAAAATAGATCCCAACCAAGGCATAAAGTAAACATTAGGGTTTACCAGGAATACATAGATGAAGCCCCAACCCTAGGATTTTTCCAACACCATGAATGACTAGTATAACCAAGTAGGGCAGGAATGGAACACAAGGAGAAAAATTTTAAAGTTCCAACAAATAGTTCTAGGCCCTCATAGCAGAGTGAGATCAGTCTATTTAGTAGAGATGAGCTATTGAGTTGCAATTCACACAAAAGGTGGATAGATGGCAACAATTGGAGAGTATGGTAGCTATAACACAAGGCTAGACAATACCTGCGTAGATGTACCATGAGGACATTAGAGAGGTCAAGTATTATTAGGTTCATTATAGATAGGTAGTGCATCTGGCAGCTCATGTGTTGGATTTCTCTCAACAGATAGGACAAAGACAAGATCAACTTGAGAGGTAGGCAGGTGAGGGGAGCACCCATCAAGGCTAGCTCACATTTTTTATTAGCAACACTATTCTTTTTCAGATCCATGGGCTCTTTTTTTTATAGACCTGTGGGAATTTTATTCATCAATTGATACATAGATTTGATCCTAATTTTGTACCATGATAGTTACATTATTGATGATATATGAGAGGATATGATTGATTCGATTTATGAGATGTTTCCTATTTAATTTATGCATGATGGATGAATGTATTTACTTTCCTATATGTGATGTGATGACATGATGTGACTCTATTTTATGTGATGGTTCTATATTATGTGATGTGATGTATGATTATGCTTATGAATGCATTTCTTTTTAGTATCTTTCCTATGAACTTTTCATGATGATGTATGCTTAATATGGATGTATGCATGAAAAATTAAATGATATCCAAATGATTCTAATATTCTCAGACTAAAAAATATATATTATGCACCTAATGGATGATGATATTATATGAGATGTTACGAAATATTCCTTTTTTTTCAATATTTTTTCATGTATGATATGATAATGATGCCTTGTATGATGACATGATGATGCTTATATTATTATGCAATGGATGTAAATGTATGGCTTATGAGATGCTTAGAATAGCCAATCTATATTATGCAATGATGAAATTCAATGCATGTGAGATGATTAGTGTTTCCCATATGATATGATATGAATTATGTTGATGGTTTGTGGATGCAAGATGGATGCATTAGCAATGTTTTGGTTTTAACTGTCATGGTACCATATTAGCACAGAAAGAAAGAAGAAATTAGGTGAAGACAAAAGGATCCAACAAGTCCATGATCTACAAGACCCTCCATGATCTACAAGACCTTATTAGAGATGAGATAATGATTATGATGATGTCTTGCCTATTAGGAATTGGGATTTTAAAAGGGATACTTAGCTTATGTTTGATAACACATGTATGCATAATGCATCAAGGTATAAAGAACCAGGATGGCATTGCACCTAGTGTGATGGAATTTGAATAAAAAATTAGATAGGATTAATCCTATTCACACCTAGCATATAAAACCTCATTCAAAATGTAGTTCAAATATTTCAAAAATCTTAGACAAAAACATAAAAAAGGAAATCCTTCCTATGTGGTCAACAAGAGACCTAAAACACCCTCCCTATAAACCGAACAAAGCATGCATGACCTAGGTTATAGTACCGGAATATCCAACAAGCAAAACAGATAAAAAAAGATAATGATCATTGCCCCATTCCTTTCTCTCAAAATCCCTTTGTTTGGACATCATTGAGAGGTCATTGGAATGAGTGCAATAAGATAAATCAAAAGACAAAGATCGATTCATTAAACAAGCTAATGTTCTTTATATTGCTAGCCAAGACTAAACTATAGTGATGCCTGATGTTGATGTCCATTGTAGGAAGGATGCATCCTAGGGCATGATGTTATCCAATGATAATAAGTTTCGATTGGATGATGAGATATTAATACCAAGAGTTGGCTAACTTGTTTACTTACTGACCTAGACTTGAGACCCTAACATTTTGAGTTTTCACTTTTAACCTACTAGACTCATTTCTAATTGTTTCACCAAAGGTTGAGGATGACGATTGTTTATTATGAGCGATGTTTATTGCGAGTGAAAGGGAGATGGGGTGTATGAATTTTTTTAAATATTTGGATTTCTTTTTTATTTTTTGAAATGTTTTGAGGTTGTTTTTGGTATTTTCAAGATGTTTTACAAATGTTTTGATTTTCAAATGTTCCAATGTTTTGGGTTTTCTAAGATTTTGACCAAGAGACTAACCTAAAGACCTATCTTGAGGGCCTCAGGGGCTAATCAAAGATTATCCTTACCTACATTATACATGCAAAGACCATGTAGTTTGACTAAAACATACTTGATTATTGTCAAGATATGAACAAATGGATTGCCAGTTTATTTGGACATACTCCTAAAGGACTAACCTAAGTATCTCGGGAGAAGATCAAAGATCAACCTTGCCTACGTTTAGAGCTCAAAGACTCATAGTTTGACAAGATGACTTCTTTTTTTACTTTTTTATGGAATTTTTTACCTATTTTTGTATTTTGATATGTTTTGAATGTTTTTGGATTTTCTAGACTTTATGAATGTGTTTTGATTTTTTGATTTTCTAATGTTTTTAGATTTTTGGATTTTTTGATGTTTTTGGATTTTTTATTTTAACGAAGACTTCAATAATATACATGAATTTGATCTTATCTAGGTGTAGGAACATGCCCCTAGTGTGATCTATTATACTACTTTGATATAGGCAGTACAAATTGACATTAAGAATGGTCGAGTAGTACTATGAGGGATCATGATATGAACACAAGACCAAGCTATGATGTGGACATGGATGGGTGATAGATGGAGATATGGAAGCATGATGGATGAATGATGTAGAACAAGTCATAGGGATCTTAGTGGATGGAGAGTGTTTATTTAAACAAGGTGCCTATTTTCCAGGTTTTTGCCAAGGTACTTGACCAAAGCACCACTGAAGTGGTTTTCATTAGAGGATGATCTTTATCTTCACTATTTTCAATCCGTTTTCTATATTTTTAATATTTTTTTGGATTTTTGGTTTTACATCTTGGAAGATTAGGCATAATTTTTGTTGAGATGGGAGCTATTCATGGGCTCCTGCAGAGGTTCCCCTTTGGACATTGATAGCTAATATGCCCCTAACTTGTAGCTTGTCATGATGATGAAGGGTCCTAACCAATTGGGTTCAAACTTGCCCTTGCTATCTAGGTTTGGTACATTTTTTTAGTTCTCCTTTAGGACGAGTTCATTGACTTGAAAGGTCTAACCCCTGATCTTCTTGTTGTAACTCCATTTGAGATGGTTTTGGTAGACTTGAAAATGGTGTAAGGCATACATGTTCTACTCATCCAATAGTTTTAGCTCATTCAACCATGATACCCTATATTCTTCATCTGTAATGAGTTTTGAAAATGATATCCTCAAGGATGGGAGCTCAATCTCAATGGGGGAGTATGGCTTTTGATCCATAGACTAGGGACAATGGGGTGGCACCTGTTGGTGTGTGGATGCTTGTTCAATAGGCCCATAAGGTAGGATTCAACTACAGGTGCCAGTCACAACCAACGTCATTGATTGTTTTCTTGAGAATTTTTAGGATGGTCTTATTGGTAGCTT
Organism: Sequoia sempervirens; assembly: GCA_007258455.2. Taxonomy (NCBI): domain Eukaryota; kingdom Viridiplantae; phylum Streptophyta; class Pinopsida; order Cupressales; family Cupressaceae; genus Sequoia; species Sequoia sempervirens. Next base: position 68,418,342 of record VDFB02000013.1, on the reverse strand, counting down.
CTACATGGCCATTTCCTTGGGGGTAGTATGGAGTGGAAAAGCGATGTTGTATTTTGAACTTTTGGAATATATTTTTTAACATCCTATTTTTTGAAAGGAGTCTTGTTATCTAAGATAATGGCTTGAGGGACACAATAGTGGTAAATTAGGTAATTCAAGATGAACTTGGATATATGCTTTCCTATGATATAGGTCATGGTAATGGCTTCCACCCACTTCGTGGAGTACTTCGTGGTGGTAATGATGAGCTTATGTCCACTAGATGAGGTGGGGGTAATTTTTCCAATGAGATCGAGCCCCCACTATGAAAAGAGCCAAGGTGTAATGATTGGGTGCAGCTCATAAGTTGTTGCATGGATGAGGTCCCCATGCTGCTGACATTGTAAGCACCTTTAGACATAATTGTGAGCTTCCCTTTACATTGTAGGCCCATAGTACCTAGTCCTCAATAGTTTCTTAGCCAAAGTCATACCACTTGAATGTGAACCACAAATGTTGTTATGTACTCCAATTAAAGTAGTCAAAGCTTCCTCAACATTTATACATCATAAAAGGGTTCCTTCAATGCTCCTAAATTATAGGGTATCTCCTAGGATTACAAAATGAGATGACTTTTTGAAAAAATCTCTTTTAAGGTTTGGGGTTATGTCAGCGGGTAGGATTCCTATTCTTAAGTAGGTGTATATATCATGATGCTAGGGATCATCGGGACCAATGAATTCACACACAAATTCAAACTTTGTTACCTCAAATGCTCGTACGAGAAGTTGTTTTATGAGTAATTCTTGCTTTGGGACATTGTGTGGGACATCCAAAAGCAATATAATTATTTCCATGGTGTCCACCACTTTGTTATTTGCTTAGATTGTTAGTTTCTTAAATGTGATATCAATGAAGGACTTGTTGAGATTTTCCACCAATTTCTTGTATGGCATCAACTTTTCATCCTTGGTTTGGTACTCATTATTTACCTAGTTGATTATGAGTTGTGAGTCTCCATAGACCTTCAGTTCCATGACCTGCCACTACACTACAATTCTCAACCCTATGACAAGAGCCTCATATTCTGCGATGTTATTTGTACAAGGGAATGACAACTTGTATGATTCCGGTATGCAATCCCCTTGTGGAGTGATGAAGAAGATTCTATCTTCGGATCCATTTTTTGTATAGGATCAATCAAAGTACATTTTCCAATGATCTGCCACACTTAAGTTAAAGATTGATTCATCAGGAAATTCTAATACAAGTGGATTTTTTGCATATATGGGTGCTTCTTCCAATTAATTGGAAATTGTTTATCCTTTAATAGCCTTGCATTAGACACATACTCAATATCATGCTCTGTCAGGATCATAATGCATTTAGTTGTTCACCATGTGAGTGTGGCTTTGGACAGTAGGTACTTGAGAGGATCTATTTTTGTAGTGAGTTTGATATGGTGTGCTAGAATGTAATGTTTGAATTTCTATGCAGCGAACATGATTGCCAAGAAAGCTTTCTCAATGGAGGTGTAGTTCATACCATGTCCCACCATAGTTCAACTAATGTAATAAATAGCTCTCTCTTTCCCATTTTCATCATGTTGTTCCAAAAGAGCATCAAGAGCTATTGTTGTTGCTAATATATATAGGATCAAGGGTTTGTTTGGAATTAGTAGCTTGAGAACCAGTGGTGTAAGAAAGTCCTCCTTGATTTTGTTGAAATCCTGATCACATTTCTCATCCCATTTGTATGCTACCCCCTTGTTGAGCAGATGAGAATATGGGATTACCTTATCTGCTAGTTGTGTTAAATGAATCAATGGATGGACTAAAGTCTTCCTTGCAAACCTCTGAGATGCTTCAATGTTTTTAGTGCCTCCATTTCAAGAATTACCTTGACCTTGGTAGAATCTACCTTGATTCCTCTCATGGATACAATTTACCTTGGGAGATTACCTAATTATACCTCAAAGACAAACTTTTTTGGATTTAGTCAGACCTTGTACTCCTCTAGCCTATCAAAGATGGAGCTTAATGCTACTATGCAATCTATACTTTTATTTGATTTTGTGAATATTCCATCCACATAATCCTCCATAATGTTTTGAATCATATCATGAAAGATTAGTGTCATGGCCCTTTGATATGTAGCTTTGGAATTCTTTAGCCCAAATGGCATCATTTTCCAATAGTATGTTCCTTGTGGTCAAGTGAAAGCGTTCTTGTGTTGGTCTTCCTTAGCTATCATGATCTAATTATATCTTGAGAATCCATCCATTAGCGATAGAATTTCACATCTTGATGTCATATCCATAATCATGGAAATGTTTGGGAGAGGAAAGTCATCATTGGAACATGCTTTGTTCAAATCTCTAAAATCCATGCAAATGTGGATGCCCCTAGTGGGCTTTGAAATAGGTACAAGATTTGAGACCCACTCTAGATAATCAATCAAATGTATGAGCCCTACATCTAGGAGCTTTTGTAATTCCATTTTGACTAGAAATGTTATCTAAGGATGCATCTTTCTTAGATTTTGTCTCACTATTTTTTCCTCAGGATACATAGCTAGGTGGTGAACCACGACTTTTGGATCAAGCCCAAGCATGTTGACATAGGTCCATGAAAAGTTTATTTTCCTTTCCCTTAGGAAGGAATCCAATATTTCTTGTTCCTCTATCAAAATATATTTTGTATAGAAGGTTATGTGTGGTGTTTCTTTTGATCCCAGATTAACTAGATTGCACCTTGATTCTAAAACTATTAACTTCTCTTGATGAATAGCAATGAGACTAAGATTGAATCCTTCATCCGTTGGCACCTTAGAGAGGTTTTCATCACTAGATACATCCTTTATTTTTACTATTTTTGAGTCAGAGAGTGCCATAGTGTGGTTTTCACTCAAAAACCTAGAGATTATTCTCAAAATTTCACTTTTGCGACTGAAAGATTCAATCATCTCCTCATAGTAGGCATGTATTTCTAGCATAATCTCAAACCCAAAATTTTGATCTCCACATGGTATAGTATCTTTTAATCCCATGAATTCTAAGAGAACCTCATCATTTTTTAATGTGTCCAAAATTGGTGTTCCTCATTGATCATAATCGATGAGTTGGGGATAGACTAAGTTTATCTCATGGGCTTGGTTGTTTGACTCAAAAGACAGGGTACTAATCATGATAGGAGGGGAATCCTTGAATAGCATAGGTAAATTGGTTATGGGATCTTCCTCATCACTACTACACACATCACTTATGTCAAATGTAAAGTTATCTATGACTTGACCTATGGATACTGGTAACTGAAGAGCGGTTGTCGATAATTGAGGGCGAGTTTTGATTATTTTAAATAGGGCACCTCTACCAAGTATGGTTACCTTTGGAGGGGTAAATTCAAGGCTAAGATTTCTCATGAGCTTCTCAGGAATGAGAGATACTAGAAGACTATTCTATCCAAGTTTCTTTTTTTTGTTATAACCATACCAAGCATCATTTGCAATCCTTTGTTGCTATCATCCATGGGAAGATCATGCACGGGTCTTTCATCTTGGCACAAGAAGCTTGATATGTCTTTTTAATCGACCACCTCTCGGCTTAGGTCTTTCCAACATCTGAATTTGAAGGGGTCTACTTTAAAGGTTTGTTATGATGTTTCAGCTAGTTGGGGCTGCCCATGAGACCTAGGAGATTGAGGTAACTCTCCTCTCATGAAAGAACTTTTCTTCATTTTGTAATCCCCACACCCATTGTCTTGGACAATGACCCTAATTTTAGAGATATTACGAATGGCGGGTGTCTTTTTCTTAGAAGTGGAGGCTAAAGTAGTTGGGTGTACATATGGGGTTGAAGGAATTTCATCATTGTTTGGGACTTGGATGATTTTGTAGTACTTTTCTTCTAGATTTTTAAAGTAATAAAAGGGCTCAAGATCATCATGGACTGTGACCTCTTGATTTTGATATGATAATTTGACACACTTATGGAAGGTAGATGTAATTTCTGGCATCCCATGGATCCATGGACAATCCAAGAGGATATTATGAGGTAAATCAAGGTCAGGGACTTGGCATGTGGTTTCCATGATGGATAGTCCTACTTGAATAGGGAGTTCCATAGTGCCTTGAGATACTCTTTCTTGGTCATCATATGCTCTAATTGTTATGCCTTTACCCTTTTCAATGGAGTCCTCAAAGAATCCAAAATTCTTTATTAGTTTAAATGAACAAATATTTAGACTTGCACCCCCATCCGCCAAGAACATTTTAACTTTGTTCTTATGGATCATGAATTCGAGATGGAGTGCACAATTATGAAATGGTTGGGTGAGGAAGTCCTAATCAAAAAATGTTAGGAGATGTGGAGTGGTGAGGTGTCAGACCATAGCTTGGAATTGGTCAACATCAAGATTGACGAAGATGATGGATAAAGCCAATGCTCCCTCAAGGATCTTTCTATGTGCGGGTAAAATATTCAATAAATCCATGATGGTGATCTGAGTAGGAGTTATTTTCAGCTAGTCTAAGACATTGTATCCACTAGAAATAGATTTCGGATTTTAGGTGGATGCCCTAAGTGGTTGTGATGATCCTATAATGGTAACTTTGTCACTGTGTAGTGACTCCACAATCAGTTTGGGCTCCCTTGATGCTAACAACAGTGACCCATTCATCTAGGGATGTGACAACATGATCGTACACATGGTTCACATTTCCATACTTTGTCTTTCCATGGTTGTTCCCTTTGTTATGATCTGACATCAAATTCATGTATATTTTGAGGTCTTGATTTCTAGCTAGTTGTTCAACGTTTATGATCTTGTCATCGATGAGGTCTTCAATTAGATTTTTCAGCCTCATACAATTGGTCATTGTGTTCCACTTGATTTTATGAAAATCGTAAAGGTGGTTTTCATTGTACCATGTTAGTTTCACTTGGGGCTCTTGATAATTTTCATATGTGGGTATTTTGATGAAATTCTCCTATTCTAGTTTCATCATAATGGATTTGATTGATTCCCTAAGGGATGGGTGCTTTCACTTGGGGGATATTTGTTTCATGGAGGTGGTTCCCCTTGATTATTTAGATTGTTGACTATTGGGTGGTTGTTGTGATACTGCATTAGCTTGTGTGTTTTTTAGATTGTTACCTTGTGGTTATTGGTATGATTGGTTATTTTGTTTTGGAGCACTAATTATGACCTTGGCATCAACCACACCATGATTAGTGACATTTTTGTTCTTCACCCATGTGAGATATTTCTTGTTGTAGCTAGTGGATGGGTAGTTATAATGATTTTCTTGATACATGGGTGTCCCCCATTGTGTAATAAGGTATCTTTCAATGTTGAGTGCCTTGGGGATCAAGTGGTCGTAGGTGGTGATGCACTAAATTTTTAGATGGAATGGTAATATTTTCTCAAGATTGGCAATGATGGTGCAAATTTTTTTCTCCTATGGCATGGCCCACTTTTTCTTGTTGGATTTGGATTTCCATCATTGCAAAAGGATGTGAATGATTCACGTTTAGCTTGTTTGAGTGCAGATAGTTAGTCTAGACTAACATCCATGCCAATGCTGAATGCATAGTTCTTTATGAATGTGTCTATAATCTCCTGGAACTTTTTGATTCTAGGGGGAAGGAAAGAGAGCCATTCCATGGTGAGCCCAATAAAACTTCAAGGAAACAATCACATTAGATATGTGCCATCATATGCAACTCCATGCAATGTACTTGGAATTCCCTGATGTGATCTTTAGGGTTTCTTGTCCCATGATATTTGTCAAATTTAGGGATTTCAAATCCCTTAGGGAATGGTACCATTGCATGGATCTTGTCGAATATATGGGGGTACAAAATTCTTGGTGTTTTCATTATTTTCCTAGATTTGAGATCGAGCATTTGTTGTGAGAGCAATTTGATATGTGTCATCATGTCATTTTACAGATCAGGAGGTGGAGTGCATATGTTTTGAGATGGTTTTAGTTTTTGATTGATGGGTGGAGTGTTGGGTATGTTAGTGGGAGTTTGGTTCAAGGTCTTCTATGTGATCAAGGCTTGTTGATATGATTGAAAATACTATTGTGCCAACAACACCTGTTGTTGGTCTTGTTGCTATTGCAGCAACAACACTTGTTGTTGGTCTTATTATTGTTGTTCCAACAATGCTTGTTGGTGGGATAATATTTGGGCCACTTCTTGTTGTGCTTGGTACTATTGCAAGGATTGTTGATAGGATTTCTTTTGAGCTTCCTGTTATTGTGCCTAGTATTGATCTTTCACTTGTGCTTGTTGAGCTTGGTATTAGGCTTGCACTTGAGCTTGAGCTTGTCTTTTGTGGCTTGAGCTTCTTGCACAACTTGCATAGCTTGGTTAGATTTCTATTGTTATAATAAAGCTTGAGCTTATGTAGCCTATTGTGCTTATTGTGTGGCTTGTTGTGTTTGTGCTTGTTGGGCAGCTAGTTGTGTAACTTGCATAGCTTGTCAATTTTGAAACTATTGAAGTGCCTTTTTGTAGGCTTGTTGAGCTACTTGCAACATGATGCTATATGAGTTTGTCATGTTCAGCTTTGGAGGTGGTGCTAGAGGATTCAGAATGGTATGAGATGCTATGATGAGAGGTGGTTGTTGAGGCACCATTTGATTGATGATAGGAATTTATGTGTTGGACAGTGCAGTTGATATGATAGGTCCTTGAGAGACCACATTTTGAGATGTTGTGATTGATGGGGTTTCTTGGATTGTTTCCGCCTATAGTTGCAATATTGATGGCATGATTGGAAGATTCTACATGATGGCTTGATTTATGATTGGAGGATTGTTTTGGTTGGTTTGATTGAGGTTTGGTAAAGGGAGTTTCCGTAAACCAAGAAGTTGTATGGATGTTGGTGGTAAAGGTGGAAATGGTGGAAAGATAGGTGGTGGTTTCCCTTACAAAAATGATGATGATGATGAGGGGTCAAATATCCCCCCTTTTCCAAATAATCCACCTTCTCCTTGTGAGTTCATGGGGATATAGGTTTGTGCATTGAGAGGATATGCCAGTGTTGTGCTGAAAGAGAAAGGGTTGTTGGGGTCATGTAAGATGAGCAAGACATATGGGTGTAACATATTTTGAGGAAAAAATTGATCCAAGATAGTGTTCCCATCCAAGTCTTGGTTGTTAACAAGAGGATATGTTTGAAGAGTGTGTAATAATGAACTCCCCTTGTTGACAACTGGTTGAGTTGGAGCAATGGATGATGTGATTTGTGGGATGGATTGAGTGATTGTTTTAAAGGATGGTGTGAATGAGACTGGTGGCATAATCCCAAGAGGTTTCTCCACAATAGTCCTTATATCATATTCAGAAGGGAGTATATCCACTTCTTTCACCAATTCTAGCATGTATTGGGAGGGATTGAGTCATATCATGACATTGGCAATTTTGTGGGTTTCGGTATTTTGGAACATCTCAATGATTTCATCTTGTGTCATCCCTAAGAAATTATTAGTGATGGAAACCTCCTTCTTGAGAATCTTGTGGAAGTGGAGGAAGATTAAGTGTGGGATTGCTAGATCCAATATGATTGATTTCGAGAGTGGTTTGACTCAAGTCACTCTAATTTGATGTTTCTTTGTTGGTTTCCATGTTCTTCTTGTGTTGAGATATAGTTTGAACCATAAAATAGGGATCAATTTTCAATAATATGTGAGGTGAACCTCTAACTCTTTATATTGATCTAAAATTTAGGCTCAAAAAATAAAATATAGGATGATTAAGGATCAAAGGGTGATTATGAGATGAATGAAAGATGAATGATTGAACTCTTAAGAAATCTTGAAGGAGATACTAGACTTTGGGAATTTTGGATTTTGGCTTGATTTTGGATTTGATTTGGTTTGATTTGATTTGGTTTAGATAGTGAACTCATAAACTCTAAGAGGTTGGATGTTGTACTAGAGTAAAATTTTCCACAAGATGATAATTTGACCAAGTGTGTAAAGAAAGATTCATCTACACACCTACCCAAACAAGATGATTTCTATTTGATTTGATTTTGGACTTTAGATAATGAACCTACAAACCCCAATATGTTGTATGTTATTGAGGGATATATTTGTTCACAAGAATTGATAATTTGACTAAATATGTGAAGAATGATTCATCTACACACATCTAATCAAACAAGATGATTTGGATTTGATCTAGAGGATTTACCAAAAGTCTAGCATGAATGATTTTTTCAAGATTTCTAAGAGTTTTTGGTGAGATGATTTTGATTTGATGTTTGAGGGATAGATGAGAGTGATTGGTTTTTATCCTAAGATGAACCTAAAAGGACTCTTGTTTACAAGACCTTGGTGTTGAAGAACATGCAATACTTCATATGTGAGATACTCAAACCTTTGAAAAAGTCTTGGATTTTGACAATAGTAAAATTATTACAAATTCAGATTTTTCTTTGATACATGAAAGTAAAAGTTGAATGTCAGTCTTTCTCTAAATTTTTACGTCATGGAAAAATGTGTCTTGCAAGCTTTTCTACTAAGACCTTTGGACTTTGGTTTTTGGATCTTGATCTTTTGGGAAATTATTTGGAACAACACGTGTGGGGTTCAATTGTTTCTTATCTTTTCTTAATGAAATCCTCTTACCACAAACACTCTCTTGATTAGCTTTTCAAACCAAATGTCTAATGTCCCAATTTATTTTCATCCCACAAAGTCCATTATGTAGAAATCAAGGAAATTAAGGAAATAGTTCCCTAATGTTGACTTTTGTAAGAGAAAATTGAGATGTAAATTCAAACACTTAGAAGCCTCTAAGGATAGAATCCCTAGGGAAAGTAATAGCACTTTAATTTTTTCAAAGGTATTTTCTCCTTCTAAAGGGTTTGAAATTTGATGTTCATGTTGAATCTTTATTTGTCCAATGTTTTAGATCCAAGAAAGGTGTTTTTATTCCACAATCATGCACAACCCTAAGATAGAAAGAGACAATATTTTTTGAGTTCCCACTTGGATAAATCTAGCTACACCTACTCTTAGCAGATGATTAGAAACTTGACCAAAGTGGCTCCCCTCCATGACACACACTTCTCATGTTAGCCAAGCTTCAGTACCCATGAAATTCACATGGAATACTTATCATATCTACTAAGAGCTATAAAAAAATGGGATGGCTTCAAAATGACCATTCTTGCACCAACAAGTAGATAAGGATTTAGGCTTCTAAAAAAATTGGTTCTTAGTAAGGGTGATCGTGGACATGGCACCTTATGAGCATCAACAAGCTACTAAAGGCTTTAATCAATCCTACTAGGGGCGCTTATACTTTTTAAGGTAGTACTCTGTTCTGAAAGACACTTTATGGCTAACACCTACATACCATGAGGACTTGAAAATTTGGTCTTATCCATTTATATACTATCCTGAGTGAAAAACTGGTTAGATTCTCCTTCGAATTGGTCTTAGGTAGGCCCCTCTAAAGGTAAAACAAAGCAAGTAAGCACATACGTAGTTTGATCAATCTTTGTTTAGAAATAAAGAGAGAACACATGTGCTATACTCAACTCACACTTGCAAGATTTGTTCAATTTTAAGAGCCCAAACTAAAATATGGAGGAAATCTTTTTATACAACTTAATGTCACCAAAAGGACTTTTGATTCTCAAGATCATCGTCAAGCGCAAGAGAACTACATATTCCCTTTTAAATGAGATTACTTTGTAAAAATGATTACAAAACACAAAATACACATGCTCATTTTTGTTAGACTCAAGGGGTAGAGAGGGGGGGTTGAATCAGTGTTCCACAAATTTTAAATTACAATCCAGATCTTAAACCATTTACAACATTTCAATAGAAGTAAAGATGCAATCATCTAACATAAACAATTGAAACACCATAACACCAATATTTTTATGTGGAAACCATATTAGGGGAAAAACCACGGTGGTGGTTAATCCATAATTTATACTTTGTTCAAAGTATGTAAAAGAAAAGGGGAATGCACATGCATTCAGACACATTGCCTAGAGCTCACTACTCAAAATAAGGAAGGCTCATTGTCTTAAAATATGTTTGGATTACAACAAAAAGTTGAACTAAGAAGATAGCATCTGCAAATTCCTAATTATAGTTCTAGTGAGGCTCATAGATTAAATTTTAATAAATAATTATTATTTATTTTCTATTAGAATTATGACTAAATTCCTAATCGATAGGTTGATTGAAAAACATCTATAAGTTTCAAATGGTATCACATTTTTTGAATCTGAAACATGCGTCACATTTTATAGGATTAAAAAAATAAAAAAAAAAATTTCATGAAGTTTTGACCAAGTTAAGGTGGTCAGACATATGAGTTTTTATATTTTTAAAAGTCATAATAAAAAATTCATAATTAATTATTTATTTGGAAAAAAATTGCAAAAAAATATGCATCACATCCGAAATAATTCCTCTACTTATATATAAAACATTTTAAAAAAATATTATCATTTAATTATGGTTAGGTGGTCGACAGACACCTACTTCTTATTTTTTCCCTGAAATTTAAGTACTACTACATTGAAATTTCAAATTTTCACCAAATAGATTTTATTTATTTTTAAATAAACCTAGTAGTTTAGAAACTACATTCAATTTTATACAAATTCTATTCTTTTATATTTTTAAAATAATATAGACAACTTATTCAAAATTTTATGTCAAGTTGCGTAACACTAATTTTTCTGATTTTTTTGCCACTTAAGGGCCTATTTTTTCTATGATGATCCTACACATACCCAACCCTCTTCTGCATAAGAAAAAATCATTCAATAGATCTTGTAATATTCACACATCGATCAAAATAGGTTGAACAAACACATTCATGTCAAAAATGAATTAATTAAACTCATATATATATCTGCTATCAAAGATTTACAGTTTATGTTAGCATTAGCTCAAACCAAAAATATTTTCCAACTATCGGTTCAATCCACATTTGATATTTCATGCGTACCCATCAAAGTTGGTTGATGCATAGCTAGAACCCAAAAAAAAATGTTCGAACATAGAAACAATTAAACAATTAATCCTTATACATCTGTGAGATGCTACATACATCAAGTCGACCACCTTTAGCAAATAAATAGAAAAATCATTATGCCGGATCTCCTAACTCATACACTAATTAATGCAACACCAAAAAGCTTAAAAATAAGATAATATGGATGCTTTAAAATCTTCCCCAAGATCCACAACTCAAAAAGATAATCCGATGAAGCATATAGATCAACATACTAACTAGATACCATATTCTTCATTCTCACTTTTGGTAATACTTTGATTTTTACTCTGCCTATCGGTACAAGAAATTTTTCATCTATGGACTGGAATAGTGACTTAGGTTGCCATCAATGACAACACTAGAAGCCATACACCAACAATCTTCCCCTTGGGTATTGATGGAAACACTTAGTGAAAAATGACTAAGTGTCGGAACCAATATGATTACGCTGCCACAGTTCAAAATTTCAAAACACAATTGTCCCTTAGAATGATAAGGAATTTTTCAATGCTCCCTCTCCCCCTTTGACATCAATGACAACATATTTTTCCTTGCACTCACTCCCCATTTGAAAAATTGGATCAAAATTTGAAGAAATACAATTGCTGCTTGAGTTAGAAAATTATCTTATACTTATCTTTCATTTCCAGAAGAAATTTCTTCCATGCTTCCACTGCAATCCCAATGATTATGACCATATTGTTGTTCTCAGATGTCTGGTTGATAATCTAAATGAGAGATTCTAGAATTGTGATTGCCTCTTCTAACTTCTCTCCTTTCCTTAGAACTTAAATTAACTACTCTAGCCTACATTTAGTTAAATCCTTCACTTTCCAAAAGGTGTCCACAAGGTTGTTCCTAGTGAACTAAACTTTTGCATGCTCAGGTTGCAACTCTTGAATTATTTTCTTGACTACACCATCCTGGTCCTAAAACATGTTATAATCCTAACCAATTTTGTTCAGCTCGGTTTCAATCTACTTCAACTTATCTTTGTATTTCCCAACTGCATGAAGCTAATGAAGACAATAGTTGTAGATGTTATTTGTTGTATTTATGCATTGCCTCAACACTTTCATTTGAATTTTTAGTTTGGTAAGAGATAGCCTGAACTACTCCTTTAGATGTAGGATTATTTCTTCCTCTTTTTTGTCCAAGGACTCAGAGACCATGGCATCCTTAATGCATTTGATCATCTCTTTAGGATACACATTTTTCAAACTCTCCAATTCAATGTTATTATGCATAAAAAAATCACTTAGTGTGCTCTCGATCAGGTTATGTTCTTATGAGGGTCTATCAGACCATATGCCAACAATTTTCTTCATCCCATCTTTCTCCTGACCAAGCTGCAATATCTTTGCTTTGAATAAAACACCTTCTTCTTTGCTTCCTTCTGCCATTACTACATACAATTCAATTGATTCCTATTCTTCCCTTGGAGTATACTCATCATATTCCTCATCATTTATGTCCACAATCACTTGCTCTTTACCTTTTCCTTCAATTTTTGGAGTTTTGTGTGTCGGAGGAGTGTAAACAACAATTTCTTGAGCTCTTTTCTTTTTCTTCTCCATTTCACCGAAAGAGAAACCAACTTCAAGTGCTCTTGTTAGAAGGGAAATGCTAATTGCTCCAAACTTCCCTAACAATTCCTTAAAGAATTTTTCATATTCTTGCCCATAATTTTCCAAAGTATTAGAATTTTAAAAATTTGTTTGCAAACTAGTTCATTCTCTTTCCATACAACATTATCGATCTATGGCAAGCAATTTAGAAAATACATCACAAGACATATGACCAAGTTACCCAACTTGAAGGGGTAATTTGCTTCCTTTGTTAGTTGCACATTTTCCATTAATTGTTCTTTTAGAAAACCACACAGATCAAAATCTCCATCGTCCATTATCATTTTAGGAGAGATATAAATTGTGCCTATTGAAGTTGTGTCTTCTTTGTTTCTAAAAAAGATTTTGTAAGAGATTACATGCATAATGTACCTTGTTATTAGATCTTTGATTGCCAAATTTATCAAAGCCCTCTTATCTCCAGGTACTCCAGTTATGGTTCCAACTTCTTTGTGTTAGTGTAATTAATATTTAATTACACTTGCATAAGTTTACTTAGGAATATTCTATTTCCTATGTTAATTATTATCCTTATCTTGTTGAGTTGTCTTTTTGCTCAAACTAGGATTAGGGTTGTGCATGTATTGCCTTTTTGCATTATTTCCTTTTTGAAGGATTTTGTATTATTTGCAAGACAATTCCATTCAATAAGCATTATGTCGGTTTTTTCTTGCACAATATTGGCTTTGAGGGTTTATAGAACATCTCTTCTTTTTTGTTTTGAATATCTATTGCATGTGATAGGTGATTGATTGCAGGTGATTCTTGGGGACTGTGAAGTTGGTTTTTCAACTTCTACATGGTATTAGAGATCTAGACCTATTGCTTCCTATTCGTGTTTTAAAGACATTCTTTCATAGCCTTTTTTCTGTGTAAAGGATTGAAGCTATTTTTTCATTTTTGCTTCAGAAATCTAGCTTCCACTCGGTTGTAGGAAAAATGATTTATGGGTTTTGTATCCAAGGTCAAAATATGAACTAGGTATCTTTTAGATTTTTTATATCTTCTATGTATTTGGAGAAAATTGATGTATAAAAATTAGTGCACATCATTTTTCTCTTCGTTGAAGGTTTAAAAAATTAATTTTTCATCTTCCGCTTGCTGGATCAAAAAATGGTTTCTGGGTTTTTGTTTTTGTCCACTCACTATGAATAGATTTTGTAGAAATCAAATCAAAAGTAAACTTTTTTTGTTAGAAAACCCATTTCTTGCAATCTAAATTCAACTTTTTTTTTAAATTCATAACTTTTGGCCATGGTGTTAGATTTTCGCAAACGAGATATCATCAGAAAGCTGGTTCTAGCCTCTACACAGATGTGAGGTCCTTTTTAATCATGGAGGTAGATGTGAACATTGGTTTGTGCATGCACTCAGTTTTGTTTTCATGCACTAGGTTTACATTTTCTCTATTGTTTATGCATGTTTTGCATTCTCTCCTTTTGCAATCATTGGATATTGTAATAAATGAATTGATATAAATTTCCATCATGGGGGTTTCTTGCATAATAATCTGATTAGAGTGTGCATGCACTTTGATCACCATCTACATCTTGATTTTTTGGCAACTCGTATGGGTTATCTGGTTTCTTAGTTTCTTTTGGCCACATTTTTGCTATTGCTTGACACATAACAGATTCATCAATTCACACTTCAGTTGAGAGATTATGTTTGTTGATCCTTCTCAGTTTGAGGGCCATGTTTTTATGGTTAGTGTTCCAAATTCTTCATGATACTCGTTCCCATGGAAGAGTTTTATTCATAGTTTGGCATCGGCATCGAGATACATTATTTCCAGATTCTATTATCATCTCGTCTATTGTTGCTTCACAGATTCCAAGGTTGTTCTAGTTTTTTAGTTTTCTAGTGTTTTGTGGCATCAGTTTTGTTGTTGCATTATCATGATTCCATTTTTGGTTTTAGTTGTAGATAGAAGTATATTTCATTGCTTATCAAATTGTGGTTCCTGTGTTACTCTACAGTGTTCTTCTAGTGCTTCTTTGCAGTAGTCATCTCATTGTAGAGGGTTTTTTTCCCACTGGGTTTTCCTTCTCTACTTCATTATTGCATTTGTACTTGGGTACCTGATTAGGCCTTGTTGTTGGGACCCATTCATTCTTTCTTGCATTCATCTTAGTTTTACGTGCATGCTTGTTTTAGTCTCCCTAAGTTGCACTTATGCAGGGATGTTAGTGTAATTAATATTTAATTACACTTGCATACGTTTACTTAGGAATATTCTATTTCCTAGGTTAATTATTATCCTTATCTTGTTGAGCTATCTTTTTTCTCAAAATAGGATTAGGGTTATGCATGTATTTCCTTTTTGCATGATTTCCTTTTTGAAGGATTTTGAATTATTTGTAAGACAATTTCATTCAATATCATAATGCTGATTTTTTCTTCCACAATATTACCTCTGAGGGTTTACAGAACATCTCTTCTTTTGCATTTTGAATATCTATTGCATGTGATAGGTGATTGCTTGCAGGTGATTCTTGGGGATTGTGAAGTTGGTTTTTCAACTTCTACACTTTGTTTTGAATTGAATTCTTTTTTTGGAATATCCCCAACATTGCATAAACCAGTTAGATTCCTAATCACCTCTTTCAAAATTGGATGGGGTTTATCCAAAGTTAGAATGTCATCATTCAATTTGTTTAAGATAAACCTAATGACTTATGTTAAACCAAGATAGTGAAATTTAGTCCAAATATCTAAACTTTTATGTTTCACACCTTCAAGCCATTTCAATTCATTGGCCGACAACAAATTTCTCACCTCCCTAATCTTCTTAGTGCTATATTCATCCAAATTCACCATTCCTTTGATTTCCATCATTTTCTTTTTCATACTAAACAAGTTTCTACCAAGCACTAAATTAAGTGAGGATTCAACAAGCAATTGGAATACCTAATGAATTCACCACTGAATTGACTTGATTCCTTCAATATTCTACTTCAGAGGCTCTCCTTTTCTCCTTCAATGCATGGTGACAAATGAGGGTTCCAAATACTCTTTTATAATTGACACACCTAACTATTTTGCCGCATTAATTATTTTTCCCTAGGACTTTCGTATACTCTTCTTTTGTAGACAACAAAAGAAAGATTCAATTGCAAACCTTCTACTTCTCAAATTTTTGCACAAGTGATCACTGATAAACTTGTAAACCAATAGAACAATTACTAATAATTTCCTACATTCTAGTGTCAACTCTTGACAAGGGGTCAAAGGATTTTCTTTAAAAACTCCCCCTAAGCCAATGGCCTAAGATCATTTTTTGTAGGAATTACCAGAAGAAGATTCTAGTGGAAGCTTATTTCCTTCATCAAGCTCACTCTTCCTTACCCATGTTTTCTTCATCTGATCTCTTATTTCTTCCACAAACACTTTCCCTTTTCCTTTATCATATTTCTGTGAAATTCTTCCTTTGTATACTGAACCTCTTTTATCCATGTTTCTATTCCTATAGAATCTTGTAATGTGACCAAATTTGTTGCAATTGTAACACATAGGATTTCTTTCTCTAGACCATTCATTCCATCGATTTCCTCTTGATCTACATTGATTAGCAATATGCCCAAATCTTCCATAGGTGTAGCATTTAACATTCCTTACATTGATAGACATACTTTTGCATTCAATTGACTTATGACCAAACTTATTACAACTAAAACACTAACTGGGAAATGATGGACTGCTTTGAATTTATTTTACTTCTACACTGAGAAGCCATATGACCAAATTTATTACAAGAAAAGTAGTGACCATTAAAATTTTGAGCATTGGGTTGTCTTACTGGATGCCTTCTACCTTTGTTCATCTGATTTCTTTCTCTAGAATTCTTATGTTCAGATTTGGAGCTCTCTCCCTTCTCATATCCAAGACCTCTCTTTTCATTTGCATCCTTCTATTCTTTAGTCATCTCATCAAGCTTAACAAAACTGAGTCTAAACTTCTCCTTCGATTCATTTACATTAGTGAGTTTGTCACTAAGAATAACTATCTTTCATTTAATCCCTTGTTCATTGTTTCTAGATTCTTGTAGTTCAATCTCCAACTGAATGAATCAACTACTAACTCTGCTACATTCTTTAGATCTTTCTTTTAAGGACTGGGCTAGATTCTCCTCATTCTTCTTCCTTTCTTCAATCTCCTTAGTTAGCTTCATCACCATAGACTCCATCTCAAGCTTTAGAGTAGCATTTTTTCTAGCAAGCTTTTCACATTATCCAATTATTTCTTTTAGGATCTGATCCAGGTGAACATCTTCCAAGTATTTACTTTCTTTTTTCTTTAGTTGATCACATAGTTCCTTCCTCTTTTCTCTTGAATCATTGATTTTATCCTTCAATGATTGAAATATTTTTTTAGCATCCTTAAGATTTGATTTTAATTCTAGGACTTCTACTTTAGATTGATCAAGATCATCAAGTTCCACCAAAAGTTGTTGTTGAAAACCACCAGAGTCCATTGCATTCCAAGATCCACCTCAAGTTGTTAAAATTCTATAGAAGGACCAATGGTCTGATACCAATATTTGGACTCAAGGGACACTGAGATGGGGGGCTTATTTAGTGTTCCACAATTTTTAAATTACAATCCAAATATTAAACCATTTGCAACATTTCAATATAAATAAAGATGTAAGCATATGAAGGAAACAATCAAAACACCATAACATGAAGATTTTTACATGGAAACCCTATTAGGGGAAAAACCACGATGGAGGTTAATCTACAATTTATATTCTAATAAAATTATCAACAAAAGGGGAATGCACATGCATTTAGGCACATTTCCTATAGCTCATTTCTCAAAATAAGGAAGGCTCACTACCTTACAATATGTTTGGATTACAAAAAAATATTGAACTGAGAAGAAAACATCTATAAATGCCTAATTATAGTTCTAGTGAGGCTCATAGATCATATTCTAGATTTTCTATCTAATTCAACACTTCTCTTTGCTCTACCTTAATTCACTTCACATAAACCCTCTTGTACACAAGAAAAATTTTCTCGACAGTTCTTTTGATATTTTCACATCCATCAACATAGGTTGAACACACACACTCATTTCCAAAATGAATTACTCAAACTAATATATATATCCTCTATCAAATATTTATACACTTTATGTCA
>VDFB02000013.1:68371032-68400447 GCA_007258455.2 Sequoia sempervirens | reverse complement strand
AGATACTCAAACCTTTGAAAAAGTCTTGGATTTTGAAAATAGTAAAATTATTACAAATTCAGATTTTTCTTTGATGCATGTTTGTAAAAGTTGAAGGTCAGTCTTTCTCTAAATTTGTAAATCATGGACAAACATTTCTTGCAAGCTTTTCTACTAAGAACTTTGGACTTTGGTTTTCAGATCTTGATCTTTTGGGAAATTATTTGGAACAACACATGTGTGGGGTTCAATTGTTTCTTACCTTTTCTTAATGAATTCCTTTTACCACAAACACTCTCTTGATTAGCTTTTCAAACCAAATGTCTAATGTCCCAATTTATTTTCATCCCACAAAGTCCATTATGTGGAAATCAAGGAAATCAAGGCAATAGTTCCCTAATGTTGACTTTAGTAAGAGAAAATTGAGATGTAAATTGAAACACTTAGAAGCCTCTAAGGATAGAATCCCTAGGGCAAGTAATAGCACTTGAATTTTGTAAAAGGTATTTTCTCCTTCTAAAGGGTTTGAAATTTGATGTTCATGTTGAATCTTTATTTTTCCAATGTTTTCGATCCAAGAAAGGTGTTTTTATTCCACAATCATGCACAACCCTAGGATAGAAAGAGACAATATTTTTTGAGTTCCCACTTGGATAAATCTAGCTACACCTACTCTTAGTAGATGATTAGAAACTTGACCAAACTAGCTCCCCTCCATGACACACACTTCTCATGTCAGCCAAGCTTCAGTACCCATGAAACTCGCATGGAATACTTCTCATATCTACTAAGAGCTATAAAAACATGGGATGGCTTCAAAATGACCATTCTTGCACCAACAAATAGATAAGGATTTAAGCTTCTAAAAAAATTTGGTTCTTAGTAAGGGTGATCGTGGACATGGCACCTTGTGAGCATCAACAAGCTACTAAAGGCTTTAATCAATCCTACTAGGGGTGCTTATACTTTTTAAGGTAGTACTCCGTTCTGAAAGACACTTTATGGCTAACACCTTCATACCACGAGGACTTAAAAATTTGGTCTTATCCATTTATATACCAGCCTGAGTGAAAAACTAGTTAGATTCTCCTTCGAATTGGTCTTAGGTAGGCCCCTCTAAAGGTAAAACAAAGTAAGCAAGAACATACGTAGTTTGATCAATCTTTGTTTTGAAATAAAGAGAGAACACATGTGATATACTCAACTCACACTTGCAAGATTTGTTCAATTTTAAGAGCCCAAACTAAAATATGGAGGCAATCTTTTTATACAACTTAATGTCACCAAAAGGACTTTTGATTCTCAAGATCATCGTCAAGTGCAAGAGAACTACATATTCCATTTTAAATGACATTACTTTGTAAAAATGATTACAAAACACAAAATACACATGCTCATTTTTGTTAGAGTCAAGGGGTAGTGAGAGGGGGGTTGAGTTAGTGTTCCACAAATTTTAAATTACAATCCAGATCTTAAACCATTTACAACATTTCAACAGAAGCAAAGATGCAATCATATAATGGAAACAATCAAAACACCATAACACCAATATTTTTATGTGGAAACCATATTAGGGGAAAATCCATGATGGAGGTTAATCCATAGTTTATACTCTATTCAAAGTATGTAAAGGAAAAGGGGAATGCACATGCATTTAGACACATTGCCTAGAGCTCACTACTCAAAATAAGGAAGGCTCATTGTCTTAAAATATGTTTGGATTACAACAAAAATTTGAACTAAGAAGATAGCATCTGCAAATGCCAAATTACAATTCTGGTGATGCTCATAGATTAAATTTTGGATCTACTATTTGATTCTACACTTCGCTCTACTCTGCCTTAATTTTCTTCAAATAAAGGTCCTCTTCTGCATAAGAAAAAATCATTCAATAGATCTTGTAATATTCACACATCGATCAAAATCGGTTGAACAAACACATTCATGTCCAAAATGAATTTCTTAAAATCATATATCTGCTATCAAAGATTTACTCTTTATGTCAGCATTAGCTCAAAACAAAAATATTTTCCAACTATTAGTTCAATCCACATTTGATATTTCATGCGTACCCATCAAATTTGGTTGATGCATAGCTAGGACCCAAAAAAAAATGTTCGAACATAGAAACAATTAAACAATTACTCCTTATACATCTGTGACATGCTACATACATCAAGTCGACCACCTTTAGAAAATAAATAGAAAAATCATTATGCCAGATCTCCTAACTCATACACTAATTAATGCGACACCAAAAAGCGTAAAAATAAGATAATATGGATGCTTAAAAATCTTCCTCAAGATCCACAACTCAAAAAGATAATCCGATGAACCATATAGATCAACATACTAACTAGATACCATATTCTTCATTCTCACTTTTGGTAATACTTTGATTTTCACTCTGCCTACCGGTACAAGAAAATTTTCATTTGCAAATTGGAATAGTGACTTAGGTTGCCATCAATGACAACACTAGAAGCCATACGCCAACAATCTCCCCCTTTGGTATTGATGGAAACACTTGGTGAAAAATGACTAAGTGTCAGAACCAATATGATTACATTGCCATAGTTCAAAATTTCAAAACACAAATTTCCCTTAGAATGACAAGGAATTTTTCAATGCTCCCTCTCCCCCTTTGACATCAATGACAACATATTTTTCCCTGCACTCACTACTCGTTTCAAAAATTGGATCAAAATTTGAAGAAATACAGTTGTTGCTCGAGTTAGAAAATTATCTTGTACTGATCTTTTATTTCCAAAAGAAATTTCTTCCATGCTTCCACTACAATCCCAATGATTATGACCATATTGTTGTTCTCAGATGTCTGGTTGATAATCTAAATGAGAGATTCTAGAATTGTGGTTGCCTCTTCTAATTTCTCTCCTTTCCTTAGAACTTAAATTAACTACTCTAGCCTACATTTAGTTAAATCCTTCACTTTCCAAAAGGTGTCCACAAGGTTGTTCCTAGTGAACTGAACTTTTGCATGCTCAGGTTGCAACTCTTCAATTCTTTTCTTAACTACACCATCCTGATCCTGAAACATGTTATAATCCTAACCAATTTTGTTCAGCTCGGTTTCAATCTACTTCAACTTATCTTTGTATTTCCCAACTGCATGAAGCCAATGAAGACAATAGTTGTAGATGTTATTTGTTGTATTTATGCATTGCCTCAACAGTTTCATTTGAATTTTTAGTTTGGTAAGAGATAGCCTGAACTACTCCTTTAGATGTAGAATTATTTCTCCCTCTTTCTTGTCTAGGGACTCAAAGACCATGGCATCCTTAATGCATTCGATCATCTCTTTAGGAAACACATTTTTAAAACTCTCCAATTCAATGTTATTGTGCACAAAACAAGCACTTAGTGTGCTCTCGATTAGGTTATGTTCTTATGAGGGTCTATCAGAACATATGCCAACAATTTTCTTCATCCCATCTTCCTCCTGACCAAGCTGCAATATCTTTACTTTTAATAAAACACCTTCTTCTTTGCTTCCTTCTACCATTACTACATCCGGTTCAATTGATTCCTATTCTTCCCTTGGAGTATACTCATCATATTCCTCATCTTGTATGTCCACAATCACTCGTTGTTTACCTTTTCCTTCAATTTTTGGAGTTTTGTGTGTCGGAGGAGTGTAAACAACAATTTCTTGAGCTCTTTTCTTCTTCTTCTCCATTTCATCGAAAGAGAAATCAACTTCAAGTGCTCTTTCCGGAAGAGAAATGCTAATTGCTCCAAACTTCCCTAACAATTCCTTAAATAAATTTTCATATTCTTGCCCATAATTTTCCAAAGTATTAGAATTTTCAAAAATTTGTTTGCAAACCAGTTCATTCTCTTTCCATAAAACATTATCGATCTATGGAAAGCAATTCGAAAAATACATCACAAGACATATGACCAAGGTACCCAACTTGAAGGGGTAATTTGCTTCCTTTGCTAGTTGCACATTTTCCATGAATTGTTCTTTTAGAAAACCACACAGATGAAAATCTCCATCGTCCATTATCATTTTATGAGATATATAAATTGTGTCTATTGAAGTTGCACATTCTCTATTTCTAAAAAAGATTTTGTAAGAGATTCCATGCATAATGTACCTTGTTATTAGATCTTTGATTGCCAAATTTATCAAAGCCCTCTTATCTCTAGGTACTCTGGTTATGGTTTCAACTTCTTTGTGTTAGTGTAATTAATATTTAATTACACTTGCATAAGTTTACTTAGGAATATTCTATTTCCTAAGTTAATTATTATCCTTATCTTGTTGAGATGTCTTTTTGCTCAAAATAGGATTAGGGTTGTGCATGTCTTGCCCTTTTGCATGATTTCCTTTTTGAAGGCTTTTGAATTATTTGTAAGAAAATTTCATTCAATAATCATTATGTTGGTTTTTGCTTGCACAATATTGGCTTTGAGGGTTTACAGAACATCTCTTCTTTTTTGTTCTGAATATCTATTGCATGTGATAGGTGATTGATTGCAAGTGATTCTTGGGGACTGTGAAGTTGGTTTTTCAACTTCTACATGGTATCAAAGCTCCAGACCTATTGCTGCCTATTCATGTTTTAAAGACATTCTCTCATAGCATTTTTTCTATGTAAAGGATTGAAGCCGTTTTTTCATTTTTGCTTCAGAAATCCAACTTCCACTCGGTTGTAGGAAAAATGATTTATGGGTTTTGTATCCAAGGTCAAAATATGAACTAGGTATCTTTTAGATTTTTTATATCTTCTATGTATTTGGAGAAAATTGATGTATAAAAATTAGTGCACATCATTTTTCTCTTCGTTGAAGGTTTAAAAAATTAATTTTTCATCTTCCGCTTGCTGGATCAAAAAATGGTTTCTGGGTTTTTGTTTTTGTCCACTCACTATGAATAGATTTTGTAGAAATCAAATCAAAAGTAAACTTTTTTTGTTAGAAAACCCATTTCTTGCAATCTAAATTCAACTTTTTTTTTAAATTCATAACTTTTGGCCATGGTGTTAGATTTTCGCAAACGAGATATCATCAGAAAGCTGGTTCTAGCCTCTACACAGATGTGAGGTCCTTTTTAATCATGGAGGTAGATGTGAACATTGGTTTGTGCATGCACTCAGTTTTGTTTTCATGCACTAGGTTTACATTTTCTCTATTGTTTATGCATGTTTTGCATTCTCTCCTTTTGCAATCATTGGATATTGTAATAAATGAATTGATATAAATTTCCATCATGGGGGTTTCTTGCATAATAATCTGATTAGAGTGTGCATGCACTTTGATCACCATCTACATCTTGATTTTTTGGCAACTCGTATGGGTTATCTGGTTTCTTAGTTTCTTTTGGCCACATTTTTGCTATTGCTTGACACATAACAGATTCATCAATTCACACTTCAGTTGAGAGATTATGTTTGTTGATCCTTCTCAGTTTGAGGGCCATGTTTTTATGGTTAGTGTTCCAAATTCTTCATGATACTCGTTCCCATGGAAGAGTTTTATTCATAGTTTGGCATCGGCATCGAGATACATTATTTCCAGATTCTATTATCATCTCGTCTATTGTTGCTTCACAGATTCCAAGGTTGTTCTAGTTTTTTAGTTTTCTAGTGTTTTGTGGCATCAGTTTTGTTGTTGCATTATCATGATTCCATTTTTGGTTTTAGTTGTAGATAGAAGTATATTTCATTGCTTATCAAATTGTGGTTCCTGTGTTACTCTACAGTGTTCTTCTAGTGCTTCTTTGCAGTAGTCATCTCATTGTAGAGGGTTTTTTTCCCACTGGGTTTTCCTTCTCTACTTCATTATTGCATTTGTACTTGGGTACCTGATTAGGCCTTGTTGTTGGGACCCATTCATTCTTTCTTGCATTCATCTTAGTTTTACGTGCATGCTTGTTTTAGTCTCCCTAAGTTGCACTTATGCAGGGATGTTAGTGTAATTAATATTTAATTACACTTGCATACGTTTACTTAGGAATATTCTATTTCCTAGGTTAATTATTATCCTTATCTTGTTGAGCTATCTTTTTTCTCAAAATAGGATTAGGGTTATGCATGTATTTCCTTTTTGCATGATTTCCTTTTTGAAGGATTTTGAATTATTTGTAAGACAATTTCATTCAATATCATAATGCTGATTTTTTCTTCCACAATATTACCTCTGAGGGTTTACAGAACATCTCTTCTTTTGCATTTTGAATATCTATTGCATGTGATAGGTGATTGCTTGCAGGTGATTCTTGGGGATTGTGAAGTTGGTTTTTCAACTTCTACACTTTGTTTTGAATTGAATTCTTTTTTTGGAATATCCCCAACATTGCATAAACCAGTTAGATTCCTAATCACCTCTTTCAAAATTGGATGGGGTTTATCCAAAGTTAGAATGTCATCATTCAATTTGTTTAAGATAAACCTAATGACTTATGTTAAACCAAGATAGTGAAATTTAGTCCAAATATCTAAACTTTTATGTTTCACACCTTCAAGCCATTTCAATTCATTGGCCGACAACAAATTTCTCACCTCCCTAATCTTCTTAGTGCTATATTCATCCAAATTCACCATTCCTTTGATTTCCATCATTTTCTTTTTCATACTAAACAAGTTTCTACCAAGCACTAAATTAAGTGAGGATTCAACAAGCAATTGGAATACCTAATGAATTCACCACTGAATTGACTTGATTCCTTCAATATTCTACTTCAGAGGCTCTCCTTTTCTCCTTCAATGCATGGTGACAAATGAGGGTTCCAAATACTCTTTTATAATTGACACACCTAACTATTTTGCCGCATTAATTATTTTTCCCTAGGACTTTCGTATACTCTTCTTTTGTAGACAACAAAAGAAAGATTCAATTGCAAACCTTCTACTTCTCAAATTTTTGCACAAGTGATCACTGATAAACTTGTAAACCAATAGAACAATTACTAATAATTTCCTACATTCTAGTGTCAACTCTTGACAAGGGGTCAAAGGATTTTCTTTAAAAACTCCCCCTAAGCCAATGGCCTAAGATCATTTTTTGTAGGAATTACCAGAAGAAGATTCTAGTGGAAGCTTATTTCCTTCATCAAGCTCACTCTTCCTTACCCATGTTTTCTTCATCTGATCTCTTATTTCTTCCACAAACACTTTCCCTTTTCCTTTATCATATTTCTGTGAAATTCTTCCTTTGTATACTGAACCTCTTTTATCCATGTTTCTATTCCTATAGAATCTTGTAATGTGACCAAATTTGTTGCAATTGTAACACATAGGATTTCTTTCTCTAGACCATTCATTCCATCGATTTCCTCTTGATCTACATTGATTAGCAATATGCCCAAATCTTCCATAGGTGTAGCATTTAACATTCCTTACATTGATAGACATACTTTTGCATTCAATTGACTTATGACCAAACTTATTACAACTAAAACACTAACTGGGAAATGATGGACTGCTTTGAATTTATTTTACTTCTACACTGAGAAGCCATATGACCAAATTTATTACAAGAAAAGTAGTGACCATTAAAATTTTGAGCATTGGGTTGTCTTACTGGATGCCTTCTACCTTTGTTCATCTGATTTCTTTCTCTAGAATTCTTATGTTCAGATTTGGAGCTCTCTCCCTTCTCATATCCAAGACCTCTCTTTTCATTTGCATCCTTCTATTCTTTAGTCATCTCATCAAGCTTAACAAAACTGAGTCTAAACTTCTCCTTCGATTCATTTACATTAGTGAGTTTGTCACTAAGAATAACTATCTTTCATTTAATCCCTTGTTCATTGTTTCTAGATTCTTGTAGTTCAATCTCCAACTGAATGAATCAACTACTAACTCTGCTACATTCTTTAGATCTTTCTTTTAAGGACTGGGCTAGATTCTCCTCATTCTTCTTCCTTTCTTCAATCTCCTTAGTTAGCTTCATCACCATAGACTCCATCTCAAGCTTTAGAGTAGCATTTTTTCTAGCAAGCTTTTCACATTATCCAATTATTTCTTTTAGGATCTGATCCAGGTGAACATCTTCCAAGTATTTACTTTCTTTTTTCTTTAGTTGATCACATAGTTCCTTCCTCTTTTCTCTTGAATCATTGATTTTATCCTTCAATGATTGAAATATTTTTTTAGCATCCTTAAGATTTGATTTTAATTCTAGGACTTCTACTTTAGATTGATCAAGATCATCAAGTTCCACCAAAAGTTGTTGTTGAAAACCACCAGAGTCCATTGCATTCCAAGATCCACCTCAAGTTGTTAAAATTCTATAGAAGGACCAATGGTCTGATACCAATATTTGGACTCAAGGGACACTGAGATGGGGGGCTTATTTAGTGTTCCACAATTTTTAAATTACAATCCAAATATTAAACCATTTGCAACATTTCAATATAAATAAAGATGTAAGCATATGAAGGAAACAATCAAAACACCATAACATGAAGATTTTTACATGGAAACCCTATTAGGGGAAAAACCACGATGGAGGTTAATCTACAATTTATATTCTAATAAAATTATCAACAAAAGGGGAATGCACATGCATTTAGGCACATTTCCTATAGCTCATTTCTCAAAATAAGGAAGGCTCACTACCTTACAATATGTTTGGATTACAAAAAAATATTGAACTGAGAAGAAAACATCTATAAATGCCTAATTATAGTTCTAGTGAGGCTCATAGATCATATTCTAGATTTTCTATCTAATTCAACACTTCTCTTTGCTCTACCTTAATTCACTTCACATAAACCCTCTTGTACACAAGAAAAATTTTCTCGACAGTTCTTTTGATATTTTCACATCCATCAACATAGGTTGAACACACACACTCATTTCCAAAATGAATTACTCAAACTAATATATATATCCTCTATCAAATATTTATACACTTTATGTCAGCATCAGCAAAACAAAAATATTTTCCAATTGTTGACTCAATCCACATTTGATATTTCATGCCTACCCGTCAAAGTTGGCTAATGCATAACAAGGACCCAAAACAAAATGTTGAACATAGAAACAATTAAACAATTACTCCTTATACATCTGTGACATGTTGCATACATCAACTCGACCACCTTTAGCAAATAAATAGAAAAATAATTCTATTGGATCGCCTAACTCATACATCGATTAATGTGACACCACAAAGCTTAACAATAAGATAATATGTACACTTGATAATCTTCCCCGAGATCCACAACTCAAAAAGATAATTCGGTGAAGCATACAAATCGACATAATAACCGGATACCCTATTCTTCATTATCACTTTTGGTAATACTCTTATCTTCACTCTACCTACCATTACGAGAAAATTATGATCTATGGACAAGAATAATGACTTAGGTTGCCATCAATGATAACACTAGAATCCATATGCCAACAATTTTAACCACGAAAGCAAGAATGGATTCTTTTTAAGCACCAAGATGAAGTGTGAAATTTTCTTGTTCAATTCTTAAGCCCAAAACAAAATGTACTAAGTTGCTAAAGTTCCTTTTAATCCCTTTGTTCTTTTTAGAGCCCAAATGAAATTTATTGAGTCCTAAAACTGAAAGTAATGAAATTCTTGAGATTGAATTATAAGTGTTTCCAAAGTGTTTAAAAACACTTGATATAATAGAATGAAGATTCCATAAGAATTCTTGTTGTTGTTTCCTTCTTTCCCTTTTGATAATTCCACCCTACAAAAACTGGCTAAAAACTATAGAAAACAGAGCTAAAAACTAGTTAGAAGTCAAAGGTGATCAAAACCAAAAAGCACATGTGAAAAATAAATTAAAATTTTCCTTTTACCCCACCCCAGCAGCACAATATACAAAAGAAATGTAGTTTGGAGCAAGTCAGCAGTGCTCTGTGAAAAAAAAAAGACTGTGATTGCATTGTTGTTTCACCCAACGACACAGTTTGCAATTTGACTTAGTTGGACCCTTAGGAAAATTTCTTTAGCATAGTAGTTTGTAGTTTGATAGCATTGCTAAATAGCAGCGCTAGATTGATAGTGGTGCAATTTGACCCTGGCAGTAGTGCAGTTTCCTGTAGACACACAAAAACTCAAAAAATACCAGAATTTTGGTAAAAGAATGTGTTAATTCTTCAAGATTCGCCCTCCTTCTAGCACCAAAATGTGAATGGTGATTCAAAACTTGCACAAACATAAAAAAAACAACACAAATGTTATTCAATTACACAAATCTAAATTAGCATTCTCCACAAGATTCATTTGAAATGACACGAACATGAAAACAAGAGATAATGCCAAATAAAATCCATTGAAAGCTAGGTAATCTTGTCCAAAACACTCAAATATTGAATCCCATGGGGGAATTGGTGCTATTTTGATGTGAAAAATAGCCATTTCCCAATTCTTTGGGAGCTTGAATGATGAGAGTTGATCCTTGATGAAAATCTGCAATAACCTAGCTATGAAACTATGAAACTTGATGAAAATTTCTCAACACGTGAAGATAGTGACCTTGCATAAAGTTGTGGATCCTAAATTAGTAAAAGAGCCATCTATTTATAGAAGAGAATGATGGAATAATAAGAAAAAGGGATGAATGTGGGACAAAACATCAACCAATGGCCAAATTCCACTTCTAACCATGTGAGTGGATAGAGGTGGAGCAAATTTTGATGAATGTACACATAAATGTCATTCAATGGATATTTGAAATTGGAGAAGTGACATGTTGGAGGGAGAAGAAAAGGGATTTAATGCCACTTGGCTCAAGAAAAAGGACTTGTAAGAGCCCTTTAATTCCTTGGTGGATGGAAAAGTCCTTTTGGGAGGGAATTTTCAAATTTGAAGAATATTCCAACTTGATACCCTTTTGAATGAAAATAGGAGATTTAATAAATCAATTAAATTGATTTTCATGTGCAAGTTACAAAATCTAGAGAATTTGAATGATTATTTTAGTATTAATCATGATTTGATTAATTTAGATGATAATTAAAGTTGATTTGAAACTTTGAATTAGATTTTTGTATTTAAATAAATCAAGATGAGAGGAATAATGATTTTAGACTTAATTAAATAAAGTTTTATTTATTTAATTAAAGAGGATGGTGTTAGATTTAAATAAAATAAAGATTAATTTATTTAATTTAAAGCAGATGACATTAGGACTGATTGATGATTTAATTAAATAAAATTGATTTATTTAATTAAAGAGAAAATATTATGATTTAATCAAATAAAGCTTGATTTATTTAATAAAAAGACAAAATATGATGAATTATTATTTGATTAAATGGTTAGTAAAGGAGATGGTTTAGGATGAAATGGTGTTAGTAAATCAGGATCAAGTACATGAGACCAATCAACATATTTTACGTGTCTACACTAACTAAGAAGCCCTCTATGAAATACTTGAAACAAATGACATTTTATTTGTCCTTATAACAAGAAAAGTAATAAGGATTACATAGAGAAGGTCATGATGGAAATGAGATACATAGAAGACAAAGAAAATGGATAGGTTTTCATGAAGAGTTACAATTGTGAACCATGGAGCCAAACTTGCACAAACACAAGAAACAATCAATATGTTAAATCGAATGCAAGGTTAGTAACATGATTCCTCAATAAATTCATTTAAATTGAAAAGGAGAGAGGAAATGAAATGAAGAACACAACAAAATTTAAAATATATCAAATCTTATTCTAAACCAAAGAAAACTCCTAATCTCTTGAGGGAATTGGTGCCAATTTGATGTGAAAATTTTCCCTTTTCCAACTCCAATGATGCAATGGTGATTTGGTGATGAAAGTTCATCCACTTTGATGAAGAGTGATGAATGTTCCAAGATAAAAACCTGCACAACCTAGCTAAAACTCAAAAGTATGGATGAAGATTGATAAAGATTTGAGTATAGTATGTTTACTCAAGTTGTCAATTCTCAAATGAGGAATGAAGCCTCTTATTTATAGAATGTCAAGTTGAAATAATTCCCAAAATAGAGCAATGTGGGAATATATTTAATTCAATGGAAAGGTGCCACTTGTCCAAATGTGAATGGACCAAGGATGTGCAAGTTTTGATGAATGTGCCAATAAATGACAATATTTGAATTTTGAAAAAGTATTAATGACAAGGTGGAGGAGAGTTAAACGGAGTAATGGCCACTTGGCTCAATGCAAAAGGACTTGTAAGAGTGAGTGAATTCCTTGTTGGAAGGAAAAATTCCACTTAGATTTGAATTTCAAACTTGAAGAATATTCCTCCTTTATGCCATGTTGAAGATAAATAGAGATTTAATAAATCAAATAACTTTATTTTCATGTGCAAGTGGCAAAAGATGGAGGATGGGACATGAGAAGAGATTAAATTAATCAAGGTTAATTAATTTAATGAAGGATTAAATGATGTGACCTATTTGAATTAAATTTATGGATTGATTTAAATCAAATATGAGAAGAAGATGATTTAAAGATTTAATTAAATAAAGGGTTTTGATTTATTTAACTAAGGGGATGAAGGTAGATTAAATTAAATAAGGTTTTAATTTACTTAATTTAATAGATTATCTTAGAGATTTAATTAAATAGGGACAATTAGATAATAGTCTTCATAGTGAACACAACATGGTCAGAAAAATTGTAGGTTTGTGAGGCATAAAGATAGACCTCAAATGCTTTACACTATAAAGTTATCTCATGAATACAACAAAGAAATGCTTGGTGGAGGACAACACATTTTTTTGTATTCATGAGATAACTTACTGATTCATAGTGCACACAACATGGTCAGAAAAATTGTCGGTTTGTTAATTCATAGGCCCTATGAAAATCTCTAACTTTTTGGCTCCCCTTTGATTCTTTTTTGCATACTTATAGATTATATCTCCATGATTAATAATGAATGGAAGGGTTTAAAGGGAACATGTTAGTCTTTTCCATTTATTAGGAAATAAAGAGTGTGAGATGACTAAAAGAATCAAATGTAGATCTTTACTCTAGATGCTTTATTTTCTTTTAGTAATTAATATATCCAGATATAAACCATGATGACTTAAATTAGAACTAGAAGAAATATCATGAAAACTACAAGAGATCAGTGATTAGATGAATCATGGAAATGAAACCAACTCCATGAGCCACAACAAACCAAATATGCAATGCAAATGAGAATACTAACCTTCAAAGGAGTTGTCATGGATAAAGAATCATCCTCCCTTAGATCTCTTGTGAGAATTCCTAAATGCTCTTCAGTTATCCACATGTGCTATGAGCTTTGATACAAATATTGTACATAGTTCTTCTCAGTTTATTCAATTTGGTGCTATTATTTTTATCCTATGATTCAAGCTCCAAACTGACCCCTCTCATTAGTATTTGTCTTCTAGAACTATCTAGAAGAGGGTAATCAAAATCAATACTAGAATATCTAAAATTCAAAGATCCTTTCCTTGAAACTGAAGCTTTGTTCTCAACAAACCAGAGCTAAGATGAGCCAAGAACTAGTGGAAGGTAATTTGAATGAAAACTAAGAGCAACTAAAAGCCTTCCTAAGAAAAATTTCCTTTCCACTATAACTTTCAGTTCTAGTGTCTCCTTGTTCATTTTTTCTAGCATCTCCTCATTTTTCATTTCTTGATAAAGAGCTTTTGAAAGATGTGCATGATTTTCTTCAACCACAACAATCAATGTTGAGATAAAATAGAAGCATTTCCCTTGCAAATAAGGTGCTAAATCATTTATCCTTGAAGGAGATTTATGTGCATGAAGAAAACTTAGGAGGTTTTCCAAAATATTCTTGGACCCATTATCTATGGTATCTTTTATTTGACTAACCTTGGGTATGTGTAGGATCATCATGGAAAAAATAGGCCCTTAAGTGGCAAAAAAATTAGACAAATTAGAGATAGGTAACTTGACATAAAAATTTGAATAAGTTATCTCTATTATTTCAAAAATATGTAAGAATAGAATCTTTATAAAATTGAATGTAGTTTCTAAACTTCTAAGTTTATTTCTTCTAAAAGAAAATCTATTTGGTGAAAATTTGAAATTACAATGCAATAATATTTAAATTTCAAGGAAAAAATAAGAAGTATGTATTTGTCTGGCCACCCTAACCACAATAAAATGATAATATTTTTTAATAAGATTTTATATATAAGTAGAAGACTCATGTCCCAATGTCATGCATATTTTTTTGTAACTTTTTTTCCAAGTAAATAATTATTTATGAATTTTTTATTACAACTTTAAAAAAATATAAAACCTCGTATGTCTGACCACCTTAACTTGGTCAAAAATTCATGAAATTCATTTTTTTTCTTTTTAATCCTATAGTATGCGAAGCATAGAATGTGACGCATGTTTTAGATTCAAAAAATGTGATATCGTTTGAAAGCTATAGATGTTTTTTATCAACCTATCAATCAAGACATTAGCCATAATTCAAATAGAAAATGAACAATAATTATTTATTAAATTCAAAGTAAAGCATAATTTATATTGGTGGAAAGTTGAGAATATCCTTCAAAAACCCTTTTTGTTTCATCAATTTTGGGTTAAAAAAATGTCATTAGCCACATACCCATCATATCACCACTTTTTGGCCCATCATGATCCTGCACATACCCCCTTAGTTCCAAACTAAGCGTTAAGGAAACCAAACCAATCTTCATCATTTGTCATCATAAATCTAAAACTCAACCTAGGTAAATTGACACTTTTTAGGTCTGCTCTCTTGACAAGCCAACCCTCACTAGTAGTTAATTTGTGCAAATGTGTTTCAACATCTTTATAACTTTCTAAAGATATAACTATGGCTTCAAGGCATTTACCAACCTTAACTCTCTCATGCAGATTTTCAAATCCATCAACTATTATTTGTTTCATTTTACTAACAAATAGGCTTTCAAAAAGTTCATCCCATAGACTCTTTTAGTGCTTCAAAACAATCTCACACATGCATTTCCATGGAAACTCAACATTTGAACCAAAATCCATTTTTAGCCACTCCAAGCTCCCTTCAAATGCATAGATTTGCCATGTTTTTGGATGTGATCTATGTCCTACACAAAAAACATGTACTAGTTTATGGCCTTCAATCCAACTACATCAAGGTATCTTTTTAATTCCTCTATCTTTCATCAGTCTCTTTACTATTTGAACCACATACATGTGTTTATTAGAAGAATAAAAGTTGCAGAATTTTTAGGATCCAACTAGAAAAGCAGTGTTGCTAGAAATACTTAGCCTATATTCATATATGATCCACATGTAGCATAGATTTAACTAGCATCTTGGCCATTTCTATGTCCCCAAGTCATTTTTCAAAAGATTGAATTGGGTAAAGAAACCAAGTTGAACACTTGGTTGTCAATGAAGATGTCACTTATTTCTGGCATTATTTATTCCAAAAGAAAAATGATTTAGGGATTATTCACTAATTTTGTGGGATGCTAACAATTTTTTTGTTTATAAAAATTCTTGAAACTATCTTCTTATTGTGAGATAATGGCTTTGTAGAATCCCTAGAGAATTATATCGAGGTTGTTTTACTGTAATTCATTAGAGGCCTCTCTCTTTCATTTTATGTGGGGATTGTAGAAGTTAATTTATGTTACTTGAGTATCTCTTCTTTCAACATTTCCTACCAATTGAGATGGTAGCACATCATTCCTTCAAGAAATTCTACAATGTTCAAATCCTCCTTGCATAGTAGCATTGGGATTACTTTGGTGAGCATTCCTTTATTTTTGATAGACAATAGCTTTCTTAGTGAGAAGATAAAAAATACACATTTAGGACACTTGGTAGTTTCCATGAATACTGAATACAACCAACACTAATTTTTAGGATAGATCCTTTTACCCACCCATACCTATTGTTTTTTCAAGTAATGCTAAATTCACCCTTCAATGGATAACAATGTCATTTTCAGATGATATGGATGTTGGTATCATCATAAGCTTATTCTATTAAATAATCCAAAAATGTATAGAATATAATGAATTTTCCTTTTATCTCTTGGTTGATTATGTCTAAAGTTTTCATTAATGTGATGTTCTAGATGGGCACAAAGCATATGTTTGATGACTTTGGATTAAGAAAAACCTAAGGATAGTGCATGATTTTTTGGATAACTTTTCATTATTCACTTTTTAAAAGGATCAAGGAATATATTTGTTTGATACAATAACTTGGTTGCACTGTATCTTTGGATGAAGACCTAAATGAGGAGGGAGAAATTTCATGTGGATCCATAGATGATGGATATGCAATGTGGAAATTATAACATACTTGAAGGTTCTTAACAACTCTAATAGTTGTACTAGGGTCCATGTTTAACAAACCAAATTCAATTGATAAATTTTCACTATGGTGGTAGATAAATGACTTTTTATACCCTTTTGCCTTCATTTTCAAAGCCAATTTCTCCTACTTTGCATAGCTCTACCATGTTTGTGGATTATATCTGTCTCCTACAACCTTCAATCCAACTACATCTAGGTATCTTTTTAATTCCTCTATCTTTCATTAATCTCTTTACTATTTGAATCGTGTGCATATGTTTTAGAGAAGAACATAAGTTGCAATATTTTTAGGATCCAACTAAAAAAGCAGTGTTATTGGAAATACTTAGCCTATATTCATATATGATCTACTTGTATCACAAATTTAACTAGCACCTTAGTAATAAGGGTTATCATATTATCAATGAAACTAATGCTTCACTCCCACCAATAAACAATTTTCTCCCTGATATGCTTTGTTGGGCCATTGGTGGGACAACAACCCTTTTCCTATTGATGTAACATTCTCCTTCGGACAAAGTTACTTACATTCTTAGCTTGTTTTTAGGATATTGAAGGGACATCCACATGACTCATGCCAATATTGAAGAGTCCTCCTAATATAATCTTAGCCAATTCAAAGGGATTGATGAATGCTTAAATTCTCCCCATCCCCCCCTTGAAACAACACATCTTCAAACCAGCATCACATATTGCCATCCATCTAGTTGTTTCACAATGCATCCTTATCTCGTAGATCATATCACCCCCAGACATGAGAAATCACCTCATAGAGATAGAAGTGGGGTACACTGGTGATCACAACCCCTTTTCTCTCATAGCCAACCTTCTTCTCTTTGTCTAGAGGCCAATAGAGGGAACCCCTTTAGATAGTAGGTCTTTCCACAATGATGTGGGTTACTATGAAAGGGTATTTTATTTTTGAGTTTAAAATGATGGAAATGGCTCACATCTCTTAGATAAGTAAATTTAATAAGTTAATTGACAATAATTTTAAGTTATAAAAAAATAAAATTATAGATTT
This sequence comes from Sequoia sempervirens, assembly GCA_007258455.2. Classification (NCBI taxonomy): domain Eukaryota; kingdom Viridiplantae; phylum Streptophyta; class Pinopsida; order Cupressales; family Cupressaceae; genus Sequoia; species Sequoia sempervirens. The sequence goes on along the minus strand of VDFB02000013.1, from coordinate 68,383,170 downwards.
TGATTTTTGATTATCACAAACATGCATTTTAAAGACTCATCAAAAAATTAAACTACTCATTTTCATCATTATATCAAAATTGAATATGTGTGAAACTAACAGATGCATATGCCCTACATGTAATTTGTAGTTCATTGTTTCATAAGTCATGAAAGGCTAACATGACCTTGAATCTATATTTGCAATACCACTATGCCTAGTATTCCACTAGTAATTACAATCATTTAATTGTCAAGATCAAATACACCTTGTAACAAAAATACTCATAGGTTAAACATTACTGCATAGCTCTGGTTCATCTCAGTAGTCCACAAAGAGAGGCACTATAATTCCATCTCTCTTAGATTTGTTACTTAAGGTAATGTCATCAAACTTTTGGCCTTGTTTCTTGAATTATCTCTTTGTATAGTTTTTGTTTCCATTAGACAAAATATAAGGAATTTGTGAACATACACCAATTTTAGTACTTTCTTTGAATTTAATCTATTTCTTTTCACAAAATGAATGGAATCCATAAATACTCCAAGCTCCCTATGAAAAGAATATCTAGCAAGCCGTGAAATCAATTGTGTGGAAAATCTATGCTACTCAGGTACACGAATTTGATAACATGCCCAACATCTAGTGGGATTTTTGGTTTAAGTTATATCATATAAGTTATTCACTAATCCAAAATTACTTTGAGCAGAACAAAAAAATTCTACTACTCACATCACCTAGTACTGGGACTAAATCAAATCATAGGAAAACCTTTTCTTTCTACAAAGAGTGGCATAGATATCCCACTTTGATCATTGTAAAGGAAAACCAATTCTCATTTGAACTGAGTGAAATAATGGGCTGCATTTTGTTACAAAGGAACCACCTTGGGGTAGTGTCACTCATTTAAACAAAAAAATTCTTCAAGAAAAAATAGGAATATCATATAATAAGTTTAATTGGTGGGTGTAGCCTCATTTACAATTGTAGGTTTGTCACATCCATCCGTTAGATTCCCAACTGACCATGCAAAAACTGAGACAACTTCATCATCTTCAACTAGAAATATATACTCCAAAAATGCAAATCAATTCCTTCTCAACTAAAATGACAATTAAATCCTATGCACAAGGCCTAAAACCTACAATCTCTAAAGATAATTACTAAAAAAGAAAGCAAGTTACTGGAAATCAATTTTTTTAGGAAAAGAAAATTACTGAAATGGGTTTTGAATCTCATACTAAGTCCATCACCATTTGCACCCCACAATGCCAGTGAAGGGATAACAAATGAAAAAATGTAATCCCTAATATGGTGTATTGGTAAAAAATAATAATTAATAAATAGTCCATGCAATTTTCAAATGCTCACTATTTTGCATGATCCAAATATCCATGTCAGTGAACTAAAACAAAGCACTAGAATTCCAATGATTTGATTTACCATAGGATTCTAGATTTGGACCTTACAACCTTGAATAGTTCACCTAATCAACACATCATATTTTGAATGAAAACAATCATGGATAACCAGATTTCTTCTTAAACCAATTCTTGCAAGTAAAGATAAAATAATAATGTTGAATCCATGGTATGGCCACCCCACATGACTACATATCCATCAAATGTAGTAGAAAGACCTTAATGTAAGGAAACTATGCAACCATAGAATGACAATTTCCACATAAGCCAAATCTGAAAACATGCAAGTAAAATACTCAACATCAACATGCAAGAGAATAGACAACATACCCATCAAAGATGACACAAGATATACCCTAGGAAAACCCTCAAGAGGGAAAAACCCAGCCTCCAAAAGCATCCACACTCCATGTATTATTCAACAATGAAAACCCATTACAATACATCTGCAGAGACTCCATGAACACTTCTGAAGCACAAGCTATCCATGCATTCCATGTGACCAAGCATGAATCCACACATCCCATGCCATGCTTCAAACCCTCACACATGCACAAGCTCAACCTGCTAACCTGCAACAAATTGTCCAACCCTGACCAACTTTTGTTCCAACCCTCAACAACTACCCTTGTGGTTGCTTTTATAGAAACAAGCTCCCACAAAACAACCAAGTGGTATTACATAAACCATGTGCCCAAAAATACTACATCATGTGACCCCACATTTAATATTGGGTACTTTATTATTTTTATTATTCCCCCAATATTAAATAATTACATTTTACAATTATGTCCCAATGATACATACAACAAAGTGGCCCCAACATTATAACTCCTTGTGATGCACGTTCATCTAGGAACCCCTAGTTGCACCACACACATAAAAAATTAATAAAACATTACAAACATTATGCAAGGTGTACAACACCTAATCCTAACAATCTCCCACTTGTTGTATACATTGCATAAGGGGGTAACAAATAAACTCCATAGGCAAAATGTATAATCCAGGAATCCAAGTGCTCCATGTGCTCCATCAAGGTACGTGTAACAAGAACCAAGGTGACCACCATCTCATCCATGAATGCTCCCATCCTCCACCATGCCAACTGCAGTAAGATATGAACACATCCAAAAAGATGTCACACTAACTCTCACAAAGAAGCATAAACCTGCCTCAACCTGATATCTCAAAACACAAACATTGAATCCAATATGCACTAGTAGCTGTCAAGAATAAATCACCATAGCTGAAATGACACCCACAACAAGTGCCAAAACATCCAACTATCCATACCTCCAAGGTATACATAACATAGTAAACTTATGCCAACAACATATCCACCCATAAACCATAATGACAAACTCCATGTGCAAACCTATCAAAAGTGACATACACATCCAAGAGCTCCCACTGCATGGGCAATGTCAAGATGAATGCAAACCTAGAATTAGCACATTCAACGCGTCACTTCGTTAACATCCCAAAAAAAAGGCACCATCACAAAGGCATACCAAGTCTACTACCAACATCTCATAGAAGTAAACATGTACCAAGGAACATCCACAATGATAAGCAAAACCTACAAACTAGACACCTGTAGCATGTCCTCCTACACACACCTCTAAATGCCAACTGTGTCAAGTATGATCTCCTCCATAACACCCCATAACAAAATCCATAACAACATCCATCCATCCAATCGCCAAGATCAAAGATAATATATGTAACTAACATGGATGTAAGCATCTCAAAACAAGAAGATCAAACTCAAAGTAACCGTTCCTAAACCAAGGAAATCAGCCCAATAAACCATCTCCTAAACCCAACATGTACAAGGAGATAAACATGCCAACACTCCTCAAATGAACCCTCCAGAAACCAAATATACATGGCTAAAGATCCATATCCATGAGAAGGAAAAACCATAAATATAATGCACTTGAAAGAATAATGGGCAATACCTCTCAAGTGAACCACCGAGTAGACCAAGAGTGGGGAATGAGAATGCTCTTCCAGGATATCCAAGTCATTATGACTCAACCAAGAACACTCTCCTCATTGGTCCATGTTGAAATCATGTCCAACCAAAGTGTAGGCTCCCTCGTACTTCCTACTAAAACCTCATCAAGAGTAACCATATCAAAAACATGTCTCTAATCACAAGAGAACACCAAGCCTCACCTAAGTCTCCAAGTATCCATGAGCACCTATAACCGATCAATCCATGCTAAACACCAAGCAAATGATCAATGTACTCAATACAAAGAGAACCAACCAAGATCAAAATCATAGCTCCAACTGCATAATTAGGAACATAAACATGACACCATGATCTCACATCCTCTCAAAAAGAAGATCACATGCTCAAATCATCATAACATGTACCATGCCACAACTGTAAACTAATAATCAAGAGTATACCATGACATAATAACAAAACCATCCTACAACCAAGGATCACCTGTCAAAACCAACAAGTCATAAATAATACCTCAACATCTCCAACACCTAATGTCAAAGAACTCTCACTGTAGCACACATAATCCAAGAGATCCTCCATGAAACCAAATATCACCTGCTGAAGACAACCATCCATAATAACCAATGGATCCACATCATTGCCAAATGCTCCCACTAAACCGTGATACCAAGCAATCCCATGGCACCATGATGCACACAATCAACACCACATCACTGTCATAAGCTCACACAAAACCTGTGAGTCCAAGCTCTCAATGACAACATGATAACCATCCTCTAAAGCAAGAAGATACACCGCCAAACCATCACTGTTCCAAGCTCCCACTGAACCGTGTAACCAAGCTATCCATGACATCGTGATACCAATCTTATCAAACTAAGATACACCGCCACAACCATAATTAGGAACCAATCCAATAGCACCAATCAATGCACCTACATAAAACCATCATAACATGCCAAAGTCTCTAATGCACAAGAAATATCCATGACATCATGATCACCACCAAATGTAATAACAAATCAACCCAACCATGTCCACATATTTGCATAATCATAGTCAACTACATATATCTCATATCATGACTATACCTGGTAATACCATCTCACCTTCTCAACATGACAACCAAATCAGCAAACCAAATGACTAAACCAAGCCACTAAAACTTAACATGCATCAACACTGAAATATCAATGGGCAAAGACAACCCATATCCGAGTAATAGGTGCAACAAGTAAGTATAGACTGCCTACAACATTGCACAACTTGTAGGTACAAAAATGCAACATACATGCTGATAATCATGTCAAAAGTAGAATAATCTTAGATGTACAACTGAGCATACAATGAATCCAATATCAAATATCCCAAATCTGACAATCCATAAGCTCATAATAACACCATAGTCAAAGAGACCCATAAATAGATCAGATAAAGAAAATAGAAAATAAACCATGCCAAAATATCTTCAAACCTGATCCACTGTATAGTTCTCTAAACAAGCTTTCCCTTGACTATTCGAAGTCCAAAATCCGACTCCATATGCACCCGATATGCCCTCTCAAAGCTCAAAATAAACATCTAACTTCAACCAAGTAGAACACTATCAAAACTACAAAATCATGGAACAAAACCTATACCACTATGTAGTGCTCGGAACCAACTTTCCAACAACTGTAAGAAGTCAAAAATATGATAAACTGGGTAAAAGTTACATGCATTTGAAAAAAAAACTGCTATATTTTGTCCTCTAGGTGGCTCTCCGGTGGTGCTTGGGCGGCGCTCTGGTGGTGGGTGGGTGGCTGATTCCAAAATCCATTTGAATTTAATTTAATTTTTTAAAATAAAATTTTTCTCTCCCCTGCGTACAGACCCGATGCAGTATTCAACTCCAACTTTGAAAATTTTGAAGTTCGGGCAGATTTAAAGTTGAATGGTGGAATTTTGAAAATTTTCAAATTTTATTTTTATTTGTTTAAAGCCCGCATGGGCTGTGGCGGGCCGGTACCCTGCCGGACAAGGTACCCGCCGACGGCTTATCCGCCGGCTGGAAGTACCCTACCGACAGGGCCTGCCACCCTGCCGCCTGTAGGGTACGGTGGCAGCCCAGGGCGAAGGGGTCTGCGGACCCCACAAACCTTTTCAATTTTTTTTTTAATTTTTTAATTTTAATTTTTTTAATTTTTCTTATTTTTGTTTTTTTTATTTTTGTAGGATTTTTTTAATACCGACGGCCAAAAAATTTATTTTCAGATTTTTTAATATTTTATTTATTTTCCTGCAACTGTACCTTCGACGTCCGTATGACCGAACAGGGATATGGGCAAATTTTTTTCTGTAACCAAAATAGGGCATGTTATATGTCAAAATTTCTCTCTCGGCCAACCTAAATCCAACCATGAGGTCTAATTTTTCCCAGGAGGTCATCTGTGAAAGCTCACCCCCAAAACCCTCATTTAAATGCATAACCAATAAACCCTATTTTGTCAAAATTTTCTCACACCCCAAATCTGCAAACAACCCATCAAACCAGCAAACCCAAAACCATCAGATCTACAATAAAACACCTGCAAAACCCTCATATCTTGCCATTGTCTTTCATTCTCTCATGCAACCTAGGGTTATCCAATCCACAACCAAAGCTCTGATACCATTTGTAAGGAAACTATGCAGCCATAGAATGACAATTTCCACATAACCCAAATCTAAAAACATGCAAGTAAAATACTCAACATCAACATGCAAGAGAATAGACAACATACCCATCAAAGATGACACAAGATATACCCTAGGAAAACCCTCAAGAGGGAAAAACCCAGCATCCAAAAGCATCCACACTCCATGTATTATTCAGCAATGAAAACCCATTACAATACATCTGCAGAGACTCCATGAACACTTCTGAAGCACAAGCTATCCATGCATTCCATGTGACCAAGCATGAATCCACACATCCCATGCCATGCTTCAAACCCTCACACATGCACAAGCTCAACCTGCTAACCTACAACAAACTATCCAACCCTGACCAACTTTTGTTCCAACCCTCAACAACTACCCTTGTGGTTGCTTTTATAGAAACAAGCTCCCACAAAACCACCAAGTGGTATTACATAAACCATGTGCCCAAAAATACTACATCATGTGACCCCACGTTTAATATTGGGTACTTTATTATTTTTATTATTCCCCCAATATTAAATAATTACATTTTACAATTATGTCCCAATGATACATACAACAAAGTGGCCCCAACATTATAACTCCTTGTGATGTGCGTTCATCTAGGAACCCCTAGGTGCACCACACACATAATAAATAAATAAAACATTACAAAAATTATGCAAGGTGTACAACACCTAATCCTAACACTTAAATGATGAGAAATGTTCCCATGTGCAATAATTCCATCTCAATTATTGGCTTCATCACCCCAAAAATAATAAAATCCATCTATTTTTTGATCAATTTGATTGATGTATCCCTAGAAATGGGAGTCTCATGTCTGAAATCAACATCACCCAGCATGGTGGAGCTAAAATCAAGATCTTTCTCCTTTGAACACTTGAAATGATGTAACATCATCTAACATAGCCTCATCAACACTTGAAAGATCCTGAAAAGTCACATCTAAAGGAGATCCTCTAAAATAGAATTAGGTGTCTTATCTTCATTTGCACCAGATAATTGGACAATAGTGGGAGTTATAATGCATGTTGATGCATCCTAAAATGAAGCAATCTCATCAAATATGCCATCTCTCTGAATGATGATTTGAATTTTACTAGGATCCCATGATTTCCAAGCCTTGTTTTCCTTTGCATAGATTTCCATTGTTCCCTTTTCATTCTTAGAATCAAGATTTTTCCTCATTTCATATGGAATATGAACTCAAGCCACAATCAAGAATTTTATAGTGAATAAAACTTGGCTTCCTACCACACCATTTCAATTATACTGCCATGTCACAAACAAATTCCATAGGAACCTTGTTATGATAGTAAATACAATAAAAGATAGATTTCATTGCAAAACCTACAATCATTGCATTCCATGAGATGACATCTCTTTGAGGAATTTTTTCAAACAATTCATGTGCCTTGCCTGTGCTTCCACATTTTTCATCCATATCTATGAGAGCATTTCCAACCATAATATCTGACAAAAATCCACCATTTGTTATGCTTTGATGGATGTACATACCCTATCCAAAGCTCCCATTTTATTATAGGCAGAGAGTATGTTGGAAAAGGTTGTGGATTATGGCTTTACACCTAAACTATTACACTATGGTCTTGCAAGATATGTGTTTGAAGAATACTTGGTATGACAATTTGTGTCCCTCTATTAGCAAAGCATATATTATATATGTATGTCTATATTTGTGTCTATTAAGTTAAATAAAATGCATATAAAATGCTTGTTCAAAGGTTATGTACATAATGTACATTTGTTAGTTATAGAAAGTGTTAGTTTTTTAATTATTTTCATGCAAAACATTGTAAAATATTTTAAATAAGTACTTTGGACACTTAGTTTAATGATTCAATATTATTCAATAGAATTCAGTAATGCCTATCTTCTAAATTTTTGTTGAGATATTTTATTATTATTATTATTATTTTGTGAGTTGAATATTGATCAAAATTTATTGAAAGCTTTGTATTTTAGGTGTAAAGTTGGTGATTATAGCATAGAATCCAATTATTGTGTTTAACTTATAATTTCTTGTATGCTTAAGTAAATTAAATGTTTTTTAGTAAGTTTGCAAGTTTTATGTTGTAGGTTTACTCAAGATTAGAGGCTTTGGTTTTGTACATGATTCTTCAGTTTAATTTACTAAAGTGTTTGTTCCCTTGTGTTTAAGTATATTCAATCCTTGTTTTTCACTCACATCTTTCCAATCTCTACGTTTAGCTACAAATAGTTAGCTAAAAGTAGAGATTGAAAAGTAGAGATTGGGAGCATGTAGGTGATGATGATAGAGATTCCTTATATGGGCACATGTATGATGTAGAGAGGGATGGGGTGGTGAGTAGAGCCATGATTAGAGCTATAGGAAAGAGGTATATGATGATTATTTCTCATATTTATATTCCTTATGCCAATAGGCACTTCCCACATGATGCATTAAATGATATCTATGTTTCATAAACTTCTTGTATGCATCACATATTTAATGACTTACACATGCATCTAAGTTTTGTGGCATTTTGAGACTAAAATTTCTTAATTCCTTAGTGCTAGTCCTTAGGAAATTCCTAATGTAATTTCCTATATGTTTCATATGTTAACTTTGTATTCACATATGCTCTTTTTTATTTAATGCAATTCAACTATCGAAGAAATATACAATTAATTTTCACATTTAATTTTATTATTTCCTTTTCTAGATGATTCAGGTATTCTCTATTTTATTCATTCATCATAACATGATTCTTTGCTTATGGTATGTGAAGTGGGCATTGTATCAGTACAACAGAGGTAGAATCTGCTCTAGTTTCAAATACAGTTTGTGTTGAAGTGGTTGTGGTTGGGGTAAAGCATGAGGTATACCCTATAATTTCATTAAAGAAGTATTGATACTTTAGCATGCTCAAAATGTTTCCCTTTTATAGACATTAATACTTAAGTGATATTTTTTTATTGTTTTAATACATTTTCTAGGTTAAAGGTCAGAATATTTATGCTTTTGTGACAATTGTTGAGGGGGTTCAATGTAATGAAGAGATCCGTACAAACCTTAAATTATCTATTCAAAATTAGGTAGAGTATATTTAAAAAAATTGATATCTATTTTGAACGTGCAATATCTTCTTATAAATTTTAATTCAAGAAGTTATACTTTTAAATCAAAAGAAATCACAATGCAAAACTTTGTGCATCTCATTAGTATATTTATGTGTCTCAACTTAATGGGGATAGGTTGTCTAATGTCTTTATTTCTTTGGAAATTAGAATACTTTCAAAAGGATCTTTAATATCTTTCTAATTTAAAAGATTGGTTTAACACTCACATATAGATGGGTTATGGCATTTAGTAGAATGAAGGAGCTTCACAAAGGAAAATATGAAATATGGTTTTCTAAAATGCTTGTCTTGTATCTATTAGTATTTTAATTTGTGATTTTTAGTGTGACAAAAAACAAAATGGTGTGTATGGTAAATATTAAACCCATTACTTTGAATCGGAAGAGGAAGCTTCTTGTAAATTAAACTTGAAACACAAATTTGGAAAATATGTATTTCCTACTTACATTTATATAGGTGTTATCTTTGGGGTGATTCATGTATGGTGAGAAAAACTAAAGGTGTGCCTTTAAAGTATGCAACACAAAGAAACTTAAAATAAAACCTATGACAATTGTCATGTGCTTACACTGTACAACTAAAAGGAGAGACTAGGGAATGCAAGTACATGTAGACTAGAATTGGTTCAAAGTTAAAATGATACAAAGATTCAATGAATTGGAAGAGGGAAGTGTGATAGAAAGCTAGCAGATTCACTTCAATATGTTAGAAGCTTGAAATTTGATTGTTGCTAAATTTGAAGGAATTTTCTACTACTGATTTAACTGGATTAAACCTTGCTTTGCTGATGAAGTTTGATGTTGATCTATTGATGTGAAACAATGGAGTATAGAAGCTTATTTATACACAAAACCACAATATTCCAACACCCATTGTCTATATACATCTTTCCTTTCCTTTCTTGTCTTTTCTAATTTAAAACTTGTTTTGTCTATGATTGTTGGCCTATTCTCATAGAAATAGCAAAGGTATCTATTTTGAAAAGGTATGATCCTTTGAGTGGGTGTATCTATTAATAAAATGGTGAACTCTCCCTTTACAACTCTTGGTTTTCTAGATATATTTGGTTCCTCTTTTAATAGATCACATATCTCTATGGGGTAGGGTTTATTTGATGTTAACTATTATCAAACTCTAGTAGCAATAGATGTTAACTATTATACAATATTGTAGGGACCCTATCACATGGGTGCTATTTCTTATTTGTATGCTTAAAATATGCTTCTCCTATTTTCCTTTTATTTATTTTCTCAATGATTTGTGCTACTTTCGTTTCCATTGTTAATATATTTCAAGCTTTATGGGACTATGAATTCTTTGCTTTCTTATATTTTAATTTTACTCAACTAGAGTAGGAAATGGAGAATCCTATAGTTCTAATACATGAAAAGAAAGCGACAAGCTTACAAGTAGTAGTTTGAGTGATAGAGCTATCACTAGAGGTGAGTTATATTATACGATCATGTGATCTATTGTATCTATGATTGATCTATGATTCTTAAGATATATATCTATGTTTAGTCAATGTTTTGAATATGGACAAATAATATAATTTATTGTTGCATTTATCATAGAAGCAAAGGCCTCGTTTTCTTGTAGCAGAGGATGTAGAGAGTGAAGCATTGGCTACTTTGATCTTTGAAATTGATGATTTTTTTACTAAATTGATAACGTTTAAAGATTCTTTTTCTTTCTTAGATGTTGAGTCTAATTAATAAGTTTAATGTTGTGTTGAAATTTTTAAGTGAGTATGTTGATATGATAAAGGCTAGCGCTGTCGATCCTCTAAAATTTATAAAAATTGCATTAGTTGATGTAGAAAGGTAAAACTATTTATCTTTATTATAATTAGTGGAATTTGCAACTACAATATCTGATAAAAATCTACTTCCAAATATTATTTTGATGGATGTTCATATCCTCATCCAAAGCTCCAATTCACACATAGCCAAGAAGGAAACTTTCAAGTGTATCAATTACAAATTTACAATCAATAATCAAGCTATTGATTAGCTATTCAGGAATAAGGTAGTTGTATATCACTAATTGAATATTGTCTATTTGTTTGCTATCTTGCATGAATTCATCTTTTAAAAAATTGTAAGAGATAACTAGGAAACATTATATCTAGCACCTAAGTCTAGGGTGCCATAGTTGGTGAATTTTCTGAGTTTTTGATGTGCAAATTTTGAAACCTTATTTTCAGGATGTAGCTCCAAATTAGAGAAGTGAAAAGTGAATACGAAGGAGGAATATTTTGGAGGATTTGAAACCAATAGTGATAGGAAATCTATTGATTTGAAAGGGGATTGAATGTGTCAAGCCCCTATAGGAGGTTGTTGACCTTGCAAAAGGACTACAATTAAGGAAGGGGAAAACAATATAAGCATATGAAAATAGAAGTATTATGTTTATATAGTGTATGTAAGTTGTATAGTGTCACTAAGAAATTGAATGTAACCAATGAGATTTTTATTTTCCAATGAGGCTTAATGAAGTAAATTTTTAGAGTGGTTTTTTCTCCACACATAAATATTGTGTTGTGGCTCCTCTTGATTTGTAATTTGTTTGTGTTTTCATTTGATCAATCATATTTTTTCAAACATTTTAGTCTTCATTTCATGGTGCTTGCTCAACTTTTGAATATCTATGATACTTGAAGTTTATATGCATAAATTCTTGAGGATTAATTAATTTAGATTTTATTTGTAATGACTAAATTAATGACTAAATTAATAACTAAATATATGACTAAATTAATGAATAAATTAATGACTAAATATATGACTAAATATATGACTAAATATATGACTAAATAAATCACTACCATGACTAAATAAATGACTAAATTAATGACTAAATCAATAACCAAATCAATGACTAAAAATCAGTGACTAAATAAATGACTAAAATAGTTTAGTCATAAATTTGGTGGTGTTATAA
>VDFB02000013.1:68336062-68370932 GCA_007258455.2 Sequoia sempervirens | reverse complement strand
CATGGAATTAGGACTAACTACTTGATATACTTTGTACATCGCTTGAAAAGCTTGTTTTTGCTTTTGTGGACATCTTTGATGGATACTTTTCCCTTTTTAATTTTTCCCCATAGTTTCTTTGACTGATGGAGTTTGATGGGGATGGTCTTTCTTTGTATTCATTAGTATCCATGTGTATTTTATTTGTCTATTATGCTTCACAACTTCTTTTTCTTTGATAACGTTCTTCATACTTTGATTCAAATATTTCTTTCAAAATTGTTCCCAATTGATGGATGGGGTGATGAGTGGAAGAAGATTCATGATGTGATTGGTTGTAGTATTGGCATCGGTTTCATCATAAGGATTCTTCATGCTCCCTATGTTGACATTTGCTTGACACATAGTTTCCCCCAGTATGGTGGTAGTAGTACCTTCATTCTTTGATTCTGCTTGTTCCAAGAGATCTTGTTTAGAATGTGTTCTCTGATAAATGACCACTATAGATGATGTTATTTTGATTGGATGCTCTGGTAACTCTAAAATATCTTGTTCTATCTGACCTACTTCCTTGAGTGGGTAATGTTCGATATCTTCATACATGATTTCCTCAGTCTGAATTTGGGATACATTTGATCTTGATGTTGACAACTCTGTTTGACTGTAGGAATCAATAACTTGATCTTTTTGTGTAATAATATCAGGAGTAAAGGAATCATGTTCTGAATGAAGATCATCTACATGTCCATCCACAGAAACCATTTCATGGGTATATGGAGTATGTGCTACATCGATATGATCGTCTTGCATAGATAGGATAGTGTCCATTAGATTATTGCAGTATCTTGAATATACAAATTCTTGATCATGAATGATTTTGGAGTTTCTTTCGTCATTCTTTGCATCAAGTTCTTGACATGGGTTAGTTTCAAATGATGGATTGCTTACAAATGGTTCTTGGATATCATCATTATGTATGGTAAGTGGTTCAATATCCTCAAGTTTTGAGTTCAGGGTTCCATCAGTATCTATAACCATGAGGTCAAAGGATGTTAATATGTCTTGGAAAGGACCATTGCTAGACTTTGGTGAAAGATGTTGATCATGCTTTGGCATAAATTTTAGAGATATGTGCTCTAACTCATAAGGTGATGTAGAGACATTTTCAACATGATCATAGATTAATAGATCATGCATTATGTCAATAGGATCAAATAATCATAACACTCCTTGAAATAGATCACTAAAAAGTGGCTCTTGATGTATGGTGAGTTGAACATAGGATGGGGTGGAAACATATTCAAGGTGCTCATAAATGGAGAGATCTTGATCATTGTTTTCAACAATTGTGGTGGAGGGATTTCCATGTCTTCAACCATAGGGTCAAATGATGTTGACATTTCTTGAATTGGATCATTGTTGGTTGGCAGATTTTGATCATGATTGAAAAGTGACTCTTGACATATGTTGATTTGATCTTCAGACAAGATAGAAACATCTTCAATGTGTTCTTTGATGGATAGATCTTGATAATTTCTTTCAAAAATTGTGGTGGGGAGATTGTTAATGCTATCACCAGTGGTTGAATGTTCATCATTATCCCCAACAGTTATCATTTTTTTGTGTTTTTGCTTGTGTTTGTTGCGTAGCTTGAGAGGCTTGTTGCACTTGTTGAGCTTGTGTTGCTTGTTGTGTGGCTAGATATTGTTGGATGGCCTTTTGGTAGGATTGGTGAGATTTTAGTGCAATGTTATATTGTCTTGTTGTGTTTGGTTTTGCTGGTAGTGGCAATGGATTCAGAGTTGTGTTGGATGTAGTGACAAGTGGTTGAGATACACTTGGAGTGATCATGGTAGTGAGTGGTTGAGATGTGATAGGTGTGAGAGTAGTGGTTGAAGTGATTGAAGTGATAGTGATGGTTGGAATGACTGAGGTGATAGGTCCTTGGGAGACTATGTTTTGATTTGTTAGGATCGACGTGGTTTTTGATTGGATACCATTTGTTGTTGTGATATTGATGGTATATTCAAAGGATTTGATGTGATGGCTTGAATGGTGTTAGGTGGATTGATTTGGATGGAGTGATTGGTGCTAGGTAAAGGGGGAATCCCTAAACCAAGTAATGATGTTGATATGGGTTATGGTGGTGGAGATGTCTCTTGGCACAATGACTCAACTATTTTGGTAAGTGTAGCAATTTGGTCTCACCAAATTTGATCTTGATTTCGATCTTGACTCCCTTGATATGGTTTTTATTCAAGCAGATTTTGAATGTGTACTTGTGGTTTTTGAATGGGATCATGGAAAAATTGATCTCCTTTATTATGTCTTCAAAAACCTAATAAAAATCAGACTTCAATTCAAAAATATGTGGGAGATATGTAGATTCCAAAAAAATAGTGTAGAAACCCTAATTCTATAATAATTCACTTAATTCTGCTCCAATTCTTCTGAAATCTGGAGTGTAGCTTCTGCAATATGTTCCTCAAAAACCCTTTAAAAATTGACTATCTCATGGTCAATTTTTATAAAGGAACTCCAAGCACAATATAGCAATAGCATCACAGACAACTTCTTCAACCAACTAGCTAAACTTCAACAAATAGGATCCGTTAAGGATTATATTCAACAATTCCAAAATCTATCCTTGAGGGTGGATACAATTACGGAGGAAAACTTGAATGACTTATTCTTGGGTGGTCTCAAGGATCACATTCAACATGAGGTATGCATGTTTATCCCTAGTTCCATAAATGAGTCTTTTATCTTTGCACGTAGGGTAGAGGAGAAGTATTTGATTCCTAAGAAGCAAGGGGCTAATGTGACAAGAGAGAAAGGATATTCAACACAACCTACTAAGTTGACTCCATATTCAAAACAACCTACTAAGTTGACTCCACAACAAATTGAGGAGAAAAGAGCAAAAGGATTTTGTTTCAATTGTGATAACAAATACAGTCAAGGACATAAATGTAGTGAAAGGAAATTGTTTTATATTGAAGGTCCCAATGAGGAAGAAGAGGAGGAACCCATACTAGAAGATGAAAGGGAGTCAAATGAGGAATCACATGATTCTCAACCAATCATTTCTTGTCATGCACTCTAAAGTTTCAGCACTCCACAAACTCTCAAGGTGGTGGGGTTCCTAAAGAAGCATAAGGTAACAGTGTTGATCGGCTCAGGTAGTACTCATAATTTCAGCAACAAAAGTTAGCTACTCATCTAAATTGTTTCATATATCTAGCTCCAGAGTTTCATGTTTTGATTGCAGATGGTGGTACAGTTAGTTTTTCAGGGAAGTGTCAGCATTAAATTATCCATGGGAGATTATCAACTTGATACCCTAATGTATTTGATATCCATGGGTGCAACAGATATTGTTTTGAGAGTACAATGGCTTACTACATTAGGAACAATTGAGATGAACTTCCAATAACTATTCATGAGATTTCAATCAGAAGGAAGGATAGTAGAGCTAAGGAGGTTGAAGGAAAAATCTCCACAAATGGTAAGCTCTCATCAAATGCAAAAGTTGCTTAAGAAAGGAGTGGATGGATTTGTGGCCCAACTATGTTCATTAGAAGTCTCTCAATCTAATACTCCTACTCATCCATATTTGCAAGCTATAATTGATTGTCACTTAGTTGTTCTTGGAGATATGCCTAAAGGACTTCCTCCTAAGAGGGATCATGATCATTCCATACAGTTAGTCCCATGGAGCCAACCACCGAACATCAGGCCTTACAGGTATCCACACATACAAAAGAGTGATATAGAAAAGATTGTTGAAGAGATCCTAGATGCAGGAATCATTAGGCATAGCCAAAGTGCTTACTCCTCACCTGTGGTGATGGTACATAAGAAAGATGATACTTGGCACATGTGTCCAGATTATAGAGTGCTCAACATGTACACCATTAAAGATAAGTTTCCAATTCTAGTCATTGATGATTTTCTAGATGAATTAAATGGAGCTATGTTTTTTACCAAGTTAGATCTTAGATCTGGTTATCACCAAATTCGGATTAAGGAGGAAGATATTTGTAAGACAACATTTCGGACTCATGAGGGTCATTATGAATTTTTGGTGATGCCATTTGGTCTTACCAATGCACCATCTACATTCCAAAGTTTGATGAATTCCATTTTAAGAAGTTCTTGAGAAAGTTTGTGTTAGTATTCTTTGATGATATATTAATTTATAGCAAGACTTGGGAAGAACATTTGCAACATGTGGACCAAGCATTACAAATACTTGAAGATCATAAACTCTATGCTAAGCCATCCAAGTGTGATTTTGGTCTTACAGAGGTGGAATATTTGGGACACATAGTTTCACATGAAGGAGTAAAGGTGGACCCTAACAAAATTAAGGCTATCATGGAATGGCCTATTCCAAAAACCATTAAGAAATTGAGAGGATTCTTGGGATTGATAGGGTACTATAGAAGATTTGTGAAGAATTATGGTAGTATAGCAGCACCTCTCACCACTCTATTGTAGAAGGATTCCTTTCATTGGAACGAGTCTGCCAATACAACATTTGAGAGATTGAAGGAGGCTATGTGTACAACTCCAGTGCTTGCCACTCCTAACTTCACCAAGGAATTCATTGTGGAATGTGATGCTTCTATAAATGGGATAGGAGTAGTGCTCATGAAAGAATGTCGACCAATTGCTTTTCATAGTTGTCAATTAAAAGGTAAGAATCAACTAAAACCTATTTATGAGAAGGAAATGCTAGAAATACTCCATGCAGTGAAACAATGGCGGTCTTATCTATTGGGTAGAAATTTCAAGGTTAAGACAGATCATGATAGCCTAAAATATTTTTTGGAACAATGACTATCATCTGAAGAGCAACAAAAATGGGTCACTAAGATGTTAGGATATGACTTTGAGATTGTATATAAGAAAGGGAAAGAAAATTTTGTCGCAGATGCACTGTCAAGGAAGGATGAGAAAGATGAGGCCTTATTGTGTGCCCTTTCAATATTACAAGAAAATTGGGTGGAGGAAGCCAAAGAAGAGTGGAAAAATGATGTTGTGACAAGTAATCTCTTGGACCAATTAAAAAGTGATCCTAGTAGTTCAAATAATTTTTGTTGGAAGGGAGATACTCTGGTATAAAGAGCATTTGTATCTCTGCAAGAATTCCAATCTTAAAATTAAGATTCTCACAAAGTTGCATGAGTCTCCAGTGGGTGGTCATTTAGGATTTTTGAGGACATATCATCGAGTCAAGCAAGATTTCTTTGGGAGGGGCTAAAGGGTGATGTTCAAAAATTTGTGGCTAAATGTTTGGTGTGTCAAAGGAATAAAGGGGAGTCAATTAAGACACCAAGTCTCTTGCAACCCTTATCTATTCCTAGCCAGCGTTGGGAAGAGGTATCCATGGACTTCATCACAGGGCTTCCCAAATCTAAAGGTCATAATGTCATCATGGTGGTAGTTGATCGACTCACTAAATATGCACATTTCATTGCATTAGCACATCCTTTTACAAGTGCAGTGGCTAAAGCTTTTTTGGAGAATATCCAAAAGCTACATGGTACACCTAAAGTTATTGTTAGTGATCGTGATCCTATCTTCACTAGTCACTTTTGGAAAGATTTATTCTCATGTTTGGGTTCTTAATTGGCTCTTAGCTCTTCATACCACCCTCAATCAGATGGGAAAACAGAGGTTGTTAATAAGTGTTTGGAAGGATATCTACATTGTTTCACTTCAGAGAAACAGTCTCAGTGGGTAGATTGGTTACCACTTGTGGAATGGTGGTATAACACTTCTTTTCATAGCTCATCAAAAATGTCTCCATTTTTGGAACTTTATGGATATCATCCTCCTTCCATCACATCATCAATTAAGGTGTCCCCAAGAGTTTAGGTAGTAGAAGACCACTTGCTTCATCAACAACAAGTACTTTCAAGACTCAAGGAGAATTTAGCCATGGCACAAAATTGAATGAAATAACAGGTAGACCAACATCGTAGTGAAAGAAGTTTTGAAGTTGGGGATTGGGTCTTCTTGCGATTGCAGCCTTATAAGCAAATCTCACTAAAGTAGGAAAGAAAGAATAATAAGTTGTCTCCAAAGTATTATAGTCCATACCAAATCATGTAGAAGATCGGTAGTGTTGCCTACAAACTTGAGTTGCCACCAACAACAAAGATACATCCAATTTTTCATGTTTCCTATTTGAAGAAGGTAATTGGGCATAATATTCCCACTCAAACAACACTTCCCAAGCTGGATGAAGAAGGAAGAATCATTTTGGAACCAGAGTGCATTCGTCAAACACACACAAAGAAGCTGAGGAATAGAACTATCACTGAGTATCTCATTCAATGGAAGAAGTTACCAATTGAAGATTCCACATGGGAAGACGAGGAGTTCATTCAAAAGTTTCCAAACTTGATTAGCATTGAGGACAATGCTTCTTTGAAGAAGGGGGCATGCTACGCCTTTAATATTATTGTACATCGGGTTATGAATAGTTGGCTTGTGGCTATCTTAACTCTCTATTAAGTCATATTATCATTAGTATATTATTATTTAGTTGTTTAGGTCAGCCTAAGTCTTATATAGGTGTGTCTAAGTCGGCCTAGGTAATATCCTTGGCATAAATATTTATATATAGGAGGTTGTGAGTCTTATTTTATCATCAAGTGTGAAGTGTGTTCTCATTAGAGATATTTGGAGGTTTGCCCCCTCGAAGTGGCTTATTATTCTCAATTATTATCAAGTATTTGCAGCATATTTCATAGCAAGATGTGATAGGTGTGAGAGTAGTGGTTGAAGTGATTGAAGTGATAGTGATGGTTGGAATGACTGAGGTGATAGATCCTTGGGAGACTGTGTTTTGATTTGTTAGGATCGATGTGGTTTTTGATTGGATACCATTTGTTGTTGTGATATTGATGGTATATTCAAAGGATTTGATGTGATGGCTTGAATGGTGTTAGGTGGATTGATTTGGATGGAGTGATTGGTGCTAGGTAAAGGGGGAAGCCCTAAACCAAGAAATGATGTTGATATGGGTAATGGTGGTGGAGATGTCTCTTGGTGCAATAACTCAACTATTTTGGTAAATGTAGCAATTTGGTCTCACCAAATTTGATCTTGATTTCAATCTTGACTCCCTTGATGTGGTTTTTGTTCAAGCAGATTTTGGATGCATACTTTTGGTTTTTGAATGGGATCATGGAAAAATTGATTTTGGACAATGTTCTTATTTGGGATGATGTTTAGATTTGGTATGATAGGTTGAAATTGAACATTTTTGGTGGTGGGAATCACATTGCCTTGATTTAGGTAACTTTGATTTTGCATGGTGTTACCTTGACTTTGACTAATACACGGATTCGTTAACATCTTGTTTGGACTTTCAACAACAATTGTATTTTTTGCAAATATATCCATCCAAAAGTTTTCCGGATTCATGTTTGGTATTTTTTTACTTGGTACATTCACATTTGGCATGTATGGATTTGGTGGGATGATGTTGTTTTGTGGAAGACTCATGCATTGAGTGTTCAATTGATAGATTTGTACGTTTGGACTTGGATTTAAATCTACCATTGGGAAAGGTGTTCCAAAATTTTGACTAGGAATACTCACATTTTGTGTATAATTGAGGATTGTAGGAGATAATGATCCCATGTATGGATTGTATAAATGTGAGTTTATAAAATCAATTGGCATCGTAAGGCTTTGATGGTTTGGTTGACTTGGATTACTCATGATGTATGGATCAAGTTTATATTCCATGTTCCTCTTGTGTTTTGACCTTGTTATAAAAGTGACCTCTAGGGTGTTTAGGACCAATGACGAGATGAAGGATGAAAAGGGGAAATGATATGAGTGTTGAAAATTTAGGGATTTTGGATCAATGCTAAACTTAGGGTTTGATTTTGATTGCTTTTTATTTGGATAATGGGCTTGTAGACCCTAAAATGTTGGATGTGATTTTAGCAGGAATTTGTTCAAAGGATTGGCAATTAAATTAAATGTATGAGAAAGGATGCATTCCCATACACCTAACTAAACAAGGTGATTTTGATTTGGTTTAAGGATGTACCCAAGTCTAGATAATGATGTTTCCAAAGCTCTAATGTTTCTTGTGGGATGAAGATGATAAATTTTTGGGATGGATGAAGTGTTTGATTTGATCCTAAATGAACCTAGGAAGGACTTGTTTACGAGACCAAGATAGTGAAGGACATGCCTTTCTCTAAGAGTAATTCAAAATCAAAAGACCGATGTTTGCATGAAAACCATATGACCAAAAGATACCAAGCACATGTGTTGGGTCCAATTGATTCAATCTTTGCTTAATGGATTCTTTTTACCACAAACACTTCTTGATTAACTTTTGAAACTAGATGTAAAATGTCCTAATTCTCTTTCATCCCACAAAGTTCATTATGTGGAAATCGAGGAAATCAAGGAAAAGGTTTCCTAATGTTGACCTTCGTAGGAGAAAATTGAGATGAAATCCAAATGTTTAGAAGCCTTGAATGATACGAATCCCAAGGGAAAGCAATAACATGTGAATTTGTTCAAGGATATTTGTTTCTCCTAAAGGGTTTGAGATTTGATGCTCATGTTGAATGTTGGTTTTCCAATGTTTTTGATCAAGAAATGTGTTTTTATTTCAAGAAAAATCACAACCCCATGGATATGAAAGACAATATTTGTTGAGTCCCAACTTGGACAAGTCCAACTACACTTATCTTTAGCGAATGGTTAGATGCTTGACCCCACTAGCTCCCCTCCATGACACTCACTTTTATGGGGCATCCAAGCATCAACACCCATGAAACTCCCATGGCATGCTTTACATTTCTACTAAAGACCGTAAAAGTGTGGGGTGGCTTCAGAATGACCATTCTTGCACCCACAAATAGATCAAGGATTTTGGCAATTCTAGAACATGGGTTTTAATAAGGACTTTCCATTCATGGAGATTGACCCATATGAAAAAATTCCCCTTTCAGATCCATCTCATCAGAATCAACTGCGTGATATTGGCGTTTCTTCTAATACCCACATTTATATCCTAGCTGGAAATACTCTCAGGTTCAGAGTGTTACTGGTTGAGTCATTCCCTTGATGAGTACTTTTTCCCCAAGGAAGGCCCTCTAAGATAGATAAAAGAGAGTAAAAATATTCATAGTTCGATCAACCTTCATTTAGAAACAAAGGGAGAACACATGCAATAGGTTTACTCACACTCGCATTTAGTGTTTCTTTCAATTTTTAAACCCAAATTGAAGTGTGTATGGGAAATTATTTATGCAAATTAATGTCACCAAAAGAATTTTGATTCTCAAGATCATCGTGAGGCATGTGAGAAGTGCATACGTATGTTGATGATATTACTTTGTGTAAATAATTACAAAACAATAAAGATACACATCTGTTTTATCCTTCAAAGCAATTATTCGATTCTTTTTAAGCACCAAAGGAAAGATGAAGATTTGATTGTTCAAATTTTTAACCTTAAAAAAAATCTATTCAATGTTTCCTAAAGTTCATTTTAATCCCTTTGCAATGATAATGGAAAGCTTTTGAAGTGTTCATTTTAAAGCCCAAAACCAAATGAGTTAGTCTAAAACAAAAAATTAAGGCGTAAAGCAGAATCTCCAAGCATTAAAAAATGCTTTTGGGTTTCAAGTTTGATGCTTAAATTCTTCAACTTTGATTTTTCTTTTGTTTTCACTTGATTCCAATGCAAACCTTAACCTACAAAAGTAAAAATTCCAAATCATTTTTTCTTAAAAACCACACCTATGTTGAGGATCAAGAATACACCTCATGAAATAGTGATTTAAAAATCTAATGTTGTTAGTCCACAAAATGAAGTCCCCAAAAGTGTTGCATTAACTATATATATTTTTATTTAGTAATCATCCAACCACTACCTTCAATATCAATGAAATAAAAGATCAAAAAGTAGTCCATGTCCAATGCATGAAGCATAATAGAAAAAATACAAGCAACAAAGTACATGGTATAGTTATAAACTGAGGCACATACAACTATGAAGTTAGCATGGATTTCAAATGATATGGAACAACAATAAGTTTAAGCAACAATTTGATGGGAGAAGTAGTCATATTAAATGCTTTTAGGTGATTTTTCTTCTCCAAGTTGGCACGCAACTACAACCACCAACAATATCCCATGTTAATGTACTAAACATACCACTGGCTACATAAAGATACTGGACCCCCAAAAATTTATGCCACTCACCTTGGCCTACACATCACGTAATTATAGCCATATATTAATTCAATCACTCTTTTTCATTTTCCATAGTGTTTCCATTTGTGGCCCACCTAAAATGCCAACACACCTCCACCCATTGTTTTTCCTTTGAAGTGAATAAATCAAACTGCATCGAAATAATAATAGTGTACATTTTTCTTTGACATTATTAAAATTTCATGCATAAAAATACTAACTCATTCAAGTTATGACTAATTTCTAATAAGGATTCATAGTACTCCTTCTGATGCTATAGACTAGTAACTGGGCACTAGGAAAGGGAGCTCACACTGTGATCCACATAGACTCTAGACACATGTCATAATTTTTATTAGATAGACGCCACTAAAATAGTTCTCCAACAAAAAGAAGAATCTATGCGCAATACCTCTGACATGCACTATCAATAAGTCCACATCGAGATACTTTGTGGCAGAGTTTAGATTTCCTTGAAATCACCTTCATAGGCTGTGAATGGAGATATCCCATCTTTATTTTCTAGTTTCATTCATAATGATGGTCGATGGCTATACATGAGCATTATAATAGCTTGAAGAATATTATTTGAGTGTAGATATCCATGGCGTCATTTTTTTCTTCTGCCTGTCACTTTGATTCGTGATATCTCGCCCTTAATTTCTAGTTGACTTTCTTTTTATGTTTTGGGATAAATCTTTCTCTCAACTACACACAGTTAATGAAGATATTGAGCAGTGATATTTAGACTTTAAAATGATAGCTGTGAGAAAAAAAATTTTATTCTTTAGGATAAGATAGGCATCTGCATAAGATTCTAAATGATGTGCCCCATGTAAACATCAGGACAAAAACCAATGAAAATAGCAATAAAATAATGTTGAATGGTGTCAGCAGTGACAACATACATTTTGGAGGGAAAATTAAATACCCCAGTAGTTGAAGTTGTACTAAATGTGATTATCAAGTATTTTATGAGCTCCCTTTATGATGAGCTCTTAAATGTGATCACCAAGTATTTGATTGACCAAGGTGCGATTGTTGGTTAGTTTCTTCCTTCAAGCTAGTGTCACTGCCATTGTATTGTCATGGGCCAGAGGTATTCTCTTGTCCAATTTGGTGAGTAGATATCTACCTCTCTTTTGTGTCCAAACCTATGTATACATCAACATACAGAGCAGAAAGAAAAAAAATCAAAGTTGATGGGAATCTCCTTTTAATAAAAATATCGATGATATGTGAGGAGGGAAAACCACGGGTTTTCTTGCATTTGATTTTGCACCAAAAATTCTATTCCTTTAATAAAGTTTAAAGATAATACCTACTATGAAATGGAAAGACAACCTTACAAAGCAAATAATGGCTTTACTTTATGTCATTTCAGCTAAAAGTAGCTTGATCAATTCGATTTCTGAGTAAAGAAAACAAATTTTTTGTCACATCTAGAAAAAGGAAAAGAGCAAGGGAAAAAAGGAAAACCACTTCTCTCTAGAAGGAACATTTTCTTTCATTTGCTCGCCACCAATTTCTATATATGCAAGGTGAAAGTGATCTACAAACTTCAAACTTAGTGAATGGTGCATAGATGAAAGATAGTGGGTAGAGTCAATAAAAGCGGATTCAAAGATAACAACAGGTTCAAAGATAAAAGGAATAAGATACCAATAGATTCAAAGATAACAACCATAATATTTGCACAAAATGGATTTGTTGACTAGGCTTTAGAAACTTTTAATAAAATGTTATTGGTTGATACAAAAGCCAAGTTTGTCAACAAGGCTTCATCCTATTATTGCACAGGCTTTATAGCATTCTCAAAATTTATGTTCAATTAGCAGATATGACATATACAAGTGGGTGTGTGGAGATCTTTGCTGATAGAGAATAATATTACATTCCTAAAAAATGCAGTTTGTTACTTCTTTAAAAAAAAATTCTTGTGTATCCAAAGATCTCTTTAAAAAATAATATTTTCATATTGCATTAAAAAAGAAAGTACATAGAGGAAATAGTAGTCTCTGTAAAAAGTAATGCTTCCTCTAATAAACAAAATGTGGATG
This sequence comes from Sequoia sempervirens, assembly GCA_007258455.2. Classification (NCBI taxonomy): domain Eukaryota; kingdom Viridiplantae; phylum Streptophyta; class Pinopsida; order Cupressales; family Cupressaceae; genus Sequoia; species Sequoia sempervirens. The sequence continues at coordinate 68,358,645 of VDFB02000013.1, read as the reverse complement.
TATAAGAGGCTAGACATTAATCATTAGTGATAGTTTTCTAATAAACCAAATGTCCATTAAGAAGATAACGCGTATGCACGTAATGATAAATGTGTAGCACAAGCTTGTGCCCTCCTTTTAGCACCATATGTGAGCACCCTTCAAAATATGCAAACACTCTAAAATCTCAAACATGGATTAGTGATATGCAAACCTTTTAAATGCTCCTATGAAATAATGCATCATGCCTTCATAAACAAAATAACAACACAAACTAATTGAGAGCATAAAAGCAAGATGCATATCTATCCCATAGTAGATTGGTGCTTCTTTGATGTGGAAAGAAGCCCTTTCCCAATCCTTGATAAGCTCAAATGATGCAATCCTTTGAAGATAAAATGAGATGGAAAAAATCAATTCTCAATTGAAGAGAGTGAGTTTGCATGAGGTTGTACATGGGTTGATGAAGAATGAGGCCTTTCATTTATAGATTTTCAAGTTGGAAGAGAGCTCAAAATAGAGAAATGTGGGATAATGATTGGGCCAATGAGATGAAGCCACTTGTCAACTTGTGATAGGTTGAGGAATGAGCACATTTTGGTCAATGTGATAGAGAGGGGGAGATTCAAATTTGAATTTGAGAGTTAAATGCTAAGTTTGACTGTGTGCAAGAGACATGTAAGAGACATGTAAGGCCTCATAAATTCTTTGTTGTATGTACATGTCAACTTTGTTTTGAATTCAAACTTGGAGAATATTCCCCTTTTATGACAAGTTGAAAGTAAATAAAGATTTTGATAAATCAATTAAATGCATTTTCATGTGCAAGTGGCAAAAGCTAGAGAATACAAGTGATTAGGATTAGCATTTAATCATGGATTAGCTTAGTTAAGATGATGTTAGATGCTTTGACCCATTTGACTTAGTTTTTTTTTTTATTTAAATCAAAAAGCGATGAAATATGCATTTGGATTTCAATTAAATAAAGTTCGGTTTATTTAATTAAAAGGATGATATGAGACTTAAATTAAAGAGTGTTGATTTATTTAATTTAAATGAATAACCTTAGGAATGAATTAAATAGACCTGATTTACATGGTGAATGGATTTGATGAGCTCGATTAATTTAATGAGCAAATGAATATGAACTAGGTGTATAATGCTAATTTTACGTGTCTACAAATACTAATACACTAACTTGTTTGTCTATGATTGTGGTATTTAACTAAAGATTTGTGTATCTTGTACCCCATGCTTGATGAAGATTGGTGGTGAAAACTATTGACATATTAATTACAAGATGATCAGTTGAAGACCCCTAATTTAGCTATGTCTGTGTCTCCTTGCTTTGCACTAATTTAGGCACACATAGATTAATTAAAGGGTTAATTAATCTGTTTGTTTTGTTTGGGAGTGGGTTGTTTATGTATCCACTCCCCTTGTACCTTTTTTGCGGTCCTAGGTGATGAGAAATCGCAACTCATTCCAATCCGGTCTAGTTTTCCTAGGAAGTGCTAGTATGTGTATGCTCTCCCCTTATGCTATGTGTGTTCTTGGGGACCAACCAAAAGTTTTATTATTTCCTTCCCTTAGTGATACCTTCTGAGGATTTCATCACCCAAGCGACAATCCCAACCACGTACTATGAGTAGGGTATATAAAGGGGGGAGAGCCAAATTTGTACCCTAATCTAGTCATATTGTGTCTAGTAAAGGTTGAAACTAGGGTGATACCTAGATAAGATGTGAAGGTTTGGTCTGAGTTTCCAATACCTCATTGGGGCTCCCAATCCATGCTTGTGATGGGCTTGTGTTCATAGTTGTGCCTCACACACCATCCTAGTGTTTAGAGGACTCATGAGATAACCTATTCAACCGCAACATGGTGTAGTGCATGGATTGTGGACAAAACCATGAAGTTACTCACCATATACTCCGTTGGGTTGAGATAAAAATCCTCATGGTGGACAATGATAGTCTCCAAGTGAGAGAGTGAAGGTGAGCCAATGGCATCTGTTGATGACCCTGTGCCACTGAATCTCTATATATCTACCTTCATGAGAAAGGGTGATCCAAATAACCACCTTGGTATCATGGAGTAGATAGGTGGAACCTGTATCAAGTTAGAAAACCATTAATACTAATTTTAGGCTTATGTTGGTTGGCATGTTTTCTTGTGCTATACTAGTGCTTGTGATCAATTTGAGTTAGTCCAACCCTCTAGTTTTTTTTATGTATTTAAGTCCTTTTCCATAGTCTATCCCTTCCCTTAGTGGTGAGTTTTCTCCTCACAAGGATGAACTTGCATTGTGGATAGGTGATCTTTCCCTGGAAGGGGAAATTCTATGTCCTAGTCTTGTCTAGTCATCCATTAGGTGAATTCATCCTTGTCAAGGGTGAATTTTCTTGTGGGTCTCTTAGTTAGGAGACCCCACATCTGCTTGTTCCCTTTGAATAGGTGATTGTGTCAGAATTTTAGGCAATTATGTGTCCATTCCATGTCATTCTCATCCACCTATTCCTTTGATAGGTGATCTTGCTATCTACAATGGTGGTCCCATGTATCGTTTATGTCTCCCTTATTCGTACATCCCATAGAATAGGTGAACCTATTATTTGTAAGGCCAAATTCATGCCTAGTTTTTACCCTTTGTGTCTGTACATCCCTGAGAATAGGATATCCTATTAGCCTGAGAGGAGATCCTACATCTGGTTCATACAATCTCAGTCTATACACCAAGAGACATAGGAAAATTCATTACCCTGGTACATGTTTCCACATCCCATCTGTACATCTCAAGATTTAGGAAATCCTGATACCATTTTTGGTGATCTAGGTAGACCCATCCATACAGACCAAGATAGAGGAAAACTCATTAGTAGTAGGGGAAATTTAGACATATAAAGAAGCGATCTTGCTATCCCTTAGATATGCAATCTCATTCCTTGGAGGGGTAAACTTGCAATACACAGAGGAGAATCCACCTCTCATTAAAAAAACTTGATAGTTAATCCTTTGGGCCATTGAAAGTTTGTTGTTTTTCAAGTCTTTTCCTATGATAATGTTTTTTTATCATTATCCATCTACCCATAATTTTCATTTTAGTTCATCCACATTTTCCAAAAGTCATCAAATCTACAATTAAATCACATAGGTGCATCTTAGGACATACCTAGATTGCATATACATCATCAATCTATAAATCTACATCCTTTATACTTTATTTTAGGGGCTTTCTATCTAAATGGGATAGTTAACTGACCCTAATCATCATCATTCATCCTAAGTCAGTAATCCTCTACAACCTTATCAATCTCCTCTCATTGTGAGGTAGATTTTGTGTTATGATCATCCTTTTATAATCCAATCCAATCATTAGCTTCACACATCATCAAGTTAAGCCCCTAAACTTAGTTTAGAGTTAATCCTATTGATCGAATCCTATCAATCCAATCCAATTAATCATCCTATCCAATCAAATCAATCATCCTATCTACTCAATCCCTCAAATCCAATCATAAGCAAATCATTATCCTAGCAATCATCTAGTCCATCAATATATCATATTAGAAATCCTTTTACTCATCATCTATGACATCACTTAAGTGTATCTTAGGGCATAGTGTCATCTTAGTCATCTATTAATTTTCCATTTCCATGCCTGTTACCAATTCACAAGCAAAGAAACTCATGGAACAACAACAATCCCTAGGTGCTCAACCTTAATCTCATTAGGATCAACCCAGCAACAAAGGTTCATCACAATCCAACACCAAGATCCACACAACATCTCCCTTAGATGAAAGCATTGTTAACCAACTTGAGCTCACAATTGACAAGTATTCTAGTAATCCTACTAATGTCCAAATTATAGATCATCTTCTCAATGACTGAGGGGATAGGATACTCACCACATGAGTTGTGAAGGGTATCAAGCCACCTTTGGGGTTTCATTTATTGAAATAAATCAATATTACATCTCTTACTCTACCAAAAGATCCAAATCATAGTTCATTAGTTCCACGAGTCCCACAAGGTCCACCAAAGGATGAGTGGTACCATCGTGGTTTCCATAATGACATCTCTTATTTGATATTTCCAACCATTTTGGTGATGCGTTCGACACTTGATCCTAATGTCAAAACCAAACCTACATAAGCTAACATAAGATCAAGAATAACTTTTTAAACATGTTAGAAAACTTCATCTAGTGTTCCCTATGAAATTCATGGAAGAACAAAGATGAAAACATGAAGCTAAAACATAAAACAAAATGAGAAGAAAGAATGTAATCAACTAAGTTAACCAAACCTCAATCCCTTAGGGATATTGGTGCTCATTTGATGTTGAAATAATCTCTTTCCTAGTCCCAATAGATAAGCTTGATGTTGAATATGATTCCAAGTGTGGAAACGATGCTAATTGGTGATAATCTTGTTGGAAAAAGCAAGGATAGACAACTAAGAGGGGGCTTGAATCAATTGTCATTGAAATTTAAAATTTTCAAACTTAACTTAACTTTAATCTCATATCTAATGAATAAACAATTAACCATAATCAATTAACACATCAGTGAGACAAAGAACACCAATTTTTTTTTTGTGGAAACCCTGTGAGGGGAAAAACCACAATGGATGTTAGTCCACAAGATCATAATTTGTTAAAAGTATAAAGGAAAATAATAAGGAGAATGCACATGCATGTAGGCTCACTACCTAGAGCTCACTACTCAATTACAAATAGAAGACTCACTACCTTACATAAAGATTTAGATTAAAACCATCTAGAAATTTGAACTGAGAGAATGGCTTATGTCCAAGCCTAATTACAATTCCAATTTTTTATAGTACTTTTGCATGCTTCACTTAACCTTCTACACACTTTCTCTTCAATTATATTCACATATATGTATAGAAGAGCACACAACACATACTCAACACACTAACCACACTTTACACACTTCCATACTATCCACACTATTGCTTCTTATATATCTACCACAAAGATTTCACCATAACAAAGTCAACTAGAGGAAAAGAATATATTTTCAATGTCGGCTCAAATTCACAATTAAATTTTCAATGCAAACCCACCATGGTTAGCCACAACATAGTGGGGACCCACATTCACTTTTCCAAAATAATAATACTCCAATTAATCATGCCTTGAACATCCACAATATGCTAACATCAACATGTCATCCAAGAACAAGAATATTGAACATGTTCAAGAAAATATTTTCAATTACAAGCTTCATCGGATCATGTGGATATACCACAATGATAGAGTATGAACTAGAGATATCTAAAAACACCAAGAAATACCAGAGAGACATCTATAACAATCAAGATAACAAAGAACATACAACTTCACTCAGAAACACTGATAGAGACTAGCAAAACCTTGTTAGACCAAAACTTGCACATGAATTCATGCAGACCTCTAAAGCATCTGGTAGATGATCTATACATTCTAAACATTAAACCATTTGATCCAAAACAACTAACAATTTATGTGCACAACACAATTCCTTCATGACTTGCACAGTTTAACATTGTTCCACTAGGAACCTGGAACACATTCACTTATAATTTTCTCAATATCCTCAACATGTACAACACTTATAACTTCAAATGCTAATAGTGTTGACATCAATGACAATGATGTATTAGCACCACATCACACCATCCAAAAATTTCCCAACAATCTCCCCCTTTTGCATTGATGGCAACACATGATGTGAAAAATACCATCAACCCAACACACTACACAATTGCTCTTCTCCTTGGAAAGATTTTTCATTTTGCACTTCTCCCCACTAGATATTTATGTTTTTCACATTAAACTTCTCCCCCTTTGACATCAATGGAAAAGGTAACCATGACCTTTCCACACTCATGCTTTCAACCATATCTCTGCACATCTGACTACTCCCCCTAAGTAGCAACCATAAAAATATCAAACTGGATTAGAATATAGCAATGTAACTCACAAATTGATGCAAATAAGTGAACCATTTAGTTCTTGTCAGGAGGGGTAACTACCCCTAGCATTCCTCTGAGATACTAAAAAGTATCTTTCAAAAATATCTTTGTACAGATATCTACAATCTATTCTTTTGTAGGCACATACTCTAGTCTAACTTCCTTCTCATTCACTTTCTCCCTTAAGAAGTGAAACTTGATTGATATATGCTTAGTCTTCGAGTGTAATAATGGATTCCTTGATATATTTATTGCACTTGATTTTTTATAGTATATTGCAATGGGTTCTTTATATATCATCTTAATAACATTCAACATTTGTTTCATCCATAGCACCTGAGTACAATTATTTGTAGTAGCAATATATTCTACTTCAATAGTGGATAGAGAAATAGAGCTTTGCTTCTTGCTTAACCAGGATACTAGCTTCTTCCCTAGGAATAAAGTACCACTAGTAGTACTTTTTATGTCATCCACATTACTAGCCCAATCAACATCTGTGTATGCACACAGTGTAAGATCATCATCCTTTGAATACCAAATTCCAAACTCAGTAGTACCCTTTAAGTATCTGAAAACTATTTTGATATTAGTTACATGTGATTCTTTGGGATCAACTTGAAATCTTGCAACCATACATACAACATGCATAATATCTAGCCTTGTCTGTGTCAAGTAGATTAATCCTCCAATCATTGATATGTATCTACTTTGATTTTCCTTAGGAGAATCATCATTTTGTGTCAACTTACATTTGGTCACCAATGGTGTACCAACCGGTTTGGAATCATCCATTCCAAAATTCTTTAACATTTCTTTCACATACTTGGACTAAGATATGAGAATCCCTTGATCCAATTGTGAAACTTGCAATCCCATAAAGAACTTCATTTCACCAATCATGCTCATCTCAAATTCATTCTTCATTTCATCAAAAAGCTTCATGCATAAATTATCATTTCCACCAAAGATGATATCATCAACAAAAACTTCTATGATTAACTCCTTATCATGATCTATCTTGAAATATAAGTTACTATCAACAATACCTTTTGAGAATCCAAGCTTCAGTAGGTATTTTTCTAGTCTAGCATGCTGGGCTTTTGGGGCTTGTTTGATTCCATACAAGGCTTCCTTCAATCTACAAACCATTTCTTCCTCATCTATTAGCTAAAATCCATCCAGTTGTTCATTATACAATTCTTTTTCAAGTTCCCTATTTAGAAATGTAGACTTTACATCCATTTGGTAAACTTTGTAGTTCTTGTAAGTAGCATAAGCAAGAAATAGTCTTACTACTTCAATTCTTGCAATAGGGGCAAAGGTCTTTGTGAAATCTATACCTTCCATTTGAGAGTAACCTTTACATACCAGTCTCGCCTTATTCCAAACCACTTCACCATCTTCGTTCAACTTGTTTTTGAATACCCACTTAGTGCCAATCACATTCTTGTCTTTGGGCCTAAGAACTAGTGTCCATGTGTCATTATTTTCAATTTGTGATAGTTCTTCTTTCATAGCTTCCAACTAGTGTACATCTTGACAAGCTTCAGTGACATTCTTAGGTTCAATCTTGGAAATCAGACCGTATTCTTCAACAATTTTCTTTCTATTTTTCACTCCTTTGATCTTATCTCCTATGATTTGACTTTTAGAATGATTCATGTTTACATACCTTGAAGTTTCAGGACTTTCATGGACTTCTGTGTTTTCTAAACTTCCTTGTGTAGATACACTCGACTATGCTTCTTGATTGACTTGATTGACTAGAATAACTTGTGGTTGCTTCATCATGACATATGGAATAATATGAAGTAGATTTGTTGATTGTGACTTCTTCCCTTGGCACATGATATCTTCATCTAAATCATAGCTGCATCTTCTAGATGATCTAACTAAATCCTCATCAACCTTGACATTTGCACTCTCAATTACTTTTCTCAGTCTTTTGTTGTAGCATCTATATGCCTTTCTCTTTGTGGAGTAACCTAGGAAGATTCATTCACCACTTCTAACATCAAACTTTCCTATGTCAATATCTCTTTTGATATAGCATTTGCTTCCAAATATTTTGAAGTATTTGATAGTAGGCTTATGACCAAACCATAGTTCATAAGGATTATTACTAGAATTACCATTCACATTTACTCTATTCAAGGTATATACAACAGTACTTACTGCTTCACTCTAGTACATCTAAGGCCAATTTACTTCCACCACCATTGTTCTAGAAGCATCCAAAATTGTTCTATTCTTTCTTTTTGCAACTCCATTCTGTTGAGGGGTTCGGGGAGCAGATAGTTGTCTTTTAATTCCATGCTCTTCATAGAAAGTATTGAATTATTTTGAAAGAAATTCTCCACCTTTTTTAGATCTTAGGCATTTGATCTTTAAACCTTTTTCATTTTTTTCCATGGCCTTAAAGCTTTGAACTTATCTAATGCTTCACTTTTCTCTCTCAAAAAGGAAACCCAAATCATTCTAGAGTAGTCATCAATGACAAGCATAAAATATCTTTCTCCATGAATGCTCTTAACTCTAGAGGGACCACACAAATTAGTATGTAATAGTTCTAACACATTATTTGAGTGAAATTGCTTGCTTCTGAAGGAGACTCTAGTTTTTTCACCCATTTGACATTGATGATAGATTACATTAGCAGGGTTCACTAATTTAGGTAGATCTCTTACTGCTTGAGTAGAACTTATCTTAATGATGTTGTCAAAGTTTACATGACACAATATCCTATGCCATAACTAACTTTGATCTACTTGAGCAATTGAGAAACTACCATTAGCAGTATTCAAATGAAAGATATTACCTTTAGTCTGCACACTAGTGGAAATCATGTTTCCAAATTTTCCACAAATCTAGATTTTTCTATCCTTGAACTGTAGATCATATCCCTTGTGCACCATCTATCCAACACTTAATAAGTTATTCTTCAGGCCTTCAACTTAGAGAACATCATCAGTATTTTCTTTACTAATGAGGCTAATAGAGCCTCTACCTTGAATCACACAAGCATTATTGTCTCCAAATATCACAACTCCACCATCATATTCTTCTATATTCACAAACTTACTTTTGTCATTGGTCATATGATGTGAGCATCTGCTATCAATGATCCATTCATCTTTCTTTTCTTCAATGGATTTAGTAGGTTTAGGATTATTTTCAATGGTAGCAATAAAATCACAATCATCCTCATTTCCAACATCTTTATCAGACTCATCATCTATTACTGCTTCTTCAGCAAAGTAGCATTTCTTCTGAAATCTAGGTTTTCTAGGTGTAGACCTAGGAACTCTTTTAGGACATTTTACTGCAAAGTGACCTATTTTACTACATGAAATACATTTAATAGGTAATACATCTTCATACTTACCTTTTCATCTTCCTTCTTGTTTTGCAATGAGTGCTTCCAGTTCTACAACTTCTTTGTCTTGGTCTTTGACCTATTTCATTTCTTCATCATATTTGGATTCCTTTCTAGAGCTCTCTCTAGGATTGTAACTTCACTTGTAGCTTCCAGATATATTAGCCTTGAATGCAGATTTATTCTTTGGTATGGATTCACCAAATTCACTTATTTCAAAAGAAACATGCTTTCCTATCAATGTGTCTATTATCATCTTGTTTACAGACATAAAATCTTCAATAGCATGAACTTTCAACTTGTAGGAGTGAGGCAAGGATATGATAATCTTAGCCACAATTTCATCTTCACATACTGAACCATTGACACATTTAATACCTAGCACTATCTCATTTACTCTTTGCATAAAAGAAGTAATATTTTCATCTTCACCCATCTCATGTTTTCATACTTACCTTTCAGACTTTGTATCTTAGCCATCTTTACCTATGCATCTCCTTCATGAAAAATTTCCAACTTTATCCAAATCTCATGAGCTATCTATAGCCCTACCATAATTTCCATCTCTGAATATGTTAAAGTGATCACCAGTGCTTCAATGGCTCTAGTATTGCTTCCTCCATCCTTGATCTCATCAAGAGTGGAGGGTCGATTCATATGAATAGTGTATTGATTCTTTGTAATCTTCTAGATAGCATATCCAATACACTTCAAATGAAATTGCATCCTAATTTTCCATAATGAGTAGTTGGTGCCATCAAATCTAGGGTTGTCCTTCTTGAATGTTGTCATCTTGAATCACCTCAATCTATTAGACTTTTCTTTAGAGGAACCTACTCTAATACCAATTGTTGGAAAAAGTAATGATAGACAATTGAGAGGGGAGGTGAATTATTTGTCATAGAAATTTAAAATTTGCAAACTTAACTTAACTTTAATCTTAGATCTAATGAATAAAAAATTAACCATAAGCAATTAACACATCAGAGAGACAAAGAACACCAAGATTTTTTTTTGTGGAAACCTTATTTGGGGAAAAACCATGGTGGATGTTAGTCCACAAGATCATACTCTATTAAAAGTATAAAGTAAAATAATAAGGATAATGCACATGCATTCAGGCTCATTTCATAATCCTCACTACTCAATTACAAATAGAAGACTCACTATCTTACAAAAAGATTCTGATTAAAACCATCCAAAAATTTGAACTGAGAGAATGGCTTTTGTCCAAGCCTGATTACAGTTCCCATTAGGCACAGTACTTCTGCATACTTCGCTCAACCTTGTACACACTTTCTCTTCAATGATATTCACATTTATGCACACAAGATCACTCAATGCATACTCAACACACTAACTACACTTCACACATTTCCATACTATCCAAACTATTGCTTCTTATATATCTTCCACACAAATTTCACCATAACAAAGTTGACCAGAGGAAAAGAATATAATTTCAATGTTGGCTGAAATTCATAATTAAATTTTCAATGCACACCCACCAAGGTTAGCCACAACATAGTGGGGATACACATTCACTTCTCCAAAACAAGAGTACTCCAATTAATCACACCTCAAATATCCACAATACACTAACATCAACATGTCAACTAAGAACAAGAAAAATGAACATGCGCAAGAAAATATTTCAATTGCGAGCTTCACCAGATCATGTGGACATACCGCAAGGATAGAGGATTAACTAGAGACATCTAAAAACATAAAGAAATGGTAGTGAGACATATGAGACAACCAAGATAGCCTGGAACATACAATCTTCACTCAAAAACTCTGACAGAGACTAGCAAAACACTATCAAACCAAAACATGGACACGAATTCATGTAGACCTCTAAAACTTCTAGTAGATGATCTAGACATACTCAACATTAAACCCTTTGATCCACAACAACTAACCTTTTACGTGCATAACGTAATGCCTTCATGACCTACACAATTCCACTTGGAACGTGGAATAAATTTACTTGTAATTTTCTCAATATCCTCGACATATACAACACTTAGAACATAAAATGCTAATAGTGTTGACATCAATGAAAACCACATATTAGGACCACATCACACCATCCAACAATTTCCCAAAAAATCTAACTAAAAATGATGAAATTGATGGATTGGTATAAACTCAAATGCCTATAGTGATAATGCTTGAAGTTATGGATCCATATTATGAAAAGGATGCCTCTATTTATAGAAGCCAAGGGTTGAAAAATGAAAGGATTTGATGAATGCGAGATAAAAAGGAGCCAATGAGAATGTTCCAAGTGTTACAATTCTATTAGAGGGAGGTGGAGCACATTTTTGCAAATGTGTGAGTGGAGGATGATGGAAGAGAAATAAATGAAACTGGTTGAGGATTTGAAAGGTTGTAAGAGAAATTAAATGAAATTGGTTGAGATTTGAGAGGATGTAAGAGAATTTATTGCAAATGTAAGATGTGATAGGTTTGTGAAAACATTTGGAGGGAAATTGAATGAGAGGTTGTTGAGAGGAATATTCTTTGTAATATTCCTTTGTGAGGGAAAATAGAGGAATTAAATAATTAATAGAAATTATTTTAATGTGCAACCTGGTTAGTTAATCATGGGTTGATTTAAATCTTGGGGAGTTAAAAGATGGAGGAATTAATAATGATGATTAGAAGGGTGATTTAGGATTTAATTAATCTAGAATTAGTTAATTGGAGTGGATCAGGAGATTGTGACTTTTGATTTGATTTATTTAATCAAATGAGAAGACTTAGGGGGATTTAATTAAATGATTTGATTTAATTAAATATGATGAAAATCAATTAGAAGAAGGGTGAATTAATCAATAAATGTAATTATTTGATTAATAGCTGAATTTTTGCATTTAACTAAATAATGTTGATTATTTAATTAATTGGTTAATTTGAGGTGCTTTTAGGAAGAAATGGTGTTAATTTATCAGAATCAGATGCATAGTATTAATCACGACTTTTTGAGTGTCTATATTTTGGCCCTCTTTGGATCAAGGTACATGCCTCATTGGTTCAAAGAATAACACCTCCATGATCAAAATTCAAAAAATCCTAATTTTTTAGATGCCCCACTATTGCCCTAGTGGAAAAAATTGCATTGCCCCCTCAAGAGATCTAGTGAAAATTTCAATTTTTGGGTCAATTTCATGATAAAGATTCAAGATCAATTCAGCTCAAAGGACTAGAAAGCTCAGATATCTGATGTAGACAAAATTGATGATGTATAGATAGTCATTGACCATGGGTATCCTCCCATATATTTTGATATAACACACAGATGCAATACTTGGATAGAACTAAGGTAGAAGAAAAAGACTAATGAATAGAAGAATGGGATGGATTAACCATTGATTTCAAGATTAATTTAGAAGTCCAACAAGTCTATGAGTTCTCAAGAATTTATTAGATATGATGAAGAGTTATGATGATTTTCTTATCCAAGGATTGGGACATGAATGACAAAACTTTCCTTATGTTTGATAAAACACATACATATGATGCATCAAGGTATGGACAACTAGGATAGTGGGGTATCTAGTGTGATGGAATTTGACTCTACAAATATATAGGAGTATTCATATTCACACCAAGCATACAAAACCTTATTAGTATGTACTTAAGATATTTTTAACATCTCAGACCAAAACATAGAAAGGAAAAACTTCCCAATGTAATCATCAACAAGGCATCCAAAACATTCTCCCTACAAACTAAACAAAATTAGCATGACCAAGGTTATATTACAAGAATATCCAACAAGCACAATAGATAAAAGATAATGATAAATGCCTCATTCCTTTCTCTCTGAATGGTTTTGATTAGATATCATTGAGAGGTCATTGAAATGATCACAATAAGATAAATCAAAATAAAAGATCAAGTAAACAAACAATCCAATGCTCTTCATACCTCTAGCCAAAGGGATGTTTTTTGTTTATGATTAATATCCAAAGTGATTACCAAAGATAATTCCCATTGTAGGAAGGATGCATCCTAGAACATTTTAGTGGATGGTGGCAAGTTGATAGGTTATTTTGAAAAGGCCATTGATATAACGTTGATTGACATATTTGTTAAAAAGATCAAGAGTTTGATTTTTCATTTAAAAGTTTGTTGTTTCAATTTTGATTTTGTGTTTGAAGTTTACTTTTTCCTATTGTTGTGGTTGTTTATTTTTGTATTACTAAAGGATGAAGGTGGCAATTGATTTATTATGGATGATTGATTATTTCAAGTGAAAGAAAAATGAGATAGATGGATTTTTTCAAATATTTGGATGTTTTTGATGTTTTTTGAAATGTTATGAGGCTATTTTTCATATTTTTAGTACAAATATTTTGATTTTCAATTTTTCAATTTTTTTTGTGTTTTATGAGATTTTGACCAAGAACCTAACCTAAGGACCTTTCCTAGGGGCTTCAGTAGTTGATCAAAGATAAGCCTTGCCTACATTATACACATAGAGACCATGTAATTCGACTGACACAAACTCATTTATTGATGGGAAATGAACAAATGGATTGTCATTTTAATGTGACAGACTCCTAAAGGATTGATCTAATTTGTCTCAGGGGCATGTCAATGATGGCCTTGCCTACGTTTAAGCTTAGAGACTCATAGTTCAACGTGGAAACTCTATTTTTAACTTTTTTATTTATTTTTGACATGTTTTCAAATTTTTGATATGTTTTGGATGTTTGTGGTTTTTTTGATTTTATGGATGTTTTTGGATTTTCTAATTTTAAGGAAGATTGCCATAATATTCATGAAACTAATCCAATGAAAATATAAGAACATTCCCCCAATGTGATGCGATAGACTACTCAAATATAGGTAGTAAAACTAACCTTAAGAATGTTCCAAGTAGTTATAGGGTGGAACATGATACAAACATAGGATCTAGCTATTATGTTGACACAAATGGGTGTTATAAGGATCAATGGAATGCAATGGATGAATGATACAAAAAAATCCATAGAGATCATGGTGGATGGAAAGTTCTTACTTACATGAGGCACCTGATTTCTAGGTTTTCACCATGGTACTTTCCCAAAGTGCCACCAAATTGGTTTTCACCAGAGGACAATTTTTTTTCTTTATTTTTTTCAATCCTTTATTTGATTTTTTTTTAATTTTTATATTTTTTGTTTTTTTTGTTTGGATTTATACCTTGTAAACTTAGGCATAAAACTTTTTGAGATGGAAGCTATTGATAGGCTCTTGCAAAGGCTCAACTTCAGGTGTAGATAACTAATATGCTCCTAATTTATAACTTGTAGTGATGAGGAAGGGCCCCAACTAGTTGGGTTCAAAATTTCCATTACTATCTAGCTTTGGTACATTCTTTTGATTTTATTTTAGCATGAACTTGTTGACCTGGAAGGACCAACTCTTGATCTTCTTATTATAACTCCTTTTGAGACTATTCTAATAGACCTATAGGTGGTTCAAAGCATCCATGCATCACTCATCCAATAGTTCTAGATCATTCAACTATAACACTCAATATTCTTCATCAGTAGTGAGATTTTGCAATGACATTCTTATGGATGGGAGCTTGATCTCAATAGGAAGGATGAATTTTGATCCATAGACTAGGGAGAAGGGTGTTGCAACTATAGGTGTACATATACTCATTTGGTAGGCCCATAAGGTGAGATTCAATTGTAGGTGCTAGTCACAACCAGAATCATTGAGTATCTTCTTAAGGATATTTAAGATGGTTTTATTAGAAGCCTCGTCTTGGTCGTTACTCTAGGGGTAGTATGGGGTGGAGAAGCGATGTTGGATATTGAATTTTTGGCATAGCTCTTGAACATCCTTGTTCTTGAAAGGTGTCCCATTATCTAAGATAAGGTCTTTTAGGACATCGTAATAACAAATGAGGTAGTTTAGGATGAATATGGAAATTTTCTTCCCTATGATGTAGGTCATGGGAATGGCTTTTACCCACTTTGTGAAGTACTCTATGGTGGTGATAATGAAATTGTGTCCATTGGATGAAGGGGGAATGATTTTTCTAATGAGATCAAGCCCCCATTATGAAAAGGGCCAAGGTGTTATAATCAGTTGGAGCTCTTGAGTTGGTGCATGGATGAGATCCACATGTTGTTGGCATTGTAAACATTTTTGGACATATTCATGGGCTTCCTTCTCCATCATAGGCTAGTAGTACCTAGTCCTCAACACTTTCTTGGCCAAGTTCATACCACTAGAATGCAAAGCACAAATACTATCGTGTACCTTAGTTAAAGTAGTTAAAGCTTCCTCAAGGTTAAGGCATCATAAGAGGGTTCCCTTGATACTCCTATGATAAAGGGTATCACCTAAGATGACAAAATGGGATGACTTCTTAATAAGGGTTCTCTTGAGGTTTAGGGTGATGTCGGTAGGGAAGACTCCTATTTTTAGGTATGTGTATATGTCATGGTGCCAAGGATTATCAAGACCAACAATTTCACACATGAACTCAGAATTTGGGACCTTGAAAGCTAGTACAAGAAGCAACTTTACTAGGAATTCATTTATATGGATGTTGCATGGGATATCCAGTAATGATTTGATTGTTACCTTAGCATCAACTGCTCTATTTCCCTTGGTATTTTCTTGAATGGGATGTCGATGAAGAATTCATTGAGGCTCTCCACCAGTTTCTTTTATGCAGTAAGCTTGTCATCCTTTGTTTGGTATTCGTCATTTAACTAGTTGATAATCAATTAAGAGTCTCTATAAACATTAAGGGCCATGATTTTCCACTGTACTACAATTTGGAGTCCTATGAATAGAGCCTTCTACTCAACAATATTGTTGGTGTAAGGAAAAGACAATTTATATGAATTCGGTATGAAATATCCTTGTGGTGTGATAATAAAGACTCCCACTCCTAACCCATGTTGTGTGTAGGACCCATAAAAATATACTATCTAATGATCTTATGCACTTAGACTAATGATTGACTCATCAAGAAATTTTGATACCAATGGGTTCTCTGAATATATAGGTGCTTCTGCTAGTTGATCTATAATTACCCATCCTTTGATGGATTTTTGTTCTGCATACTCAATGTCATATTTTGTCAATATCATAATTGAATTAGCCATTCATCTTGTGAGTGTTGCTTTAGAAAGTAAGTAATTGAAAGGATCTATTTTCACGATGAGTTTTATCTGATGAGCCAACATGTAGTACATGATTTTTTGTGTAGCAAACACAACTACTAGGCAATCCTTCTTAATGAATGTGTAATTCAGCTCACGTCCCACCATGGTTTTGATGATATAGTAAATGGCTCTCACTTTCTCTATTTCATCATGTTGAGCTAAGAGAGTTCCAAGGGTTGTTTTTGTTTCTGATATGTATAGTATTAATGGTTTGTTCTAGACTAGAGGCATGAGGACTGGTGGTGTCAACAAGTATTCTTTCATTTTGTTGAATGCCTGATCGTATTTCATGTCCCACTTGTATGCTACCCCCTATGAAGTAGATAAGAATATGGGATAGCCTTATCTTCCAACTATGCTATGAATCGATGAATGTATTGGAGCCTTCCATGCAAACCCTTTAATTGCTTCAATGTCTGTGGTGCTTCTATTTCAAGAATTGCTTTGAATTTTGTAGGGTCTATCTTGATTCCCCTCATTAATACACTAAACCCTAGAATTTTTCCTAATTGCACACCAAAGACACGTTTCTTAGGATTGAGTCTAACCTTGTATTCTTCTAGTCTATGTTTTGGCTAATATGTCATCCACATAGTTCTCTACAAATTTGTGGATCATGTCATGAAAAATCAAAGTCATAGCACTTTGGTATGTATCTCCTACATTCTTTAACCAAAATGGAATCATGTTCTAGTAGTAAGTCACCCATCGATAGGTAAAATTTGTCTAGGCTGATCATCTTTGACTATTGTAATGTAATTGTACCCTAAAAACCCATCCATCAATGATAGCATTTCATTCCCTACCATCATATCCACAATCATGTCTATATTTGGGAGAGGAAAATCATCATTAGGGCATGATTTGTTTAGATCCTTGCAGTTAATGTTGATACAGATTCCCACAATGGGCTTAGAAATGTCTACAATATTTGAAACCCACTCTAGATAATCAATTGGTCATATGAAGCCAATGTCAAGGAGTTTTTGCAATTCAAGTTTGACCAGTAATGCAATATATGGATACATCTTTATCAACTTCCATCTTACTAGTTTCACCTTTGAATAGATGGTTAGATGATTATCCATAACCTCTAGATCTAGGTTGGGCATGTTAGCATAGGTACATGCAAAATTTACCTTCATTTCTTTTAGAAATGCAACTAGAATTTCTTCTTCCTTAGTCAAAATTGACTTTGCATAGAAAGTGATGTGTGGTGTTTCTTGACTTCCTAGATTAATTGGGTTGCACTTTTCTACCAGTATTGCTTACTTTTCTTGATGAATAGCACTAAGGGGAATATTGAATCCTTCATCCTTTGGCACTTAGAGAGGTTTTCACCATCAGATACGTCCTTTATTTTTACTATTTTTGGGTCAAAAAGTGCCACAATATGGTTTTCACATAAAGACCTAGATATTACTCTTAGATTTTCTATTTTGTGACTAAGAGATTCAATCATTTCCCCATAGTATGCATGTGTGTCTAGTTCAATATCAAACCCTAATTTATGATCTCCTTATGGCAGAATGTCCCATAGTCGCATGAATTTTAAGAGAGCCGCATCATTTTTGAATGTATCTAAGATTGGTGGTCCTTGTTAGTCATAGTCTATCAGTTGGGGGTAGAAAAGATTAAGTTTAGTTGTTCATTTACTTGACTCAAAAGACATGGTAGTGATCATAAAAAAGAAAAAATCATCAAATAACATGGGTAAATCAGTGAGGGGATCTTCCTCACATATCTTGGTTATATCGAAGGTATAGTTATCTAGAGGTAAACCTATGGATACTAGTAACTGAAGAGGATCTTTAACTTTTTTAACAGGGGTACCTTTACCAAGAATAATGGGTTCTAATAGACCATTATCATTTTTCCTAAGCTTCTTATTTTTCTTATTGCCCCAACCATGCATTAATTGTAGTCAATCTGTTACCATCATCCATGTGAAGATTAGCTATGGGCCTCTCATCTTGATACAATAGGCTTGATACATCTTTCTCATCTGCTGCCTCTTTGATTAGGTCTCCACACTTTCAAAAAGTGGTGGGTTCTACTTTGAAGTTTTGGGATGTTATGTTTATTGGTTGTGGTGTCCCATGAGATCTAGGAAATTGAAATAACTCTCCTATCACAAAAGCACTCTTTTTCATTTTGTAATCTCCACACCCATTATCTTCGATTATAATCTTAGTATTTGGGATGTCCTAAATGGGAGGTTTCTTTGTCTTAGAAGTGCAGGCTAGGGTGGATGGGTCTATATAAGGAGATGTGGATCCCTCATCATTCTTTAGTACTTGAGGGATCTTGTAGTGCTTGGCCTCTAGATTTTTGTAATTTAATAGAATGGTTCAGGATCACCATTAACTGTGACTTCTTGATTTTGATAAGGGAATTTGACACATTGATGGAATGTGGATGCCACGACTTCCATCCCATGGATCCATGGGTACCCTAGGAGGATATTGTATGGGTGTTCAAGATCAAGGGATTGCCATGTAGTCTACATGATTGCTGGACCTACTTGAATAGGAAGTTGAATGGTGCCCAGAGATACCTGTTCTTGATCATAATAGGCCCTGATAGTGATACATTTTACTTTCTCAATTACATCTTAAGAGAATCCCAAATTATTTACCAACTTCAAAGTACAAATATTTAGACATGAACCTCCATCCACGAAGACTCTTTTGATTTTTTTCTTATGGACTAGGACTTCAAGATGGTGTGCATAGTTGTGAGATGGTTGGGTAGGAAGATCATGCTCTAAAAAAGTGAGGATATGTGGTCTAGTGATATGTTCAACCATAGCTTGGAATTGGTCAATGTCAAGATCTATGGGAATTGAAGATGCAACCAATGCTTTTTCCAAGATGTCCCTATGTGTGGGTGAGATTTTCAGTGACTCCATGATGGAGATTTGGGTGGGGGTTCTTTCCAATGGATCTAAGACATTTTAACCATTAGGGATAGATTTTGGATTGGCAATGGCTACCTTGGGTTAAGGTGAAGGTCTTGGAATGGTAATTTTGTCACCTCATGTGGTGACTCCACACTCGGCTTTGGATCCCTTGATGTTAACAATTGTGACCCATTCATCCAAGGACACAACAACATGGTCATAAATATGGTTTTCATTATTGTAGCTATTTCCTTTACCATTGTTTTTTCCTTTTTTATGATCTAGCGTCAGATTCATGTATATCTTGAGATCTTGATTTCACCCTAGTTGTTCAATGGCTATGGTCCTATTGTTAATGAGTTCTTGATCAAGTTTTTAAGTAGGATACAACTTATCGTTGTGTTTTCCTTTATCTTGTGAAATTCACAAAGATGCTTCTCGTTATACCATGGTGGTTTAACTTGAGGCTCTTGAAAATTTTCATAGACAGGTATTTTGATGATATTCTCTTGTACTAGTTGTTGCATGATAGATTTGATTAGTTCCTCAAGTGGTGTGTATTCTCATTTAGGTGGATACATGTTCCTTGGGTGTGGTCCCTTTTGATCATTTAAATTATTGACAGTTTGATTGGTTGGTTGTTATGATGATGGTTGATATGTGTGTTGTTTTTGGCATTGACTAGTGATTGTTGGTATGATTGTTGTTCCGTATTCTTCCTTGGGGAACTC
Organism: Sequoia sempervirens; assembly: GCA_007258455.2. Taxonomy (NCBI): domain Eukaryota; kingdom Viridiplantae; phylum Streptophyta; class Pinopsida; order Cupressales; family Cupressaceae; genus Sequoia; species Sequoia sempervirens. Next base: position 68,338,483 of record VDFB02000013.1, on the reverse strand, counting down.
ATAATAAATTTGGCATCAATGACACCATCTTTAGTGACATTTTTTTTCTTTTCCCACATGTGAAGTTTTCCATTGTAACTGGTTGATGGTCGACTATCTTGATATGTGGGTGTGCCCCCTTGTGCTATAGGGGCTCTTTTGATGTTGATCACCTTGGGGATCAACAGTCATATGTTGTTATGCGTTTCATTTTAAAATGAAAGGACAAGGTCCCTTCAAGATTGGAGATTATAATACTTATTTTTTGTTCTTCTAGCATAGCCCACTTGCTCTTGTTGGTTTTGGATTACCATTGTTGCAAGAATGATGGGAATGTTTCTCACTTGGCTTGTTTTTGGCCAGATAATTCTTCCAAACTCACATCCATGCCTATGTTAAATGAGTAATTCTATATGAATAACTCCATAATTTCTTGAAAAAATTTAATTCTAAGGGGAAGGTAGGAGAACCATTCCATTGTTGGACCAGCCAAACTTTGAGGGAAGAGTCGCATAAGATAAGAATCATCATATGAAACTTCCATATAGTATACATGGAATTCCCTAATGTGATCTTTAGGATTTCCAGTCCCATGATATTTGTGAAATTTAGGTATCTCGAATCATTATGGGAATGGGACCATTGTAATTCTTCTGTCAAATGGGTGGGAACATAAATTTCCTTGTGATTTCATTGTCTTTCCTAATTGCATGTCTAGCACTTGTTATGAGAGTAGTTTAATTTCTGTGGACAAATCATTTTTTGGATTAGGTGGTGATATGTATGTGTTTTAGGGTGGTATGGTTGCTTGAGTGATGGGTGGGGTGAATTTTGTGTTCATGGGAGGCTACTGTAAGTTTTGTTTTGCCAAAAATGCTTGTTGATATGCCTACAGTTGTTGTGCCAATAATGCCTATTGTTGATCTTCTTACTATTGTACCAACAATGCTTGTTGTTGGGATTGTAGCTAAGCTACTTGTTGTTGTGCTTGGTATTGTTGCAAAGCTTTTTGATAAAACTATTGTTGTAACAAGTCTTGTGCTTGGATTTTTTGCACTTGATATTGAGCTTGTGCTTGAATTTGAACTTGTTGAGTGGCTTATGTAGCTTGGGAAGCCTGTACAACTTGTTTAGCTTATGTGGCTTGTGTAGCTTGCGTGGCTTGCACAGTTTGTGTGGCTTGTTGCTATTACAATAAACCTTGGGCTTGTTCTTGGGTAGCATGTCATGCTCATTATGTGGCTTGTTGTGCTTCTACTTGTTGTGTGGCATGTTGAGATTGGAATTCTTGAAGTTCCTTTTGATAGGCTTGTTGAGCTTCTTGCAATGTGATTCTATATTGATTCGCCATGTTTGGATTTGGTGGTAGAGGCGGAGGATTTAGAATGGTGTGGGATGGTGTGATGATATTTTGTTGAGATGGTTGCAGAGGTGCTTGTTGAGTGATGATAAGGGGTTGTGAGGTAGATGGTGTGGTTGATATGCTAGGTCCTTGGGATACCATATTTTGGGGTGTTATAGATGGTGTAGTGATTGATTGGGTTGCTTGGATTGATGCCACCTGGTTTTGCAATATTAGTGGCATGCTCGAAGGATTTGGTATGTTGACTTGACTCACAATTAGAGGTTTGTTTTGAATTTATTGATTTTGGATTGGTATGTTGGGTAAAGGGGGTTTCCCTAAACCTTGGATTGGTGTGGATGTTGATGTTAGAGGGAAAAATGGTGGGAATATTGTTAGTGTGTTTCCTTGAAAAGTGATGATGATGCATTAAAATTTCCCATCTTTTTGAATAAATCTACTTGTCCTTGTGATACCATGGGGAGAGAAACTTTTGAATCAAGATAATAGGTTGGTGATGTGGACAAGGTGGATGAATTGTTGGTGTCATGGAAAATGAGTGGGACATATGGATGCTTTGGGTCTTGTGAGATGATATTTGGTAGACCCAAGATGGTGTTTACATCCAAGTTTTGGTTATTTACAAGGGATGTGTTTGAAGATATTGGAGCAATGAACTCCCCTTGGTAATCATGGGTTGACTTGGAGCATGAGATGATGAGGGTTGTATGATGAGTTGGATGATGTTTTTGAAGGAAGGTGTTAATGATACTCATGGAATATTCCCAAGAGGTTGTTGCACAATAGTGATCACATCATAATCAAAAGAGAGTTTATCCCCTTCCTTTTCTAATGCTAACATGTATTGTGTAGGATTGAGTCTCATCATTGTGTTGAAAATTTTGTGGTTTTTAGGATTTTGGAAAAACTCAATTATTTCATCTTGGGACATCCCTTAGTAAGACATCCTCTACTTGGAAACCTCCCTCTTGAAGATCTTGTCTTAGTTGAGGGGGGTTAAGTTCAGATGCAGTCTAACTCAAGTCACTTGAAGTGGATGTTTATTTGTTTTGTTCCATGTTCTTCTTGTGTTGAGATCT
>VDFB02000013.1:68259184-68335962 GCA_007258455.2 Sequoia sempervirens | reverse complement strand
GACAATGATAGTCTCCAAGTGAGAGAGTGAAGGTGATCCCATGGCATCTGTTGATGACCCTGTGCCACTGAATCTCTATATATCTACCTTCATGAGAAAGGGTGATCCAAATAACCACCTTGGTATCATGAAGTAGATTGGTGGGACCTGTATCAAGTTAGAAAACCCATAATAGTAATTTTAGGCTTATGTTGGTTGGCATGTTTTCTTGTGCTATACTAGTGCTTGTCATCAGTTTGAGTCAGTCCAACCCTCTAGTTTTTTTTTATGTATTTAAGTCCTTTTCCATAGTCTACCCCTTCCCTTAGTGGTTTGTTTTCTCCTCACAAGGATGAACTTGCATTTTGGATAGGTGATCCTTCCCTGGAAGGGGAAATTCTATGTCCTAGTCTAGTCTAGTCATCCATTAGGTGAATTCATCCTTGTCAAGGGAAAATTTTCTTGTGGGTCTCTTAGTTAGGAGACCCCACATCTGCTTGTTCCCTTTGAATAGCTGATCGTGTCAGCCTTTTAGGTGATTATGTGTCCATTCCATGTCATTCTCATCCACCTATTCCTTCGATAGGTGATCTTTCTATCTACAAGGGTGATCCCATGTATTGTCTATGTCTCCCTTATCCGTACATCCCATAGAATAGGTGAACCTATTATTTGTAAGGCCAAATCCATGCCTGATACATACCCTTTGTGTCTGTACATCCCTTAGAATAGGATATCCTATTAGCCTGAGAGGTGATCCTACATTTGGTTCATACAATCTCAGTCTATACACCAAGAGACATAGGAAAATTCATTACCCCAATACATGTTTCCACATCCCATCCGTACATCTCAAGATTTAGGAAATCCTGATACCATTTTTGGTGATCTAGGTAGACCCATCCATACAGTCTAAGATAGAGGAAAAATCATTAGTAGCAAGGGAAATTTGGTCATACAAAGAAGTGATCTTGCTATCCCTTAGATAGGAAATCCCATTCCTTGGAGGGGCAAACTTGCGATACATAGAGGAGAATCCACCTCTCATTAAAAAAACTCGATAGTTAATCCTTTGGGCCATTGAAAGTTTGTTGTTTTCTGAGTCTTTTCCTGTGATAATTTTTTTTTATCACTATCCATCTACCCATAAATGTCATTTTAGTTCATCTACATTTTCCAAAAGTCATCAAATCTACAATCAAATCACATAGGTGCATCTTAGGACATACCTAAATTGCATATAAATCATCAATCTATGAATCTAGATCCTTTATACTTTATTTTAGGGGATTTCTATCTAAATGGGATAGTTAACTGACCCTAATCATCATCATTAATGCTCACTTAGGATTGTCATTCATCCTAAGTTAGTAATCCTCTACATCCTTATCAATCTCCTCTCATTGTGAGGAAAATTTTGTGTTATGATCATCCTTTTATAATCCAATCCAATCATTTGCTTCACACATCATCAAGTTAAGCCCCTAAACTTAGTTTAGAGTTAATCCTATTGATTGAATCCTATCAATCCAATTCAATTAATCATCCTATCCAATCAAATCAATCATCCTATCTACTCAATCCCTCAAATCCAATCATAAACCCATCATTATCCTAGCAATCATCTAGTCCATCGATCTATCATATTAGAAATCATTTTAGTCATCATCTAGGACATCACTTAAGTGCATCTTAGGGCATAGTGTCATCTTAGTCATCTATTTATTTTCCATTTCCATGCTTGTTACCCAATCACAAGCAAAAAAAATCATGGAACAACAACAGTCCCAAGGTGCTCAGCCTCAATCTCCTTAGGATCAACCCACCAACAAAGGTTCATCACAATCCAACACCAAGATCCACACAACACCTCCCTTAGATGAAAGCATTGTTAACCAACTTGAGCTCACAGTTGACAAGTATTCTAGTAATCCTACTAATGTGCAAATTACAGATCGTCTTCTCAATGAGCGAGGGGATAGGATCCTCACCACATGAGTTGTGAAGGGTATCAAGCCACCTTTGGTGTTTTATTTATTGAAATATATCAATATTACATCTCCTACTCTACCAAAATATCTAAATCCTAGTTCATCAGTTCCACGAGTCCCCCAGAGTCCACCACAGGATGAGTGGTACCATCCTATTTTTTATAATAACGTCTATTATTAGATATTTCCAACCATTTTAGTGATGCGTTTGACACCTAATCCTAATTTCAAAACCAAACCTACACAAGCTAACATAAGATCAACAATAACTTGTTAGACATGTTAGAAAACTCCATCTAGTGTTCCCTATGAAATTATTGGAAGAACAAAGATGAAAACATGAAGCTAAAACATAAAACAAAATTAGAAGAAAGAATGTAATCAACTAAGTTAACCAAACCTCAATCCCATAGGGAGATTGGTGCTCCTTTGATTTTTAAATAATCTCCTTCCCAATCCCAATAGATAAGCTTGATGTTGAATATGATTCCAAGTGTGGAAATGATGCTAATTGGTGATAATCTTGTTGGAAAAAGAAAGGATAGACAACTAAGAGGGGGGTTGAATTAATTGTCACTGAAATTTAAAATTTTCAAACTTAACTTAACTTTAATCCCATATCTAATGAATAAACAATTAACCATAAGCAATTAACACATTAGTGAGACAAAGAACACCAAAAAAAATTTTGTGGAAACCCTATTAGGGAAAAAACCACAATAGATGTCAGTCCACAAGATCATAATTTGTTAAAATTATAAAGGAAAATAATAAGGAGAATGCACATGCATGTAGGCTCACTACCTAGAGCTCACTGCTCAATTACAAATAGAAGACTCACTATCTTACATAAAGATTTAGATTAAAACCATCTAGAAATTTGAACTGAGAGAATGGCTTCTATCCAAGCCTAATTATAATTCCAATTTTTCATAGTACTTCTGCATGCTTCACTCAACCTTCTACACACTTTCTCTACAATGATATTCACATATATGTACACAAGAGCACACAACACATACTCAGCACACTAACCAAACTTTACACACTTCCATACTATCCACACTATTGCTTCTTATATATCTGCCACAAAGATTTCACCATAACAAAGTCGACTAGAGGAAAATAATATATTTTCAATGCACACCCACCATGGTTAGCCACAACATAGTGGGGACCCACATTCACTTCTCCAAAATAATAATACTCCAATTAATCATGCCTTGAACATCCACAATATGCTAACATCAACATGTCATCCAAAAACAAGAAAATTGAACATGTGCAAGAAAATATTTTCAATTACAAGCTTCATCGAATCATGTGGATGTAACACAATGATAGAAGATGAACTAGAGAGATCTGAAAACACCAAGAAATACCAGAGAGACATCTATGACAACCGAGATAACCAAGAACATACAATCTTCACTTACAAACTCTGACTGAGACTAGCAAAACATTGTTAGACCAAAACATGAACATGAATTCATGCAGATCTCTGAAACATTCTAAACATTGAACCATTTGATCCACAACAACTAATAGTTTATGTGCATAACATAATGCCTTCATGACCTGCACAGTTTAACATAGTTCCACTAGGAACCTAGAACACATTCACTTATAATTTTCTCAATATCCTCGACATATGCAACACTTAGAACATCAAATGCTAATAGTGTTGACATTAATGACAATGACGTATTAGCACATACTCTAGTCTAACTTCCTTCTCATTCACTTTCTCCTTAAGAAGTGAAACTTGATTGATATATGGCTTAGTCTTTCGAGTGTAATAATGGATTCCTTGATATATTTATTGCACTTGATTTTACAAGATATTGCAATGGGTTCTTCATATCATCTTAATAACTTTTAGCATTTGTTTCATCCATAGCACCTAAGTACAATTATTTGTAGTAGCAATATATTCTACTTCAATGGATAGAGAAATAGAGCTTTGCTTCTTGCTTAACCAGATACCAGCTTCTTCCCTAGGAAGAAAGCACCACCAATAGTACTTTTATGTCACCCGCATCACCAGCCCAATCAACATCTATGTATGCACACAAAGATCATCATCCTTTGAATACCAAATTCCAAACTCAGTAGTACCCTTTAAGTATCTGAAAACTATTTTGATATTAGTTACATGTGATTCTTTGGGATCAACTTGAAATCTTGCAACCATACATACAACATGCATAATATCTAGCCTTGTCTGTGTCAAGTAGATTAATCCTCCAATCATTGATATGTATCTACTTTGATTTTCCTTAGGAGAATCATCATTTTGTGTCAACTTACATTTGGTCACCAATGGTGTACCAACCGGTTTGGAATCATCCATTCCAAAATTCTTTAACATTTCTTTCACATACTTGGACTAAGATATGAGAATCCCTTGATCCAATTGTGAAACTTGCAATCCCATAAAGAACTTCATTTCACCAATCATGCTCATCTCAAATTCATTCTTCATTTCATCAAAAAGCTTCATGCATAAATTATCATTTCCACCAAAGATGATATCATCAACAAAAACTTCTATGATTAACTCCTTATCATGATCTATCTTGAAATATAAGTTACTATCAACAATACCTTTTGAGAATCCAAGCTTCAGTAGGTATTTTTCTAGTCTAGCATGCTGGGCTTTTGGGGCTTGTTTGATTCCATACAAGGCTTCCTTCAATCTACAAACCATTTCTTCCTCATCTATTAGCTAAAATCCATCCAGTTGTTCATTATACAATTCTTTTTCAAGTTCCCTATTTAGAAATGTAGACTTTACATCCATTTGGTAAACTTTGTAGTTCTTGTAAGTAGCATAAGCAAGAAATAGTCTTACTACTTCAATTCTTGCAATAGGGGCAAAGGTCTTTGTGAAATCTATACCTTCCATTTGAGAGTAACCTTTACATACCAGTCTCGCCTTATTCCAAACCACTTCACCATCTTCGTTCAACTTGTTTTTGAATACCCACTTAGTGCCAATCACATTCTTGTCTTTGGGCCTAAGAACTAGTGTCCATGTGTCATTATTTTCAATTTGTGATAGTTCTTCTTTCATAGCTTCCAACTAGTGTACATCTTGACAAGCTTCAGTGACATTCTTAGGTTCAATCTTGGAAATCAGACCGTATTCTTCAACAATTTTCTTTCTATTTTTCACTCCTTTGATCTTATCTCCTATGATTTGACTTTTAGAATGATTCATGTTTACATACCTTGAAGTTTCAGGACTTTCATGGACTTCTGTGTTTTCTAAACTTCCTTGTGTAGATACACTCGACTATGCTTCTTGATTGACTTGATTGACTAGAATAACTTGTGGTTGCTTCATCATGACATATGGAATAATATGAAGTAGATTTGTTGATTGTGACTTCTTCCCTTGGCACATGATATCTTCATCTAAATCATAGCTGCATCTTCTAGATGATCTAACTAAATCCTCATCAACCTTGACATTTGCACTCTCAATTACTTTTCTCAGTCTTTTGTTGTAGCATCTATATGCCTTTCTCTTTGTGGAGTAACCTAGGAAGATTCATTCACCACTTCTAACATCAAACTTTCCTATGTCAATATCTCTTTTGATATAGCATTTGCTTCCAAATATTTTGAAGTATTTGATAGTAGGCTTATGACCAAACCATAGTTCATAAGGATTATTACTAGAATTACCATTCACATTTACTCTATTCAAGGTATATACAACAGTACTTACTGCTTCACTCTAGTACATCTAAGGCCAATTTACTTCCACCACCATTGTTCTAGAAGCATCCAAAATTGTTCTATTCTTTCTTTTTGCAACTCCATTCTGTTGAGGGGTTCGGGGAGCAGATAGTTGTCTTTTAATTCCATGCTCTTCATAGAAAGTATTGAATTATTTTGAAAGAAATTCTCCACCTTTTTTAGATCTTAGGCATTTGATCTTTAAACCTTTTTCATTTTTTTCCATGGCCTTAAAGCTTTGAACTTATCTAATGCTTCACTTTTCTCTCTCAAAAAGGAAACCCAAATCATTCTAGAGTAGTCATCAATGACAAGCATAAAATATCTTTCTCCATGAATGCTCTTAACTCTAGAGGGACCACACAAATTAGTATGTAATAGTTCTAACACATTATTTGAGTGAAATTGCTTGCTTCTGAAGGAGACTCTAGTTTTTTCACCCATTTGACATTGATGATAGATTACATTAGCAGGGTTCACTAATTTAGGTAGATCTCTTACTGCTTGAGTAGAACTTATCTTAATGATGTTGTCAAAGTTTACATGACACAATATCCTATGCCATAACTAACTTTGATCTACTTGAGCAATTGAGAAACTACCATTAGCAGTATTCAAATGAAAGATATTACCTTTAGTCTGCACACTAGTGGAAATCATGTTTCCAAATTTTCCACAAATCTAGATTTTTCTATCCTTGAACTGTAGATCATATCCCTTGTGCACCATCTATCCAACACTTAATAAGTTATTCTTCAGGCCTTCAACTTAGAGAACATCATCAGTATTTTCTTTACTAATGAGGCTAATAGAGCCTCTACCTTGAATCACACAAGCATTATTGTCTCCAAATATCACAACTCCACCATCATATTCTTCTATATTCACAAACTTACTTTTGTCATTGGTCATATGATGTGAGCATCTGCTATCAATGATCCATTCATCTTTCTTTTCTTCAATGGATTTAGTAGGTTTAGGATTATTTTCAATGGTAGCAATAAAATCACAATCATCCTCATTTCCAACATCTTTATCAGACTCATCATCTATTACTGCTTCTTCAGCAAAGTAGCATTTCTTCTGAAATCTAGGTTTTCTAGGTGTAGACCTAGGAACTCTTTTAGGACATTTTACTGCAAAGTGACCTATTTTACTACATGAAATACATTTAATAGGTAATACATCTTCATACTTACCTTTTCATCTTCCTTCTTGTTTTGCAATGAGTGCTTCCAGTTCTACAACTTCTTTGTCTTGGTCTTTGACCTATTTCATTTCTTCATCATATTTGGATTCCTTTCTAGAGCTCTCTCTAGGATTGTAACTTCACTTGTAGCTTCCAGATATATTAGCCTTGAATGCAGATTTATTCTTTGGTATGGATTCACCAAATTCACTTATTTCAAAAGAAACATGCTTTCCTATCAATGTGTCTATTATCATCTTGTTTACAGACATAAAATCTTCAATAGCATGAACTTTCAACTTGTAGGAGTGAGGCAAGGATATGATAATCTTAGCCACAATTTCATCTTCACATACTGAACCATTGACACATTTAATACCTAGCACTATCTCATTTACTCTTTGCATAAAAGAAGTAATATTTTCATCTTCACCCATCTCATGTTTTCATACTTACCTTTCAGACTTTGTATCTTAGCCATCTTTACCTATGCATCTCCTTCATGAAAAATTTCCAACTTTATCCAAATCTCATGAGCTATCTATAGCCCTACCATAATTTCCATCTCTGAATATGTTAAAGTGATCACCAGTGCTTCAATGGCTCTAGTATTGCTTCCTCCATCCTTGATCTCATCAAGAGTGGAGGGTCGATTCATATGAATAGTGTATTGATTCTTTGTAATCTTCTAGATAGCATATCCAATACACTTCAAATGAAATTGCATCCTAATTTTCCATAATGAGTAGTTGGTGCCATCAAATCTAGGGTTGTCCTTCTTGAATGTTGTCATCTTGAATCACCTCAATCTATTAGACTTTTCTTTAGAGGAACCTACTGCAGGTTGTCCTTCTTGAATGTTGTCATCTTGAATCACCTCAAACTGTGGAGCTTTTCTTGAGGAACCTATGATGATGAATAAACAATTAACCATAAGCAATTAACATGTCGGAGGACAAAGAACACCAAGATTTTTTTTTGTGGAAACCCTATTGGGGAAAAACCATGGTGGATGTTAGTCCACAAGATCATACTCTATTAAAAGTATAAAGTAAAATAATAAGGATAATGCACATGCATTCAGGCTCATTTCATAATCCTCACTACTCAATTACAAATAGAAGACTCACTATCTTACAAAAAGATTCTGATTAAAACCATCCAAAAATTTGAACTGAGAGAATGGCTTTTGTCCAAGCCTGATTACAGTTCCCATTAGGCACAGTACTTCTGCATACTTCGCTCAACCTTGTACACACTTTCTCTTCAATGATATTCACATTTATGCACACAAGATCACTCAATGCATACTCAACACACTAACTACACTTCACACATTTCCATACTATCCAAACTATTGCTTCTTATATATCTTCCACACAAATTTCACCATAACAAAGTTGACCAGAGGAAAAGAATATAATTTCAATGTTGGCTGAAATTCATAATTAAATTTTCAATGCACACCCACCAAGGTTAGCCACAACATAGTGGGGATACACATTCACTTCTCCAAAACAAGAGTACTCCAATTAATCACACCTCAAATATCCACAATACACTAACATCAACATGTCAACTAAGAACAAGAAAAATGAACATGCGCAAGAAAATATTTCAATTGCGAGCTTCACCAGATCATGTGGACATACCGCAAGGATAGAGGATTAACTAGAGACATCTAAAAACATAAAGAAATGGTAGTGAGACATATGAGACAACCAAGATAGCCTGGAACATACAATCTTCACTCAAAAACTCTGACAGAGACTAGCAAAACACTATCAAACCAAAACATGGACACGAATTCATGTAGACCTCTAAAACTTCTAGTAGATGATCTAGACATACTCAACATTAAACCCTTTGATCCACAACAACTAACCTTTTACGTGCATAACGTAATGCCTTCATGACCTACACAATTCCACTTGGAACGTGGAATAAATTTACTTGTAATTTTCTCAATATCCTCGACATATACAACACTTAGAACATAAAATGCTAATAGTGTTGACATCAATGAAAACCACATATTAGGACCACATCACACCATCCAACAATTTCCCAAAAAATCTAACTAAAAATGATGAAATTGATGGATTGGTATAAACTCAAATGCCTATAGTGATAATGCTTGAAGTTATGGATCCATATTATGAAAAGGATGCCTCTATTTATAGAAGCCAAGGGTTGAAAAATGAAAGGATTTGATGAATGCGAGATAAAAAGGAGCCAATGAGAATGTTCCAAGTGTTACAATTCTATTAGAGGGAGGTGGAGCACATTTTTGCAAATGTGTGAGTGGAGGATGATGGAAGAGAAATAAATGAAACTGGTTGAGGATTTGAAAGGTTGTAAGAGAAATTAAATGAAATTGGTTGAGATTTGAGAGGATGTAAGAGAATTTATTGCAAATGTAAGATGTGATAGGTTTGTGAAAACATTTGGAGGGAAATTGAATGAGAGGTTGTTGAGAGGAATATTCTTTGTAATATTCCTTTGTGAGGGAAAATAGAGGAATTAAATAATTAATAGAAATTATTTTAATGTGCAACCTGGTTAGTTAATCATGGGTTGATTTAAATCTTGGGGAGTTAAAAGATGGAGGAATTAATAATGATGATTAGAAGGGTGATTTAGGATTTAATTAATCTAGAATTAGTTAATTGGAGTGGATCAGGAGATTGTGACTTTTGATTTGATTTATTTAATCAAATGAGAAGACTTAGGGGGATTTAATTAAATGATTTGATTTAATTAAATATGATGAAAATCAATTAGAAGAAGGGTGAATTAATCAATAAATGTAATTATTTGATTAATAGCTGAATTTTTGCATTTAACTAAATAATGTTGATTATTTAATTAATTGGTTAATTTGAGGTGCTTTTAGGAAGAAATGGTGTTAATTTATCAGAATCAGATGCATAGTATTAATCACGACTTTTTGAGTGTCTATATTTTGGCCCTCTTTGGATCAAGGTACATGCCTCATTGGTTCAAAGAATAACACCTCCATGATCAAAATTCAAAAAATCCTAATTTTTTAGATGCCCCACTATTGCCCTAGTGGAAAAAATTGCATTGCCCCCTCAAGAGATCTAGTGAAAATTTCAATTTTTGGGTCAATTTCATGATAAAGATTCAAGATCAATTCAGCTCAAAGGACTAGAAAGCTCAGATATCTGATGTAGACAAAATTGATGATGTATAGATAGTCATTGACCATGGGTATCCTCCCATATATTTTGATATAACACACAGATGCAATACTTGGATAGAACTAAGGTAGAAGAAAAAGACTAATGAATAGAAGAATGGGATGGATTAACCATTGATTTCAAGATTAATTTAGAAGTCCAACAAGTCTATGAGTTCTCAAGAATTTATTAGATATGATGAAGAGTTATGATGATTTTCTTATCCAAGGATTGGGACATGAATGACAAAACTTTCCTTATGTTTGATAAAACACATACATATGATGCATCAAGGTATGGACAACTAGGATAGTGGGGTATCTAGTGTGATGGAATTTGACTCTACAAATATATAGGAGTATTCATATTCACACCAAGCATACAAAACCTTATTAGTATGTACTTAAGATATTTTTAACATCTCAGACCAAAACATAGAAAGGAAAAACTTCCCAATGTAATCATCAACAAGGCATCCAAAACATTCTCCCTACAAACTAAACAAAATTAGCATGACCAAGGTTATATTACAAGAATATCCAACAAGCACAATAGATAAAAGATAATGATAAATGCCTCATTCCTTTCTCTCTGAATGGTTTTGATTAGATATCATTGAGAGGTCATTGAAATGATCACAATAAGATAAATCAAAATAAAAGATCAAGTAAACAAACAATCCAATGCTCTTCATACCTCTAGCCAAAGGGATGTTTTTTGTTTATGATTAATATCCAAAGTGATTACCAAAGATAATTCCCATTGTAGGAAGGATGCATCCTAGAACATTTTAGTGGATGGTGGCAAGTTGATAGGTTATTTTGAAAAGGCCATTGATATAACGTTGATTGACATATTTGTTAAAAAGATCAAGAGTTTGATTTTTCATTTAAAAGTTTGTTGTTTCAATTTTGATTTTGTGTTTGAAGTTTACTTTTTCCTATTGTTGTGGTTGTTTATTTTTGTATTACTAAAGGATGAAGGTGGCAATTGATTTATTATGGATGATTGATTATTTCAAGTGAAAGAAAAATGAGATAGATGGATTTTTTCAAATATTTGGATGTTTTTGATGTTTTTTGAAATGTTATGAGGCTATTTTTCATATTTTTAGTACAAATATTTTGATTTTCAATTTTTCAATTTTTTTTGTGTTTTATGAGATTTTGACCAAGAACCTAACCTAAGGACCTTTCCTAGGGGCTTCAGTAGTTGATCAAAGATAAGCCTTGCCTACATTATACACATAGAGACCATGTAATTCGACTGACACAAACTCATTTATTGATGGGAAATGAACAAATGGATTGTCATTTTAATGTGACAGACTCCTAAAGGATTGATCTAATTTGTCTCAGGGGCATGTCAATGATGGCCTTGCCTACGTTTAAGCTTAGAGACTCATAGTTCAACGTGGAAACTCTATTTTTAACTTTTTTATTTATTTTTGACATGTTTTCAAATTTTTGATATGTTTTGGATGTTTGTGGTTTTTTTGATTTTATGGATGTTTTTGGATTTTCTAATTTTAAGGAAGATTGCCATAATATTCATGAAACTAATCCAATGAAAATATAAGAACATTCCCCCAATGTGATGCGATAGACTACTCAAATATAGGTAGTAAAACTAACCTTAAGAATGTTCCAAGTAGTTATAGGGTGGAACATGATACAAACATAGGATCTAGCTATTATGTTGACACAAATGGGTGTTATAAGGATCAATGGAATGCAATGGATGAATGATACAAAAAAATCCATAGAGATCATGGTGGATGGAAAGTTCTTACTTACATGAGGCACCTGATTTCTAGGTTTTCACCATGGTACTTTCCCAAAGTGCCACCAAATTGGTTTTCACCAGAGGACAATTTTTTTTCTTTATTTTTTTCAATCCTTTATTTGATTTTTTTTTAATTTTTATATTTTTTGTTTTTTTTGTTTGGATTTATACCTTGTAAACTTAGGCATAAAACTTTTTGAGATGGAAGCTATTGATAGGCTCTTGCAAAGGCTCAACTTCAGGTGTAGATAACTAATATGCTCCTAATTTATAACTTGTAGTGATGAGGAAGGGCCCCAACTAGTTGGGTTCAAAATTTCCATTACTATCTAGCTTTGGTACATTCTTTTGATTTTATTTTAGCATGAACTTGTTGACCTGGAAGGACCAACTCTTGATCTTCTTATTATAACTCCTTTTGAGACTATTCTAATAGACCTATAGGTGGTTCAAAGCATCCATGCATCACTCATCCAATAGTTCTAGATCATTCAACTATAACACTCAATATTCTTCATCAGTAGTGAGATTTTGCAATGACATTCTTATGGATGGGAGCTTGATCTCAATAGGAAGGATGAATTTTGATCCATAGACTAGGGAGAAGGGTGTTGCAACTATAGGTGTACATATACTCATTTGGTAGGCCCATAAGGTGAGATTCAATTGTAGGTGCTAGTCACAACCAGAATCATTGAGTATCTTCTTAAGGATATTTAAGATGGTTTTATTAGAAGCCTCGTCTTGGTCGTTACTCTAGGGGTAGTATGGGGTGGAGAAGCGATGTTGGATATTGAATTTTTGGCATAGCTCTTGAACATCCTTGTTCTTGAAAGGTGTCCCATTATCTAAGATAAGGTCTTTTAGGACATCGTAATAACAAATGAGGTAGTTTAGGATGAATATGGAAATTTTCTTCCCTATGATGTAGGTCATGGGAATGGCTTTTACCCACTTTGTGAAGTACTCTATGGTGGTGATAATGAAATTGTGTCCATTGGATGAAGGGGGAATGATTTTTCTAATGAGATCAAGCCCCCATTATGAAAAGGGCCAAGGTGTTATAATCAGTTGGAGCTCTTGAGTTGGTGCATGGATGAGATCCACATGTTGTTGGCATTGTAAACATTTTTGGACATATTCATGGGCTTCCTTCTCCATCATAGGCTAGTAGTACCTAGTCCTCAACACTTTCTTGGCCAAGTTCATACCACTAGAATGCAAAGCACAAATACTATCGTGTACCTTAGTTAAAGTAGTTAAAGCTTCCTCAAGGTTAAGGCATCATAAGAGGGTTCCCTTGATACTCCTATGATAAAGGGTATCACCTAAGATGACAAAATGGGATGACTTCTTAATAAGGGTTCTCTTGAGGTTTAGGGTGATGTCGGTAGGGAAGACTCCTATTTTTAGGTATGTGTATATGTCATGGTGCCAAGGATTATCAAGACCAACAATTTCACACATGAACTCAGAATTTGGGACCTTGAAAGCTAGTACAAGAAGCAACTTTACTAGGAATTCATTTATATGGATGTTGCATGGGATATCCAGTAATGATTTGATTGTTACCTTAGCATCAACTGCTCTATTTCCCTTGGTATTTTCTTGAATGGGATGTCGATGAAGAATTCATTGAGGCTCTCCACCAGTTTCTTTTATGCAGTAAGCTTGTCATCCTTTGTTTGGTATTCGTCATTTAACTAGTTGATAATCAATTAAGAGTCTCTATAAACATTAAGGGCCATGATTTTCCACTGTACTACAATTTGGAGTCCTATGAATAGAGCCTTCTACTCAACAATATTGTTGGTGTAAGGAAAAGACAATTTATATGAATTCGGTATGAAATATCCTTGTGGTGTGATAATAAAGACTCCCACTCCTAACCCATGTTGTGTGTAGGACCCATAAAAATATACTATCTAATGATCTTATGCACTTAGACTAATGATTGACTCATCAAGAAATTTTGATACCAATGGGTTCTCTGAATATATAGGTGCTTCTGCTAGTTGATCTATAATTACCCATCCTTTGATGGATTTTTGTTCTGCATACTCAATGTCATATTTTGTCAATATCATAATTGAATTAGCCATTCATCTTGTGAGTGTTGCTTTAGAAAGTAAGTAATTGAAAGGATCTATTTTCACGATGAGTTTTATCTGATGAGCCAACATGTAGTACATGATTTTTTGTGTAGCAAACACAACTACTAGGCAATCCTTCTTAATGAATGTGTAATTCAGCTCACGTCCCACCATGGTTTTGATGATATAGTAAATGGCTCTCACTTTCTCTATTTCATCATGTTGAGCTAAGAGAGTTCCAAGGGTTGTTTTTGTTTCTGATATGTATAGTATTAATGGTTTGTTCTAGACTAGAGGCATGAGGACTGGTGGTGTCAACAAGTATTCTTTCATTTTGTTGAATGCCTGATCGTATTTCATGTCCCACTTGTATGCTACCCCCTATGAAGTAGATAAGAATATGGGATAGCCTTATCTTCCAACTATGCTATGAATCGATGAATGTATTGGAGCCTTCCATGCAAACCCTTTAATTGCTTCAATGTCTGTGGTGCTTCTATTTCAAGAATTGCTTTGAATTTTGTAGGGTCTATCTTGATTCCCCTCATTAATACACTAAACCCTAGAATTTTTCCTAATTGCACACCAAAGACACGTTTCTTAGGATTGAGTCTAACCTTGTATTCTTCTAGTCTATGTTTTGGCTAATATGTCATCCACATAGTTCTCTACAAATTTGTGGATCATGTCATGAAAAATCAAAGTCATAGCACTTTGGTATGTATCTCCTACATTCTTTAACCAAAATGGAATCATGTTCTAGTAGTAAGTCACCCATCGATAGGTAAAATTTGTCTAGGCTGATCATCTTTGACTATTGTAATGTAATTGTACCCTAAAAACCCATCCATCAATGATAGCATTTCATTCCCTACCATCATATCCACAATCATGTCTATATTTGGGAGAGGAAAATCATCATTAGGGCATGATTTGTTTAGATCCTTGCAGTTAATGTTGATACAGATTCCCACAATGGGCTTAGAAATGTCTACAATATTTGAAACCCACTCTAGATAATCAATTGGTCATATGAAGCCAATGTCAAGGAGTTTTTGCAATTCAAGTTTGACCAGTAATGCAATATATGGATACATCTTTATCAACTTCCATCTTACTAGTTTCACCTTTGAATAGATGGTTAGATGATTATCCATAACCTCTAGATCTAGGTTGGGCATGTTAGCATAGGTACATGCAAAATTTACCTTCATTTCTTTTAGAAATGCAACTAGAATTTCTTCTTCCTTAGTCAAAATTGACTTTGCATAGAAAGTGATGTGTGGTGTTTCTTGACTTCCTAGATTAATTGGGTTGCACTTTTCTACCAGTATTGCTTACTTTTCTTGATGAATAGCACTAAGGGGAATATTGAATCCTTCATCCTTTGGCACTTAGAGAGGTTTTCACCATCAGATACGTCCTTTATTTTTACTATTTTTGGGTCAAAAAGTGCCACAATATGGTTTTCACATAAAGACCTAGATATTACTCTTAGATTTTCTATTTTGTGACTAAGAGATTCAATCATTTCCCCATAGTATGCATGTGTGTCTAGTTCAATATCAAACCCTAATTTATGATCTCCTTATGGCAGAATGTCCCATAGTCGCATGAATTTTAAGAGAGCCGCATCATTTTTGAATGTATCTAAGATTGGTGGTCCTTGTTAGTCATAGTCTATCAGTTGGGGGTAGAAAAGATTAAGTTTAGTTGTTCATTTACTTGACTCAAAAGACATGGTAGTGATCATAAAAAAGAAAAAATCATCAAATAACATGGGTAAATCAGTGAGGGGATCTTCCTCACATATCTTGGTTATATCGAAGGTATAGTTATCTAGAGGTAAACCTATGGATACTAGTAACTGAAGAGGATCTTTAACTTTTTTAACAGGGGTACCTTTACCAAGAATAATGGGTTCTAATAGACCATTATCATTTTTCCTAAGCTTCTTATTTTTCTTATTGCCCCAACCATGCATTAATTGTAGTCAATCTGTTACCATCATCCATGTGAAGATTAGCTATGGGCCTCTCATCTTGATACAATAGGCTTGATACATCTTTCTCATCTGCTGCCTCTTTGATTAGGTCTCCACACTTTCAAAAAGTGGTGGGTTCTACTTTGAAGTTTTGGGATGTTATGTTTATTGGTTGTGGTGTCCCATGAGATCTAGGAAATTGAAATAACTCTCCTATCACAAAAGCACTCTTTTTCATTTTGTAATCTCCACACCCATTATCTTCGATTATAATCTTAGTATTTGGGATGTCCTAAATGGGAGGTTTCTTTGTCTTAGAAGTGCAGGCTAGGGTGGATGGGTCTATATAAGGAGATGTGGATCCCTCATCATTCTTTAGTACTTGAGGGATCTTGTAGTGCTTGGCCTCTAGATTTTTGTAATTTAATAGAATGGTTCAGGATCACCATTAACTGTGACTTCTTGATTTTGATAAGGGAATTTGACACATTGATGGAATGTGGATGCCACGACTTCCATCCCATGGATCCATGGGTACCCTAGGAGGATATTGTATGGGTGTTCAAGATCAAGGGATTGCCATGTAGTCTACATGATTGCTGGACCTACTTGAATAGGAAGTTGAATGGTGCCCAGAGATACCTGTTCTTGATCATAATAGGCCCTGATAGTGATACATTTTACTTTCTCAATTACATCTTAAGAGAATCCCAAATTATTTACCAACTTCAAAGTACAAATATTTAGACATGAACCTCCATCCACGAAGACTCTTTTGATTTTTTTCTTATGGACTAGGACTTCAAGATGGTGTGCATAGTTGTGAGATGGTTGGGTAGGAAGATCATGCTCTAAAAAAGTGAGGATATGTGGTCTAGTGATATGTTCAACCATAGCTTGGAATTGGTCAATGTCAAGATCTATGGGAATTGAAGATGCAACCAATGCTTTTTCCAAGATGTCCCTATGTGTGGGTGAGATTTTCAGTGACTCCATGATGGAGATTTGGGTGGGGGTTCTTTCCAATGGATCTAAGACATTTTAACCATTAGGGATAGATTTTGGATTGGCAATGGCTACCTTGGGTTAAGGTGAAGGTCTTGGAATGGTAATTTTGTCACCTCATGTGGTGACTCCACACTCGGCTTTGGATCCCTTGATGTTAACAATTGTGACCCATTCATCCAAGGACACAACAACATGGTCATAAATATGGTTTTCATTATTGTAGCTATTTCCTTTACCATTGTTTTTTCCTTTTTTATGATCTAGCGTCAGATTCATGTATATCTTGAGATCTTGATTTCACCCTAGTTGTTCAATGGCTATGGTCCTATTGTTAATGAGTTCTTGATCAAGTTTTTAAGTAGGATACAACTTATCGTTGTGTTTTCCTTTATCTTGTGAAATTCACAAAGATGCTTCTCGTTATACCATGGTGGTTTAACTTGAGGCTCTTGAAAATTTTCATAGACAGGTATTTTGATGATATTCTCTTGTACTAGTTGTTGCATGATAGATTTGATTAGTTCCTCAAGTGGTGTGTATTCTCATTTAGGTGGATACATGTTCCTTGGGTGTGGTCCCTTTTGATCATTTAAATTATTGACAGTTTGATTGGTTGGTTGTTATGATGATGGTTGATATGTGTGTTGTTTTTGGCATTGACTAGTGATTGTTGGTATGATTGTTGTTCCGTATTCTTCCTTGGGGAACTCATAATAAATTTGGCATCAATGACACCATCTTTAGTGACATTTTTTTTCTTTTCCCACATGTGAAGTTTTCCATTGTAACTGGTTGATGGTCGACTATCTTGATATGTGGGTGTGCCCCCTTGTGCTATAGGGGCTCTTTTGATGTTGATCACCTTGGGGATCAACAGTCATATGTTGTTATGCGTTTCATTTTAAAATGAAAGGACAAGGTCCCTTCAAGATTGGAGATTATAATACTTATTTTTTGTTCTTCTAGCATAGCCCACTTGCTCTTGTTGGTTTTGGATTACCATTGTTGCAAGAATGATGGGAATGTTTCTCACTTGGCTTGTTTTTGGCCAGATAATTCTTCCAAACTCACATCCATGCCTATGTTAAATGAGTAATTCTATATGAATAACTCCATAATTTCTTGAAAAAATTTAATTCTAAGGGGAAGGTAGGAGAACCATTCCATTGTTGGACCAGCCAAACTTTGAGGGAAGAGTCGCATAAGATAAGAATCATCATATGAAACTTCCATATAGTATACATGGAATTCCCTAATGTGATCTTTAGGATTTCCAGTCCCATGATATTTGTGAAATTTAGGTATCTCGAATCATTATGGGAATGGGACCATTGTAATTCTTCTGTCAAATGGGTGGGAACATAAATTTCCTTGTGATTTCATTGTCTTTCCTAATTGCATGTCTAGCACTTGTTATGAGAGTAGTTTAATTTCTGTGGACAAATCATTTTTTGGATTAGGTGGTGATATGTATGTGTTTTAGGGTGGTATGGTTGCTTGAGTGATGGGTGGGGTGAATTTTGTGTTCATGGGAGGCTACTGTAAGTTTTGTTTTGCCAAAAATGCTTGTTGATATGCCTACAGTTGTTGTGCCAATAATGCCTATTGTTGATCTTCTTACTATTGTACCAACAATGCTTGTTGTTGGGATTGTAGCTAAGCTACTTGTTGTTGTGCTTGGTATTGTTGCAAAGCTTTTTGATAAAACTATTGTTGTAACAAGTCTTGTGCTTGGATTTTTTGCACTTGATATTGAGCTTGTGCTTGAATTTGAACTTGTTGAGTGGCTTATGTAGCTTGGGAAGCCTGTACAACTTGTTTAGCTTATGTGGCTTGTGTAGCTTGCGTGGCTTGCACAGTTTGTGTGGCTTGTTGCTATTACAATAAACCTTGGGCTTGTTCTTGGGTAGCATGTCATGCTCATTATGTGGCTTGTTGTGCTTCTACTTGTTGTGTGGCATGTTGAGATTGGAATTCTTGAAGTTCCTTTTGATAGGCTTGTTGAGCTTCTTGCAATGTGATTCTATATTGATTCGCCATGTTTGGATTTGGTGGTAGAGGCGGAGGATTTAGAATGGTGTGGGATGGTGTGATGATATTTTGTTGAGATGGTTGCAGAGGTGCTTGTTGAGTGATGATAAGGGGTTGTGAGGTAGATGGTGTGGTTGATATGCTAGGTCCTTGGGATACCATATTTTGGGGTGTTATAGATGGTGTAGTGATTGATTGGGTTGCTTGGATTGATGCCACCTGGTTTTGCAATATTAGTGGCATGCTCGAAGGATTTGGTATGTTGACTTGACTCACAATTAGAGGTTTGTTTTGAATTTATTGATTTTGGATTGGTATGTTGGGTAAAGGGGGTTTCCCTAAACCTTGGATTGGTGTGGATGTTGATGTTAGAGGGAAAAATGGTGGGAATATTGTTAGTGTGTTTCCTTGAAAAGTGATGATGATGCATTAAAATTTCCCATCTTTTTGAATAAATCTACTTGTCCTTGTGATACCATGGGGAGAGAAACTTTTGAATCAAGATAATAGGTTGGTGATGTGGACAAGGTGGATGAATTGTTGGTGTCATGGAAAATGAGTGGGACATATGGATGCTTTGGGTCTTGTGAGATGATATTTGGTAGACCCAAGATGGTGTTTACATCCAAGTTTTGGTTATTTACAAGGGATGTGTTTGAAGATATTGGAGCAATGAACTCCCCTTGGTAATCATGGGTTGACTTGGAGCATGAGATGATGAGGGTTGTATGATGAGTTGGATGATGTTTTTGAAGGAAGGTGTTAATGATACTCATGGAATATTCCCAAGAGGTTGTTGCACAATAGTGATCACATCATAATCAAAAGAGAGTTTATCCCCTTCCTTTTCTAATGCTAACATGTATTGTGTAGGATTGAGTCTCATCATTGTGTTGAAAATTTTGTGGTTTTTAGGATTTTGGAAAAACTCAATTATTTCATCTTGGGACATCCCTTAGTAAGACATCCTCTACTTGGAAACCTCCCTCTTGAAGATCTTGTCTTAGTTGAGGGGGGTTAAGTTCAGATGCAGTCTAACTCAAGTCACTTGAAGTGGATGTTTATTTGTTTTGTTCCATGTTCTTCTTGTGTTGAGATCTAATTTGGACCATAAAATAAGGATCAACTTTCTAGAATATCAGAGGTAAACCTCTAACTCCTTGGGTTGGTCTAAACATTAGGTATAAAAAAGAAAATCTAGGATGTCTAAGGATCGAGTGATTGGTGATGAGATAAATGAAGGATGAATGATGTGGATGTTTGAACTTTTAAGACCCTTGGAGGAATACTAGACTTTAGGATTTTTCTGGATTTTGTGATTTGGATTGTGTTTAATATTTTATTTATTTAGATAATGGACTTATAAACCCTAAGATGTTAGATGTTATCTTGGAATAAACTTGTCTACAAGGATGCTAATTTAACTATATGTACGAGGAAGGATTCATCCACACACACTTAGTCAGACAAGCTGATTTTGATTTTGATTTGAATGATTTACCGAAGAATTCTAGTATGAATGATTTTTTCCAAGGTTGTAAAAGATGTTTGTGAGATGGGATTTGATTTATGGTATGACAATTGAAGGTGTTGATTTTGATCCTAGATGTACCTAGAGAGACTTTTGTTTACAAGACCTAGGTATTGAAGAACATGCAATACTTCTGAAACTTTCAACCCTACAATGTGAGATACTCAAAAAGTTGGAAGAGGCCTAGATTTTGACAATAATAGAATGAGTACAATTTTGGGTTATCCTTTGAAGCATGTTTGTAAATGTTATAGAGCAATCTATCGCTAACTTCATAAAGTATTGAAAGATGTTTCTTAAGAGATCATGGACTAAGATGCTTATGACAATGGATAGACTTTGGTTTTGGGATTTTGACTTTGCAAGAGATCATTAGAAAAAAAAACAATTGTGGGGTTCAATTTTCTTTTATCTTTGCTTAATGGGTACTTTTTACCATGTCAACACTTTCTTGCTTAGCTTTTCAAATTTAATGTCTATGTCTCCACTCCTTTTCATTCCATAAGGTCGATTATGTGAAAATAAAGGAATCAAAGGCACCATTTTCCTAAGTTGACTTTGGAGAGAACAAATTGAGATATGGGCCCAAATACTTAGAATCCTATAATGATAGAATCCCTAGGGACAACCAGTAATATGTGGACTCTTTCAAAGATATTTGTTCTTCCAAAGGATTTGAAGTTTCAATGACTTGTTGAATGTGTGCTTCAAATTTTTAGATCCAAGAAAAGTGTTTAGTTGACTCACAAATTGAACAAAACTAGGATAGAAAGGGCAACATTTGTTGAGTCCCCACTTGGATTTCTCCAAACACTGAGACAAAACGAACAACTAGAGATTTGGTGACACTGGCTCCCCCTTTCTTGACACACACTTCTCGAGGCCACCAAATCTCAAAATCCTTAAAATCTAGAGATTAAAAGGATTTATTTTGTTTCTACTTTGAATAGTACAAATGTGGGGTGGCTTTAGAATGACCATTCTTGCACCAACAAATAGTAAGTATTTTGGCTTCTATACAAATTGGTTCTTAATTAGTGTAATCAGGGACATGGCACCTTGCGAGTGCCCAAAAAGCCACTAAAGTCTTTAATAAATCCTTCTACATGATCTTATAATTTTTATAGTAGTACCCCATTCTAAAAGACACTATATAGCTATGGCCTACATACCATGAGGACTTGATAGTATAGTTTAATCCATTTATATACCGACCAGAGTGAAAAATTGGTTGGAGTTTCCTTTGAATTGTTCTTAGGAAGGCCCCTCTAAAGGTAACAAAAGTGAGGGAGTACACATGTAGTTTGACCACCCAGTTCACGTAAAGTGCAAGGAAGTAGCACACACAATGTCTCTTTCTCACACTAGCATGATTTGTTTAATTTTTAAACTCAAACTTGAAATGTGTAGGTAATTTTTTATACAAACAGTGTCACTAGAATGATTTTGATTCTCAAGATCACTCTGAAGCATGAGAGAAGTGCATATGCATTCAAATGACATAAGTTGTAAAAATATTACAAGACAAAGAAAACAATTTTTTTTTAATCCTTAAAGAAATGTTGAGTTCTCTTTAGAGTACCAAAACCAAGTATGAAGTTGTTTGTTCAATTTTAACCCAAAATCCAAATTCTAGTAAATTTCTAAGGTTCAATTTTAACCAAATTTGACAAAGATTGAGTTGTTTATAAATTTTATGTCCAAAATAAATCTAGTTGGTCCTAGAATAGGAAATAAAATGTAGAATTGGATAGCCTAAACTATTACAATGAGCATTAAGAAATTATTTTAATTCTCCAACTTAGTTTTCCTCCCTTTCCTGAAAAGGTGATGCTCTACAACAAAAGTGACACACTACAACTAGGAAATGTAGTGGTGAAAAAAATGTGGTACTCTAGTGATAAGAAAAGGTGGGACTATGTGGAGGACAGAGATAGTGAATGAAGAAAAATTTCATAAGCAACGCTCTGTGGATGAAAAGTAAAGAAAAAATACATAAGGGTCAAAGGCAACATTGAAGCATATGTAACACAACAGAGGTGAGAAAATGTGGTGTGACAAAGCAAAGGCGGTGCTATTTCTGAAATAAACACTCTGGAAGTTCACCAAAGTGACATTGTAGGAAAATACAATGTTGTATGTTGCAAGGGTGGCATTGCTCCCCTTTAGCTGCAAAAAAACATAAAATTTTAAGAAAAATTTGAAAAAATAAAATGGTTAACCCTCCTTCTAGCACCAAAATGTGAACACGAAACCTATGCAAGCTAACATAAGATCAAAAAAAAATTGTTAAACATGTTAGAAAGATCAATCTAGTGCTCCCTATAAAATTCTTGGAAGAACAAAGATGAAAACATGAAGATAAAACATAAAACACAAGAAGAAAGCATGTAATCAACTAAGTTAACGAAACCTCAATCCCATAGGGGAATTGATTCTCCTTTGATGTGGAAAGAAGTCCTTTCCTAATCCTAATTGATAAGCTTGATATTGAATATGATTCCAAGTGTGGAAATGATGCTAAATGGTGATAATCTAACTAAAAATGAGGAAAGTGGTGGATTTCTATGAACTCAATTGCCTATAGTGATAATGCTTGATTGTCGATCCATATTATGAAAAGGATGCCTCTATTTATATAAGGGAAGGGTTCAAGAATGAGAGTATTTGATGAATGTGGGATAAAATGGGAGCCAATGAGAATGTTCCAAGTGTCATGATTCTATTGGAGGAAGGCAGAGCTCATTTTGGGAAATGTGTGAGAGAAGGAGGATGGAAGAGAAATAAATGAAATCAGTTGAGGATTTGAAAGGTTGTAAGAGGAATTAAATAAAATTGAGTGACATTTTAGAGGATGTAAGAGAATTTATTGTAAATTTGAGAGGATGTGATAGGTTTTTTAAAACCTTTGGAGGGAACTTGAATGAGAGGTTGTTGAGAGGAATATTCTTTGGAATATTCCTTTGTGAGGGAAAAATGAGGAATTAAATAATTAATAGAAGCTATTTTCATGTGCAACCTGGTTAGTTAATCATGGGTTGATTTAACTCTTGGGGAGTTAAAAGTTGGAGGAATTAATAATGATGATTAGGAGGTTGATTTAGGATTTAATTAATCTAGAATTAATTAATTGGAGTGGATTAGGATATTGTGACATTTGATTTGATTTATTTAATCAAATGAGAAGACTTAGGGGTATTTAATTAAATGATTTGATTTAAGTAAATATGATGAAAATTAGTTAGAAGATGGGTAAATTAATTAATAAATTTAATTATTTGACTAATAGCTAAATTTGTTGCATTTAACTAAAAAATGTTGATTATTTAATTAATTATTTAATTTGATGTGCTTTTAGGAAGAAATGGTGTTAATTTATCAAAATCAGATGCATAGTATTAATCACGAATTTTTAAGTTTCTACACCTAACAATCTCCAAGGCCTCAATCCTAACAATCCTACTAGTCTAGGTATGCAACAATGTCCTCTTCATCTACAAGGAATGAACACCCCACAAGGTCCAACCCCTATACCATATGCACCACCTTTCCCACCAAATCAATTGGGTTAGTTTTCAAGGAATACTAGGGGAAATGTTAATAATCCTTTTGCTACACTACCTCCACTTCTTGGTTCCACAGACACCTCAAAGCTACTGCCACCTTTGTTCACATCCCAACATCAGCCTCAAGGAAATATCTTAAGCTTGTATCAACCCCAAGGTAATGCAAAAAAAATACCATCACAACCATAATACCAACAAGTGACCTTACATTAAGCTGAGGGTAACCCATCACAACCCCCACATTAGCCTCAAGCTAACCCACAACAAACTCCAATTTCATCACAACATCAACAACCACCCCGTCACCAACAACAAGGTAATTTGTCACAACCTCCTCATCTATCATAGGTCCCTCCTTACCAACAAATACCTTCTTATCAACCACCACCTCACTAATCCCAAATCCCATCTTGACCTCCTCAAAAACAACCACTGTCCTACCAACAACCCCCTCAACATTCACAAATCCCCACATAATCACAACAACACTCCCAACAAATTCTAAACAACCCTCCTTCTAAGTACCTATATCATCCTCAAAGCACCTATTATTTGCAAGCCCTTACATCCAATCCTAATCCCAATTATTATTACTATAGTCAACAAAAATCCCAACAACAACCATCTAACATGAATCCCAAACAATCACAACAAAACATGTACTACCAGCAATCCAATCCACAATAGCCTCCATATGTTTCCTAACAAAAATACACATACAACTACCAATCCAATCCATATTACTCCCAACCACCACCATCATATCAGTAGGGTGCCTCTTCCTCATATTACCAAACCCCACCATCATACCAACAGGCTTATTCCAATGCTCAATCCATGTATCCCAATCAATTTCAACAAGTCCCTTCATATCTAGCTCTACCATCATATGGTTAGTCCATTCCACCTCCACCTCCATCACATCAACAATATCCCCTATACGATCAATCCAATCCAATAGGTCCTTCCTCCTTGAAACCTATCAATAAAGAGTGGGAAGAGATAAAAGTCACCCTAAAAGACTTTCTAATAAGGACATCCAAGAAGTCCTTCAAATTTGAGGAGATTCTCCCTTACCCATTTGATCCTTCCATTTCACTCATCCCTTTTCCTAAACATTTCGAAATGCCAAAATCTAATAAATACATGGGAAGAGAAGATACTAGAAACCATTTGTAGGAATTTTACACACATTTTTTAGGAGATCATGCATAATGACAACTACCTTCTGCAATTTTTCCCGAGGATACTAATGGGGCAAGCTCTAGACTAGTTCATGGGTCTTTCAAAGGGGTTTGTTTTGTCTTTTACATATTTGTCAAAAAAAATTGTGGCACACTTCTCCTTCAATCTAGAGAACAACATTGATACCTTAGATCTCCTAATAGATAGCCAATGTGAGGGAGAAACATTTGCAAGTTACCTGCAGAGGTGGTAAGCCTTAGCTAGTTGACTAAAATCCCATCTTAATGAGAAAGATTTGGTAACCATCTTTGTTTCCAATTCCCACCTTGAACTGGCTCATAATCTATTCCTCCATTGTGTTACCACTTTTGAAAAGGTTATTGAGAAGGGCACTACTATCGGGAGGGTCACCATCACTAAGGGAAAAGTCAAGATCTTTAACAAAGATAAAGATAAATCATTTGGAGATAAATCATGCTACTGGAACATAAAAAAAATGTCTTCAATGACATTGTAACTGATACCAAACATATCCAAGTATCTAACACTTCAAAAAGATTGCAATATGTCCCCAATCCATAATCAGTTTCTAATGTCATATTTGTACGACATGGTACACCCCATCCTCCTCTATAGTCTAATGAATAAAATCAATGAAATAACAAATTCTCATTCACTCCCTTGGGAGAACCTTTGGATTTTTTTTTCAAGAGGCTACTTCAAGCAAATTATTCTATCACTTATCCTATGAAAAATCCTTTTGATGAGTCAAAGCCCTAACCCACCTGGTATAGAGAGAACAAGTATTGTGATTATCAGAAGATCAAAGTTCACTCCACCAATAAATTTCAAAGACTTGAAACTTATGTCCAAGATCTCATAGATCAAGGTGATACCGTAGTGGATGAAAATCAAGCTACATTATTCAATGCTCAATTATAGATTTATCAAAATTCCTTCCCTAAGCATAATTAGTGTCCCAATACCTAAAATTCTAATCCCAAGCCTAACAACAACATCCAAAATAATAGCATGAATAATGTTAGCTATAAGAATGTACCCTATAACTATGATGTCATTGCTATGTGCATTACTCAAGCAGAGCCATCAGTGTCTATGATTCATGTCAAAGGAAAAGACCCTCAATTTTCTATTACCACATGTTGTACTCATATATTAGTTCTTGGGGCTTTCACTTCATCTCATCCAACTTGTCTGAGCTCACAATACAATATCCTTGAACATCTTGGTAAGACCCCATCCCAAATATCCATTATGGATTTGCTTAAGTCTTCTCCAATCCACCAAAAAATCCTTACAAAATATTTTTAGGATACCCATGTGCCCAATAATATTGATCCTACCTAGTTTCAAGCCTTATTAAGACATGGTTCATTCACTTATCATCTAGGATTCAATCAAAATGACTATTCATGTAGATCTTCAACCCTTTGAGTATTTTTCATGCTTTAGAATCTTCCTTCCCACATTCCCAATGCTATCTAGGTGTCAAAGTGGGGGCACCTCAAGCATCACCTTCCAATCCATATTCTACATCTCAATCCACCATTACCAAGGTCTAGATCATTGATAAAGGTTGTGGAGTGTAGACACAGATTTTGGTACCCTTAAACTCTCTTGAACTTCTAGGGTTTTTTGCCTAAAAGGAGAAAGGTGTGCCAAAATGGGCAATGTCTAAACTCAATATTGATGCAATAATGGATAGAATGTGTCTAAATGCAATGTATAAATGTAAAAAATTGAAAAAGGAAATGAATTATTAATGTAAAACCTATGGAATGCAAGATGTTTGAAAACACATTATGATATGCAAAAAGACCTAGAAAATGACTTAGAAATGAAAGTAAAACAAAATAGAAATCTATAAAATTAAATGTGTGCACCTAGGAACTTGCTAGATATTGGAAATGACTTTGAATTCTAAAAATGTTCATTTTTAGAACCGATGGGACTCATTCGCCATTCTGGGCCAATTAGTCCCAAATGTGGGAAACTGTTTTGGATATCGTTTCAGATGATCCAAAAATGTAGAAAAAAAATTTTATTCCTAGTAGTGGGAGTCATTTTCCACTAATGGAACTTTTGAATTTTTTAAAATTCAAGAGGAAATAGAATCCCTGTAACGCCCCGTCGTGTGAACCCCAAAGGACAACAACACAATAAATACCGCACAATTTTTTTTAATGCACATAACATACATGTAATACACATTAAGTCATAACATGAATTTCATTTAAGTAAACTCACTAACACAAACATCCTTTGGGGTACACGAAGAGTCATTACGCAACTTAGATCCATACAACATCAATAAAGAATAGAATCCAAAGATATAAAGTAAACAATAACAAATATAACACATACATGATGATCAATGATAAGAAACCATCTGAATACGCAAATACATCATATGCATGATCATCCTAACACATTGAATAACAACTACCATGGTCAATATCCACACCAAGTTTAACATTTCATTACAGTACAATGTTTAAGAAGTACAAGGATACAAGAGTGTTCCAAATATAAGTGAAACCATCACCAGATAGCATGATACAAATGAACAAATGAATACAAAGTATCATAACTGGCTCCAAGACAGATACAACTCTGGAGTTGCTGCAACAACACCAATCCGCACCTCTCAATCCTTGACTGGGAACCCAATGGGGTGCTTGGCACGCTCCACCCGACCATGTGAGTTCGAAGACCCACCCCCCGTGCTAGGAGCTAACAAGAAAGAGACCCCAACCAAGAACATCCAATAGGGAACCACAAAACTCAACGTCATACAAAAGTATCATAACACTCAGGAAATTACAATGACATAATCAACCACATCCAAGAGTCATAAATCTCATCACATAAATCAAAGCAATAACTAGCAAACAAATAACCAAAGGATGATCATTAACCGACTCAATAACATCATATCATAGTACCATAAGAGTACAAGGTCGAGACCCAATTTAACAACAAGATTACACAAGACCAAAGAATACACCGAAGATCAAAATAGGGTAAAACCATAAATCAATTTAAAACAACTATGATCCATCAATTCAAGACAAAGACCCACTTCCAGAGGATTTCCAAAGAAACAACATAAGAAGGAGTGTTAGAGGAGAGTGTCATCGCATGGCTTAACATGGATTATCCAGGCTACCACTAACGCAAGGTGCCACCTCCGTCTACTGACGAATTATCCAGGCAACTCGAGCGCTAGGAGCCGCCTCCATCTATGGTTATCCAGGCTTCCTATCTCAAGGTACCGCTCCATAGGGTTGCTCATGCGGAACCGTTAACCTTTCATGAAGACAAGGCAACGATCTTGCCAACCACGGCCTTCTCAATCCCCTTTAGTCTGTGGTAGCACTCAAAGGCGGATGAGGCATCAATTATCTTTTTAATGTGATTCTACCCACCCCCTAGTTAATTATTTAAATTATCACTTATTAATTTCACTCTAACGAGGGCTATCCTGGCGCCCCTTTGTGCGCCGACCACCCACTTAGAGCCACTCCCACTCTAGACACTCAAAACATAAAAACCAAATCCAAGGGTTGTACAACATAACAAGTACATTAGATCACAACAGAAAAGCATGCAAGGCATTACCCATCTTGCCATAAATACATAATCAAAATCTCAACGATTCATGTACAACCCTTTCAAAAACATGAAACCAAAACACTTGCCACAACAAGGGCACATAAAAGGAGGAACATTAACCAATAGTAAAATAAACCTCTAGAAGATTCTCATAAAGTTACACTAGGGTTTCCCCATGAAATCTGACAACCATAAAAGCAAAACCTTGAAAAACTATTTTCAATTCAAATTTGATGAGAGAATACATCAAAATAAGATCAACAATTCCCTTAAACAACATCAACAACTTCGATAGGAACTAAATCAAAAATTCAAAAAGATCAACTATCCACAACTCATAAACAAAACACGAGTTCCCAATTACATTGCAACACAACTTAAATGACAAAAGATTCCCTGAATCAAAATTAATCTCCAAGGGTATTCACACCAACACGGAAACATCCAAATCAATCCTTCAACAACAGAGGTAAAAGCATGCAACCAGGCATCCAAGGGAGACCTCAATTTCCTCCTCACAAGATACCCATACAGATGGTAAACAAATGAACTTTGATAAAATTCAACCAACATGATAACAATATAATTAAATGTTTCAACAATATAATAAAAGTGGGAAAATTGCATACAACAAGAAGCATAAACTTATCACAACCAAGCATCACATTTGTATCCAAAATACTCCACCACAAAATCAAATATGAACTCAATGATCAAGATCACCTAAGGAAACTAAACAACTCAAGAGATATATATTGAAACAAATTCATCATAACAATCCTCAAATACGGGGATACACTTAATGAATAATAATAATAAACACACAAACACTTTCTATCCATCCGCAAGGACCAAAATCTAATCACAACTTAATGACACAAAAGAGCTCCATCCATAAACAAAACTCAAATAAAATAAAAATAAATAATCATCTACAAATCAACTAGTTCAAACCATCAAATCAATCATGATACAAGTAAGCATCCATATAGAGAATCTACGAAAAAGAGAATAAGGAGATAGTCATCTTTTAGAAAATCATCTAATTAACATAATCCCTACATCCATCCAAAAATAAACAGTCAACTCTACAACCATCTACTCTCCTAATTACCAAAATAAAACTATCTTAACCAAGCAATTTTCTTATTTTCAACATATCCCTATCTCCTTCATAAACTTATAAATATAAAACAATCACACTAATATTCACGTCACACAATTACATGAATGAATGTTTATACAAAAATGTTCATTTCACATAACGATTCCTGGGTCTTAAAAATAATATGAAAAATTCCATTAGCCAAACATAAAAGCATGCAAGGAGAAAGATATTAAGATAACATTTATTTAATTCTAAAACTAACAGAAATATAAACGAATTAAAAGATATCACGAAATTAGTACTATAAAAATTAAATTACCAAATAAGAGAACATATAAGAAAAGGTCAATATATACTCCATATTTTAAATTTTCCATATTAATTATTCTCAAATTTACTCTTCTACCTTATTATCACTTACTAAAATGACAAACTTAAGAAACTTCTCAAATAACTAACATAACTCTATAACTTAACCACATAACTTATTTAGTTAGGTTCGTTAAACAGTGTTTCAAGGATTTGTAAAAGTACTTATTCTAAGTAACTAACTATCTTTAGAAATATTAAGAGTTTAACAAAGAAAGTATAAACATGGAAACGAAACCTATATGAAATAATCTAACATTACATTCCTAGACTTTTTGATCAACTAAACATACTTAGACTCCTATAATTGAACTCATAAAGGAGGCTCACATAAATTTCCTAGACCAACCAAAGAAAATCATTCCATCAACATGAAGTTTAAAGAGACTAAAGAAGAATTACAAAATGATACTCATTTAATGCATATCTACTAGATTTATAAATACATATATTTACAAAGCTTGATTATGTAAGGCAATCTAATATTATAATGTAAGGGTTTAATTTATTTTAAACTCTCCACATAGGATCTTTTTATTAAATGCAGTTTATTCTTTTGAAGTTGCCCTCAATTCCTAAGACATATCTTACAATAAACTATAGATGCATATACATATATACATCTATCCCTATAAATATAACTTCAAAATGTTGTTTACAAAACAACAAAATAGATATATATAAAAGTATCAATATCAACATAGAAATATATATATATAATTTCGTATACACCTAAGTCTATTTGCATCTGACTCATTAACTTGAATGGAAGCTTGTGAAAGAGTTTTCATCTCTTACTGAAGAATGTTAAATATGTAAAAATCTTTAAAAAATCAATTTCTAACTAAGAGTCTAAATACTCCTCATAGATTGAATACCATCCATAAACCATAATCAACAAATTAAATTCCTACTGCCCAAGAAAGGTGGCCAGGGGTGGTTCAAATGAAGTGGATATTGATGCGAGCTAGAGGAAAAGGAAAGATACTCTATGGAGATGGAAAGAACGCCATAAAATGGTACATGCTTTATAAGGGAGAGACAGGTCACCCACGCAAAATAGAAGATCTATGCTGTGCTGAAGGAATTGGCTTGGTGACATTATCAGATTCTAGACTTTTACTTAATGCCTATGCTGCATCTAAATTCATCTCCAAGATTGAGATGATTGTAGATGTGACAGGTAGTCAAAGAAATCGGGGAGGTTGTTTAAATCTATGCACCTTACCATGCTCAAGCGCCACTGTGACAGGTTAACAATGAACCAGAGAGATTATTTAAATTTCTACACCGTGCAAGTCTAAAAGTTGCAGCTGTTACAGTTTGCCAATGGTTTCAGGGGGACTGTTTAATCTCAGCTCCAATGCCGCCACAACAATAGGTTGCCAAGTATATTAGATAGTGACTATTGGAATTTGGAATACCGCCATCTACTTGCATTGTTATCAAATCCAAAATGTTATTCACTAGTTTGAAAGGAAGGAGAAAGGTGAGGTGCAAATACGTGGCTTGAGAGGAGGAGAAACAATGAGAAACTTTTTCTGTTTTGAACTAGGAAAATTTATGTTTGGCGGTGAGTTTCCAGAGACACGCTCAAGTTGATGTTTGGAAATTAAGCTTCACCACGACCAATGGAAATTCTCTATTTTATGACAATATCTTATTTTCAAAAGCTGCAACTGTGATAGATTGCCAGAGGAATCAAACATGTCATTTAAACTTTTAAACTTCCTATTATGTTCCAGTACGCGGCTGGGACAACAAGTACATAGGGAAAGGAGGCAAAAAAGATTAGAAGGATGTTGGGCTGTGTTGGCTCTAGTTCCAAATGCCACCCTCTCATGAAATCTTATTCATGCATAAAGAAATCTGGCACGATCTTAACATAGTAAAGGTGATAAAGATGTTGCTAACCACTGCCCAGGGCATAAGAAAAGGAAAGACCAAAGACAAGAGTTTTTTTATTGCCCTACATTAGGCTTAGAAAAGATTCCATATGTTTGGAGATCTAGCAAAATAAGAGAAGCTCTATGGTTTTAAAGTAACAAGGGTCATATCATGTCTGCTAATGCCTCTATTTAGAGAGTAAGAGTGAATTAAAGATCTACACCTATACCACACTGATAATAGGAGGGAGACATCTTTATAATGTCAAGGTAGCCGCGGTAACCCCCAACTTAGTTGGAAGAAAACACAACAGACCAAACATCGAGCTTGCACCAAATCGGTGTGTACATATAAAAAAAACATGTAAGTATCAGTTTCTTTTAATAATATCCTTCATCATGCAATTACATATTGAGTAGATCACGCTCATAAGGGCATTTGATTTAAATCAATAGAAATCTTGCATCAAAAATCTAAATCGATGGAGGACCAAGGCTTGCACGGTATAATTTGAATTCTTGAATCACAATCTATGACCTATCAAAATCCAGTGTAGATGGGTGTGAACTTGTATAATATGTAAGATTCAATGAGCGTAGAATACACATACCTGAGAATAAAATGTATTGAGGAAATGTTAGGGCCGAATATGTAGCGACTCAAGTCTGCGCATTGAGTCCAACTTCTCTCCTTTTGTCCACTGCTTTACCAGGAGCATCCATTCCACCGTCATCATTTAAAGAGAAGGTTTTTTTTTAAGCGTGCATCCCTCATCCCCCAGGGTTTACAGTGACCCTCTATCTAAAAGAAAAAGATGCCCCTCCAATTTTCTAACTGAATAACTGAATCTTGAAATTGAAACCATTTTTTTTTTTTTGCATGTTTACTATTTGTTTCACACAGAAATAATAATAAAAATCTTATTTTTATTGCATATGAAGTATTTTATCCGCCGAAAATAATAATAAGGAAGTCATTTAATTTTGTTTATTGTACTATTTTCATTACTTCCGCAATCATTTATTTATTTATTTATTTAATTATAATATTCAAGTTTGATTTATTTAATTCATTTTAACCATTAATAATATTTTATTTAATCAAAGAAATAACAATAAAACAATTTAAAAACAAACGATACCCTACCTCCCACAAATGAAAACAATATGACGATATCACAGACAGAGGGACACTACAAGCCCTCAGTTTGCACTTCGGTTCCTGACAGGTTCCACCTCTGAAACCCTAATTTTTGACACTATAAGTGACTTTTAGTGCATATTTTGACCTAGTCAACTAGGAGATGTCTTCAATAACTTTGCAACCTATTCTTCAATTATTTCCAATCTCTCAATGTACCTAAATCTGAATGCACAAGAAAATACAGAGAAATGTTGGATGTTAGAGGGTGGGGGTTTTCCTTGGTCAAACCCCTTTTTAGGTAATTAAACCAAAATGAAGAAACAATGTAATGATGTATGAAATAATGGAGTTAGAGACTTTCCATGATGATAGATCTTGATTTTTTGTAGCAATAGATGAACAATCTGCCCTTGAATGTTTGAAAAATCCTATCTTGATGACATAGAATGCAAAAACCCTAACTTGCTTAAATTAAGAACTTGATGAATGATGAATAATTGATGAATGAGTTATGAATAAGGGTTTAGAGGCTTTTATTATAGGAAATACACCTCATTTACCCACTAATTTGATCCCCAAGGATGACATGGAGAAAAATTAAACTTAAAGCCTAATTTTTTCTTGCTCGAACCTTGAAAATAGCTCAAATGAGACTCATTCACCATCAAGGGTGAATGGGTCCCACCTAGATGGGATTAATTCACCCGTAATGGAGAATGGGTCCCACAGGGGCTCTTTTACCAATTGGAAAGTTGGGAAATAAGAAAATTAGGCTTCTATGTTGTTCTAGTCGAGTATTTGATCAATTTATGCCTTAGGATGCACAATATGGGGTCATAGGGGCCTATTGATGATGATATAAAGGGTGGATAAGCCCAAGGAAACAAAGTTCAATGTGAAAGTGTGATTAAGTACACTTTATAACATTAAAATAGGGTCCACTTAGCCTAGAAAGGAACAACATCCAATGTGAATGTGTAAAACACATTACAACACTAGATTGAAGTCAAGTTTAATTTTCAAGCCTTCTATATTGATGTGATAATGTAATTAAATACATTTTACATTTTTAAAAAGTCTAGAAAGTTGTGAAATTATTTGACAACACTTTATAACTCTTTTACAAGACATCAATAAATGCATTTATTAATTTTGCAAGTGTCCAGGACATATTGTGGACATGTAAAATAGTCACAACACTAATGAAGGCCTCATTAAGTCCAATTTGTCATGAATTAATCCCAAATCAAGCAAGAAAAAATGGATAATTATTTTGTGTCCACATTTAGCTCCCACTTTAGTGAGAGGATGAACTTGTGTGTGTATGAAAATATTATCAATTTAAATCAATAACAACACAATCAATAAAACATTAAATCAAAGAAACCAAAAGAAAAACAAAAATAAGCAAACTGTTAGTGGTCGTTTCTTCGAATTCGTCTTATTGTCCTCTATCTCCAGCGTTTCGTCTTTGCTCAAGTTGCTCTCAGATCTGGAATGCCAAGCTCAACGAAGTAGGCTACTGAAGAATGAGATATAAATGAAATGCATACTATACTAAGAATGCAAGATTTTGAAAGTTGATTTTGGAGGAATGTTGGTTGCTCAATTCTGCAGCATAACAATGTGATAAAGGTTTGAAGGAGAATGATGGATGAAAGATAAAATATTTGAAGAATAATTTTGACAGAGTGAGGACACTAAAGAATCAACCCCCTAAATGAATTGTGAGAGGTTGTATTTATAGAGTTTTCAAAAGCTTCTAATTGGCTGTCTCGATTAACGGTTGTGATAATTCCTGGCAGATCGAATGGCTGAAGAAGGATGAAACTGAAGAGAAAATAGAAGAAAACCTGAAAACAAGATTTTTCTATTTTTACGAAAGAGAAGAAGATAAGAAGATAAGAAATCATCTTTCTTTAAAAGAATAAAAGAAAGATTTAAAAGCTGATAAATAATGAATTAAAAATTCAATTATTTATTTGTGGATGAAATTCAGCTTTTTTTTAATTAAATAAAATATTTAATTAAGCTTTTAAAAGCAGAAGAAAGTTTGTGATAAGAAGAAAGCTTTAATCAGGATTTTTGAAAAAAGCAAAAGATTTCATATTTAAATAAAATATTTAATTATGATATGAGAAGATTTCAGAAGATAATAAAATATCTAGTTGTGATTTAGAAAGAAAGCACAAGATCCTTTAATTAAATAAAGTTTATTTAATTAAATCACTTTTATGAAATTAATTAAATGAAACATTTAATTAATTAGAAGAAGAATTTTAAAATAGAAGAAAGATAAATATTTAAACTTAATTAAATCAAAAGATTTAATTTAAATTTAAACAATGATAATTAATTTAAATAAATAAAATGTATTTATTTAATTAATTAAGTGGACATATGAAAATAATTAAATTAAATAAATTTATTTAAACATGAAGAAAGAATAAGATGAATGAACAATACAATTAAATTAATTAAATTTAATCATATGTAGAGGACTTTTAGATAAATTAATTAAATAATAAATATTTAATTAATTGCTAGGATTATAGACATGACCATTTTTATGCGTATACATTTTGCCCCTCTTTGAAATGATGTGTGAAACACATTGCTTCAAAGAAAATAAAAAAAAATTGCCCCTAATATGTTTCTAATTTTTGATATTGATGATGCCCCTTCGAGAGGATAGGTGGGTTGGACAAACACGGGTATTCTCTTGAAATGAAATGAAATGATAAAGGAGGGATAAGTTGAATGATGCAAGAGAGAATGTGGATGAAGGAGATGAAAGGATGCGTTATGCTGCAATGAAAGTGAGCAACCATGATGTTTGATATAGCACTAGACATTATGCACCAAGGTATAAGGACCAAGGTGATGATGTGCCACGTGCCCCAGCGTAATACAACCTTGTCTAGATGTATGAAGAAGTAAACTTAGAGCATTAAAGTCCTAATGCACAAAAGGTATGATGTGACCTTAGATGCAAAGGATAATGCAAAAAGATATTCCAACACACACAAGATATGAATATTAGCTGGAATGATATGGATTTGATACAAATGCAAGATAAAATGATAACAAACATAAGCAAGCAAGCAAGCATTCACAAATGATACAAAAACAAACAAGGAATTGCCCCTGTCAAGCTGTAAACCATTGATTGATTGATTGATCGATGATGATGATAGTGTTGTCATTGTTGGGAAGCGATATATCCCTAGAGCAACACAAGGATGATGATAATTGATTGGTTGATCGGTTTTGATTTGGTTGATTTGGTTTACAACAAGATTAGGATCAAGACCAAAGGATGTGATTGGATAATTTGACAAGATTGATTGAATTGATTGGTATGGATTAAGGATTGACTTGCATTTGGATTATTGCTCAGAATGATTGAAGATGATTTGATTGATTTGAAGAAACTATTTGTGATGATATGATGATTGATTGGATGATAGGATGTGATGAATTGAATAGAAGAATTGATGTGATTGGAATGATTTAGGTTGAAGTGATTTGATTAGATAATCGACTGATGGAATTGAAGAATTGATTTGATTGGAATGATTGTGATTGAGTGGATTGGTTGCAATGGTTTTGATGAAGATGATTGATTTGGTGGAATGGTTGAATGATTGGATAGAAGAATTGATGTGATTGAAATGATTTTATTGCTTGGATTTTTGTTGGATATTTGATTTTTTTTGTATTTTTTCAAGACTTTTTCTGTTATTTTTGAATTTTTTCAGGACTTTTTCTACTTTTTTGTATTTCTTCAGGACTTTTTTTTTATTTTTTGTATTTTGAAATGTTTTGATTTTTGGAGTTTTGAGATGTTTTGATTTTTTTTTGGAGTTTTGAGATGTTTTTATTTTTTTTTGGACTTTTGAAATGTTTTGATTTTTTTGGATTTTTGAGAATATGTGGAGGTGTCAAAGGAGGAAAATTTGAGTAGCCTTTGTGCTAGATACCAATGACAAGGGGAAAACCAAGGCTAGGTGCAAGGAGATAAAGGGGATTGATGTATGAAAGGGTGGGTGATGGGATAAGGGATAAAAGGTTCATGATATATGGATGGATGGAAAGGATAAGTCATAGTGAATGAAATGGATGTATGTATCATAAGAGAGTAAGGATGTGATCTCCAAAGACTATGTTGCATAGGAATAACATGCCCCATTCTAGGTACAAGACTTAGGATTTTTCATGACAAAGCTTATGGCAATAGGATAATGATAGGATTGTTTGGAAGGATGAGTTATATCAAAAGATATCCAAAGCATGTTTCAACATTTTTCCCCTATATCTTCATCAAGATCAAAAGAAGAAGGGTGGATGAATGGACTCAATATAATAGGTATGCATGATGGATAAAGATGGTAGGTAGGATGGAAATGATATGACATGAAAATGATAGGTTGGATAGATAAGACATTGTGCCCCCAAGTGTAAGTGACATAGAAGATCAACCTATGCACGATGCCTATTTGCTAGGTTTTCATCATGGTACTTATCCAAGGCACCTATTTACCAGGTTTTCACTGCTGGACGAAGGGATTTCTCTTTACTTTTTTTTAAAAAAAAAATTGAATAGGAGAAGGGGAATATGGATAGGATGGACTCAAGTGTCTAGTTGCATGAAAGGTGATAGTCCCACTAGATATAGATGTCATTGCATGGACCATGTCAAATGCTCATTATGCTCATAGATGTTGGTAAGAGATGACATAAAAGGGATGGATTAGGTAGATGATAGATTATGAAAGGCTTATGCAAGAATGGATGGGGAATAGTGGATGATGATGTGGATTATGTAGGGAGGATGATAGGTTTATGCAAAAGCATGGACCATAGGAAGGTGGTTGGGAAGATATGTAGGATAATAGTTGAAGGATGGGGAGATGGAGGTATGTGGAATTGTTGTGAAATGGAAGGGAACCATGACCAATGGTTGCACACACTATAATAAACGTTGAAGCTTTTGATGTGGATGGGGTGTAGGAAGCAATGAGGATGTTTTCTTAGGAGGTGGTGGATGATGTGTTTTTGGTACCCACATAGACTTAGTATTTTTATGATTTTTATTTTTCTTGTGGGTTTTAGGAATTTGAGACTTTTGAATGGAATGAGAATGTGGGATGGAAGTGGATGGTTGGGATTTTTGTGATGTGAATGCCTCATTTAACTTGATTTCTTTTTTCTTAGGTACCCAAACCATTTTAGTTTTGGCCTTTACTTTTGGAGGTATGGGCTTATATACCTTTTTGGATGTATTTTGATTTGAATTTTTGTATTGATGTCTTAAGTCATGAGACCCCTTAGGATTTTTGACTTTATAGGTAGAGGCATTGAAATTATTGCTTTTGAATCCCATGGATATGGTGGAATGGGTGGAAGCTTCATGTTTATACAATGTGTGCATTTGTTGGTCATGATTGGGAATGTTAGGGTATTTATGGATGGAGGGATAAGGGGATTGGACAATGGGGATATTAGGTGTTGGGAGAAGTGGAGGTAGATTAGATGGAGGGATATTAGGAGTTGGAAGTAATGGTGGCAAAGTGGATGGAGGAATATGCAGAGTTGGAAGAAGTGGGGGTAAATTAGATGGTGGAATGTGTATGGTCACATGCTTTTGACATTTGTAGGATGACGGTGGTGGAATGACAACATATGTTTTGGGTGTACGATAGGCTTTATGATGGAAAGTGGACTTAGGATGCATGGAGGAAGTACCAACATCTTTAGGTTGTTTTCCTTGGGGTGTAGGTCCAAGGCCATAAGAGTGTGGAGGGACTTTGACATGTATAGGCTCCAAAATATCTTGTTTATAAAGGTCTAGACCTTTACCTTGGTGGTTCATGTTTTGGAGTGTGCAATGGACAATGAGACTAGGTGTAGGTGGAACACTAGACATGAGTTCCTTATTGGATGGAGAAAATAATGCTTGGGAAGATAATGGTTGTTGTTGTTCTAAGGAGGAACATTCATGAATGAGGGTGGAAAGACCAATAGGATATGATGGAGGACTTGCAATGGGGTCGATAGTGGGTGATGGAGGATCATTAGGATCTTGATTAGCATTGTGTTCACATAGATCCAAGGTATTTGTTTGATCTTCTATGTTGGCTTGGGAGGCATGTGTCTCTTCAAGGGAAGTGGATGTTGATAGATCATGAATAGGACTAGGTGGAGGTGAATTTGGAATATCTTTCTCATGGATGGGTATAGGATCAAGTTGCTCATGGATAGGCTCTTCATCATTATGGATATCATCTTGATCATAAAAATGATATAGATTATGGATAGGTTGGATGAAAATGATTTGATCTTGATTAGGACTAGGGCTTGATGTTTCCACATGCTTGTGAGTAGAATCTTGATATGCCTCTTGGGTTGCTTGAATGGAAGTGGAAGGAGATGACTCTTGAATGGGCTCAACATGTTCTAGATGGTCAACAACATGGAGGCATGATGGAGGTTGACTTAGACTTAATGGAGAAGACTCTTAAATGGGATCAAGGGGTTGTGGATGACATGGTTGACTTGAAGGACTTGGCATGACATTTGAGGACTCTTTTATTTGTTCAAGTATATGTGTTGGAGGACATGGTGATGTTTGATTTCTTGCTTGTAGCCCTTGGGTGACATCCTTTGGAGGTGTAGGGGTGGAAGGTGTTGGCTTAGGTTTTTTATTTTTATTGTATAGTAGTATGATATACTAAGAGAGTGCATAACCTACATCAGTATTCCCCTTGTGAATGGTTGCATGAGAAATTAAAGGCTCTTGATTTTGTTTCCCAGGTGGACTTAAATTCAGATGTGTTTTTCATGATGTGGATTGATAGGTTGATGTGGTACTAACACACAAAGAAGTAGATGGATTAGATTGGTATGAGGTGGAAGGGTGATAATAAATGGATAGGGGATGATGTGGTGGTTGTTGGATTTGACAAGTGGCCATGAGGTATTGGCCTTGAGCTAGGAGGTGTTGGATTTGAGGTGACTTGTTTGCTTGAAGTTTTTGTATTATGTCATGGAATTCATGAATGATTTTTTTTGGAAAAGGTTTTTGAATTGTTTTAACAGTGTGAAGCATGTGAACAACCTCTTGTGCGATGTCTTCCAATGTTTTCATGGTGTAAAATGATGTTGACTGGATTAAAGAGATGATGATGATTAGGATATGATATGGAATGACAATATTGTATGATTTGGATGATGTGGCAAGAGTTTATTGGAAATTTGACTTGGGAACTATCAAACACAATATTTCACATGTAAATGCATGAACACACACACTAAGCACAATGATAAGTTTGTCTTCCAAGATTAGATTTTATGATTAAGCAAACACTTGAATACACAACAACAAGCCTGATGACTAGTCAAGTGGGGTATGGCCAATTAGGTCTCAAGTGAGTTTGAACAAGGTTGACTAAGGAATGATTTGAAAGCAAAATTCTGCCAATAAGCTGGGAGAAAGGGGTAACCCACCCTTCACCTTCACTTCCCAAAGGTATAAAGTTCTTTGGGGCTTAGCTCAGATAGACAAGATTC
Organism: Sequoia sempervirens; assembly: GCA_007258455.2. Classification (NCBI taxonomy): domain Eukaryota; kingdom Viridiplantae; phylum Streptophyta; class Pinopsida; order Cupressales; family Cupressaceae; genus Sequoia; species Sequoia sempervirens. Next base: position 68,294,955 of record VDFB02000013.1, on the reverse strand, counting down.
TAACTTCCAAACAAGCGTGTCTTTCGATTCACACTTTGATTGAGGTCATCCCTTGGAGGGGTGTGTGCTCCAAGCAGGCCTCCTAAAAGGGTTTGACAAAAGTGAACCAAGTGAGGTGTTTTGGAAGACACACACACTTGATTCATGCTCACAATGATTAATTTCCCTTTAGAAATTTGAAATGTTTAGAAGAAAACAATGAAGCACTCATTCTTTTTAGATCCCAAATCAAGATGTGATGGAAAACAATGATTAATTTTAGACCCAATTTTTTTGAAATGTGATTGAAGACAAGATTTTTTTTTTTTAAACCAATTGCAATGATGTGATCAAACAAGATTTGATTTTATGTCCCAAATTGAAAGATGTGACAAACACGATTAAGAGATGAAGGATGAAATGAGTGCACTTGGTTATTTTCACTTTCCAAATTTTTGTTGTGGCTGATTCCAATGCTTTTCTAGCTCTGTATGATTCACCAAAAAGTCACGAAGACAAGAAGAAACACATGCATGCAAGCAAAAGTGTGATTAAATCTCAAAACATGCAAATTTTTTCAAATATGTGAGAATTTGAAAGCTATAAATTTTCAAATCTGATAAACACTTACATCATTAGATAGCTTATGAAATTCTACCCCATTTTTAAAAAAAAATATCTGAAAAAGACTAAAAAATTAGCAAGATATGGCCATTTTAAGATTACCTACGAAAATGATGAAAAAGACCCTGTATGCGCTACAAAAACTCCCAGATGCGCAACAGAAACCCTCAGATGCACTATAGAAAATTGTAAAAACTGTTAGATGTTAAAAACAGAGCTAGATGCGCTAAAACAGACCACATATGCACTACAGAAACTCCTAGATGCGTAATAGAAACCCTCATATGCGCTGAAGAAAACTATAAAAACTGTTAGATGTAAAAAAGCCATATGCGCTAAAACAGACCACATATGCGCTACAAAAACTCCCAGATGCGCAATAGAAACCCTCATATGCATTGCAGAAAACTATAAAAACTGTCAAATGTTAAAAACAGAGCCATATGCGCTAAAACAGACCACATATGCGCTACAGAAACTCCCAGATGCGCAACAGAAAGCCTCAGATGCGCTAAAATAGAGACCAAATGCTCTATAGAAACTCCAAGATGTGCTAAAATAGAGAAAATACTCTATAGAAACTCCCATATGTGCTAAAACAATCCCTGGATGTGCCGAAACAGCTCCTAGATGCGCTGAAAGACCTGCAAAAAGCACTGTTAAACCTTGGATGCGCTAAAACAAAAAATTTTGCCAAAAATTTGAATTTCAGAATGTGAAATCCTATCATAAAACCTGCAAATAAATGTTAAAAACGGGGAAAGGCCCCACGGTGGGTGCCATTTAATGTGTGTATGAAAATATGATCAATTTAAATCAATAACAACACAATCAATAAAACATTAAATCAAAGAAACCAAAAGAAAAACATAAATAACCAAACTGTTAATGGTCATTTCTTCAAATTCGTCTTATTGTCCTCTATCTCCAGCGTTACGTCTTTGCTCAAGTTGCTCTCAAATCTGGAATGCCAAGCTCAACGAAGTAGGCTACTGAAGAATGAAATATAAATGAAATGCATACTATACTAAGAATGCAAGATTTTGAAGGTTGATTTTGGAGGAATGTTGGTTGCTCAATTCTGCAGCATAACAATGTGATAAAGGTTTGAAGGAGAATGATGGATGAAAGATAGAATATTTGAAGAATAATTTTGACAGAGTGAGGACACTAAAGAATCAACCCCCTAAATGAATTGTGAGAGGTTGTATTTATAGAGTTTTCAAAAGCTTCTAATTGGCTGTCTTGATTAACGGTTGTGATAATTCCTGGCAGATCGAATGGCTGAAGAAGGATGAAACTGAAGAGAAAATAGAAGAAAACCTGAAAACAAGATTTTTCTATTTTTACGAAAGAGAAGAAGATAAGAAGATAAGAAATCATCTTTCTTTAAAAGAATAAAAGAAAGATTTAAAAGCTGATAAATAATGAATTAAAAATTCAATTATTTATTTGTGGATGAAATTCAGCTTTTTCTTAATTAAATAAAATATTTAATTAAGCTTTTAAAAGCAGAAGAAAGTTTGTGATAAGAAGAAAGCTTTAATCAGGATTTTTGAAAAAAGAAAAAGATCTCATATTTAAATAAAATATTTAATTATGATATGAGAAGATTTCATAAGATAATAAAATATCTAGTTGTGATTTAGAAAGAAAGCACAAGATCCTTTAATTAAATAAAGTTTATTTAATTAAATCACTTTTATGAAATTAATTAAATGAAACATTTAATTAATTAGAAGAAGAATTTTAAAATAGAAGAAAGAGAAATATTTAAACTTAATTAAATCAAAAGATTTAATTTAAATTTAAACAATGATAATTAATTTAAATAAATAAAATGTATTTATTTAATTAATTAAGTGGACATATGAAAATAATTAAATTAAATAAATTTATTTAATCATGAAGAAAGAATAAGATGAATGAACAATACAATTAAATTAATTAAATTTAATCATATGTAGAGGACTTTTAGATAAATTAATTAAATAATAAATATTTAATTAATTGCCAGGATTATAGACATGACCATTTTTATGTGTATACAACTTGCTTCAAACTAACACTAAAGTAGACATTCAAGAGGGGTTCAATCATACCAATGTGGTTGAAAAAGGATGACGAAGATCAAAGGGGGTTGTGCAAGCCCCAAGGATCCAAGATCCTTAATCAAACCAACATAAGCACAAAAGGACATGCATGAGGTGGATGATATGTGACAAGAAAAGATGCATGATCATGTAATGGAAAGGACTAGAAGGAAGAGAAATGAAAATGAGGTGGATCAAGATTTGATTGTTTGTCCAACACATTGTGGATCAAATTGGGGTTGTTTGTCCAAAAATACATACTCACTCTAAGGCAACATAACTCTGGGTTGTCCACTGGGTGAGAAGGCCCAAAAGTTGAGATACATACACTAATGACTAGTATGCACTAACATGCATGTAGGTGGCTCTAGGAAAGTAATGCCTCATAATGGGCTTCCCACTCAACCATTAAAAAGTAATACCTCCTGATAAATTTAATAAGGCACCACAAAGGAAAATGATTTTCAAGCTCTATGAGGTAAGAAAAACATTGTATGCTTGACACTCATAGAGATTGTAAATGGTGTAAGGATTTTTCAAATGGATTTTGCTAAATTCATGCATGGTATCATCTTCAGGAACATCATGCTTAATGTTTCCAAGAGAGGATGTGTCAAATAAGTATCACACTCTTGAAGGGAATCAAGCCCAATGACACCACCAAGGAGAGGATGCATCACAAGAATAAAGAAATAGCACGATAAAATTTGAGTGTTGATGTATTCCCCCACTTTAAAGAAGTTGCGAACAACATCACTATGAGCAATTTCTTTAAAGTAGAGGAAGGAGACATGAGAGCTTACATGGAAATCCCTGTGCCAAGTCATATGTTTCCAATAAACCACTTCATGAAAAGGTAGTTTGTCACATGCAAGCCAACTTAAGGCACATCATCCACGTCCCAAGCATGCTCTTATATGTTCATGAAAGGTTAACGACTAGCCAAAGGAGGCAATGACAAGTGACATATGAGGACAAGGCTACATAACCCCTTGCCCCAACTTAGTTTGGACAAAGGTGAGCGAAAATGGTTTATAAGATGTAAGGTAGAGTGAAAACCAATATCAATTAGAGGGGTGAGGTGCCCCCACATAAGGAAGAACACCAAAATCCTTAGCATGTTGGATTTTACTAATTGAGTACTTACATTCATTAGTGGAATGGTCATGAACTCTATGATATGTGCAAAAAGGAAGTCTTGTAATAGAATTTTTTTTGAGTTTGAGGAGGGAGATCAATATCAAGTGATCTTGAAGAAGTCTCAACAAGATACCCTCTTGGTCAATGGTAGAAAATGTTCCTATGGTTTGCTTCAAGGGTACATCTTACTTAATATTAGTTGTCATACCTACACAAGACTCTACAAATTGTAAGATTTTTTTCTCTCCTTGATAGGAGGGTTTATAATCTAATGAATTCAATTCATTAATGTTTTGTGAGATGACATTTTCATGAAGTGAATGTGTATTGGTTTGTTTTATTTTTTTTATAGGAGAATGGTTAAGATGAGTAGTGTCTTGTAGTTTAGGATGTTATATAGTTAAAGTGGACTTAGAAGAATGTTATGTGAGAGTGTTGAAATGGAGTGAAGGCTTGGTGATTTTGACCAAAGGATAATAACCAAGACTATGAATTTTTTGTTTTGTGTGAGGGTCTATAGGGCTGCAAATACCTAGTTCATTAGCACCACATCCTTTTCCATTGTATCCAAGTTTTTTCATAAGTTCATAACCTTTTCCATAATGCCTTTTCATTGCTTTTGGATTGAGTGGTTGTTTGTGGTTAAGTTTAGCAAAGTTTGATGTGTAATTTGGTGTCTTATGTTTGGAAGTCGTTGAGGCAAATGCTTCCAAAGGGTTGTCCAATATTTTTATTGACATTACCATTTTTATGTTCCCTTGTTAGGGACTTTATGTATGATCTTGTATTCTCTCATGAATGTTGGTGTGAAGTCTAAGGAACCCCAATCATTATCGAATAGCTTTGTGACTTGTCCAATTTGTTGTTGTTTGTCCTGGATGGGTTTCACTTGTGTGGTTGGTGTTAATGTGTTCAAGGGGTTCTCTTTGTTGTTCTCAAGTTGCAAGACACTATAAGGCTCATGATCAACATCAAGTGTGTATACTTTGTTGTTGTAGATGTATTTCATTTTTCAATGAAAAGTGGAAGGAACTCCATTCATTGCATGAATCCATGACCTTCCTAGAAGAAGGTTATATGTAAAATCATGAGGCATGACCTGGATCAGTGTGTTCAATGTGAATTTTCCAACTGTACTATGTAAAGTGACCACACCAAGCAGTTTATTTTCTACAATTTCAAATCCCTTAATAAATAAAGGATCAAGTTGAATGTTTGAGTGTTCCACATGAAGCCTATCCAATATTTTTACACTACACACATCAAAGGCTGAGCCATTATCAATAAGGTTCACTTTATCCCTATCCTATTGTAGTGAGAAATGATCATGAAAGTTTTATTTTGTTTTTTGGGTATGTGCAAGATCATGATGGGCTAAAAAGTGGCGATATGATGGGTAAGTATAGGGCATGTGGCTGAAGACTTTTTTTTACCTAAAATTAATGAAAAAAAAGGGTTTTTAAAGGAGATTCTCAAATTTCCACCAATATAAATTATGCTTTAATTTTAATTTAATACATAATTATTATTCATTTTCTATTTGAATTATGAATAAAGTCCTAATTGATAGGCTGATTGGAAAAAATCTATAGCTTTCAAATGGTATCACATTTTATTCTTCACATACTATAGGATTAAAAAAAAAGAATTTAATGAATTTTTGACCAAGTTAAGGTGATCAAACATATAGGTTTTTTTGTATTTTTTAAAAGTTGTAATAAAAGATTCATAATTAATTATTTTCTTGGAAAAAAATACAAAAAAATATGCATCACATCGAGACATGAGTCCTCTACTTATATATAAAATATTATAAAAAATATATTATCATTTTATTGTGGTTAGGTTGGTTAGACAGACACCTACTTATTTTCTCTCTAAAATTTAAGTACTACTCCATTAACATTTTGAATTTTCACCAAATAGATTTTTTTTTTTTTTAAATAAACCTAGTAATTTAGAAACTACATTAAATTTTCTATAGATTGTATTCTTACATATTTTTGAAATAATATAGATAACTTATTCAAATTTTTACATCAATTTGTCTAGCTCTGATTTTTTTGAATTTTCATCTCCACTTAAGGGCCTATTTTTTCCATGATGATTTTGCACATACCCTTTTGCACATCTAAAAGAGGAAGTTCACTTTGGTGGGAAAAAATGTTAGCATTTATGCCTTGGATCATGGTTTCTATGCCATTTGGTTGTGCATTAGAAGGGACAGGGACTTGTTGTAAGGAACTTTGAAGCATAGTGTGATAATTAGGTGAATTTTGAATAAGGTCCCACAATGATATTTTAGCAAGAGTATTTTTAAGTTGTTCAAAAAGATCATACTCCTTGCCAAAAGGAAGACCTGGTAAGATAGGTTTAGGTAGGATACAATTAGGCAAAGTTGGGGGTGTATGGCCTCGTTGTGGTATTTGTGGATTATTTTGAGTGCTATATGTATGAACAATGGTATTATGACTTAGTTTCTATGAAACATTGTTCTTAGGCAGCTAAAGGAAAAGTTCAGGCTTATTTTGAGTTGAAGGTTTATTTGAAGGTGGATAAAGGATGATTTCAAGTTGATTTGGAGTTAGTTATTTGTGTGAAGGTGGGTAGAGAATTAGAGGGTTCTTAGGATGTCCCACTGGGTATGTATGAGGTCCATTGATCAAGGGTGATTGAATGGACACTTGTGTATTCATAACCTCAGCGATCTTCGTTTGATGTATCTTTAATAAAGGGAAATTGAGAATCACCTTTTTATCTAAGGAAGACATATTAGTATTGTTTCCATTCACTAGCACCGTAATATTCTCCATAGAAGGAGAGTTTTTATGAGAAATATGAATCAAATTTTCTTGACATTCATGGATTGGTTCTTCTAAAATGACATCACAATTAGGGGAATGATCAATTGTGGGATTGTCTTGTTTACTAGTAGTGGGGAAATTAGGGGAAGATTTTATTTGACTGTCTAAGGTCTCACTCTCTTGTTCCATATTATCTACCCTAGTAGGGGAGCTTGTAATTTTTAGCATAGCTTCATCACAATTAGGGAAGGTATCAAGAGAAGGACCACTGTGATTTTCTAATAGATTATTCCAAATGGTAGGAACATTAGGGAAGGGAGGATCAAAGTTCTCATTATTCTGAATAGGTGCATCTTCTAACACTAACCTATCCTCTTTGCATTGAGGTGGAATACTAAGAGAAGGACAATTTTTCTTGTCATGGTTATAATCTTTTTTTATGATCGCATCCCCTTGTTGTCTAATGTCTTCGAACGGGGGAATGAGGAGAGGGACAATCAAGACCCTCAACATTTGTATCTTCTTTCACCAAGATACCTTCATAACTAATAGGAGAGGTATCAGGAAAAGAACAAGTATGATTGTTATAATTATCTACACTACCATCCTCACCAACGGGTAATGCAATATTAAGGACCGTGTCAATGGTTTCTTCAAAACTATGACTAATATATTGGTGAATGATCTCATTGTTGTAATCAAAATTGAACTCATAAGAAGGAATGTTGTATTTGTACAATCCATTATTAACCAAATCAAAGCCACATATTTTGAAATAAAACATGCTACAAGATAGTAAATAAAGTGCAATGCAAGGAGTCAAATGCAATTCTTAGATGTAAAACAAAGTAATTTTCTAATTATATTATGCAACAATCTGAAAGATGAAATGTTGTAGATGCAAATGTGAAATTGAACAATGCATAAAATGAGCTAATTTAAGTGAGATCTAATGAAATGCATGTTATAGAAACTCAACCAATTGATACAAAAGGTAATGTGAGCAAACAAAAGCTTAAAAATAGGGTTTTCAACTATGTAAAAAGGAAACATCAGGGGTGCATGATGAGCCCAAAATATGCTCATAATTGGATATCATGGTGTACTTTTACTACCCTCACTTTTTTTGTTCATGGTTGTTTAACTCTTTAAGGAACCTTTTATTGGGGAATATCCTGTAGCAATACACTTTCATGTTCCTGCAGCCTATCATGTTGACATGTCTATATTTATTACCCTGTTTGACTCACCAAATGATTGGTATAATGCATGTAGTTTTTGAATGATTAAATAGATTTAAATATGTGATTAATGAATGGATATTGTGTATGTACCATGCATATTTTATTTCACATCTGTTACCTTGTGTTTCGCAGGTTGTTGAAGAAAGTATGATAGAGTCAAGTGCAGCTGATCTCGGCCTTGTAGTAAAGTCCATTTCCTGCACGACTTCGAGGAAGCTATAGTGAATACTCTTTGACCAAAACTATTGGGAAGGATTTTAAATGTCAATTAATCTGGAAAGAGTGGAGTGCTAGATTCTCTCTAGATTAGGTTGAATGGATAAACTCATTTATGAAGTTTGTTCCTTGATTTTGGGATACATTTTACATCCATGTCTTTCTTTGTTAAGGTTAGTTAGTTAGTTGTTTTACCAATTTAAATAAGTGTTCCTCCTGCGTGGGTGAACAAGAAATGAGAACAAAAAAATAGGAAATAGATAGAGAAGTAGATTATGTAAGAGTTAGAGTTATAATATGAAGCAGAGTTTTTGTTAGTTTTCTAAAGCAGAACAATCAATGTAAATGATTCCATGTTATGAATGGAAGTTGATGAAGTTTTGAGTACAATCTTCTATGTAAATTAGTTGATGATTGCTAAGGGGGCCCACTTAGTAAGTATCTGTAGGAGAGTGGTTGTTTATCCTTTGCTAATTCAAGTTAGATTTCATTTTTAGAAAGCTTCAGCACAAGCTCAGTCTTATACTATTCCTCCAGCATTAGGAATCCATCCCTATGTTTGTTCCTACAACATAAGGCCAGTTTATAGTTTGTTTCTTAGTTGTAGCTATTATGATTTCTGCTTTGGTTAGATTATGGTTGAGTTAAGAGAACTTTGCATTACCTTCCTGTAGCATAGGTAGAATTTCTTTCCAAGTATTTATTTTCAATAGGTTATGACTGAAACTGGTTCTTAGTGCACATATAGTGTTGCTCCATTTAAAGTATACATTCCCTAGTTTGAAAAGTAAATGAATGACCACGAAGAGGTATTAGTTGCCTGCTAGAATGTCGAATTCCCAGGATAGGTTTTGCCATGATTTTCATATCCTTTTGTGGGCACGACTATTTTTGGTGTCGTTGTCGGGGATGGTGTCAATATAAGAACCTATTATAGTCATTGTTAGTAGTAGTTTGGTTAGTTTTTCAAGTATTTTCAAATTCTTTTAAAATACCATCCATTTTTGTTGCATGCATAGAAGAATAGACGCTCAGGCAAGATTTCTCCCTAACCTACCATGCATTGCTAAGAAAATTGAACTAGATTATAGCCTATTTGAGGACAAAAGAGACTTATATATTGACCCATTTGCTAAAGATATGTGTGCTAACTTGCTATTCGGCCCAGTTGACGAAGAACCTAAAGAAAATCCATTTGCTTTTATACTTGATCAAGTGAACATGGCACATAATCCACCTAATCGACCTCCTACTTTTGAATTCCCCATTGTTGCTCAGCAAGACAATGACAACCTTAAGAATATTCCTTCTTCATTACTTCCCAAGTTCTATAGCTTAGTTACAAAAGACCCAAAGACCTTCTTGTTTGATTTTGATATCCTCTGCTGTAGTTATGACTACACTTTAGATGCTCACAAACTGAAATTTTTTCCTACTACCTTGAAGGAGGGAGCTCTTAGATGGTTCATGAGTTTGGGAAGGGGTGTTGTTGATAGTTGGGCAGCCATGCAAACAAAATTTCTTGAGAAATATAAGGAATATTGTATGAGTGGTAGTAAAGGAGATGATATATTTAGAATTCAACAGAAGGAGGATGAAAGTCTAGAGGATTATATATCAAGATTCCTATTTTCTCTGAAAAAGAATTCAGACCATACTCTTAATGAAGAATCTCATAAATTACTTTTTCTAAGGGGAATCAATGATACGTGTATAGATTCCTTAGACTCGATGGGAGGCGGAGATATCAAGAAGATATGTCTCAATTACTCCCAAGAAAATGTGAAGAAGGGTAGAGGTCATCAACCTATAGTGGGAAAGTCTTCTTCTAGTGGAGTCTTCTAGATGGAGATCACAGATTTGTTGTTTGATTTCAAGAAGGATATCATAAACAACATTGCTACACAGTGGGATACCATACAAGCTCGCAAGAAACATGCAGAGGCTGAGGCAATCTTGGCTGAGTTCTATCCACATTGTAGACAGAAGAAATGTGACTGCAGATGCAAGATGGTGGCCAACATGGAGGCTAAATAATTACCTACTGATTTTAAGATGATAGAAGGTGATGATGACCAAGTCTTCTTTGTTCTACAAAGGAGACCATGGGCTCCAAGACAAGGTATGCCTGAATATCCTTTGACTTTTGGTAATCCTTACTCTAATCATAGTAACTAATGGAAACCTACATATGGCCCATCTCCACCTTGGAATGCTCCTCAACCATACTGGCCTAACTATTAGAGCCCTCAATGGCAACCCCCTCAAGGAGGTTGGCAGTAGCCACAAGGACAATGGACTCCACCTCTAGGTAACTAGTAGTAGAATCCTCAATGGAGAGGTTCTCAACAATGACAGAACCAACCCCCTGGATTCCTACAGTCTCAGCAGCCACAACCTTCAGCCCTTATGCCTCCTCCCGCAACACCTGCAACAAAGACTGGCCCTCCAAAACAAACGCCTATGCCTGCTCAACCATTGCCAAATCCTAATAATAAGCAGCAACAAAAACAACAACCTATGTATTCTATAGAAGCCAACCAGTATCCAGCTTATGCCCTGAATATCAATGATATTCATCTTAGGTCTGGAACCACTCTCCTTGCTCCACAACCACCTATAATTATAGAGATTCCAGTCTCTGCCACTGAACAACCTACTGATTATGCAGAATATATACCTATATCAACTACTACCTCTAAGGAACCTATCCTGTAGCCTCAGGCTACACCACCTTTTCCTTAGAGATTGCAAATTACTACACCCAAGACCATTGAAAAGCCTACCTTTGATATTTTGGAGCAGTTAAAAAATGTACAAGTTCAAATTCCTATTTTTCAAGCTATTAAAGATGTTCCAATCTATGGAAAATCCATTAAAGAGGCATGTTTAAAGAAACAAGGAAGAAAGAAAAAGGATTCCCAAACTATTCATGTTCTAGGATAGTTAGCCGATATTATGTTGGGGAAGGTTGTCATTCCAAAATATACTAAGCCTGGAAGTCCTATAGTAAAAATAAATATCATTGGTCAAGTAGTAAGAAATGTTTTGGTTGACCATGGCATAGCTATTAATGTGATGACCAAGCATGCTATGGAGTGTTTGAATATCCCAAACATTTGGTCTACACCAACTGTCCTGTAGCTTGTTGATAGTTCCATGGTTACACCTGATGGATTGATAGAAGATGTCATTGTCACCCTTGAATCTTGGGAATACCCTGCTGATTTCACCATATTGTCCACTAAGGAAACCTTAGGAGGATATCCTATTATCCTAGTAGACCCTAGTTAGCTACAGTTGATGCCCTTATAGGATGCCATTCATGAGACATGACAATTTATGATGGTCAGTCAAGAAAGAAATTGGCTTTATACCCACCTGCACAACCTCTACCAGATTTGTCTCATCCAATTTGGCAAGATCTAGGAGAGGAAATTAAAGAAGTCAATTCATTAGCTCAGTTAATGATGCTACAAACTGATCCATTTTCCTAACTTTAGAGTGAAGATAACCTACTTCTACACATTTTGCAGTTTAGTTCTGGTTTAAATAGTCCATCTATTTTGGACAGCCATTCTCAACAATGTTTCCTATAGCAACTAGATCCTAAGAGCCATCATGATTTGCTATTATGTGATATACATGCACCACCTTTATCAGCAACCTCAATAAATGATCTCACCAAATAGATAAAAGTATCTCCAGGTCGGTGTCTGCATATTAATAATAAGTTGCCTCTATCTCAACAAACTATCCTAGCCACAATGATGGAAGCCCACCATAGAGCTTTTGCATGGAACTATGGGGATATGAAGGGTTTAAACCCAAAACTCTATACACATCACATATATATTAACAATGACTTCAGACCTATCAGACAGCCTTAAAGAAGAATTAATCCAGCTTTGAGATAAACTATTAAAGAAGAATTGCAGAAAATGTTAACTGTTGGCTTTATCTACCCAATCTCCGATAGTGAGTGGGTTTCCCCATTGCTCATTGTTCCTAAGAAAGGATGAAAATGAGGGGTATGTGTAGATTACAGAGAGCTCAACTTGGCAACAAAGAAAGATTACTTTCCTCTTCCATTCATTGATCAAGTTCTAGATAATTTAGTTGGGAAAAAGTACTTCTCATTCTTAGATGACTTCAGTGGGTACAATCAAATCAAGATTGCTCTTGAGGATCAATAAAAGACTACTTTTATATTCCCTTGGGGAACATTTTCCTATTCAGTGTTTCCTTTTGGTCTCTGTAATGCTCTTGCAACTTTCTAGAGGGCAGTCATAAGTATCTTTTCACACATCTCATATGATTGCATAGAAATATACATGGATGACTTTACTATTTATGGTACGACATTTGAGGAAGCTCAATCCAACTTGAAGAAAGTACTACAGAGATGTGAAGATCACAACCTATCGCTGAATAGTCAAATGTGATTCATGATGATGTAGTATGGAATAATGCTTGGTCACTATATTTCTGCTATAGGAATTCAGGTTGATCCTGCTAAGATTGAGGTCATCTCTAAGCTACCCTCTCCTGCTAAGCAAAAAGAAGTACGAAGTTTTCTAGGCTATGCTAGATACTACAGAAGATTCATCATGGACTTCAACCAAACAGCAGGCCTCTTATACAATATGCTGAAGAAAGATGCATATTTTTCTTGGACAGAGGAATGTGAAAAAGCATTCATTGACTTAAAAGTCACCCTTACATAGGCACCTATTTTGAAAGGACCTGATTCATCACTTCCATTTCATATTCATACTGATGCATCATATTATTCCATTGGAGTAGTGTTAGGGCAGAAGGATGGTTCAACAGAACATGCACTCTACTACATAAGCAAAAATTTGCAAGGGGCTGAATTAAATTACATTATTATAGAAAAAGAAATGTTGGCAATCATCTACGCCCTCAATAAATTCAGGCATTACATCACCGGTTATCAGATATTTGTCCATACTGATCATGTAGCAATCCAGTATCTCATTAACAAAGACTCATTATCCAGGAAACTGGCAAGATGGTTATTGTTGATGTAGGAATTTGACATTACAATTGTGGACAATCTAGGTAAAGCCAACGTGGTTGCTGGTTTCCTTTCTAGAATTCAAATGCAAGATGACTCTGCACTTTTTTTCAATCAAGGTTATTCACCCATGGTATGCTGACATAGCAAATTATCTGGCCACAGGAAGAACTCCTCCTCTATTCTCCCCTAAAGAAAAGAGATTATTGGTAGAGAAAAGCTTTAACTTTTCTTGGATTGCAGATTGCATGTTTTATATAGGGCCAAATCAAGTTATGAGGAGATGTGTACAAGAGGAGGACACTCATGATATACTACATGCAAGCCATGATGAGCCGTGTGGTGGAAATTTCACTGCCAAAAGGACAACAATGAAAATTTTAAATACTAGTTACTATTGGCCAACTCTGCATAGGGATGCAACCAAATATACTAGGAGATGTGACAGATGCCAAAGGATGGGAAGACCAACTCGATCTGATGAGATTCCTCTATTTCCACATGTTGTAGTTACACCCTTTGACAAATGGGGACTGGATTTTGTAGGACCAATTGATCCACCTTCCAATGGTAAGTCCTACATCCTTGTATGCATAGATTATGTCACAAAATGGGTAGAGGCTAAACCTATGAAACATGCTAGGGATAATAAAGTGGCTAAATTCCTCTATGAGGAAATATTTACTAGGTTTGGTGTCCCTAAGGAAATAGTGATAGATCAAGGAGCACAATTTATTTCTACAGTTATCACAGCTTTAGTCAATGAATACAATATACGGCATATGAAATCAACTCCTTATCACCCCTAGGCCAATGGCCAGGTTGAGGTCACCAATAGGGACATAAAGGCCATTTTGACTAAAATTGTAGATTTGCATAGGAAGGACTAGGCCACAAGGTTACAAGAAGCTATATGGGTCTATCATACTACCTGGAAGACTGCTATAGGATATACACCTTTTGAAATGGTGTATGGTAAAACAATTGTGATGCCAATAGAATTTGAACATAAGACTCTAAGAATAGCATTAGAGATGGACATGGATTTAACAAATGCACAAAAAGATAGAATCATGTAGCTCAACGCTTTGGATGAGCTCTGAAAGAATTCCTTGCAACACACTGAGATAATAAAAAATCAAAGAATTAGGTGGCATGATAAATACATTAAGGAAAATAAATTCAAAGTAGGAGATTGGGCTCTGCTTTATGACTCATGATATAAGGACAGTCCAGGAAAATTACAAACTAGATGGTTGGGCCCGTATCAAATTGAGAATGTATTTGCTAATGGTTCATTTCAACTTGTTACAATTGATCCTATTAGATTCAAGTTGTTAGTTAATGGACACTGCCTTCTGTTGTACCATAAACCAGTCTCAAAAGAAGAATTCATGCAGCAGTTTGTTCAAGATCCTGCCACTAATCTTCTTGTAGCCAAAGGCTTTAGCCTTTCTCTTGTAGCTTCACTATAATTTTTTAATGCATGCTCATAATAAAGGTTTCCTTTTTAAGGAAACCCTTTTTCTTCATTCCCACTTGTCGCCACATTTCACTTCTTTATCTTTCATTCCATTCATCTATTCCATCCATTCATCTCGTCCGCCCACATCACCCATTCACCTCATTCATCCGCACCACCCTTAATTATGATCTCATTCCCAATAGTCATCTCATGCTGAGGCCATCATCTTTCTCAGCACGTACAAGCATTTATTGAAAGGTACGCAATATCTTTTGTTGTTGCATCATTGATTTATTTCATTTTATTCATTCACTATTATGTTTGTATCAGTCATTATTACCCGATCTGCACCTATTCTTTAGTACATGTGTGGACACATGTCATACTTTAAGTAGGGGGAAGGATAATCCACTTTTAAAACCTGTCCTTTCACCACTATCACAACTGCTAAGATAGTCTTTCTTTATTATTTTCTGGTACTTTCCAAATATGATCACATGTTTTTTATTGCATTGTTTTCATTGTAAATCACAATTAAAATTTCTTGTTTAATTAGTTCATTTGTGGAAAAGAAGGGAAAAGTGACGGCGAGACAAAAAGAACAAGAACAAAAAGGGAAATTTTTTAGATTTTCAGAAAAGAGTTGAGTTTAGCTAAGGAAAAACTATGAATATGGGTGGTCAACTGGTAAGACATGAGCATGTAGCTCATGAGCTATTAATGCAAAATCCTCAAATAGTCCAAGCATTCAGCCTTTGTGGTTGGTTGAATTACTTTTTTAGTTTAGATACTTTTAATGAGGAGGCTGTAGGTGAATTTTTAAGATCCCTTTCTAAAGGAGAGGCTACAGTCTGGGGTCTAATAATAGCTATAACTGAAGAAAGAATTGTAGAGGTAACTGAGCTTCTAGTTGTTGGAGAGAATTTTTCTTCAGATGTTGTCTCTGCAAGGGAAAAATTTACAATACCCACTGATGGACCCTTGGAAGTCTCTAAGCATGGATGCAAGCGAGTGTCATTGCCTCTTCCATATCCAGAATATGCTGCTTTCATAATCAAGTATTTAACATGTGAAGGCCATTTTTCTTACCAACATTCTTACCATTTCAAATTGTTGAGTCATACGAGGCATGGGTTAGCTGTTAATGTTCTGAACTTTTTGTTAAAATTTCTGGAACAATGTACCCACGAAACCTAGCAGGGGAGGGATAACTCTATTGCTCATCATGGCCTTATAAAACTATTGATTAAATGCTCTTTGAGGGATGTGTCACCTCTTTCCTGGCAAGAATTTATTGCCCAAAAGAGCCTGCAACTTCCAAAACCCCCTAGGGAACTTACTCCATGGCCTCAAAAAAAGAAAGAGGAAATAGCATCTACCAATAGGAAAATAGGGCAAGGGTCATCTACTCCTATAGCACCTGGTCCTATAGCTCTCACACTAGAGTCCTCTGCCCAGGTGCAAACTAGGTCTGCCAGTAGGAGAGAAAAAGGAAAAAAAAAGGAAGGAGAGTCATCTGGGGTAGAACAAACCCCAGAATCTGACACTCGTTCTCAAAAAAGGAAACTCTCTTCTCTTGCAGCATCTTCCCCTACAACAATTTCTCCTACAACAACATTTGTTGCCATCACCAGTTCACCATCATCCTTTGATAAGGCAAAACCCTCTAGGCAATTCAGAAAGAGGAAGGCTACGACAGCACCTCCAGTACCTGCAACATTGCTAAGAAGAGTTTCCATAAGAAAACAATGTAAAGTCTCCCCTACTTCACCTCAACCTAAGGTTATTATAATTTCAGAAGAATCTATAGAGTCTAAATATGATGTTTCTCAGAATGTGTCTGAAAGTGCTACACAGACTTCATTTGTTATTCCTGGAGAAGAACAAATTGAGACAAGGGAAGTTTAGCATAATTAAAGGGGGGTACCAAGTCTCGATGACTTGGTTGCTGCAGCTATGCAGATTTTAGAGGAAGCACAGTCTTCTCCACTTCAGCAATAGGAATTCATCCTGCAGCAAGAGGAGGAACAGAATGAACAATTGGAAGTGGCCAATGAAGCTTCATTTCCCCCTCCAGCTTGTCAAGCCATTGTTGTCTACAAAAAGACATTTTTGATTGAATTTTTGGAATATTTCAAAGTTACATGGAGACTGGTTACATTGCAAACCCTGAGTTTTCACCACCTAGCCAAGACTGAAATGCAACAGAGTCTTTGGGAGGAAGAAAAGAAGAAACTGAAAAGGGAAATTGAAAGGCAGAAATAGGAAATTTAGGAGTTAAAGGAGAAAATGGATGAAATGCTTAAGGTAACTGGTCAGATTATGGAATGTAGACCACCACCCAGAGTTTATGCTTTGTGCCTCAAGGAACAATTTTTGTGGTTCCAACTAATGAGAATTTCTAGAAATCTAGATCCTATTATTCACACTGCTAAAGAATTCTAGGATGCATACTAGGTAGCTCATAATTGGCTAATGAATTATTTGTGCAAATTTTATTTACATGGCTTTATAATTCCATCTAAAATAGAGTGGAATCCCCTTTTTTACATTGGTGACATCCATTTGAGATCACTTATGTCTTGGGTGGCAAATGAAGCAAATTATGGCAGGCAATGGGAAGCATATGAAGAAGCCAAAAGGAATTAGCCTGTTCCATTGCACCCTGAGAGTTCAGACCCCTATACAATGTTGAAAACCTGGCTTACTATGGCATATGGCTTTAATAATGATACGATCAGGATGAAAATATTTGATCTCAGAAAACAAGTATATGATGAGTTTCAAGAATAGACATACTCATTTTGGAAGTTTTCATACTCTAGAATTGAGAAGAGGTGGGAGAGATTAACTGTTGGGTTAAGAAGGTCTAAGCCTCACAGTCCCCTGAATTTTATGGCAGCTCTCAAATGATCAAGCAAATACATACAATTGGGCCTTCAAAAGAGGTTTGAATTGTGGTTTCCATTGACATTTAGACCTCCTATGCTAATGTGGCCCCTTTATCCTTACCAAGCTACAAATATTAATGAAGATACAAAAGCTCGTAGGTATGAAAGGTGGCAGAGTTTCAGAGGTTTTTATTACAAATTTGGAACTCCATTTCAGGGTCATGCCTCAACCACTGATTTCAAAGAGACCACTAGAAATTTTAATGCTGGAGGACCAGCATTAGGTTAAGTAGGGGGAAAATGATGAGCCCAAAATATGCTCATAATTTGGATATCATGGTGTACTTTTACTACCCTCACTTCTGTTGTTCATGGTTGTTTAACTCTTTAAGAAACTTTTTATTGGGGGATATCTTGTAGCAATACACTTTCATGTTCCTATAGCCTATCATGTTGACATGTCTATATTTATTGCCCTATTTGACTCCCCAAATGACCTGTATAATGCATGTAGTTTTTGAATGATGAAATAGATTTAAATATGTGATTAATGAATGGATATTGTGTATGTTCCGTGTGTCTTTTCTTTCACATATGTTACCTTGTGTTTCACAGGATGTTGAAGAAAGTATGATCGAGTCAAGCACAACTGATCTTGGCCTTAAAGTAAAGTCCATTTCCTGAACGACTTCGAGGAAGCTCTGGCGAAGACTCTTTGACTGAAACTGTAGGGAAGGATTTTAAATGTCAGTTAATCTGGAAAGAGTGGACTGCTAGATTCTTTCTAGATTGGGTTGAACAGATAAACTCATTTATGAAGTTTGTTCCTCGATTTTGGGATACATTTTACATCCACTTCTTTCTCTATTAGTGTTAGTAGGTTAGTTGTTTTCCTCATTTAAATAAGTGTTCCTCCTGCGTGGGTGAACAATAAAAGAGAATAGAAAAATAGGAAATAGATAGAGAAGTAGATTATGTAAGAGTTAGAGTTATAATATGAATCAAAGTTTTTGTTAGTTTTTTTGAAGCAAAACAATCAATGTAAATGATTCATGTTATGAATAGAAGTTGAAGTTATAAGTACAATATTCTGTGTAAATTAGTTGATGCTTGCTAAGGGGGCCCGATTAGTAAGTATCTATAGGAGAGTAGTTGTTTATCCTTTGCTAATTCAAGTTAGATTTCATTTTTAGAAAGCTTCAGCACAAGCTCAGTCTTATACTATTCTTGCAGCATCAGGAATCCATCCATGTGTTTGTTGCTACAGCATAAGGCCAGTTTATAGTTTGTTTCTCAGTTGTAGCTATTACAATTTTTGCTTCGGTTAGATTATGGTTGAGTTAAGAGAACTTTGTATTACCTTCCTATAGCATAGGTAGAATTTATTTCCAAGTATTTATTTTCAATAGGTTGTGACTGAAACTGGGCTTTAGTGCACATATATTGATACTCCATTTAAAGTATATGTTCCCTGGTTTGACAAGTAAATGAATGACCATGAAGAGGTATTAATTGTCTGTTGGAATGTCCAATTCCTAGGATAGGTTTTGTCATGATTTTCATATCCTTTTGTGAGCACGACCAGTGCATATGGACTAACTTGTCCAGAATGGTCAATGAGTGAGTGGGGATTTTTTGTAGAATTTTCAGATTTTTGGATTGATTTGTCTATATTTTGTGCTATATAATGCATACCTGAGATGCAAATGAAAATTTTCAAAAAGTTGTAATGATTTGAGATGCAAAAATGCAACCTCTATGCACTTTTAGTAATGCAAAATTTTATAAACCCTAGAATGTAACTTTAATAAATGCAAAATTCAATGTAAGCTAATTCTAGGAGAATGATGGAATCCAAATCAAGAAAGAAATTATTCTAAAGGTAGGTTCACCAAAAAATAGACATGGATTTTGGTACCCTTAGACTCTCTTGAATTTCTAGGGTTTTTCACCTAAAATGAGAGAGATGTGGCAAAATGGGAAATGTATACACTCAAGATTGATGCAAGAATGGATATAATATGTCTAAATGTAATAAAATAAATTAGGAAATGGATTATTAATGTAAAACCTAAGGAATGCAAGATGTTTAAATACACATTATGATATGCAAAAAAACCTAGAAAATTACTTAGAAATGCAAGGAAAACAAAACATAAATCTGTAAAAGTGAATGTGTGCACCTTGGAGCTTGCTAGATATTAGAAATGACTCTAAAATTCTGAAAATGCTAATTTTTAAGGTCTAGTGGGACTCATTCACCTTTATAGGTGAATTATTCCTAGATCTGGGAAACTATTTCAGAGCTTGTTTTAGACAAATGGGTATCCAAAACTGAATAAAACACTTTTTAGTCTTGGCAGTGGGACTCATTTTCCAATAATGGTGAATGATTCCATTTCTAAATTTTTGAAAATCCAAAAGTGGAGACAGAAGCCCTCAGTCTACACTTCGGTTCTTGATAGGTGTCTACATTTGAAGCTCTGATTTTCGGCACTATAAGTGACTTTTATTGGATATTTTGAACTAGTCAACTAGGACATGTCTTTAATAACTTTGCAACCTATTATTCAATGATTCCCAAGCTCTCCATGTACCTAAATCTACAAACACACAAGAAGAGAAGGAGAAATGTTGAATGTTAGGGCATGGGGGTTCTCCTTAGTTAAACCCCTTTTTAGGTAATTAAACCAAAATGAAGAAATAATGTAATGAAGCATGAAATAATGGAGTTAGAAACTTTCCATGATGATGTATCTTTATTTTTTGTAGCAATAGATGAAGAATCTTCCCTTGAATGTCTAAAAAATGCTATCTTGACGACTTAGAATGCAAAAACCCTAGCTTGCTTGAGTTAAGAACTTGATGAATGATGAATTACTGATGAATGAGTTTTGAATTATGATTTAGAGGCTTGTATTTATAGTAAGTACACCTAAGTTACCCATTAATTTGATCCCCAACACTGACATGGAGAAAAACTAAACTTAAAACCTAATTTTTTCTGCTCAAACCCTAAAAATAGCACAAATGGGACTCATTCACCATTAAGGGTGATGGGTCCCACCTGGATGGGACAAATTTTCCCCTAATAGAAAATGGGTCCCATAGGGGCTCTTTTTCTAGTTGGAATGTAAGGAAATAAGGAAATTATGCTTCTATGTTGTTCTAGTCGAGTATTTGATCAATTTATGCCTTAGGATGCATAATATGGGGTCATAGGGGCCTATTAATGATTATATAAAGGGTGGATAAGGCCAAGGACACAAATTTCAATGTGAAAGTGTGATCAAATACAATTTACAACATTAAATTAGGGTCCACTTAGCCTAGAAAGGCACAACATCCAATGTGAATGTGTAAAACACATTACAACACTAGATTAAAGTCAAGTTTTATTTACAAGCCTTTGATATTGATGTGATAATGTAATTAAATACATTTTACATTGTTAAAAAGTCTAGAAAAGTGTGAAAGTCTTTTACAACACTTTACAACACCTTAACAAGACATCAATAAATGCATTTTATTTAGTTTGCAAGGGTCCAAGACCATGTGTGGATGTGTAAAACACCTCACAACACTAAATCAAGGCCACATTAAGTCCAATTTGTCATCAATTAATCCAAAATCAAGCAAAAAAAAGGATTTTTTTTTTCACATGGATAATATGAGATGTGTACAAACCTTAATGTGCCAACTATTCATCCATCTCCTCGCACCTATGGTCAGCCTTCTTAGTTTGCACCAAGAGAAGAAGTGAAGAAAAAAAAAAAGTTCTAAGAACATTGGTTCTACAACTTTTCAATCTCTAGGAACACAACAAGATCAGGTGGATGATGACATGAGTTAATGGATATATAGAGAAGAACCTGAGCCATCACCTCATCTCATTGAATATTTTCAAGAGGTTTAGCCCCACACTTCAAAGCTAGAAAAAAATACTACTATCAAGGGGGAGGACTGGACATAGGGGAACATAGAAGATTGTAGCCCATTGAGACACCTGTGCAACCTAAAAATGTGGGCTTAGGATATGAAAAAATGTAGAAAGGTCCTACACCATCCACTAGCACATCAAATAATGTTAATTTGGATAATAATTTCCTTAAAGACAAACCAGAAGAAGAAGCCATCATACTCTGATATGATAATGTAAATCTCCCTTCCCTTTTCAATTCCACATCCATCCTTTCCATAAGTTTTCGCTCTATCACGATGACCTTATTGATTGGGACCTACGAGGGAACACACCTATAGACATCTTTCCTTTGGAGGAGCTTACGTACACCTCATGGGATTGGGGGAAGATGAAAACCCTAACTACAAAAGAAAAAATAAACAAAACAAAAAAGGGTAATCTAGTGAAAACCCCCCTAAGGAACTTCTTGACTCATCAAAAGTAAAAATAAAGGGTGTATCTAATAGTGAAAACATCATTGAGGTGCTGGAGGATGGGGATGTTCATCTTCCCCTCGTTGGAGCTCAATTAACTAAACAATCTTCAATCCTAATTGAGGGAACACAAGAGGTTAATCTAGGAACAGAAGAAGAGCCCAAGATCACCTATGTGGCCAAATAATTATCAGAGGAAAAGTATCCCATTATCGTCAATCTACTAAAGGAAGGGATCATTAACTTTGCATGGTCATATTCAAATATGCCAAGATTATGTTGATGATCTACTAGGGAAATCCAAGACAAGAGAAGAGCATCCCATGATCCTGAGAAAAATCTTTGAGTAGTTAGAATAATACAAGCTACATTTGAATCAAAAGAAGTGTGTGTTTGGTGTCACGTCTAACAAATTGATAGGCTTCATCATATCAAGAAGTGGTATTGAAGTGGATCTAGAAAAATTTAAAGCAATAATGGAAATGCCCCCACCTCACAATCTCAAACAACTAAGAAAACTACAAAGAAAATTACAATTCATCAGATGCTTGATAGCCCAACTTGTTGATAAATGCTAGTCATTCACACACCTCTTGCATAAAGACATATCTTTCAAATGGGATCCAAAGTGTTAGTAATTTTTTGACAAGATCAAGGAGTACCTATTCAATCCACCCATTCTAATACCCCTTATTCCAGGTAAGCCACTCCTGCTATATGTCTTAGCCACATCAGTTGTATTGGGGGCATTGTTGGCACAAGATGATGAATTTTCTAAAGAGAGTTCCATCTACTATATCATCCAAGCACTTGTGGGGTATGAGATTAATTATTCCCCTATGGAAATTTTTTTCTTAGAAGTTGTTTTCCATTCACAAAATTTGTGTTACTACATGCTTAGTCATCCTATCAAGCTCATATCAAAAGTTGACCCACTCAACTATATCCTATCAGGAACGTCATTAATTGGTCGCATGGCTAGGTAGGTTATACTACTGAGTGAGTTTGACATAGAGTATGCTTACCATAAAACAAGTAAAGGGAAAGTAATAACAAATCAACTGGCAGATGCTTGGGGATGCATATACATTAGTAGCAGGGTTTCCTAATGAAGGTGTCCTTATAGTTTTAGAATTAGATAGATGGAAACTATATTTTGATGGGTTAGATATACACAATGGAGTTGGTGTGGGTATTCTTTGTCACACCTCAAGGTGACTACATTCTAAAGTCATTCATGTTATCCTTCTCATGCACAAACAATATTGCAGAATATTAAGCTCTAATCACTGGCCTTAGAATAATAGGCCAATTGAACATCACTCATCTATGTGTCTTTGGAAATTCTTAACTAATAATTAAACAAGTAAATGATGAGTTTCAAACCAAGGATGATAAATTAATTCCTTACAAATGCACGGTAGATTACTTCAAGAGGTATTTCATCCACATCCAGCTTGAGAAAATTCCCAAAGTACAAAACAAGGTAGTTGATTCTATGGCCACCATTGGTTCCCTCATCGACATGCCTAAAGATCAAATGGATTTTGAGTTCCTCATTGAGCAACTATTAATCTCAGCATATGATGTGCCTGATAATTATATGGTGTGCAATATCATAGGTCCTTAATCACCTTGGTATCATGAAATTTATGCCTATCTTTATGACAACATCCTACCACTTGACCTCACCCATAACCAACAAAAATCATTCATCCAATGCACTTCCTAATATACCATAGTGGGAGATACACTCTATCATCAAGGGTATTATGGTACTCTACTTCAGTGTCTAAACAAATCAGAATCCTACATTGCATTAAACAAAGTGCATAGTGGTGTTTGTGGGTCTCATTCTAATGGTATGGCCTTAGCAAAGAAAATTCTTAGAGATGGATATTACTGGCCCACTATGGAGCATGACACTTGTGAATTAGTGAAGAAATGTGTACCTTTTCAACCACATGTGGATCTCATCCATGCTCCTACACAAGATTTGCAACCCATCATAACATTGTGGTCTTTTTCATAATTGGGTTTTGACTTACTAGACAATATTTACCCTCCATTATCTAACAGTCATGCCTTCATCATCACAACCACTGAATACTTCACCAAATGGGTGAAATAAATTCCACTCTCCCAAATCACTGGTATTTAGATCTCCAAACTCATCCTTTTCCATATCCTCTATAGATATGGAATCCCCTTCACAATCATCATTGATAATGGTAAGCCCTTCAAAAACCATTATATGAAATAGATATACCATATCCAACAATGTTGTTCAAACCCATATTACCCAGAAGGTAATGGCCAAGCTAAAGAAACCAACAAGACCCTTATCAAAATTCTCAAAAAGGTTTCCAATAACACCGGTTGAGATTGGCACCTCCATCTTAAACCCACCCTTTGGACATACTGCAAATCCATCTATACTCCCACTGGAACTACACCATATTCTCTCATTTATGGCATCAGTGCAATATTTTCAATTGAGGTTGATATCCCATCACTTTGAATCTCTCTGAAGAATTTAATCAGTGACAAAGATGATCAAGTCACACAATTAAGTCAACTTGAACTCTCGGATAAAAACTGCATCAAGCCTTACAATCATCTCCAAGCATACCAACATCAGCTTAGGAGAAACTACAACAAGAAGGTCTGTCCTTGGCAATTCAACATTGGTGATCTAGTCTTGAAGGAGAATCAACATACACAACAGGATCCAGAAAAGAAAGGAAAGTTCAAAACATATTGGTTAGGTCCATATGTTGTCATAGAAAAATATGGTTCTAGGGAATATCAACATGCAACACCTAAGGGGAAACCCTTGGAAGAGCCTATCAACATCATGCACCTAAAAATTTTCTACACCTAATTTAGCTAGATTATCCTACATAGAAAAATCCAAAAAAAGTAAAAAAATTAGCAAAAATACCAAAAAAAGTCAAAAAAGTCAAAAAAATCCAAAAATAGTAAAGAGAAATAATCCATCCTATGGTGAAAACCATCCTTGGTGGCACCTTGGATAGGTACATTTGGAGAAAACCTGGCAACAAGAACCATTCATAGATGGATTAATAATTATCTACCTTGCTTCCTATTTGCCTTTATGCTTCCACCCATCCTATCCACATATCCTACCCTGATATCCTATCGTCCCCATCCTTTCATCAGCATCTCATTATCTGTCACTTGGTATATTTTGATTGAGCATTGGATGATTCATATTAGCTATCCTAAATCATGAGCTTTTGTATTGAATCTAGGCTTTTTGTCATATGTGTCTTAATATCATTTTTCAATCTCATCCCCTCATCTAGGAGCTCTCATCACATCGGTTATCACTAGGTCTCATGTTGTCTTTTTTCCACTTTTTTTGAACTATGAGGGGTCTATTCTTTCATGTATGAAAGGATGATAATTTGATCTACATCGAGGCTTTGTCCATCCTTTTGTGTTAGTCTTCATCATCCATCATGGTATCCATTGCCTTCTTTCCATTTTTATCCATAGTCAGTCGTCAGTCTTTTATCAAACTATGAGGGCTATCTGCTTTCACGTAGGAAAGCCTGAACATTTGATCCACCCCCAAGTATTTTTCCATTCTTTTGTGTTAGTCTTCATCATCCATCATGGTCTCCATTTTCTTCTTTCCACTTTTATCTATGGTCAGTTGTTGGTCTTTTATCGAACTGCGAGGGCTCTACACTTTCACGTAGGCAAGGATGATCATTTGAGCCACCCCTAAGGCTTTTTCCATCCTTTTGTGTCAATCTTCATCATCCATCATGGTCTCCATTGTCTTCTTTCCACTTTTATCCATGGTCAGTTATTGGTATTTTATCAAACTATGAGGGCTCTGTACTTTCACATAGGCAAGGCCAACCTTTGATCAGCCCCCAAGCCCCTAGGTCTTTTGGGTGTTTCTTGGTTTCATGTTGTGCCAAAAAGTGTGTCCCTATCCAACTAGTTCCTAACAAGAAAATTCCATTAGTACCATGAGGTTCAACTATTTTTGAGTATCCTGAGTCATGTTGATCACTTAATCTATTCAATGATCTTTGGTCTTAATAGGATGTATCCTTCCTAAATCACACCACATCAATACCATCCACCTACAATCCTATGGAAAAGGAAATTTGAGACTTGTTGTGATCTTTTGGTGCTCATGCATTTTTTCCATCATTTGAGCTTCCTATTATACTTTTTTAGGGTCACCACAATCCATCATATCATTGTGTGCTTTCACTAGTAAACATAGGGCATATCTTGATTTTATGCAATCTTGCCTTCTTGGTTGTCCCATGTAGTACCCACCAAGATCCCTGTGATCTTGTGTTATGATAGGGAATACTTTGTGCTTTTGGTTATCCCAACATCAAGCTTGACCAAATCCATTGTAGTTTGGGGTGTTGGGATAACCTTCTTGTTTGTTATGTTTTTCATATGCATTTTACACTAATGTACCTTAGTTCTTCATATCCTAGTGTATCGTGACTTGTGCTATACAAAGAAATAGTACTCCCAATATGGAAAAATGGCATTAGATTTGGATTTCATTTACCATTTTGTTGCATTTCATTTATTCCCCATCTTTTCTATCTCTAGCCTATGGTTAGTGATCTTTGGTTGTGCAAATGTTCTTCCACCTATTCTTCCTATCAAGACTCCTATGGTTTTGATAGGTGCACCATCACATCCATCATTCATCTCACTATGAATGCTTATTATCATCTAGGTTCATCTCACCCATCATGACATTTCTCCATTTCATTATTTCATTATCATTTCATTGCATTATCATGTTAAGTTGTTTAGATGAATATAGATATGTAAGTCTAAACATCTTAAGTGCATTTCATTCCATTTGCATTATCATTTTCATAATCATCCTAAGTTGTTTAGATTAATATAGATTGGTTATTCTAACCATCTTAAGTTCATTTTCATTATCATTTCATGTTGTTTGGAATTTTTATTCTAAACATATTAGTTCATTTCACCACATACATTACATTAAACCACATTCATCACATTCATCCATATGATGATCACATATGTATACATCCTATATTTTCATTTGTTACATATTTCCATGTCACACCATACATGCATAATTAGTTATCCATATCATACATAATAAACCACATTAACACTGCCACTTGCATCACACACCATTAGTATCATATCCATAGCATAAGTAATAAAATCATAAATCATCTCACATCACATCCTGCATCAAAAAGAGTTAGGCATAACACAATGCATATAATCCATATCATTCACATCGACATAAACATAAATCATAATCATAACCATACATATGAACATAATAAATATCCACAACATCACATAATAATCACATAGTGTTGGTAATATCCATGGCATATCATATATATGTATCAAAAATAAATAGTGTCTATCACGTATCCACCATAGTGCATAATAAAATATCATAAAATTCCATGAAGATCCATAATAACAAGTTCATCATCCATCAAAGTCCATCAAATAAAGATAAAAGTGTAGAGCTCTAATTAAATACAAATGACTACATCCAACACATCATGGTGTCCTAAATCAATAAAGAATAACGAATAAAAGAATGAATGAATAAATGAATCTTCCTAATCTATGTGAAAGAATTTGTAGTCTCTTCCTACATGTAATAATCCATCCACTCTACACCTATCAAAATATGAATCCTCTATCCATCTCCTCTCTACCCACAACTCCCTGCATCTAACCTTTGGGGCGAGTCCAACCCTCAACCTCCACCATTAGGAGGAGTCTCTTTGTACTAGTTGTACCCTCTAGTATGTGTTTGAGTTGATCAAGAGGGTGTTTGTGCCTGTGCCACTACTCTAACAAATGGTGGCACCCTCCGTGCAGGATCTGGGATGGCCTAATAATAAGCAAGCATATAATATTATGCCTTGGTCCTAGCATCAACCTCTCTTGCTATGTATGCCCTGCCCATATCCATCTCTATCTAGTATCTATCCCTCTATTGAGTGATAGCCCACCTCTCCTTCTCCCAAGCCTCCTAAACCAGCCTCATCTGTTCAACCTGTCCCTCCAGCTATGATATCCTCCTTCCCACCTCATATCTCTCTCCCTAAAAATTTAGTACCTACTCCTTCACTACTTCATGCCTCTCTAGCAATCCTCCTGCATCACCCATAACTGTCTTTACATACTTTTCTATCTGCATGAGCTCCAACTCTCCCTACAACTCCCCAACCATTCTCTACAAATCATCACTCTTTGTTTGCACCTCTTGTAACCTCTTTGCTATCTCATCTACCAGTTTCCCAAATGATTTTTCCCCATCTCCCTGTGCACTTTACAACCACTCCACCTTGCCCTATAGACACCCCATCTCTTTTTGTAACCTATCCATCTATGCCTTTGAATATCATAGTCTATTCTCTATTATTTTTAGCTTGGCTAGGGCTCATTTGAGTAACACTATGAGATCCTCCAGTGGTGGTGGCACATATATGACCATGGCTAATGGATCCATCATAGTGGCCTCCTCCTCCATTACCTAGTTCTCCCCACTTGCCTCCTCCATCTCCATGTCTCTTCCTCTCTGTTACTTGCCACCTCTCATCCTACTTTGTGGCATGGCCAACTCCCTCTCATCATCTGATTGAAACCTTAGGGCACCAATTATTGGATCCACTATGGTGATCCTCCCCAGCCTGTTCTGGGCCCACCATGTTGAATATTTCATAGTAGTGCCCGCATAATTTGCTTCTCCCCTATATGGATACTATTATATGCTTTTGATATGTGGTTTTCATTGATTTCAACACTATTAGCATTGATTTCATTAAGATTGTATATGTCAAGGATATTGATAAAATTGTAACAAAGAAAGTTGCAGGTTATCAGTGGTGAAGTGAAGATTAGTTCATTGGAAAGCCTAGTAAGTTGATGATCATTGGTTGTGGATTAAAAGGTTTATAGTAGAGTATATCTAGTTTATCCATGTTAAGTTTCATAGATCCGCATGAAGATTTGATCAAGTTATAAGTATCAGTGTTATGACAATTTTTCTATTGCTTTAGTTGGTGTTCCTAAATGAAGATAATTTGATTCTAGTAATCTAAGTTGTTGTGAATGATCCTATAGTGTTTCACAATGGTTTTGGATGTTTCTATTTTGTGCTCTATCTTTGTTTTTGGTCCACATTGATCGTTGTCCTTGTGATTGGTGATTTTCTCTTGTGTGTTCATTTTTTTCATATTCTTGGTCGAGTGGCTGATTGTAGATTGTTGTGGATCTTTGAGGAATAATTATTGAAGGTGTTTTGTACTCTAGGATGTTGTTTTGGGTTGTCACTATGTTGTGGATGAATTTGGTTGATTCAAATTGTAATTTATTGATGTTTTGGGCCGACAATTTGTATTCATTTTATATCTTATTTGGAGCTGACATGGAGATATGTTATTTCTTGTTGTAGATATATAAGAGTGATTTTTTATCATTTGAAGGCATGAGTGTGTGAAGTGTGTGAGTCGTGTGTGTGAATAAATTTATAATCATTTGAAGGCAGAAGTGAAGTATGAAGAGTGAGCTAATTTTCTATGCTTAACAAAAACTATAATTAGGCATGAGCAAATGTTATTTTCTCAGTTCAATCTTTTGGATTTAATCTGAATCTTTCTATAAGATAGTGTGTCTTCCTTGGGTAGTAAGCCTTGTTGTAATTGAGTAGTGTGCTCTAGGTAGTGTTGCTGAATGCATGTGCATTCCCATTTATTCTCTTATATTTTGAACAGGGTATAATCTTGTGGACTGACCTCCACCATGGTTTTTCCCCTAATAGGGTTTCCACCTAAAAATCTTAGTGTTAAGTGTTTTTTTCATGTGGTGATGATTTATGCTTTCCTGCTTATTTATCAGATTTGAGAATAAGGTTAAGAATAAGTTTAATAAGTTTAATTTCTATGACAACTAACTCACCCTCCCTCTTAGTTTTCTACCCTTGCATTACCACCAATTAGTATCAAAGTTGGTTCCTTGGAAGAATTTTAATAGCTTGAGTTGATCCGAGATGGCAACATACAAGAAGGATAGTCTAAGATTTGATGGAACAAATTACTCTTTATGGAAGAATCAAATGGAGTGTCATCCGAGATGCATTGGTGAGCCTTTTTGGGACATTACAAAGAATAGGTATGTTATCCCTTAGAATGGACCTTCTACTACAAATGAGATCAAAGACTATGAATACAATATCGGAGCTAAGGAAGCATTGTTGGGTGCACTGACTAATTTCGAGATGCAAAATTTAATGGATTTGAAAACTTCTTATGAGATCTAGAAAAGTTGAAAACTTTGTATGAAGGTGATGTGCATGTGAAGATTGCTAAGTTACAAATTTTGAAAGGGAAATATGAAATATTGAAGATAGGTGAAGATGAGAACATTACTACCTTTATGAAAAGGGTGAATGAACTTGTGTGTAATATCATATGTGCTAGTGGAACATTGGATGAATTAGAGATTGTTGCTAAAGTGCTCAGATCCTTGCCTATTGCATACAAACACAAAGTTGTTGCTATTGAGGAGATATGAACTGTGACAAATGTAACAAGAGACACATTGATTGGTAAGATTGTTGCTTTTGAGTTAAGTGAGTATGGTGATGCTCTTACTAAGATAGAATTTGCATTCAAAGCTACTACCTCTAGAAAAGATAAGTAGAGATATGATCTAGGATAAAGTTCCTAACTAGAAAAGTGTTCAAGTATGAGGAAGAAATGAGAGATATTTAAGAAGAAGAGAGAAATCTAGACGAGCTTAAAGAACTTCTTGTTACGAGAGTACCTAGAGGAGAAGGTAAGTATAAATTAAAATTTCCTCTTAAATATTTTTCATGCAATAAGATAGGTCATTTTGTCTCAAGGTATCTTGAAAGAGTTAATAAGCTAAGACCTAACAAGTCAAGATTCCAAAGAAAATGTTATTATGTTGTTGATGAAGGTGTGATAGATGATGAATATAATAAAGGGAATGCAAGTGAAGATGAATGGGTATTTATTTTTATCAAGGAAAATGATCTGGTACCTACTGATTTTGTTAGTTGTATGAATGTGGAGAAATCTCTAGTTGAAAAAGTTGAAGAAAAGGATGAATGGGTAATTGATAGTGGATGCTCACATCACATGATAGGTGATAAAATTAAATTTGTGATTTTGGAAAAGTATGATGGTGGTGTTGTAAGATTTGGTGATGAAAAAGCTAGTGTGATCAGTAGTAGAGGATCCATTTCTCTTGATGGTAAGAATAATACTAATGACGTCCTACATGTAGAAGGTTTGAAGCATAATCTTTTAAGTGTTGGATAGATGGTTAAAAACGGATATAGTCTTCAATTCAAAGATGGAAAGTGTAGAATAATGGGGAATTCTAGAAATGTGATTGCATTAGGTACAAAAACAAAAGGTAATATCTTTCACCTAAATGCTTCTAGTAAAATTTGTTTGATTGCTTAAGTTGATGAAAGTTGGTTGTGGCATAGGAGATTGTGTCATGTAAACTTTGACAATATTATTAAGATAAGTTCTACTCATGTTGTGAGATATCTTCCTAAGTTGGTAAATCCTACTAATACCATATGCAAGGAATGCCAATTGGGGAAGCAAAATAGAGTCTCATTTTGGAGCAAAAAACATTCTTCAAATGAAGTATTGGAGCTTGTGCATACTAATATGTGTGGTCCTTCAAGAGTTAGAAGTTTACAAGGAGATAGGTATTTCATATTACTCATTGATGATTATTCTAGATTGATGTGGGTTACTTTCTTAAGGGAAAACTATGAAGCTCTTGAGAATTTCAAGATCTTTAAAGCTAAGATTGAGATAGAGATGCCTATGAAGATTAAATATCTGAGATCAGATAGAGGTGGTAAATTCATTTTTTGTGAGTTTAATTCTTTTGTGAGGAACATGGGATAAAGAGATAATTATCTACACCTCGGACTGCTCATCAAAATGGAGTTGTGGAAAGGAAGAACATGACAATTCTAGATGCTGTTAGGACTATGATGTTGGAAGAAAACATGCCTCGTATCTACTGGAGAGAAGTTGTGAGTACTTCTGTGTACACTCTTAATCAGGTGCATATCAAAGGTGATATTGATAATACCCCTTATGAGTTATGGTTTGGTCATAAGCCTACTATTATTTGGGAGTAAATTCTATGTCAAAAGAGATGAGGATATAGGAAATTTTGATGCTAGAAGTGATGAAGGTATCTTTCTTCGTTATTCTACTAAAAGAAAATCCTACCGGTGTTTCAATAAGAGATTGACGAAAATGGTTGAAAGTGCTAATGTCAAGGTTGATGAAGATACAATTATACCATCTAGAACTTGTGGATATGATTTAGATTGTCAGAATGTTAGTACAATTCAAAATCAGAATCAAGTGCAAATCATTTCAATGAATTAGCAAAGCCAAGAGGAAGGAACTAGTGAAAGTGTAGAAGTGATATCACAACAGCCTAAAGTTCATGAACATCTTAAGAATCCAAGGTATGTAATATTTTATCATTCAGAAGATCAGATTATAGGTGATAAGAACAAAGGTGTTCAAACTAGGAGAAGAATTGTAGGGGAATAATGTTTGATTTCTAATATTGAGCCTAATAGTGTAAATGAAGCATGCATAAATGAATATTGGATGGAAGCAATGAAAGAAGAGCTACAAAAAATTGAGAAGAATGATACATGTATTATTGTTCCTAGACCTAAGGAAAAAAATGTAATTGGAACTAAATGGGTTTTTCAAAACAAACTGAATCAACAAGGTGAAGTCAAAAAAAAAGAAAGACTGGTGTGTAAAGGATATTCACAGATGGAAGGGATTGACTTTGAAGAGATTTTTTCCCATGTTGTTGCGATTGAAGCTATGAGATTTTTTCTTGCTTATGTTGTTTGCAAAAATTTCAAGGTTTATCATATGGATGTCAAGTCAACATTTCTAAATGGTGATCAGCTAGAAGAAGTGTATATTGAACAACCTAATGGATTTCAATTGACTAATCAAGAAGATATGGTTTGTCAGTTGAAGAAAGCATTGTATGGACTTAAGCAAGCCCCAAGAGCACGATATGCTAGATTGGATAATTATTTGTTGAAGCTTGTATTTAACAAAGGTACTACTAATAGTAATCTGTATTTCAAGATTGATCATGGTATAGATTTGATTATTGAATTCTTTGTTGATGATATCATTTTTGGATGAGATGATAGTTTGTGCATGAAGTTTGTTGATGAGATGCAAAGTGAGTTTGAGATGTCTATGATTGGAGAGATGAAATTATTTTTGGGATTGAAAATTACTCAGTTAGACAAAGAGATCTTTATATCTCAGTCCAAGTATGTGAAAGAATTACTAAAGAAGTTTGGAATGGAAGATTCAAAGCATTTTGGTACACATATGGTGATCTAATGTAAGTTAAATCAAAATGATGATTCTTGTAAATAAAATAAAACTAGCTACAAATCGATGATTAGTGGATTTCTTTATTTGACTCAAACAAGACCTGATATCATGAATTTCATATGCATTGTTTCTAGATATCAAGATAATTTTAAGGAGTCTCATGTGATAGTTGTGAACATGATTTTTAAATACTTGAAGGGGACAGTTGATTTTGGCCTATGGTATCCTAAAGAAGATGATTTTACTTTGAGTGATTTTACTAATGTTGGTTGGGGAGGAGATTTGGATGACAAAAAGAGTACTAGTGGTGGTACATTTTTCTTGGGTAAGAAGTTGATTCCATGGTTAAGGAAGAAGCAAAATTCCATTTCTTTATCTTTTGTAGAGGTAAAATACATTGTTGTTTCTAGCAATTGTACTCAAGTATTGTGGATGAAGCAGATGTTGAGGGATATCATATTTTTGTATGATGAGCCTATTGCTATATTCTATGATAATTCAAGTGTAGTTAATACTTCTAAGAATCCCATGCTGCATTCAAAGACCAATCATATATCTATCAAGTTTCACTTTTTGAGAGAGAAGGTGAGTGAAAAGGAAGTCAAATTGGAGTATGTTCCTACTAAGGAACAAATTACAAATATCTTTAGTAAGCCTTTGCCTAAGGATACTTTTGAGCATCTCAAAAGGAAGCTAGGGGTGATTACCCCTCCTAATTGGAACTAAGGTGCATTGATTTGCATTAGTCTTTGTATTTCATAGTCATATCTTGATTTGGATTGATGTTGTGGTGGCTACTACTCAGGGGGGTAGTTAGATATTTAGATATGTGTTCAGAGCTTGTGTATGTGTATGTGTATCTTTTCCATTGATTTCAAAGGGTGAGAAGAGTCACGTGAAAAAAATTTGTGGCCCGAGAAGAGTTGAGGAGAAAAGTCAAAACCTAAGGGGGGGTAAGTGCTAAGAGAGAAAGTTGGGTTGATGGCGTTTTTCACATCATGTGTTGCCATCAATGCTAAAGGGGGAGGTTGTTGGATGTTGCTGATATGCGGTTTTCATTGATGTCAGGACTATTAGCATTCATGTCATTAAGGTTGTATATGTCGAGGATATTGAGAAAATTGTAATAAAGAAAATTGTTGGTTGTCAGTGTTGAAGTGAAGTTGAGTTTGTTGGCCAACCCAGTATGTTGATGATCAGTGGTTGTGGATCAAAGGGTTTGTTTTAGAGTATATCTAGTTTATTCACGTTAAGTTTTAGATGAGTATGTGCGGGATCATCATGGAAAAAATAGGCCCTTAAGTGGCAATGAAAATTTAGAAAAATAAGAGTTAGGCAACTTGATGTAAAAATTTGAATAAGTTATCTATATTATCTTAAAAATAATTAAGAATAGAATTTGTGGAAAATTGAATGTAGTTTATAAACTTCTAGGTTCATTTTTTTAAAACAAGAGTCTATTTGGTAAAAAATTGAAATTTCAATGAAATAGTACTTAAATTTCAGGGAAAAAATAAGAAGTAGGTGTCTATCTGACCACCCTAACCATAATAAAATCATAATTTTTTTTATAAGATTATAGATATAAGTAGAGGGCTCATGTTTGGATGTGATGCATATTTTTTTGTATTTTTTTTCCAAGTAAATAATTAATTATGAATTTTTAATTACAAGTTTTAAAAAATATAAAAACTCGTATGTCTGACCACCTTAACTTGATCAAAAATTCATGAAATTCATTTTTTTTTATTCTATAGTATGCAAAGCATAGAATGTGATGCATTTTTTGGATTCAAAAAATATGATATTGTTTAAAAGTTATAAATATTTTTCAATCAAGCTATCAATCAAGACTTTAGTCATAATTCTAATAGAAAATGAATAAGAATTATTTATTAGAATCAAAATAAAGTATAATTTATATTGGTGGAAAGCTAAGAAGCTCCTTTACAAACCCTTTTTGTTTCATCAATTTTGGGTAAGAAAAAATTTGTCAGCCATATGCGCAAAGTCTAGAAAAGCAAGGTAAGTTGTTAAACACGGTTTCTATGTTGACTTCTTAGGATTGGTAGGTCTGAACCAAAATCCAAAGAAAGCTTGAGGCTAATCCATAGGCATTAATTTTGTGTCAGAAATATTGGATATCTGATTTGAATCCGATATCTAATATGTTCTATATAGATTTGCAAAAATGTTATACAATTTATAATAAATGATTTAAAAAATGCAATACATTTTATAATTTAATAAATAATATAAAATATAGTTTACAATGTAATATATAATATACAATTTATGATAATCTCTTATCAAATTATGTATTTAATATATAATATATTATATTATTATGTGTAATATTTCAATATTTTAGTTAATGTATAAATATTTCAATATATATATTACTAATA
>VDFB02000013.1:67878983-68259084 GCA_007258455.2 Sequoia sempervirens | reverse complement strand
TAGTTATGTAATGTGAAGTAATTACATAACTACTTAGGTTGACTTTGTAAAAACTATATTGCAATTGAAATTTTTTCATCTATCAACATCTAGTTGTTAGTTATGCAATATGAAATAATGGTTTGAGTTTGAAAGTTGTGCAATGCAATGTAATCAATGAGATGAATATAAACTACATAATACAACCATTATTTTTTATGATCTTGTACATTGATATTTAATCATTGCTCACTTGATTAAATTTTCAAAGAGTTTAATCATGCACATGAGGAAGAAATTAAATTTTGATTGTCAATCAAATTATCCAATAATCTTGAGTGTATCTCCATATACAAAAATGACATCAATGCCAACTCAAACAAAGTTTTACAAAATGTGGCATATGCCATCTAGATGTCTATTCAAAATT
The DNA here is from genome assembly GCA_007258455.2 of Sequoia sempervirens. Lineage (NCBI taxonomy): Eukaryota > Viridiplantae > Streptophyta > Pinopsida > Cupressales > Cupressaceae > Sequoia > Sequoia sempervirens. The sequence continues at coordinate 68,258,675 of VDFB02000013.1, read as the reverse complement.
TACATGCCAAAATGTCTATCTCATCCTAAACTACTGGTGGATTATCAAAATGGAGCCTCTTTGCAGCACTCATTGGCTCTAAAGGTACTTACACAAGAAAAATTCAAACCACAATTGAGACTAGTTATACTATATGATTTAAAATTGAATAATTAACATCAAAATCAATATACATTGAATTATAATTGAACTCTAAAATTGTAATCTTGATTATCTGAAATATTTGTCTCTTCAAAGGGTCAAGATTCCTAGAATATGTCCCTCTAAAAGAACCGATCAAACCAAATTTATTAATGTAAATCTATATATGTGAACAAAAACATAAAATTGATCCAAGTTAGCATACAATTGTCAGTAATAGGAACATATAAATACCAAACACAAAATAAAATAAACACATACCTCTTTAGGCTGATTTTTTTCTTTATCTCCTTTAGGTGTTTCGACACCTCCTCCTTGAGGTGTTTCAACACCTACTCCTTCAATTTTTCCAATACGTACTCCTTTAGGAATTGTGGCACTTGTCAACAAAAATATATACCTCATAACTTCCTATACATAAAAATGACAAGTACATATGAAGCTACCAATCTATATTGGTGTATACATATAATCAATATAAGAAATTAAAAATATTAATCCAATTGAATTTTAATTCAATCACCTTCCCCTTTTCTAACATTGCACTTCCATAATCTAGACAAGGCTACACCTTGCTCACACTTGTCAACAATGATGTATAGCTCATAACTTCATGTACATGAAAATGACAAGTACATATGAAACTACAAATCTATGTCGATGTATGTATAATCAATATAAGATCTTAAAATTTTCAATTCAATCGAATTTGAGTTCAATTACCTTCCTCTTATCTAACATTGCACTTCCATAATCTGGACAAGGCTACACCTCACTCACACTAGGTATTTCCTACAAGAGGAAAATAATAAACATATAAGTTATTATATAATTTAATTTATGAAAATTCAAATGACAAGCAAGTATATTATTAAAAAATGTAAATGAGTGAGTGGAAAAATATATATTGTGTCCATGCCAAGGCCAAATGAAATGGCCCTAAGGGTGCTATCAATCACCTGTGCGAGCTCCTCCTCAAACATCAACTGTTAAATAGACCATGTAAATAAATATTAGTACAGTATGCTATCTTTTATTAATATTCATTTAAAAACAAATGCAAGTTATGAATTTACAACTTAAATCTTACCTATGTCACTATTCCAATGCCCCCCTCTCTAGTAGGAAAGGACTTTGTAGGGTGTGCTCCACTCCCCTAAGTCTGATCTATAATGTCCACATTATGGAGGCCATAATCAGAAATGTCCAAAGGATGCTTAGTGGGTTGTACAAGAGGACCTAAGCATATATGGCAGTACATGGAACAAGTATGTGTCACACAAATATGTGGACTTGATGAGGATGATGCAACAACACTCAAACCATTCTCAACATCACTAGAATGTGGCTGAGCTACTATAGAAGCATGTGGAACCAAAAGGCCAATCAAAGAGTGAATAGCCTAGATAGTTTGTGTGGCCACATCCTGCATAATATTTGGATGATATACTAGAGGTGGAAGAGGAAGGGGATGAGGGGGAACATATGGGTGTGAGACTACTCTAACTACCCTTGGTCTATCCTAGGGCATACCTCTACCAATGCCCTAGAAGGGTTTAATGTCAAAGTAATTAACATGATGCCCTAACACAAACTCAACATATAATTTTTTAATAAAGTAAAATTGTATATCACAATTGTTTTTCGGTGCTTTATCAAAAATCATACACCAATGATCCCAAAATTTATCTACAATGTCCCTATGTGTGTACCATTTTATAGAAAGTTTTGGTTTATTAACATTAATTGGAAAACCAATGCGGGGGCTAACAAATAAAGAGGTTATTTGGGCTTTGGTTATTCTAAGATCTTTCACATCATCATAAGACAATCCACATGCATAATATTCCCTCATGTCTTCTTGCCACAAATGAAAGGCATTATGTTGGGTGGAGAGGGTTTCTATATTTTTATTTATATCCTTCAATGTGTTTGACATCTCGCATAATCGAGGGATTCTCTTACAAACTTCAAAAATGTCCTTTAATTGCTGCAATTTTTCACCAATTAATTCTTTAGTTGATGGCTACAGAGGTGGTGGAGCATTTGGTATTTGTGCATTTTCATTTTCAACTGGTGGATCATTTGGAATTTATGCATTTTCATTTTCAACAGCCATTATGCCTGACTAAAGTTAAAAACTAATTAATTTAATTGAAATTAGACAATATAAATGAAAATATTATAAAAATACCCTAGTTTTTAAAAAAAAAACCAAAAGAAACCCTACTTTTTAACATAAATCTATAAAATTTTCTAATTTTTAATACAAATACATAAACAACACTATTTTTAAATCAAAATCTATAAAAAAAAAAATCATTTTTAATAAAAATCTAGAAAAAAACATTCATTCTAATCAAAATCCATTCTAAACTCATTTTTTCATAAATATTCAATCAAAAACCCTATTTAAAAAAAAAATCCCATAAAAAAAAACCGAATTATACAAATCTAATTCAAAATTCGATCAAAGAAAAGAAAAATATAAAATCTAACCTTTTGAAAATAGATATGGGATAAATTGGATATTTGATATGTGGAGAACCTCCTCACTATGGGTTGTGGCCCATTGGTGAATGTCAAATGATTTTAACAGGCCTAGATTTTATATATATACATGTTGGCTTCAAATTGAATATCTGATATGGAGATCTTGGTTTGCTTATTGCTTTGGAGGTGTGTATTGACACCCAAGCCACAAAAAATTCAACTTGGTATTTTTGAATTTTTGGGTTGATGAAAAACATAGTTTTTTCCCCATTGCAACTTTTTGGCCCATCATGATCCTGCACATACCCAAATCTTCATGAAGATTTGATCGAGTTATGAGTATCGATGTTCTAATATTTTTTTTGTAACTTTATTTTGTATTCTTGAATGAAGATAATCTAATTCTAGTAATCTAAGTTGTTGTGGATTCTTCTCTAGTATTTCATGATTCTTGTGGATGTTTCTAGGTTCATGCTCTATCTTTGTTTTTGTTCCACACTGATCGTTGTGCTCGTGATTGGTGATTTTCTCTTGTGTGTTCATGTTTTTCATATTCTTGGTCGACTAGTTGATTGTAGAATGTTGTGGATCTTGAAGGAATAATTATTGAAGGTTTTTTGTATTCAAGGATGTTTGTTTAGGTCATCACTATGTTGTGGCTGACTTTGGTTGATTCAAATTGTAATTTTTTTATGTTTTGGGCCAACAGTTTGTATTCATTTTATAACTTATTTGGAGCCAACATTGAGATGATGTTATTTCATTTTGTGGATATATAAGAGTGATTGTTTTATCATTTGAAGACATGAGTGTGCGAATTTTGCTAGTCCTATGTGTGAATAAAATTCTAATCATTCGATGGTAGAAGTGAAGTATGAAGAGTGAGCCAATTTTTTGTGCTTAACAGGAACTATAATCAGGGATGAGGAAATGCAATTTTCTCAATTCAATCTTGTAGATTTAATCTAAATCTTTCTCTAAGACAGTGTGCTCCTTGTGCAATAAGCCTTGTTATATTTGAGGATTGTGCTCTAGGAAGTGTGTCTGGATGATGTCCATTTAGATTTATCCTCTTATAATTTTAACAAGGTATAATCTTATGGACTAACCTCCACCATGGTTTTTATCCTAATAGGGTTTCCACATAAAAATCTTGATGCTATGTGTGTTTCTAATGTGGTGATGATTTTGTTGGAGTTAAAGTGACACTGAGAGGGGGGTCTGAATCAGAGTCTTAACAGATTTGACCAATTTTCAAAAATTCAAAAACATAGCTTAGATTTGATCTCAATATTACTCTGATTAAAGTATTCATCGATTGAATGTAATCATTCATAAAAAAAATTGAGAAAAGTAATAATCAGCAAAAAAAACCAACAACAACACTGTAAATTAGAGAGCACATAGAAGAACAAAGAGACAAAAGCTTTTTTCGAGTGGAAAACCCTCCTGGGGTATAAAAACCACTCCTAAATTGCCTTACTTGCTTAATCTTCAAAACTACTATTAACAATGCCTTATAGGCTAATTTCTGAGCACTAACTCAAGGAGCACCAACCCCTCATTTAGAGACACCAATCTCAAGGAGCACCAACCCCTTACTTAGATTTTAGAATTACACTCATAATATTAGAGGATCTCTTTTTTTTTAGCTAAGTACATATTTCTCTGTTTTCTCATCTATAGAAAACCTTAAGGACAATATCCCAGAATTGCAATCTCCAACCTTCATTGTTTTCAACACAAGTTTATATATACATTTCAAGTATGTTAATTATAAAGAAATCTTCAAAAAGCATTTTACACAAGATTCTAAAACTGTCTTGCTAATTTGAATATGAAGCTGAATAATGACAATCTGTAGATGATGGCAAAAATCAATAGTAACACTTATCCAGAGAACTACAAATCATCCATTATATCAAAAATGGAACTACTCAAGAAGAAACTCAATGATTATTCTTCGATGTAACCATTATGAGATCTGATGCCAACCAATGTTGTCGGCCTACAACTATCTTTTGAAATTCACCATGTTTCCCACATTGTATGAGTCTGTTAATCATTCGCCGAGACATCCGGATAGTCCTACCAAAGGCAATTAAATTGCTAGTCATTCCCTTTAGACATCGCTTTTTCCATAACCCATCAGAGTCGGGGAGAAGACATAACAAATACATTATGTTATGCCGAGAGTCCCTCGTTATCAAACTTGTCGCCATGACTTAAATCATTCTCTTGGAGACCTCATATAGATGATACTTCATTATACCGAGAGTCCTTTTATCTCTTATGTGTCGTTGTGACATTTTGCTGTCGAGAAGACATTTCATAGAATTCATTAAGTTTCACTGAAAGACTTTATCCCTTGAAAGTCACTGTAACATAATGATTCTCTCTTCGATGCACCTTTCTATCTTATGAGGGTCACTATAACAAATGGACACCGAGGAGACCTCTCGCAGAAAGCTTGAGTCATACTGAAAAACCTCATCTACTCTAAGTCACTAAGATAAATAATTTTTATCCCAACAAGGAGCCTTTTGTTTTCCATCGGCTAGACCGAGGTCACTCATCGAGACCTCATACTGATATCGCCAACTCTTATCGATAAGCCTTTTGTGCCAAGTTGGTAAGACACCACGAGATTGCCATGACATTTCATCAAAGCTATAACTCTCACCGATAAGCCTCCTCTATCACCAGTCAGTAAGACAATTCACACTCACCAAGACCTTTCATCATTACACGAGTCATACCGAAGGGTTCTCTTAGTTGCCAGTCGATGTAACAATTCAAACTTGCCAAGACACATGCCAATGAAGGATTACTTACGCTAAAGAACTACCTCATGCATTAGTCAGTGAGACCTATTGAAGTCACTAAGACCTCAGCCAGACAACCAAACTCATCCCAATATGCCTATCCAAACACGATTCAATAAGACATGACGTATTTGATGAAACATTACACTGAAGAAAATTTCCCTTGCCGATATGCCCTTTCCACTATCGCCAAGACCACAATCAATGTCATGTCGATATGTTCTTTCTTTTGCTGATCAACAAGACACAAAGTGCTTGATGAAACAACATGCCAAAGACCAAACTCCTGTCAATATGTTCCTTTTCCTTCAGTTGGTGAGACAGTGAGTATGTTATGCCGATAGATACTCAAAGGTGAATTTTGACATCAAGGAAAAACCAAATAGATCACAACTGAGAACCAACAAACTCCCCCTTTGTCCTTGATGGAAAAACACAAATGATTCTCCCCCTTTTTGCCTCAATGACAAAGGATAGAAGAGAAGAATGTGCAATGCCAAGAAACACAACTGAGGAACCAACCAAATACCATAAGAACCGCTCGCAAATAGAGCAATAGTGTAGCAACCAAGATAGTAGGAGAGTTGTAAGTGAAGCAAAACATAGAACATGCTCCCCCTAAGTTGAAGCTTGGTGATTCAGAGCAGTAACGATTGAGAGATAACTCCCACTCGAAGTTTCATCCTTTCAAATAACTCTTTTAGTAAGGGCTTAGTAAAAATATCAACCACTTGGTCTTGTGATACAACAAAATGTAAACATACTTCATTAGCCAGAACCTTTTCTCACAAAAAATGAAACTTGATAGCAATATGTTTAGTTCAAGAGTGCATAACAAGATTTTTTGAGATTTTTATCACAATGTTATCACAAAGAATAGAAACAGGTTTAGGAACTTCAATACCCATATCAGATAGAGTTTGACTCGTCCAAAGAACTTGAGTATAGCATGAAGTGGTAGCAATGTATTCTGCTTCAGTAGTGGAAAGAGAAACATACTCTTGTTTCTTGCTATGCCAAGCCACTAAACAATCACCAAGAAAGAATGTAGCACCACTATTGCTTTTCCTATCATCCAAAAAACTAGCCTAGTCAGCATCAATATAAGCAATCAAAGAGAAATCATTTCTTCTAGGATACCAAAGACCATAATCAAGAGTGCCCTTAATGTATTTAAAAATCCTCTTAATAGCAGTGACATGGGATTCTTTAGGTGATGCCTAAAACTGTGCAACAATGCAAACTACATGCATGATGTCAAGTCTAGAAGTAGTTAAATATAACAGACTACCAATCATTGATCTATATTCAATATGATTTGTATCAGGAGAATCATCAACCTTAGTAAGTTTGCATTCATTAACCATTGGAGTGCTAACTGGATGGCATTCATCCATCTAAAATTTCTTAAGCATCTCTCTAGCATACTTGGTTTGAGAAAGAAATATTCCATTTTCACGTTGAGAGATTTGAAGACCCAGGAAGAAATTTAATTCTCCTAATAATGACATTTCAAAATCATATTCCATTAGCTGAGAGAATTTTTTACTCAATGTAACATTGTTGCAGCCAAAGATAGTGTCATCAACGTATATTTCAATAACCAGAATATCAGAACCTTCAGTTTTAACATAAAGATTGCTATCGACACCTCCTCTAACAAAACCATTTGAAAGAAAATGACTATCTAGCCTAGAGTACCAAGCTCTAGGTTCTTGTTTTAAGCCATAGAGGGCCTCTTTCAATCTGTAAACATGATCAGGCTTATCTTTGCACATAAATCCTTTAGGCTATTCAACATAGACCTCTTCATCTAAATAGCCATTTAATAAAGCAGTTTTGACATCCATTTGATAAACAGTAAAGTCTTTATAAACAAAATAAGCCAAGAATATTCTAATAGATTCTAATCTAGCAACAAGTGCAAAGGTTTCACCAAAATCAATACCTTCTTGTTGAGCATAGCCTTTGCAGAAAAATCTTGCTTTGTTGCAAATAACATTACCATTTTCATCAAGCTTGTTTTTGTATGTCCATTTTCCTCCAATGACATTCTTGTCTTCTGGTCTTGGGACTAACTCCCAAGTGTGATTTTTCTCTATTTGATCAATTTCTTCCTACATAGCATTAAGCCAACATGAGTCTGTGAGAGCTTCATTAAAAAATTTAGGCTCAAACTAAGTAACTAGATAGAAAGCTATTTGTGCCTTTTCATCAGATTCTGTAACCTTTCTTCTAGTTTGAACTCTTGCATTTTTATCCCCAATAATCTGATCTTTGGGGTGATATTTAGCTAGATCTTTTGATGCAACCCTTTCAGGACTTGCTGGTTCATTTCTAGGGCTTGCTGAATCAATATTAGGCTTTGTTGTTTCAGCTCCTTCTGAAATTATTTCTAGTTCTAGTTTTTCTTCCTCATTATCCTGCAAAGATTCATCATACAAATGTGTTCTTTCATCAAATTTTACATTAACAACTTTAATACTCTTATTAAGCCTTTTGTTAAGGAATTTATAAGCTTTGTTGTGAGTTGTGTATCCCAAAAAGATACCTTCATCACTCTTTGATTGAAAGCTCCCATGGTTATCATCATCTTTCTTGATAAAACACTTCCAAAAATTTTGAAGTATTTGACAGAAGCAATTTTTCCATACCAAAGTTCATAAGGAGTGTGTTTAGATTTCACCCTAAGCTGCACTCTATTCAAAATGTATATAGTTGTATGAACAACTTCTTTCCAATGCATATCAAACAACTTAGCTTCATCTAGCATGGTTCTAGCCATTTCTTTTACAGTTCTATTCTTACGTTCAACTACCCCATTTTGTTGAGGTGTTTTTGTTGTAACATACTACCATGATGTTCATAGTAATCAATAAACTCTTGAGAGGTGAACTCAACCTTTTCAGAATGCAGACATTTAAGTTTCAAATCAGATTCCTTCTCAACCATTTTACGAAAGATTTTAAACCTTTCAAATTCTTTTGATTTATGCTTAAGAAATGTGACCCAAACCATTCTAGTATAATCATCCACAAACAACATAAATTACCTTTTGACCATTAATAGACCTTGTTCTGGTTGGTCCACATAAATTAGTATGCACAATCTATAAAGGTTTTGACGAAGAATGTTCTTTTGTTTTGAAATTGATTTTAGTTTGTTTACCACTTAGACATTCTTTGCACATAGAATTTTCTGGCTTGTTAAGGATTGGTAAACCTCTAACATTCTGATTCTTACTAATTCTAACCTGATTTTTAAAGTTTATGTGTCCTAATCTGTTATGCCATAACCAACTCTCTTCAATTTGTCCCATTAAACACATACCTTGATTATTGTCATTGCTTGATGTGTCGAAAAGATTGTACAAATTTCCTTTTTTCCTCCTTCCAGCTGCAATGGCCTTTCCAAGCTTGTTCTTAATCTCACATCCCTGCGAAGTGAAAATAACATGATAACCACTATCACAAATTTGAATAACACTTAGAAGATTGTGCTTGAGACCTTCCACATAGTACACATTATAGATAGGGGTGTCTTTATTTAGAAGAAGTGAGCCTCTACCTTTAATTTGAATACCATAGTTATCACCAAACTTAACATAACCACCTACATAATCTTCAAGATTTATAAACTTATCCTTGTCGCCAATCATATGGTTAGAACATCCACTGTCCAAGATGCATAAGTCCTTTTTCTTGGAATGAAAAGTTGTTTGAACCAACATAGTTTGCTCAATGTTGTTGACAGTCTTAGGTTTCCAAACCTTTTTAATTTTTTGTTGTTTAGATTGCAGATCAGTTCTGCACTGTTTGACAAAATGTCCCAAAGCATTGCATTTAAAACATCTGATCTATCTAACAAAACCATAGTGTTTCCTAAGACCAAAACTGGGTATTCTAGGATTCATAAGCCTGCAAGTGCTCACCTTATGGACAAATTTGTTGCAGAAAAAATGATAACCATATAAGAAAGGATTGACTCTGTATGAAGATCTATTACCTCTTAAAGACTGAACATGATCCTTACCAAATTTTGAGTGATTTGAACCTGAACCTTTGACTTCAGAAGAGGGGTTTTGTTTTGCATGGTCAATTGAGCATTCACCCTTTTCAAAACCAACACCAGTTTTATCTTTGTACATCTTCTGCTTGCTAAGCATCTCATTCAGTTTTAGAGTGCTTTCATATTTTTCAATTTCCTTCCTAAGACAGACTACTTCTTGTTCCATCTTTTGAATTTCTTGATCTTTGCAGCTTATAGTCTCTTGAAGATAGTCTTCAACTTTTTTAGCTTCTTCAAGCTGAGTTTTTAGAGAGACCATTTCTTGATCTGGTTTATATTCTTGAGCAAGAACTTGTTTTTTGAGTTTTTTGATCTCTTGTAAAGCACATTTCAGTTCACTTTCAAGATCTAATTCACCTTCTTCAATGTCAATGGTGTTTGTATCATTTTTTTGAGTAATTTCAGCCATGAACAAATTTTCATCTTCTTCAACTGATGAATCTTCAGACTCAATTTTAGATTCATCCTTACTAAACAAGCTTTTCTTCTTTTTGAAATTGAAGTTTCGTTTAGGTTTGAAGGACTTCTTCATAGGCTATTTTTAAGTTGTCTTGTTGTCGCATATTTGATCATTATAGGAACACTTTGTAGCAAAGTGGCCTATTTTTCCACAATTAAAACATTTAAAGGGAAGTTTTCCCTTATATTTTCCTAATCCCTTTTTAAATCTTCTAACAAAATGGGATTATTTAGAATCAGACAACTCTGATTCACTGACTTCAACTTTTTCTTTCTTTTTAGTGTTAAAGGCAGTTTCTTTTCCTATTGAATTATTTTTGCTAGTTCTCATTTCATAGGCAGTAAGTATTCCTTGTAGGTTGTGTAAGGTAAGCTTATCAAAGTGTTTCTTTTCTTCTAGGGATGAAACCTTAGATTCAAATTTGGATGGTAAGGTTCTAATAACCTTTGTGACCACATCAAATTCATTAACCTCTTGACCTAGAACTTTCATTGAATTGACAACTTCATCAACTCTTAGGAAATATTTAGCCACTTTTTCATCATCCTTCATTTTCAACTCCTCAAACTGATGTTTGAGTGTAATGATTTTTGATATTTTGACTTTCTCATTTCCTTGATATATAGTTTCAAGGTTTTCCTAGATTCCATGAGCAGATTTGCAATGCATGAATTTAATGAACACATCTTTAGTTAACCCACACAAGATGGAATGCTTAGCTCTGACATTTATTTCATACCTCTTTTTTTCAGCAGGATTAGTGGGCATAGTGGTTGGTACATTTCAATCATTTAAAACAATGCTCCAAACATCAGCATCAAAAGAAACAAGAAAAGCTTCCATTTTGATTCTCCAGAACACATAATATGTTCCATCAAATAATGGAGCTCTGGTTATAGAGGCATTGTCTTGAGAATGTACCATTTAAAACAAACTCCAAGACCAAGATCAATCCTAGGTGATTAAAACCTATCAGAGGACCCTACACTCTAATACCAATTGTTGGAGTTAAAATGACACTGAGAGGGGGGGTGAATCAGTGTCTTAATAGATTTGACCAATTTTCAAAATTTCAAAAACATAGCTTAGATTTGATCTCAATATTACTATGATTAAAGCATTCATCAGTTGAATGTAATCATTCATAAACAAAATTGAGAAAAGTAATAATCAGTGAACAGAACCAACAACAACATTGTAAAGTAGAGAGCACACAGAAGAACAAAGAGACAAAAGATTTTGCTGAGTGGAAAACCCTCCTGGGGTATAAAAACCACTCCTAAACTGCCTTACTAACTTAATCTTGAAAACCACTATTAACAATGCCTTATAGGCTAATTTCTAAGCACCAACTCAAGGAGCACCAACCCCTTACTCAGATTTTAGAATTACACTCATAATATCAGAGGATCTCTATGTTTTCAGTTAAGCACACATTTCTCTATTTTCTCATCTATAGAAAACCTTAAGGACAATATCCCAGAATTACAATCACCAACCTTCACTATTTTCATCACAGGTTTATATATACATTTCAAGTATGTTAGTTACGAAGAAATCTTCAAAAAGTGTTTTACCCAAGATTCTAAAAATCTCTTGCTAATTTGAATATGAAGCTGAATAATGTCAGTCTATAGATGATGGAAAAAATCAATAGTAACGCTTATCTAGAGAACTGCAAATCATCCATTATATCAAAAACACAACCGCTCAAGAAGAAACTTAATGATTATTCTGCTATGTAACCGTTCTGAGATTTGATGCCAACCAATGATGTCGGCCTTCAACTATCTTTAGAAATTCACCATGTTGGCCACATTGTATGAGTCTATTGATCATTCTCTGAGACATCCAAATAGTCATGCCAAAGGAAATTAAATCACCAGTCATTCCCTTTAGATATGACTTTCGCCATAACCCATCAGAGTCAGGGAGAAGACATAATGAATACATTATGTTATGCCAAGAGCCCCTCATTATCAAACTTGTTGCCATGACTTATCATTCTCGGAGAGACCTCATATAGATGATACTTCATAATACCGAGATTCCTTTTATCTCTTATGTGTCACTATGACATTATGCTGTCAGGAAGACGTTTCATAGAATTCATTTTCACTAAAAGACTTTATCCCTTGAAAGTCCCTGTAACATAATGATTCTCTCTTTGATGCACCCTTCTATCTTATGAGGGTCGCTATAACAAACAGACATCAAGGAGACCTCTCACAGAAATCTTGAGTCATACTGAAAAACCTCATCCACTCTGAGTCACTGAGACAAATCATTTTTTATCCCGACAAGGAGTGTTTTGTTTTCCATTGGCAAGACCGAGGTCACTCATCGAGACCTCATACTGATATCACTAACTCTTATCGATAAACCTTTTGTGCCAAGTTGATAAGACACCACGAGATCACCATGACATTTCATCAAAGCTATAACTCTCACCAGTAAGCCTCCTCTATCGCTAGTTGGTAAGACAATTCACACTCGCCAAGACCTTTCATCATTGTACATGAGTCATACCGAAGCGTTCTCTTGGTTTCCAGTCGATGTAATAATTTAGGTCGATGTAACAATTCAAACTCGCCAAGACACATGCCGATGAAGGATTACTTATGCCAAAGGACCACCTCATTTATTAGTCGGTGAGACCTATTGAAATTGCTAAGACCTCAGCCCGTCGGCCAAACTCATGCCGATATTCCTATCCAAATGTGGGTCAATAAGACATGATGTATTTGATGAAACATTACACCAAAGATGATTTCCTTTGCTGATATACCCTTTCCACTGTCGCCAAGACCATGATCAATAGCATGTCGATATGTTCTTTCTTGTGCCGGTTGGCAAGACACAAAGCACTCGATGAAACAACATGCCGAAGACCAAACTCTTGCCGATATGTTCCTTTTCCTTTGGTTGGTGAGACAATGAGTATGTTATGCTAATAGATACTGAAAGGTGAATTTTGATGTCAAGGACAAACCAAACATATCACAACTGAGAACCAACTGATTTATGCTTTCATGCTTATTTATTAGATATGAGAATAAGGTTAAGAATAAGTTTAATTTTTGTGACAATTGATTCACCCCCCCTCTTAGTTCTTTTCCCTTGTGTTTCCAACAAATAGATCATCATCAACACTACATCCTACATCTGGCAGGAAAACTCAACTATGATCTATTCCCCCCATATGGCCCTCAACTCTCGGTGTACTCGTCTGAACATCTATGGTTCTGTGAGGATCTCCTACTATACCCCATACTATCAAGTAACTTTGTCTACCCTATGTAACTCAATAATGAATGGGAATTTCCTATCAGGTAGCATTATGAGAAAAAGTAACCCCTCCATCTCCTATCATCTTCCTACCACTCCACAAATTTTTGCCCCAAGTAAAGTCTTCATGTAATATCCCCTACCACCAGTCCATCTAGCCTTCATTTCCAACCTCCTAATAATGTAATCTCCACCCATACTCCAATCCCCACAAATATTCTATGGGGAGTGTCTCATCCTATGCTCTAGTGATCAATATGTCTAGTGTCACCACTCAAATGTGCTCCTAGGCCTAAACCTTAAGTCGTGTCATGTCTGTAATGTTGAGGGCTCATCTATAGCAAACCACATGCATATCCTGGTATAGCTATGCCAATATGCGTGTCCCCATGCATAAACTACCTTGCACCTCTCTACTATGTGTCACATCACCTCAATCATCTTGAGGCTAAAGAAACATTCACTTTTGTCTAGTAGGAGGATCCCACTAATAAGGCCACACAAGTATAGTGGTAATGTCACCATCTCAACTCTCAAACATGTATCAATATACAACTCCTTCTCTTGGATGGGAAGGTCACTTGGTCCAAACACTACTTGCACATTCCTATCTACTAATCATTAGGGTGTCACACTAATCAAATAGCCTTGGATGGGAAATTGTAGGATCCTTCATACATCCTTTAGTGTCACTATCATCTCCCTTGTCAGGAGATGGAAGGTGGAGGTCTCTAAGCTCCATCACTCCATCAATTCTATTAGAAGGGGTTTTTGTGCTCTAATGTTGGGATATCCCAATATATAAAGTAGTCTAGCCTAGGCTAATGTTGTGTGATCCTCTAGAGTCATCACCCTCATATAAACCTCTAGCACCATCGAGTGTCTCTCCCACATCCTCAAAGTCTCAAAACTTTGCATGCATGCCAACCATTCCATCAGATTTTCTAACATTCCAATCCTTTTTTCCTTCATTTTCCTTCTTGCCCTGGTGTGGTAAGTTCGTTGCTATGTAAGGTGGGCTTGCCCATTTCCCTTTCTAGCATGTTCACTTGTCGAGGTCATGTGTTTTCCCCTCTAGTTTCCTCTCACAGGTTTTCCTATTCTCTAGGCACACCTGCCCCTTTCTTTCTTGGGCATGAATTCACCCTTTCTCTCTCTAGAGGCGAACTCATGTTTGGCCCTTACCCTCATGGGCAAGTGAACACTCGCCCCTATGTCTCTTCCCTCCTGAGTGGTTAACTAGAATTTTCCCTTTTTCCCAAAAGGTGAATTTGTATCTACCAGTTTCTTGTTTGGGTGGATTCACATTTTCCTATTTCATCTTTGGGTGAATTTGCATTCACCCTTTTCCTTGACAGGTGATTTCATAATTGCCTATAACTTGACCCACCTACCCCTACATCATCCAGGTTTTCCCTTGTCAGAGAGGTGATTTTACAATAGTCCCCCTCCTAGCACACCCACCCCTTTGGTGTGCACATCTATCCCTTTCCTCACCAATTCACTGAATAGGAAAATGTGCTTTTTCAGAAGGGAAAATCTTCCCTTATGTGGAAATTTCGTACACCTAGCTACCCATCCCAAAATTAAAGAATATGCATAGAAATCAAGTCAAATCATGAAGTCGAGATTCAAGACCTACCTGGTTGGGTACTACATGCTCATAGTAGTATGCACATACCTCCTCTCCTCAATGGATTAGTTCATCATCATCGACCAACTCCTTGCCACTCATCTTGTCATCAATCCTTATCACTCTCTCTCTCTCTCTCCCATCTAATTATAGGATGCCAAGTGTGCAAATGAAAATTAGGTGAATAGTGAATTTTCAAAATTACTATTACTATTTTTCATTTTCGACCCCACTTAGCCTATTAATTTTTGGGTAATTTTTATCCTTTATTAATTAATTTATCCCTTTTCTTCTGAGGGCTGCCATTTTTACCCTGTATGCCTATTTTCCTCCATTCAAAATCCATTCTTCATGGTTTTTCGCTCTCTATCATGTGGTACCCTCCATTTCTCCATAACAAGAAGTAACTCAGGGCCCCCTTTTCTTGCCCATCCACCCTCTTGAGGAGGCATACCCTACCATATTTCTTCTTTCTTCCTTCCTATCCACTTCTCTATGATACTAGGGCATCGTTTAACATTATTTTTTTCTATCA
This sequence comes from Sequoia sempervirens, assembly GCA_007258455.2. Classification (NCBI taxonomy): domain Eukaryota; kingdom Viridiplantae; phylum Streptophyta; class Pinopsida; order Cupressales; family Cupressaceae; genus Sequoia; species Sequoia sempervirens. The sequence continues at coordinate 68,243,232 of VDFB02000013.1, read as the reverse complement.
AGTTGTCCACACTTTTTTTCTTTTCGAAACACTGTTATTCTAATAGTATTTTGAAGAGGGGAAAAATGTAGACACCTCAATTTGACCACCCCCATATGGTCAAATTAACCCTTGCATTTCTCTATCCTACATTCTTAAACCATTAATTCAATAATTTATTATTTAATCAATATTTCATCTCAACCTAATGTCGCCTAAGGTATTTAATTAATTAATCAAATACCTTAAAACCATTCTTCTCTAAATTAAAAAAATACCCTAATTTATATAAATTAGTCATTAGACCAAATAAATTAAATCAATTTTTAATTCATCCATTTCTCTCTCTTCATGTCACATCCTCCATAATCCTCTTTAATCCAAATTAATCTAATTAATCTATGATTAGGATGTGCACACCCCTAATCATCATTAGGGTCACATCCTCCCTAACCTCCCACTTTCCCTTAATATTTCATTAGCTTGCCTAATCACACATTTGCACAACTTTAATAATTGATTTAACCTAACCTAAGCGTCATGCCATTTATGTTATGTGTCCTTAGTCAACCTTGTTAAATTTTTTCTTCTTTTGGAGAAGGCATCCCCTTCCCCATGTGAATTTTTAATTCACATTTATCTCTCCAATGCATTTTAAGGAATTTTAAAATCCTTCTATCATCCCCATGAGGATTAGTGAGGAATGTTTAATTCCTAAAATTTCCTCTCAAAACACATGTGGAAAAATACCTCCTTTATGAGGAGATATTTTCCAATCCAAAGGTACATAATAGTACCTCCACATTATCTCCATCTCACCAGCCTTTTTCCACTTCACTTGGCACATGTCAGTATGTAAGGGCTTGTGAGTTCTCAACTCACCCTACCCCTTGATCTCTTCCACCATGAATGCCTCTTAGCCATCCATTTCTTTAGAGGAACTTCCCCTAAAATTAGTGGAATGGCCTCCATTTTGACTATCCACACTAAGCACTCAAACTCCCAAGCACACACTTAGCCATTTTTCATACCTTCGTTGTTGTAGCCATTAGAGCCACCATATTGCATCTCTCCCATTAGCCACATTCACCATTGCAATCCTCATCCCATTAGCTTCATTTTTCACAAGGTTACACGCCATTTTTGCTAAGCAAGGAGCACACAATCAAGCATCAACAAGGGCCAACCAAACTCATCAATTGAAAAAAGGTAAAAGGTTCCATTTCTTTGTATTTTTCTTTAGTTCATATTGGGCCAATCTTGATTTTTTGTTAGTGTTTTCCTTTCTTGCATTTCATTTCATATTACATTTTTAGAGTAGGAAAAATATTGCGCACTTTATCAAAACTTTAAGGAATTAATCCTATTAGTTCATTCTCTAATTGATGACCTCTTAAATTATCTTGTGCACTAAATATTTTTTCCAATGATGTCCAAAATTCATTTGGTGTAGTAAAAGATTCAACATGAAAGATAAAATTTGGAGATACAGACATACATAAGGTTCTAAATGCTTCATCACCCTTATTAAACCGTTTTTTCTTTTCTACATCAATTGTTGGTTCAACTTCTAGTCCCATTGTTACCCTATATAATCCATACTTTTTCAAGTAGAGGAACATTTTACTTTTCCAATCAAAATAGTTGTAGGGTATTAATATAGGAACTATTAATTGGTCCATTTTAGGTAGAAAAGAAGATTCCTTGTGAGTGCACAAAAAGAGAAAGCAAGCTACAAAAGAGACACAAAGAGACAACCCCCCTTTCCACTAGTCTCAAAAACTAACCCCCCCCCAAGATATTACAATGTTGGCACTTTTATGATTAGTGTATTTGCAGAGATTTTTCCAAGATACAATGCTCAATAGGCCCACAATAACCCACAATAACCAAAATAATAAATTTAGATACAAAATGAATCTAAAATAAAATCTATAAAATTTAGTTGTGTAGCTCTCTTCAATACCTTTCCAATGCCTATTTGTTAATGAAAATCAGAGCACCAAGGGGAAAGTTATGGCTCATTGAAGAAAAAATGCAACAACAAATTCAACCTACAATATCTCGTTTGAAGAAAATAGACACCATGGAGAAAAGTTATCAAATTTTTAAAAACAGGTCAAATTTTGCCTGCAGTGACGACCCACTAGTAAAAGAAGAATTTTCCAAAAATCAAATTCATCTAAATATATAAATTTTATATGAGAATAGGGGTTTTTGGGCCTTTTGAATGCAATGGAATGGTTTTTTTGGCCTAAAAATGCTCTAGTAAAAAGTTTCTTGCAAATATAACCTTCAAACCCCTGTTTACAACTTTATCAAATGATCTCAATTTGGATTAAAAAAAGGAAAAAATTGACTTTCTCAAGCCTTCTGCATGCATTGGAACAGTAAAAAATACTTCAAGTATAACCAAAAATTCTACAATCACCCGAATCTCACAAAACACATATGAAAAATTGTGGACAGAAAAATTGTACTCCTTTGTAGAAAGTACAATCTGTGGCCTAATTAGGTCCTATTTTAGGCACCCTTGCATCAATGAACCCTTAAAAACTACATTTATAAGCCCCTAATGCTCATGATTTTGGAATTTAAGGCCTATTTCACTCACAAACCACTTAAGTCTTGACAAGCTATAGACATGCAAAATTAGCATCATGCATTTAATTAGGTCCATTCATCAATTAAACTTTGTTCATCTTCATCCATTCATTAGGTAAATTAAACTCATTTTTTTCATTCAAATTAAATAAATCAAACATCAACCTTTTAATTAAATAAACCAAACTTTATTAAATTGAAATCCAAATGCATATTCCATCCCTTTTTGATTTAAATAAATCAAAATATTTATGTCAAAAAGGTCAAAATCAACTAATCATCACTTAATCTAATCTAATCCTAATTTACCTAACCTAATCACCCATCACATCCTCTAGCTTTTCCCACTTGCACCAATAAATCAATTTATTGATTTATTAAAATTAGCATTTTCCATCAACATGAAATCTTTGAGGAATATTCCCTCAAGTTTGAATTCAAAAAAAAGTGGACATGTACATCCAACAAAGCATTTATGAGCTCTTACATGGCTCTTACATGTCCCTTTGCAAAGGTCAAACTCAACATTTACTCTCAAATTCAAATTTGAAATCTCCCTCTCTTTGGCACATTTTCCAAAACTTGCTCATTCCTCATCCTATCACAAGTTGACAAGTTGCTTCATCTCATTGGCTAAATATTTGTCCCACATTCATCCATTTGGCTATTTCTCTCATAAAAATATTATATAAATGGAAGGCTTCATTCATCATCAAATCCTCCACAAAATCATCCACAAAGATCATGCAATGTCACTCTCTTCATTTGAGAACTGATTTTTTCCATTGCATCATCATCATTGGCATTATCAAGGGTTGGGAAAGGGCTATTTTTCACAATAGCACCAATCCAATATGAGATAAAGTTTTTTTCGTGTTCTTATATGCATGCATTTAATTATCTTTGTTCTATTTAGTTTGCATATATTAACATGCTTAAGTATTTCATAAGGATGTTTAATCTTATGTGTTTCAAATGACTAGCATGATGATATTATGTTAAGGTTTAAGCATTTGCAAATTTGGCATCCACATAATGGCACTAGAAGGAGGGCAGCTTATAATATAGGGATTGCATTAGCTTAGAAGTTCAAATGAAGATTTTTGAATATTTATATGTTCGTAAAGCTTACATTTATGAATTGATATTTCAAGCTTCCTCTATGAACTGATATGTATTTTCCTGAATGCTTAATAAGAATATAGGCAGTTGACATCTATTTTGAGTAAGTGCATTTTTTATGTATGATAAGGCTCTAATCTTCTTATAAGATTGCTTCAAAATTCAATGTGTTTGTTTTTTAGACTCTTGTATTGTCACACCAATCTCCAGGCATCCATCATTCTCAAGATGTTTTAAGCATTTCAAAAATGCAAGTGAGCCATTAAGAATTAATGCACCCAAGTCAAAAGGAAATCAAATATCAGCATCATAACTAATTATTTTTTCAAAAAAGTTTCTTCACATGGCTGGGCTTGGCTACATCGTCCACTAGCAGGGGTTATGAAAAATTTGTTTTCTACCTACCCTTTGCATTGGTTTGAAAAAAAATTTAATAGATTTTCGCGCCAGGATTTTTCATCTTCCAATTGCGTTAGTTTGAAAGTATTAACTTATTCATAGATTTTGTTTGGGATAGGTTTTGTTTATTCACTGGTAGCTTGGAAGTGTTAAAGCATTTATTAATCTCTTTTACATATCCTATCCTTTCTAAGGGTTTCGTGTGTCCTTTCTCCCAGTGGCACGTTTTTCTCTACTTTTTTCTCTTTTTTAGTTGTTGAATCTGAATGTTTGCTTTCACATCTTTGTCTTGACAATTACGTTATCAACACTTTCCCCAATTCTTTAGAATACACCATCATAAACATCTATCTTTTTTTCTACTGACATTAAAGTATGGCAGATTGATCTGGAAATTGTGGCCTTAGAAGACAAATAGGTTTATGCTTTCTTTAATGGTTCCCCTATCTTAGCCCCTTTGTAGATCATAGGGGATTGTTCAGGCACCTACTCCACTGCTTTTCATGGGACCACGTTTCTTGGAAATATTTTGAGCCTTTTCCCTCACCTCTTCTTGTCGTCTCCTCTGATTTACCTGTTATCCTTTCTCCCTCAGATTTTTCTTCTCCACACATTTTCTTTCCTTCCTCTCACATGTACCTACTTCCCCCTTCCTCGCATTTCTACTCAAAACGCCTATTTAATGATGTAGCAAGTAAAATATTATGGTCTTTGAATGGAAAAATAACTCTCGAACTGCAATTTCTAGTTGTCCATGGGCAAGGATGCCATGCTTATTAATGACATTGATGCCCACTTATTCAAGCGTGTGCCTTACCTATTTATTGCATTTTTCTCATAGTATTTTTTGCTTCACATTTCATGAAATCCCTGTGTCCTTTTTAAAGTTTAATGGATTGCCATGCCTCTTAATGACATTGCTAGTGACCCCTTCCTCTAATTTTTGTACTTTGACTATGGGGACAAGACATATCCTCAGGGCTGGATAAGTGTTTCTTCAATAGCCTTAATTTTGTAACATCTTTCACTAGGAAATATGTTCCATGCTAACTACCTGTAGATTTAAATTCTAACAAGATAGATATAAATTCTTTTTATTGCAAATCTTTTCTTAGGCGTGGAATAATTATTACAGATTTTTTTTGCATAAGAGGATGTGCCCGTGTCCTGCAATCATTATGAATATGGTTTTACACCTACCAAATGTATTTTCTTAACATATTTTCTTAGTCCTCTGTGCAGGTCCTACAACCAATGCACTCTGACAAAGAACAAAACCGGCTTTACACCTACCAATTACATCAGATTAAAAGAAAAGACCACATCTTTTAGAGGCGCATGTATCTCACAGACCTAGATTGCTTGTGTAAAGCTTACAGATGTTTCTGATGGTACACTGATGTTTGATATTAATATAGTGAATATAATATGAAAGATGCAATCAAAATGTTGGCTCTCCACAAAAGCGCATAGAAACTTAATAATTGAGTATTGCATTTAATAGATTCAATTTTTGAGAAGGCTCTGCATTCAATTGTTTTTTACATTTAGTTTTGAAAATCATTCAGTTTAATGATATCAAAATTAATATAATTTTAGTGCAAGAGTTTCCTTTGAAAAGGATGAGGTCAGATGAAAATCTATATATTAGATGGTAACTTATGACACATGAATTTGCATTTAGTTGAAGTAACTCCATATTCTTCTAATCACCTTTTGTAGGTAGCACAAAAAAATAATTTTGGGCATCATAAATGCCTCAGTTGCGTCTCAAAATCACTTGAAAATGAATCTTGTGTTGAAATTGGATAGATCTCGTATTGATAGTGGAAATTGAAATTATCATACAATCTTTTCAATTTGTCCATATATATGGTGGGATTTTTTTTTGAGTTGACCTTTTGTTTTCTAGGGTTTGCATGAAAAATAAGGGCATTAGAATTAAAGGATCACAAGCACTTTTGAAGTGACCATTGGACATTGAACTTGAATTGACCAATGCTAAAATATTACAAATTTAAATTGATCACATCCTTGAAATTGATCTTCTTTCAATATTTTTTTTTTTGATTTTTTTATTAAAAATTAATTCTCATATGTTTTTATCTTGCAGATTTTATCATGGAACTTGAAGAAAATTGAAGCATAGAAAACACTCTTTGAAGAATTAATGTTTGAGTTGGAGAATCAAGAATTGAACTTGAACGAGCATTTTTAAATGCTTATCGCAATTAGAGCATCCAAGTGTTGTTTTCCCTTTTACACCAACTAGATCAATTTGGGGATTAATGATTTTTTTATTCTTATTTTTCAAAATTGATTAAAATTGAACCTTAGAAACTGACTAGACATCACTTTTAGGTTAAAATTGAACAAACAAACTTCAAATTTGGTGCACTAAAAAGAATCAAATCATTGCTATGTGGATCTAAAATGAACAAATGCTTCTTTGTCTTGTAATTACTTACACAAAGTAATGTCATTAAAAGGACATGTGCACTTCTCTCGTGCCTCACAAAAATCTTGAGAATCAAAAGGCTTTTGGTGACATTAAATTGTGTAAATGAATTACCCACACACTTCATTTTGGGTTTAAAATTGAACAAAATATTATACGAGCGATGTAGAGACATTTTCAATAAGATCATTGGTCGATGCTTCGTTGGATGAGGCGAAAACATCTTTATTGATGGATAGATCTTGATCATTGTTTTCAATAATTGTGGTGGAGGGATTTCCAATATCTTCAAACATAGGGTCAAGTGATTTTGGCATTTCTTTGATTGGATCATTGTTGGTTGGTGGACTTTGATCATGACTGAAAAGTGACTCTTGACATATGTTGATTTGATCATTGGATGAAGTAGAAATAACTTTAAGGTGCTCAGTGATGGATTGATCTTGATCCTTGTTCTCAATAGTTGTGGTGGAGAGATTTCTAATGCTATCATTGTCCCCAATAGTGATTATCTTTCGATCAATCAAGTCTTGGATGAGTTCTTTGAGTCAAACACAATTTGTTGTTTTGTGTCCCTTTATTCTATGATAATCACAAAGGTGCTTCTCATTATACCCTGGTGGTTTTATGTCTGGTTCTTGACAATTCACGTAAACAGGGATTTTGATGAGATTTTCTTATACCAACTGTTGTAGGACTGATTTGATTGGTCTCCCAAGTGGTGTGTATTTTCGCTTGTTACCTTGTGAGATTTGTGTCTTAAATTGACCTTGTTGTAATTGATTTTGGAGATGTGGTGATTGATCTTCGAGATGGAGTAATTGGGTTTGTTGTTGATCTTGATCTTGATATCTACCCTCTTGACATTGGAGATTTTGTTCTTGATGTGGTTGTGGACACAACCCAATGCTTTGATGGCATGGTTCAACCAACGAAAGAGTGTACTGATTTTGGAGTGAAGACATCTCTTGGCTCAATAATTCAATTAGCTCGGCATGTGAAGCAAGTTGTTCTAGTGAAATTTGATCTTGATTTTGAATTTTACTCCCTTGATTTGGCTTTGGTTCAAGCATATTTGGGATGTACACTTGTGGTGTTTGATTTTGGACAATGTTCTAATTTGGGATGACACTCATATTTGGCATGATAGGTTGAAATTGACCATTGTTGATGTTGGGAATCACATTTCCTTGATTTGGGTAACTTTGATTTAGCATGGTGTTACCTTGACTTGGATCAATATATGGAGTCATTATCATCGTGTTTGGAATTTGAGTAATATTTGAGTGATTCACAAACATATCTATCCCAAAGTTTACCAAGTTTGGATTCAAAATGTTCATGTTCGGTAAAGTTATAATTGGTACATTCTCATTTTCCATGTAGGGATTTGATGGGATGACGTTTTTTGTTTGAAGGCTCATGCATTGATTGTTCAAATGGTGGATTTGTAGGTTTGGACTTGGATTTAAATCTACCATCAGGAAAGGTGTCCCAAACTTCAATTTGGGAATACTCACATTTTTTGTACTATTGACATTTGTAGAAGGTAATGATCCCATGTATGGATTGTACAAGTGTGAGTTTTGATAATCAATCGGTATTGTAAGGTTTTGAAAATTCAATTGGTTTGGATTACTCATGATGTATGGATAAAGTTTGTATTCCATGTTCTTCTCATGCTTTGACCTTGTTGCAAAAGTGACCTCTAATGTTCTTTAGGACCAATGACGAGATGAAGGATGAAAAGGGGTGAATGATATGGGTGTCTGAACATTTAGGGACTTTGGATCAATGCTAGACTTAGGGTTTGATTTTGGTTGGTTTGATTTGGATAATGAACTTGTAAACCCTAAGATGTTAGATGTTATCTTAAGATGACCTTTTTCAAAGGGGTGTTAATTCAATTAAATGTATGAGAAAGGATGCATTCCAAAACACCTAACTAAACAAGGTGATTTTGATTTTGACGATTTACCCAAGTCTAGAATGATGTTTTCAAAGCTCTAAAGTTGTTTGTGGGATGGATTTTGATAGATGTTTGAATATATGAATTGTTTTATTTGATCCTAAGAGACTTAGAGAGACTTTTGTTTACTAGGCCAAGATATTGAAGAACATGCTTTTCTCTAAGAGTAGTTCAAAATCAAAAGATCAATGTTTACATGAAAACCATATGACCAAAAGATGCCAATCACATATGTAGGGCTCAATTGATTCAATCTTTTCTTAATGGATTCTTTTTACCACAAACACACTCTTGATTAGATTTTGAATCTAGATGTGTAATGTCTCAACTTTCCCCTTATCCCACAAAGTGTATTATGTGGAAACCAAGGAAATTTGAGGCAAGAGTTACATATTATTGACATTAGTAGGAGAAAATTGAGATGAAATCCAAATTCTTAGAAGCCTCTAAGGATACGAATCCCAAGGGCAAGCAATAGCACATGAATTCATTCAAGGATATTTGCTTCTCCTAAAGGGTTTGAGATTTGATGCTCATGTTGAATGTTGGTTTTCTAATGTTTTCGATCAAAGCACTATGTTTCAAACTGACTCACAAGCAATATAACACCCTAGCTCAATTGGTACATTTTTCTTGGCGGGCTTGCCTCATGCCCTTCATAGAACAGATGATTTTACATGCAACCATGGAAAGAGTATAAAGGTATGTTAAGAATGAAGTCTTAACCTCTATACTTTTAACCAAGATCGGACATGGCAAGTAACTTCTTGGAATCTAAGTTTCAATGCACCACATTGATAAACTCGCTCAATGGGTCAATTAGTCACTACAAAAGAAGGGTTCTATTTCAGACTTTCCATTCATGGAGATTGACCCATATGGCAAGAGTCCCCTTTTGGATCCATCTCGTCAGAATCAACTGCATGATATTGGAATTTACTCCAATACCCACATTTATATCCCGGTTGGAAATACTCTTGGCTTTAGAGTGTTATCGGTTGAGTCGTTCCCTTGGGTGAGTACTTTTTCCCCAAGGCAGGCCCTCTAAGATAGACAAAAGAAAATAAACTTATTCATAGTTTAATCGACCCTTGTCTAGTAATGGTCCTTTCCAAAACATGTTGGCCCCCTTCAACCTCATGGTTACCGATACTGAAGGAACCTTGAACTCAACACTTAAGGATATTGAACCACTTACCATTCCTAATGATGACATCCAAGAACCCTTTGTAAGAAACCCATCCTTTGAAACTGACCCATGTCAAGAACTTGATCCAAAGCATGTCAAAAGCAATTCTCAAATTGTTCAAGATCAGGAATTCATATCTCCAAGATACTACAATAATCTAATGGACACTCTCCTATCTATACACGATGATCATATCCATGTAGCACATACTCCTCCATCTACCCATGAGATGCTTTCTGTGGATGGACATGTAGATGATCTTCATTTAGAATAATATTCTTTTACTCCTAAAATTATTAGACAAAAAGAGAAGGTTATTAATTCCTATAGCCAAACATAGTTGTCAACATCAGGATCAAATATATCCCAAATTCAGACTAAGGACATCAAGTATGTGGATATCCAACATTATTCGCTCAAAGGAAATAAGTCAGAAAGAACACTATAATTCAAAGTTAGCGGAGCAAAAAATTGAAACAATGTCACCTACAGTGGTCATTTATCAGAGAATTGATTCTAAACAAGATCTTGTAGAACAGGTAGAATCAAAGCATGAAGGTATTGTAGACACGTGAAATTAGCATTATCCACTTAGGTCATATTCATCCCATCATTAAATAAATCAAACACAACAAATCCATTCACTAGGTAAATCAGGTCTTTATTCCTAAGGTTATTCATTTAAATAAATCAAAAGCTCACATCATCCTTTAATTAAATAAATCAAGCTTTATTTAATTAAAATCTCAAAAGACATTTATCATCCCTTTTTATTTAAATAAATCCAAATATTCAAGTCAAAAGGTCAAAGCATCCTAATCATCATTAAGCTATTCTAATCCTAATTTATCCTAACCTAACCACCCATCACATCCCTTAGATAATCCCACTTGCACAAATAAATCAATTTATTGATTTATTGAAATTATCATTTTCACTCAACATGGCATGTATGGGGAATATTCCCTCAAATTTGAATTCAAAAGCAAGTTGAAATGTACATCCAACAAAGCAATTCATGTCTCTTACATGTCTCTTGCCAAGGTCAAACTAAGCATTAACTCTCACTTTCAAATTTGAAATTTCTCTCTCTTGGGCACATTTCCCAAATCTTGCACATCCCTCAACCTATGGCATGATGAAAAGTGGCCTCTTTTCATTGGCCTATTTTTAGTCGGGCCACATTGGTCCCTTTTCAACACTCTTAGCATTTGAAAATATACAAATAGAGATCATCATCCTTGATCAAATCCTCCACAACTCCACATCTTGATCCGCAATCCTCATGCAAGGTCACTCTCTTAAACTGATAACTAATCTTTCCCATTCATCATCTTGATCATCAACATATCATTTCCGTATCATGGAGCTTAAGCAAGGACTGGGAAAGGGATATTTTCTACAATAGCACCAATCCACTATGAGATAAAGTGTGCATTATGTATCTTTCATGCTTTCAATTTAGTTTGATTTTCTATCATGTGTAGGAAACATTTTTCATTATTTCATAGGAGCATTTAGAAAATTTGTATGCACTCACCTTCTTATGGATTTTAGAATGTTTGCAGATTTGAGAGGTGCTCACATATGGCACTAGAAGGAGGGCATGAACCTCTGTTTCACTTAACTATTGTGCATAATAAATGCACTATCTAACAATGTTTTGTTTTTCTTTCTTTTTAATGTCTTGAATGTTACCATTTATGAATGAATATAATGGTAATTAGTTGCATCATTTGAGTTAAAACACATACATTTAACAACTCCCTTTGCTTCATACATAGTTTGTAAATCTATTGCAAAGCTTTTATTTTGAATGCCTAACTGTGAAGGGTTGTCATGCCTAAGCACTTATGGGTATTTTTTGTCCTAAAGAATCAATAGAAAAGTGGTGTAACTAGGAAAGAAGCACACCAATAAAGTTGATTTTATAAGTTTTTCCTTGTTTGAAAAGAATTGATTAATCATTCTGTATCAAGAAATTCCTAAGCTTGTGTGTCGAGAACTTTAGCTTAATCATTAATTTTTTAGCTTCATTAGCCAAAATCATCATGCTCAAACATTCTTTTCTCAAAACTAGATGGCATGTGATCTAATAATAAACTCTTATCTTTAGTATTTTTCCATTATAAGACCCATTGCTTTCACTATGCAGGACCCTATCATATCTACCAACATAGCATGCAATTTATCAAGGATCATGTCCATATTATAAGACTGATTATTTATACATACTCCTAGCATGAATAAGTTATATCCTGCTATTATTTCAATCCATTTTCTTGACTGGTACTAGTTGTCTACTTGCTTTTTCTCTCACAAAAAGATGCTCCTTGGCTTCTTTGGCTATTGTAGGGGTCCTCTCAATAGGACTATTGCCTAGGAGATAGTGATCAAGCAATTTATGTGTCTCTTGTAGGCTTTGGATGAGATTTTTTGCATCCTTACTAAACTCCACCACTTTACCACTAGAAATTTCAATTAGGTCCATCATATTCCATGCTTGAGAGAAAGATTTTATAAATAATCCACAATACTATCTGCATTAGCTTGATCCTGAGTAAATGGAGACAATTTAACAAGAATGAAGAAGAAAGTAAAAGGAAATAAAGCAAAAATAAATTGACGTGCTAGGTAGGGAGGATGCTGGAACAGTTAGGAAGTTTGGTTCTATACCTGTCAATGGCTTTGGCTTAAAAATAAGGAATGCATTCTGTGAAATATTTTGTCAAATCGCTCGTCCATACCTCGCTACCCATAAATCTGCGATTCCTTCATTATATGGCTCCAAGAACAAAACCTGTGAGAGAGGCAATTTCTATCTTCTATTTTTCATTGAATATGGTTGTTTCTCATTGATATTTATTGTCTTCGTATTTAACTTCATTGTCTTCATTTAGTGGCTAGTTGCATAGAATGGACAGATATTAGATTGATTGAGTAGTAGATTAAATCATTGGACTAGCTACTCATTAATATTATGACATTCGATTATTGAGTTGCTTACAAATTTTTTCTAACATATGTGGTGTGGAATCAAATCTTCCAAATTCTAATTGATGCAATTTGAAAATTTAAGCGGGAAAAGTATTACATTGATGGTCAAATTTCTCTCTGACAACGGCGACGCTGGCTAGTAAAGACACTACACTAACTGCTCAAGGAATTCAGTGAAAGCACAACATAAAGACAATCAAAAACATGAACTGCGTCATTTACCGACCGTTCTTTACTACACTGTTATTTGTGGCAACTCAGCTGAGCAAAGTTACTTCTCAAAATTCTGGAGACGTGGGCTTGGATAAGTGTTGTCTTACTTAGGTAAATTCTAAGTAATGTGCACATTTTTATTTTTTATTTTTTTAATCTTTAATTCATTGCATTCATTGAATGGAAATAAAAAGTGATCAAGTATAGTAGGTGGTTATGGGATTCTAAAGGATAGAGTAGAAGTACGTCACCATCTATAAATGTTACATGCTTATCAGTTGATTTTGGCATAGTTGCTTTGCTCTGTAATGTTGACACTAAGGAAAATTAATATCGATTCAAGGATTAAAATTTGATTTCTTTCTGCTATTCAAAACTGGCAATTACTAATAGGCCTTAAAATCTGCTATTTAAACTCAATAATTCAGGCATTAATATTGATGCCATAGCTTTATTTTCACCTTTGTGTGATTTTTTCTTGTTCTAGTGATTATGAGTTGTCACTGCGCATTAAAATCTGATTTCTTTCTGCTATTCAAAACTGGCAATTACTAATAGGCATTAAAATCTACTATTTAAACTCAATAATTCAGGCATTAATATCAATTCCATAGCTACTTTTTTTCCTTAGAAAGTGCCTTTGACCAAATATCTCATGCCTTAGCATGAAGCTTCCTCACATCCTTCAAATTTACAAGTTGAATACTTATGTATTTGATGCTATGTGACTTCGTATATGATCTCTCGCTGTGTAGGTTGAATGCTAATGCAACACTCTTGGGTATTTCACCTTTGGACTACCAACATTAGTCTCTTAAATCAATATTTTTGTATAGTGTATTTTGATCTTAACTCGATAATAGTGATTGAATAAAAGAAAAGAAAATCTAATTTTTTGTTTTCTTTTTTATAGGGGGATAAGGTTGGAGTAGATAAAACACAAGAAATTTTGAGTTGGAAATTGGACATTGAATTTGAGACTTGAAAAAGCATTTTTTAATGCTTATTAAAGCTTCCATTTGCTACTTTCATTTTCTGCTACAGGACAACTACGTCAATTTGGGTTTAAAGTCAATCATTGAGTTGATTTTTTCAAACTTGGGCTGAAATTAAACCCTAGAAACTCACTAACTTTTGGATTTGGATAAAATTGAACAAGCAATCTTCACACTCAAGCCTGGTGCTTTAAAATGAATTCATCATTGCTCTGAGGGCTAAAAATAACAAGTGTCTAAATTTTGTGATTTTGTCTTTGGTGCATTTTGAATGTGTGTCCTCTCCCTATGCACTTTGTATGATCTAGGGTGCAAGAGAAACACTCAAAATTCATTTTATTGCTTTGAGTCACCTTTAGAGGGGGTTTCCTAAGAGACACATCTGAAAGGAGAAATCGAAAGAGAATCCAACTAGTTTTTCATTCGGGCCTATATATAAATGGATAAGACTAAATTGCCAAGTCCTCATGGTATGTAGGCCTTAGTTGTATAGTGTCTTTCAAAATGAGGTACTACCGTAAAACGTATAAGATACCATAGTAGGATTGATTAAAGCCTTTAGTGGCTTGTTGGATGCTCGCAAGGTGCCATGTCCTCAATGTTGTGTCATTAAGAACATTTTTTGTAGTTGCCAACTAGTCCATCCAATGAGTTTATCAAAGTGGTGCATTGGAACTTAGATTCCAAGAAGTTACTTGCCATGTCCGATCTTGGTTGAAATATAGAGGTTAAGACTTCATTCTTAACATACCTTTATATTTTATCCTTGGTTGCATGTAAAATCATCTCTTCTACTATGAAGGGTATGAGGAAAGCGCCCCAAGAAAAATGTACCAATTGAGCTAGGATTTTATATTGCTTTTGAGTCAGTTTGAAAACACAGTGCTTTTATCGAAAACATTTGAAAACCAACATTCAACATGAGCATAAAATCTCAAACCCTTTAGGAGAAGCAAATATCCTTGAAAAAATTCACATGTTATTGCTTTCCCTTGGGATTTGTATCCTTAGAGGCTTCTAAAAATTTGGATTTCATCTCAATTTGCTTCTACTAAAGTCAACTTTAGGTAACCTGTGCCTTGATTTCATCGATTTCCACATAATGTACTTTGTGGGATAAAAGGGAATTAGGACATTAGACATTCAGTTGAAAACCTAATCGAGAGTGTTTTGGTGGTAAAAAGAATCCATTAAGAAAATATTGAATCAATTGGATCCCACATATGTGCTTGGCATCTTTTGGTCGTTGGTTTTCATGCAAACATCAGTCTTTTGAATTACTTTTAGAGAAAGGCATGTTCTTCACTATCTTGGTCTTGTAAACAAGTCCTTCCTAGGTTCATTTAGGATCGCATCAAACACTTCATCCATTTCAAACATTTATTAAAATCCATCCCACCAAACAACTTTAGATCTTTGGAAACATCATTCTAGACTTGGATAGATCATCAAAATCAAAGTCAAAATCACCTTGTTTAGTTAGGAGTATGGGAATGCATCCTTTCTCATACCTTTAGCTAAATTATCAATCCTTTGGAACAATTTCATCCTAATATAACATCTAACATCTTAGGTTTTACAAGTTAATTATCCAAATCAAACCAATCAAAATCAAACCGTAAGTCTAGCATTGATCCAAAGTTCCTAAACGTTCATCACCCATATCATTCACCCATTTCATCCTCCATCTTGTCATTGGTCCTAAGAATTTTGGAGGTCACTTTTGCAACAAGGTCAAAACACAAGAGGAACATGGAATATAAACTTGATCCATACATCATGAGTAAATTAAGTCAACTAAGTTATCAAAGCCTTACAATGCAAATGATTATCAACACTCACATCTATACAAACCATACATGGGATCGTTACCTCCTGCAAATATCAATGGAACAACATGTGTGAGTATGCCCATATCAAAGATTGGAACACATTTCCCAAGGTAGATCTAAACCCAAACCTATAATTTTGTCAACCAAAGAATCAATACATGAGCCTTCAAACAAACAACGTCATCCCACCAAATCCCTGCATGCCAAATGAGAATGTACTAGGTACAAGTTTTTGAAACATGAATCCAACAAACTTTGGGATGGATAAATTTGAAAATCATATTAATATTCCAAACATGAACAATGGTCAATTTCAACCTATCATGCCAAATCTGAGTATCATCCCAAATCAAAACATTGTCAAAAATTAAACACAAGTACACACTCCAAATTTGTGTGAACAAAAACAAAATCAACTATATCAAGGGAGTCAAGATCAAAATCAAGATCAAATTTGGCAAGATCAAATTGCTACACTTACCAAAATAGTTGAGTCATTGTGCCAAGAGACATATCCACCACCATTACCCATATCAACATCATTCCTTGGTTTAGGGCTTCACCCTTTACCTAGCAACAATCACTCCATCCAAATCAATCCACATAACACCAATCAAGCCATCAAATAAAATTATTTGAATATGCCATCGATATTGCACCAACAGATGATATCTAATCAAATGAAAACATCAATCCTAAAAAATCAAAATATGGTCTCCCAAAGACCTATCACCTCAGACTTTCCGACCATTCCTATCACCTCAATCAATCCCATCATATCTCAACCCCTCACTACCATGATCGCTTCGAGTGTATCTCAAACACTTGTCACTACATCCAATACGATTCTAAATCCACCACCACTACCACCAAAACCAAATGCAACAAGATAATATAACATTTCCCTAAAAGCTCACCAGGCCTACCAAAAGGCCATCCAACAATATCTAGCCATGCAACAAGGAAGACAAGCTCGACAAGTACAACAAGCAAGACAACCTTAACAAATGCAACAAGCCTCTCAAGCTACCCAACAAACACAAGCACAAACACAAAAAATGATGACTATTGGGGATAACGATGAACATTCAACCTTTGGTGATAGCATTGACAGTCTCTTTACCACAATTGTTGAAAGAAATGATCAAGATCTATCCATCAAAGAGCACATAGAAGATGTTTCTGTCTCATCCAAAGATCCAATCAACATATGTCAAGAGTCACTTTTCAATCATGATCAAAATCCACCAACCAACAATGATCCAATTCAAGAAATTTCAATATCATTTGACCCTATGGGTGAAAACATTGGAAATACCTCCACCACAATTTTTGAAAACAATGATCAAGATCTCTCCATTGATGAGCACCTTGAAGATGTTTTCACCCCATCCGATGATCAACTCACCATACATCAAGAGCCACTTTTTAAGGATCTATTTCAAGGAGTGTTATGATTATTTGATCCTATTGACATAATGCACAATCAGTTGACCTATGATCATGTTGAAAATGTCTCTACATTGCCTTATGAGTTAGAGGACATATCTCAAGAATTTATCCCAAAGCATGATCAACATCTTTCACCAAGGTCTAGCAATGGTCAGTTCCAAGACATGTTGACACCCTTTGACCTCATGGTTACATATACTAAAGGAACCTTGAACTCAACACTTGAGGATATTGAACCACTTACCATGTCTAATGATGACATCCAAGAACCCTTTGTGAGCAATACATCCTTTGAAACTGACCCATGTCAAGAACTTGATCCAAAGCATGTTGAAAGCAACCCTGAAATCATTCAAGATCAAGAATTTGTATCTTCAAGATACTACAATAATCTAATGGACACTTTCCTATCTATGCAAGATGATCATATCCATGTAACACATACTCCTCCATCTCCCCATTAGATGCTTTATGTGGATGGGAATGTAGATGATCTTCAGCTAAAACAAGATTCTATTATACAAAAAGAGCATATTATTAACTCCTACAGTCAAACTGAGTTATCAACATTAGGATCAGATATATCCTAAATTCAGACTGAGGACATAAGGTATGTAGATATCCAATATTATCCACTCAAGGAAACATGTCAGATAGTACAAGATATTCCAGAGTTAGCAGCTCACAACAAACTGAAATAGCGTCATGTACAATGGCTATCTATTGGAAAATGCTTATCAAACAAGACATCTCAGAATAGGCAGAATCAGAGCATGAAGGTACTACTACCATCATACTAGGGGAAACTTTATCTAGTGCAAAACATCAACATAGGGAGCATGAATAATCCTTATGATGAAATAGATGTCAATACTACAACTAGCCACGTCATGAATCTTCTTCCACCCATCACCCCATCCATGAATTGGGACCAACTTTGAAAGGAAGATTTGAATCAAAGTACAAAGAACATTATCAAAGAAGAAGAATTTGAGAAGCATAATGGACCAATCAAATACGCATGGATACCAAAACATACAAAAAAATATTATCCCTATCAAACTCCATCAGTCAAAGAAAATATGGGGAAAAATAAAAAAGGGAAAAGTATCCATCAAAGATGTCTACAAAAGAAAAGGCATGCTTTTCAAGTGATGCACAAAGTGTATCAAGAAGTTGGTCCTAATTCCATGCACACTTTCATATCCACCCATCATTGCTCATCTTCCCAAGTTTGGAGAGTCAAAGGTTCCAAACTATCAACCAATCGATCTCTTATCCCTAAAAACACTCCATCCATGCCTCCATGGATGATATCCAATTCTCATATTGACCATGTATTGGAAACAACCCTTCATCATGAGGATTCAAAAGGCACTCTATCACGATGTGCACACAAAGACAAAGTTAACCTCGATATCAATAAAGCAGATCAAGAATCTCAAAAGTTGCATTCAAGTGCACGTATCTTAGCAAAGAAACTTCTTCAAGCAGGATATCGATGGCACATCATGAAAAAAGAATCTACATCTGCAACACCTTTTGATTAAGCATGAGCTTAGAATATTTCATAAAAAAAAAAAAATCCAAAAAAATCAGAAAAAGGATTGAAAATAGTAAAGATAAAAAAATCATCCTCTAGTGAAAACTGCATAGGCGGTGCTTTAGGAAAGACCATTACAAAAACCTAGAAAATGGGCGTCATGTGTAGAATCAAGCATCTAAGTGCGCCACTTCAGGTGAAAGCATCTCATCCCATCCATAATAAATCCAACATTCCATCCATCTTATCCATAATAAATCCATTCATTCATAAACCATTTATCCAATCCATTTTCATCCATGTGCATAGATCTACGGCCATCATCCAAGTTATCTTGATCTTGATGAAATTTTGGGGCACACCTTACACTTGCTTATGGTTAAAATCTTGACATAGGTCATTTTCATTGATCCTGTCCTACCTAGCATTATCTAAGCCATGAGGCATTATCCAAATGAGCATTCGTTATTCAAACACCGTATCTTATCACAAGATAATCCTTGGCATCTTTTGCACTCTTAACGTATCCATCCATCTGTACACTTATCTGAGCATCCACACATCACATTCCATAGATTGCTAGACACTGGGAGCAAATATTTACATCTTGCTTTGGGAAAAAATCTTGATCTATATTCTCCAACTTATGCAGTGGTCTAAACATTAGAGAATGCAAAATTAAATTGGTCAAACCACCTATGAGAAAAACATCCAAATCACTAGCCCATGGCATATTTTGACAAGAAAATATTCCTTATCAAGCTTCATCTTTCATCAATCTAAATAATCACTATCAATCTCATCTATTTTATACTTGAAACATTACATCAAATCATTCGAACAAATTTTGTTCCAAATCAAGCTTCATCAATCATGATCAATCAAATCCAATAAAAAAATCATCATCTCGGGATATCCTTGTGTTGCATAACACTATCCTTGCATTGTTGTGTATTCTCAACAATGTTATCATCATCAATCCTGATCAATCAATCCTTGCATTCGTCTTCATCCACAACAATGTTATCATCATCAATCCTGATAAATCAACCCTTGCATTTTTGTGAGTCCTCAACAATGTTATCGTCATCAATCTTGATCAGTTTATCATTGCATTTTTGTGCATCCTCAACAATGTTGTCATCATCAATCCATTGATTTGATCAATCAACCTTAGCTTGGTTTTCAAAAAAATCCCAAACAGATCACTGATATCATCAAACACATCCATATCCAAATTGTCAAAATCATGTGAAAATCCAAAAACATCAAAAAATAAAAAAATCCAGAAAACATCAAAACATATCAAAATCCAAAAACACTCAATTTTTTATAGAAAAATATCAAAAACATTAGAATCCGAACTACATTGTCTCTGAGCCTAAATGTAGGCAAGGCTCATCTCTGATCAGTCCTCGAGACATCAAAATCCAAAAACATTCAAAAAACATCAAAATCCAAAAACATTCATAAAATCTCAGAAAACCCCAAAATATCGCAAAATTTAAAAAATCAAAACATTTGAAAAATCTCAAAAAACACCAAAAAATAGCCTCAAAACATTTCAAAACATCAAAAACATCCAAATATTTGAAAAAAAATCCATCCGTCTCATCTCGCTTGCACTTGCAATAATCAATCATCCATAATAAACTAATCGTCACCTTCATCCTTTTGCAAAACAAACAAAAACAACCACAATAATCAACAAAAGCAAGCTTCAATCATAAAATCTAAATCAAAACAACAAACTGTTAAATGAAAAATCAAAATCTTGATCATTTTCAAACATGTCAATCGACCTTGTATCAATAGCCTATCAATCAACCTATCAAACAATCATCATCCTATACAATGCATGTCCTAGGATATATCATTCTGACAATGGGCATCATTTTGGATATCACTTTGGATTCTTATCCTATCAAAACAAATCCCTTTTGGCTAGAGATATGAAGAACATTGACTTGTTTGTGTACTTGGTCTTTTTCTTTTGATTTATCTTATTGCGCTCATTCAGAGGACCTCTCGATGATATCCAAACGAAGGATTTAGAGAGATGGGAATGGGGCAATGATCATTATCTTTTGTTCTACTATGCTTGTTGGACGTTCTTGTAAAATAATTTGGAAAATACTTGCTTTGTTAGGTACGTCCTAGCAAGGTTTCTGTATGTCAAGTGTGAACACAAATACTCCTATTTGTTTGTCGAGTCAAAGTCCATCGCACTAGGTACAATGCCATCCTAGTTCTTTATACCTTGATGCATTGTATCTAAATGTGTAATCAAACATAAGGTAAGTAGCCCTCTTAAAATCCCAATCCTTGATAAGAAAATATATCATCATCATCTCTAATAAAGTCTCAACCAATCATGAGCTTGTTGGATCATCTTGTCATCATCTAATTTCTTCTTTTCGCATGAACATCAAAACATGAATAGTTAATCATCATCACTAGTGCATTCATCCTGCATCCACAAACCATCAATATTTTGCATATCATCTCACATGCATAATCATCATCATAATATAGATTTGTTTGTAAAATCATACATTTTCATAATCATGGCATATCACATCATCCATTTCATCCATCTCATACATCATATCATCATTTAAGTTGTTTAAGATAATATAGATTTGTTATTCTAAGCATCTTAAAACCATCTCATTTGCATCACCATCCATTTTGAACCTCTTTATCACAAGATCAACCCTCAAATCAAATCTTTTCGCTCGATCTCTCGAGGGGGCAATGTACCAGTGTACTTTCTGCTGGGGCATCCAAAATATCAGATTTTTTTTGAATTTTGATCACGGAAAGTTTATTATTTCATCCAACGCAGCGAATACATTGCTTCAAAGAGGGGGAAAATGTAGACATGTGAAATTAGCATTATCCACTTAGGTCATATTCATCAGCTCATTAAATAAATCAAACACAACAAATCCATTCACTGGGTAAATTAGATCTTTATTCATAAGGTTATTCATTTAAATAAATCAAAGGCTCACATCCTTTAATTAAATTAATCAAACTTTATTTAATTAAAATCTCAAAAGACATTTCTCATCCCTTTTTGAATTAAAAAAATCCAAATATTCAAGTCAAAAGGTCAAAGCATCCTAATCATCATTAAGCTAGTCTAATCCTAATTTATCCTAACCTAACCACCCATCACATCCTCTAGATAATCCCACTTGCGCAAATAAATCAATTTATTGATTTATTGAAATTATCATTTTCACTCAACATGGCATTTATGGGGAATATTCCCTCAAATTTGAATTCTAAATCAAGTTGAAATGTACATCCAACAAAGCAATTAATGTCTCTTACATGTCTCTTGCCAAGGTCAAACTAAGCATTAACTCTCACTTTCAAATTTGAAATCTCCCTCTCTTGGGCACATTTCCCAAATCTTGCACATCTCTCAACCTATGGCATGATGACAAGTGGCCTCTTTTCATTGGCCTATTTTTAGTACCACATTGGTCCCTTTTCAACACTCTTAGCATTTGAAAATCCACAAATAGAGATCATCATCCTTGATCAAATCCTCCACAACTCCACATCTTGATCCATAATCCTCATGCAAGGTCACTCTCTTAAAGTGAGAACTGATCTTGCCCATTCATCATCTTGATCATCAACATATCATTTTCATATCATGGAGCTCAAGCAAGGATTGGAAAAGGGCTATTTTCTATAATAGCACCAATCCACTATGAGATAAAGTGTGCATTATGTATCTTTCATGCTTTCAATTTAGTTTGATTTGCTATCATGTGTAGGAAACATTTTACATTATTTCATAGGATCATTTAGCAAATTTGAATGCACTCACCTTCTTTATGGAGTTTAGAATGATTTCATATTTGAGAGGTGCTTACAAGTACTACTACCACCATATTAGGGGCAACTTCATATCAAGAAAACATCAACATAGGGAGCACGAAGAATCCTTATGATGAAACCAATGCCAATACTACAACCAGCCACATAATGAATCTTCATCCACCCATGACCCCATCAACAAATTGGGACCAACTTCAAAAGAAATATTTGAATAAAAGTATGAAGAACATTATCAAAACAAAAGAAGCTGAGAAGCGTAATGGACAAATCAAATACAAATGTATAACAAATAATACAAAGAAAGATCATCCCTATCAAATTCCATTAGTCAAAGAAACTATGGGGAAAGATAAAAAAGGGAAAAGCATCCATCAAGGATGTCCACAAGAGAAAAAGTAGGATTTTCAAGTGACATACAAAGTGTATCAAGCAGTTGGTCCTAATTTCATGCACACTTCTGTATGCACCCATCATTTCTCATCTTCCCAAGTTTGGAGAGTCAAAGGTTCCAAACTGTCAACCGATCCATCTTTTATCCCTAAACACACTCCATCCATGCCTCCATGCATGATATCTAGTTCTCACATTGACCATGTATTGGCAATGAACCTTCATCATATGGACTTCAAAGGAACTCTATTGTGGTGTACGTATAGAGACAAAGTTAACTCTAGTATCGATAAAACAAATCAGGAATCCCAAAAGCTGCATTCAAGTGCACATATCTTAGCAAAGAATTTTCTTCAAGTAGGATATCTATGGAACATTATGATAGGTGCATCTACATCAAAAACACCTTTTCATTCAACATGAGCTTAAAATCTTTCAAAAAAATCAAAAAATATGAAAATCCAAAAAAATCAGAAAAAGGATTGAAAATAGTAAAGAAAAAAATCATCCTCTAGTGAAAACCACTATGGTGGCGCTTTGGGAAATATCATGATGAAAACCTAGAAAATAGGCATCATGTGTAGAATCGAGGATCTACGTGCACCAGTTCAGATGAAAGCATCTCATCCCATCCATAATAAATCCATTCATCCATAAACCATTGATCCAATCCATTTTTAGCCATCTGCATACATATTCCAAGTTATCTTGATCTTGATGAAAGTTTGGGGCACACTTTACGCTTACTTACGGTAAAACTTTTTGACATGGGTCATTTTTCCTATCCTATCCAATGTTATCTGAGCCATGAAGGATTATCCAAAGATCATTCTTTGTTTGAACACCTTATCTTATCAAAAGATAATCCTTGGTATCCTTTGTGTGCTTACCATATCCATCCATCCATAAACCTATCCAGGCATCCACACATGACACTCCATACATTGCTAGACATTGGGGGTAGATATTTACATCTTACTTTGGGAATAAATATTGATCTATATCCTCCAACTTATGTGGTGATCCAAACATTGGCAAACATGAAACCAAATTGGTCAAAACATTTATGATCCAAAATCCAAATCACTAGCCCATGGTATATTTTGACAAGATTTTCCTTATCACTTTTCATCTTTTATCGAACATCAATCCAAACAATCAATATTAGTCGCATCTAACGCATCCTTCAACATCACATCAACTCATTCAAAACATCTTTTGTTCCAAAACACGCTTTAAACAATCTTGATCAATTGAATCCAATCAATCCATAATGTTGGGATATACTTCCCGATCATTGTGTTGCTAAACACTATCCTTGCATTGTTGTGCATCCTCAACAATGTTATTATCATCAATCCCAATCAATCAAATCATTGCATTGTTGTGCATCCTCAACAATGTTATCGTCATCAATCTTGATCAATCAAATCCTTGCATTGTTGTGTATCCTCAACAATGTTATCATCACCAATCCATCAATTTGATCAATCAACCTTAGCTTGGTTTTTAGCAAAATCCCAAATATAGCACTGATATCATCATTCATATCCATATCCAAATCGTCAAAATCATGCAAAAATCCAAAAACATCAAAACATCAAAAATCCAAAAAACATTCAAAAAACACAAAAATCTAAAAACATCCAAAATCACATCAAAATAAAAAAAAACATTCAAAAAACCAAGAAAATCCAAAAACATCCAAAAATACAAAACCCCGAAACATTCAAAAAATCAAAAATCAAAACAATTGTAAAATCTCAAAAAATACCAAAAATAGCCTCAAAACATCCAAAAAATGTCAAAAACATCCAAATATTTTAAAAAATCCATCTGTCCCATTTCACTTTCACCCACAATAATCAAGCATCCATAATAAACTGATCATCACCTTCATCCTTTGGCAACACAAACAAAAACAATCACAACAATCAGTAGAATCAATCTTCAATCGTAAAATCAAAATTGAAACAACAAACAATTAAAACAAAATAAAACTCTTGATCATTCGTAAACATGTCAATCAACCTTGTATCAACATCCTATCAATCAACTTATCAAACCATCATCATCATATACAATGCATGTCCTAGGATATGTCATTCTGACAATGGGCATCATTTTGGATATCACTTGGATTCTTATCCTATCAAAACACATCCCTCTAGTTGGAGATATGAAGAACATTGACTTGTTTGTGTACGTGATCTTTTCTTTTGATTTATCTTATTCCACTCATTCCAAGGACCTCTCAATGATATCCGAACAAAGGTTTTAGAGAGATAGGAATGGGGAAACGATCATTATCTTTTGTCTATTGTGCTTGTTGGACGTTCTTGTAAAATAACTTGGTGAATACTTGCTTTGTTAGGTACATCCTAGCAAGGTTTCCATCTATCAAGTGTGCACAAGAATATTCCTATCTTCTTGTTGATTCAAATTCCATTATACTAGGTACAACACCATCCTAGTTCTTTATACCTTGATGCATCATATCTACATGTGTAATCAAATATAAGGTAAGTAGCCCTTTTAAAATCTCAATCCTTAACAAGAAAATCATCATCATCTATCATCATCATCATCTCTAATAAAGTATCATTAGATCATGGACTTGTTGGATCCTCTTGTCATCATCTCATCTAATTTCTTCCTTTTCGCACTAACATCACATCATGAATAGTTAATCATCATCACCAGTGCATCTATCCTGCATGGTCCACAAACCATTAGTATTTTGCATATAATCTCACATGCATAATCATCATCATAATATAGCTTTGTTAGTCTAAGAATCTTATAAATCATCCATTTCATAATCATAGCATATCACATCATCCATTTCATCCATCTCATACATCATATCATCATTTAAGTTGTTTAAGATAATATCGATTTGTTATTCTAAGCATCTTAAAACTATCTCATTTGTATCATCATCCATACCCATCCATTTTAAACCTCTTTATCATGAGATTGACCTTCAAATCAAATCTTTTCACTCAATATCTCAAGGGGGCAATGTACTAGTGTAGTTATTTCCACTGAGGCAACCGAAAAAAATAGAAATTTTTTGAATTTTGATTGCGGAAAGTTTATTCTTTGAACCAACACAGCAAGTACATTGCTTCAAAGAGGGGAAAAATGTAGAAATGCAAAATTAGCATCATACATTTAATTAGGTCCATTCATCAATTAAACTTAGTTCACCTTCATCCATTCATCAAGTAAATTAAACTCATTTTTTTCATTCAAATTAAATAAATCAAACATCAACCTTTTAATTAATTAAACCAAACTTTATTAAATTGAAATCCAAATGTTTATTCCATCCCTTTTTTATTTAAATAAATCAAAATATTTAAGTCAAAAAGGTCAAAATCAACTAATCATCACCTAAGCTAATATAATTTTGATTTACCTAACCTAATCACCCATCACATCTTCTAGCTTTTCCCACTTGCACCAATAAGTCAATTTATTGATTTATTAAAATCGACATTTTCCATCAACATGACATCTTTGAGGAATATTCCCTTAAGTTTGAATTCAAAAAAAAGTGGACATGTACATCCAACAAAGCATTTATGAGATCTTACATGGCTCTTACATGTCCCTTTGCAAAGTTCAAACTCAACATTTACTGTCAAATTCAAATTTGAAATCTCCCTCTCTTTGGCACATTTATCAAAACTTGCTTATTCCTCATCCTATCACATGTTGACAAGTGGCTTCATCTCATTGGCTAAATCTTTGTCCCACATTCATCCATTTGGCTATTTGTCTCATCAAAATATTCTATAAATGGAAGGCTTCATTCATCATCAAATCCTCCACAAAATCATCCACAAAGCTCATGCAAAGTCACTCTCTTCATTTGAGAACTGATTTTTTGCATTGCATCATCATCATTAGCATTATCAAGGGTTGGGAAAGGGATATTTTCCATAATAGCACCAATCCAATATGAGATAAAAAAATTATCATGTTCTTGTATGCTTGCATTTAATTATCTTTGTTCTATTTAGTTTGCACATTTTATCATGGTTAAGTATTTCATAAGGATATTTAATCTAATGTGTTTCAAATGACTAGCATG
The DNA here is from genome assembly GCA_007258455.2 of Sequoia sempervirens. Lineage (NCBI taxonomy): Eukaryota > Viridiplantae > Streptophyta > Pinopsida > Cupressales > Cupressaceae > Sequoia > Sequoia sempervirens. Next base: position 68,216,127 of record VDFB02000013.1, on the reverse strand, counting down.
ATGATATTATGTTAAGGTTTATCCATTTGCAGATTTGGCATCCACACAAACAACATTCAAACAACTCAAATTTCGTGAAACCTACCAAAGAAATCCCTAGTGGGACTAAGTCACCCTAGGTGGCAACTTTGTCCCTTTTGGGGTATTTCCACTTTTGAGCAGGAAAATCACTGACTTAATTCAAATTCTTGAGGGATGTCAACCTATGAAGTTAAAATAATGAGTAATTTAGTGTTAATGGCTATAAATACGTGTTTTTAGGTCATTTTTCGGGTATGTGTAGGATCATCATGGAAAAAACAGGCCCTTAAGTGGTGAAAAATTTAGAAAAATCTGAGTTAGGCAACTTGACATAAAAGTTTGAATAAGTTATCTATATTATTTCAAAAATATGTAAGAATAGAATATTTAGGAAATTGAATGGAGTTTCTAAACTACTAGGCTTATTTACAAAAAAAAAAATATCTATTTGGTGAAAATTTGAAATTTCAATGTAGTAGCACTTAAATTTTAGGGAAAAAATAAGAAGTAGGTGTCTATTTGACCACCCTAACCACAATAAAATGATAAAAAAAATTTATAATATTTTAGATATAAGTAGAAGACTCATGTCCCAATGTGATGCATACTTTTTTATAATTTTTTTCCAAGTAAATAATTAATTATGAATCTTTTTATTACAACTTTTAAAAAATATAAAAACTCATATGTCTAACCACCTTAACTTGGTCAAAACTTCATGAAATTCATTTTTTTTAATCCTATAGTATATGGAGCATAGAATGTGACACATGCTTTGGATTCAAAAAATGTGATATCGTTTGAAAAGCTATAGATGTTTTTCAATCAGTCTATTAATTAGGACTTTAGTTATAATTCAAATAGAAAATGAATAATAATAATTTATTAAATTCAAAGTAAAGCATAATTTATATTGGTGGAAAGTTGAGAATCTCTTTTAAAAGCCCATTTTGTTTTGTCAATTTTGGGTAAAAAAAATACGCCAGCCACATACCCTACATATACCCATCATGATCTTGCACATACCCTTTCACATCTCCTATTCATTTTTACAAAGTAAAAATCAAAAGTCAAGAGCAAAACATCTTTCACAAGAAGTTTCATTAGTCTTTCTACAGTAAAGTTGAAGCTTAAGGGAAGCAAACTAGGGTTTTTTCAAGTCTTCAAACTCACTTTTTATCTAAGATCTTGCATTAAAAAGGGTTGATCATAGATTTCTATGGTGAATCATGGAGAAATCTAGGTTGAGTAGATGCAACTAGCCATCAAATCACACCTAATGACTTGTTTTCAAATTGATCCCATCTTCCATTTTCTCTCTATCTTTATATTTTAGGTTTGCATAACATTTTCATGTCATTTACATTCATTTGAAATGTTGTCGGGTTTTTCTTGGATTGAATTCTTGATTCATTCAAGTGCTATTTGCTTATCTTATTCTAGCACCTTAGAATAGGATTTTTTCTCATTTTAGCTTTTCCTAGTCTTAGACACACTTAGGGCTATGGTTTTATGCACATTTTATCTCTCACAAAGTTTATTTACCAACTAGGGGTTTGACCAAGGAAAACCCCCCATTAGAAACCAAATTATCTTCTATTTTGTAGGGTTTTTCAAAACTTTAGATCCATATTTCTATAAAAAAAAGTAGAGTGTGGGTTGTGGGCTTTCGTTTCCATTTTTGGATTTGTAGAAAATCCAAAGTGAACTAAGTTTCCCATAGTGGTGACTTAGTCCCACTGCACTATTTTTTTTAAAAAAAATTACACTTTCAAGCACCCATTTGGTAGAAACAACTTTCTGGGCAGTTTCCTGATCTGGGACTAAGTCACCCAGCCTGGCGTAAGTGTCCTAGTTGGCTAAAAAAAAAAATTCTAGAATTTAAAAGGTCTCTACAATCCCTAGTCAACTCTTGATCAATTTCCAGGTGCATATTTTCTATCTTGCATCTTTATTTTATCATTTATTGCATTTATTTCATCTTTCTGCATATCAGAGTGCATTTTCTAGCACTTTGCATTTCTTAGGTTTAACATCATTAAATCATTTTATTTTCAAATCAATGCATCGGTACATCATAATTAGACATATTACATCTAATTTACATTAATCTTGAGTGTTGACATTTGCATTTTGGACCCCATTTCCCTTTCTCCTTTTAGGTGAAAAACCCTAGGAGTTAAAGCAATCTGGGCAATCCAAAATCATTGTCCACAAAAATAAAGAGGTAACTAAATATTTGCAATTACTTTCTGATTCTCCATATCATTCAAGAATACAAGAGAAGATCATACAAGAATTTACAATATTTTTACAAGAAACTCAATCTCTCAATCAAGAATCTAAGAACTTAGATTCTCAAAACAAAAGCTTTGATACCATGTTAGAAATCTAAAATATATTGAATAACCCAAGGAATATTTTATGACAAAATAAAAGTCAGGTAAACTAGAAAAACATAGGAATGCAAACTTGAGATATTATGTAATGTCGATGTGACAAAATTGCATTACGATTTTCTAAGTCTAAAAGATACAATGCAAAGATATATGCATCATGGTGGATGCATGCCAAAGTATGAAACAATTCAAGAGAATGATTGGATGCAAATACAAGCTAGGTAGTGAGTTTATATAAAACTTAGGAGAGGAGGTAGGTGGAAAATCCAACCAATAGGAATCAACCACGAAAAAGTGGAGATGGACCACCAAAATTAGAGGATGCCACCAAAAGTGGAAAGTGGTTCCACCCTTTTAAGGAATGAGACACCTTATCACTTATCTCCTAGCTATTAAATAATTAACTCACTTTATTATCCTAAGAAATCTTAATTAAGTGTAGGAAAAACATAGGACTAAGGGAAAATAAATTAACCCAATAGGAAAATAAAAACCTACACCAACAATGTAGAGGATATTTCAATAATTCTCCATAGTTGCATCATAATTAGTTCTCATTGCTAATTTCCTCATTTATTATTTTTACTCTCAAAATGAGAGGAAAACATGCTTATATGTGCATTTCAATCAGTCCTTTTGGGTAGGGGATGACCTAGGGTCATTTTGAAATCATAAAATACTTTCAATCACCATTTCAAACCTTCAAAAAAATTCATTTTGGTCTAGGGCATCCAACACTCGTGGCTAGTGCTTTTTGGCTCAAATTTTGAGTGATCACGAGGATTTATATATACTTAATGGATCTAGCCTCAAAAGGAGTGAATTATTATTATAATTATGTTTTTAGGTAAAATAGGGTGTTAAGGTAGTGTGAAATTGTCAAGGGTGATAATTTTTTATGCTACAATTATGCTATTGGGGTTTCCTAAGGGATACTAAAATGTTAATATATGTTGTTTTTTTGTCAATGTGATATGCCATAAAAAACATAATATATTATGTATAATTTTTATATAGTATTTTTATATGAGGATTAAAAAAACATCAAATTCATGGATCTTTTAATATTGTATAAAATAAGGTGTAATAAATAGTGAGATATGTTGAAATTTAATGCTATCATTTGTTTAATTATAATGAAAATGTAAAAAACCACCAGGAGAATGCAACTAATTAAAAATAAATTAATGGGGAGAAACATTTGTAGGAGAAAACTCCACACCCAAAACACCCAAGCTTGTATTAATATTTCAAAAAAGAGTTACATCAATACAATTTATCTCTCTAAATATTAAAATAACTTTGCTATGATCATACAACTTGCAAAACTACCTAGGTACCCTCTAATTCTAAACATCAATATATAGAGAACCAAAAACTAGAAACCATCAATAAGACTAAGAGTGGTATGACATCCAAATGTTTAAGGCACAAAACCCAATTCTCTTTCTAGTATTTGGCCTATTTGGCTATACTTATCATATTTCTTATATGTTGTCATATATTGTAAATAAGAATATTTGACTGAGCAATCTTTGGAACGCCAATTTATCTTTATTCTCCTATGCATTATATTCTTCATGACAAGTGTCCAACTTTGTTATAAGATTGATCAATATTCTAATGTAACCACACTCTTACATGTTTTTATACATCATAATAATATCTACAATATCTAACCTTTGTGAAGACTAATCCAGATGCTCATACACACATTTCAAGATGCTAACAAATGAAAAACATGCCAATTGAATGTAGGATGTGTACATCCTTATGTGAGAAAAACATCCACTAAAGAATGAAATTAAGGTCAAATACAAATGGGACACTAAATTTTTCAATTGAAGGAAAGGGAACTAAAGTTGAAATAGCAATAAAATATATAATAATAAATTTGAACATCATGATTGCAAAGTTGAGACACATTATCCTAACATTCACCCACTTGTTGAACACCTTGCATTTAAATAAATGAATCATTAACACTAAAATGTAATACCACTATCAAATAAATCTCTAGAGGATACAAGAATCATGGCCTCTTTGAACCAACTAAACCTTTTTGGGGTCATTGAATTAGTGAGAGAATCTACAACATTATTTAAGTTCATTTTTTGTAACTTGAATCTACTTTCGTCAACCATTTCTTGAACACCGTGATACTGAAATTCAATGTACTTCGTGTGGGAACATGATAGATGGGGCTTTAGTCAAATAGATGAAAATTTAATTGTTATATCCAATTATAACTTGTTCACACTATAATATAATAGCTAAACACAATCCATACTATCTCTTTACAAATATGTGTTGTAGTCATGTACTTTTTATATGATATATGTTGAGAGATACCTTATTTTAGTATTTAAAAAAAAAAAACTATGATGGAAAGAATTGTATAAATATTGGCAAATATTTTAATTAGAAATAAAAACTTCAATCCTAGTTTCTATTTCTATGTAAAATTAAGTATTATTATTTATAAACAAAAAATTCAAAAGAATAAAATAAAATAAAAATTACCATTTTCTTAATATAATTTTAGTAGGTGTGTTGTGGGCTTTGACTTGATTGTCTCAAGGATCCTATTGTAGGAAAGAGATCATGAGGTCCAATTTTCCCTAATCTAGTTGTAGTATCGAAGATTTGTCCTGTTGGTTCTCCAAATCGCACTAGACCAATGAGTCGTAAAGACTTAGCCAGTGTCTTATGCTCAGACTCAAAGGGGATTTTTCTAATTGACAAGATTTAGTTAAAGACTGAGATCTTCTACACTTTTGGCTCTACAAGACCAAGGTGGGTAAACCTATACAATTCCCAAAACCTAAATGCAACTATATACTGACATTTCTTTTTATAGTAGAAACTCCCAATGAAGATACACCAAGGAAAGCATTAATAACCTCAAATTTGGCTAAGTTCTTGATACCTTAACACTAACTCAACAATTGGGAAGCAGGACATGAAACCTCAAGCAAACAATAAGGAATAAGAATTATTTTGATTTATAAAATGTTTCTGAGATGCACTAAGCTGCAAGATAAATTAGTGCCCAATTCTAGGCCATGGAGTCAAACACGTAAGATGAATTCATCAACAAATTAAACTAAACTAATGGATTGAAAATTGTTAATTCCTTGCATCAACTACTAATGTCTTACATTAACGAATACTCTCCTACAATCAATCAAACTAGGCTTACCAAATCCAACTTGCACATTGCAATCACAATCATTTGTTCAAAGTATTTAGCCATTTCATTGAAACAAACCCATAAATAGATAACCAATCTCATGAAAATTGAGATGAAAAATCCAAAGATACTTGATATTATTGAATTTATATGACTAAAATGTATAGATATAGAGACAATTTTTTGAAATTCATGAACATGCAAACACTTTCATGATTTATTAACTGGCTATATTTTCTTATGAAATCAGAAATTACAGCTTACAGACAAAAAATGACTTAGAACTAGCAATATTTCTCTATCTACACATCCCCATACCAAACCTCATAACTAGCCCTAGGCTCCTCCCAATGAGAGAAGAAGAGAAGATAAAGGAGAATAGAGAATTCCAAAAGAAGCCCTGAAGTTGAATTGGAGATGCCATCTAGAAACCTCTTCACCATTGATCAACTGAATGCAAAGCATCTATCCTCTCTCTACAACAAATTTTTCCTCCAAATCTACCTTTGCAATCTATTGTTGAACAACAAACACTTGCCCATGTGATGAATTTCTTCATTTTACCTAGTTGACTGAAAAATAATTTTGCTTGCCCATAGAAGCTTCTCATATTTTCTGCTCTTTACATTATGTTGGGGCTAGACATTATATTTAATCACTTTCAGATATTAAAATTTCACAACTTTAATATTCTTGCTCACATTTATCTCCCAACAATATAAAATATTCCACATAGTGAGTATTTTAATCATCCTGCCCATACACACTATTTTCCATTTCATGTAGGGTATGTGTAGGATCATCATGGATAAAACAGGCCCTTAAGTGGAAAAAAATTTAGAAAAACCAGAGTTAGGAAACTTGATGTAAACATTTGAATAAGTTATCTATATTATTTCAAAAATATGTAAGAATAGAATCTGTAGAAAATTGAATGTAGTTTCTAAACTACTACGTTTTTCTTAAATAATCTATTTGGTGAAAATTTGAAATTTCAATGCAAGAGTACTTGAATTTCAGTGGGGAAAATAAAAGTAGGTATTTTCCTCGACCACCCTAACCACAATAAATGATAATATTTTTAATAAGATTTTAGATTTACAAGCAGATGACTGTCTGATGTGATACATATTTTTATATTTTTTTCCAAGTAAATAATTAATTATGAATTTTTATTACAATTTTAAAAAAATATAAAACTTCATATAACTAACTGACTGGTCAAAATTCATGAGTTCTTCTTTCCTTTTTAATCTTATAGTGTGTAAAACATAAATGATGACATTTTGATTCCAAAATGATATTGAAAGCTATACTTTTTTCATCAGTTAATTGGACTTTAGTTGTAATTCAAGTTAGAAATGAATAATAATTATTTATTAAATTATAGTAAAGAATAATTTATATTGTGGAAAGTTGAGAATTCTATATAACTATTTGATTTTATCAATTTTGGCAAAAAAGTCGTTAGCCACATACCCTACAAATACCCACAATATCTCCACTTTTTGGCCCATCATGATCCTACACATGGGTATGTGTAGGATCATGATGGACCAAAAAGTGGCAATATGATGGGTATATGGCTGACGAATATTTTTTAACCCAAAATTGATGAAATGAAAAGGGTTTTTAAAGGATCTTTTCATCTTTCTACTGATATAAATTATGCTTTACTTTGAATTTAATAAGTAATTATTATTCATTTTCTATTCAAATTATGACTAAAGTCCTAATTGATAGGCTGATTGAAAAACATGTATAACTTTCAAATGGTGTCACATTTTTTGAATCCAAAACATGTGTCACATTTAATGCTTCGCATACTATAGGATTAAAAAAAGAAAAAATGAATTTAGTAAAGTTTTGACCAAGTTAAGGTGGTCAGACATACACTTTTTTATATTTTTAAAAAAGTTGTAATAAAAATTCATAATTAATTATTTACTTCAAAAAAAATTAAAAAAAATATGCATCACATTAGGGCATGAGTCCTCTACTTATATCTAAAATATTATAAAAAAATATTATCATTTTGTTGTGGTTAGGGTGGTCAAACATACACCTACTTTTTTTTTTTAGGCCTGAAATTTATACCACCGCATTGAAATTTCAAATTTTCACCAAATATTTTTTTAAAACAAAACCCAGTAGTTTTGTGAAACTACATTCAATTTCCTACAGATTCTATTCTTACATATTTTTGAAATAATATAGATAAATTATTCAAATTTTTAAGTCAAGTTTCCTAACTCTAATTTTTGAATTTGTTGCCACTTAAGGGCCTACTTTTTCCATGATGATTCTGCACATACCCACATACCCATACTTAATAAATTCCCCAGCAAGGAGAATGTTTCACATCATTTCATGTGCCACTTAAATATTCACCTAAGCTTTAAAATATTTACTTCAGAAATAAAGTGTTTTCCCACAACACTTTACATTCACGTGCATTTTAAAATATTTTCCATTTGAAATATTTTATCTTTCTACTTTTCAACCATAATTTCATTGCATAAACTATTTTACTTTTCTAGCCATTTAAATGATTTTCATTTAAAAATAAAATGGGGTTTCCTTTAAAAATTCATCAGACACATTAAGTTATACTCATGTATTTAATTTCTTATTGGGACCCACCATTCACCTGCCTCCTTCTCGCTAACCCCATGGGAAATAATGAATGAGCAACAAAATTCTGCAAGCTAGTGGGGAAATAAATTATTACCAGGGTGGGTGCATGAATTTAGGTAGCAATTTCATGGCCACTTTCTAAAAAATGTTTGAAAATGCTACAACATGAGTGCATTATAACACGCTTGCGTTATAGAATGTTAAAAGCAAAAAAAGGGTAAACTTGTCTTCATTTTCACTTTGATTGTTTTCTTCTTCTTCCCATGGCCAAAACCTCCAACTTTCGTGCTCACATTATAGGAGGAGGTATTGATCACAAATCTTCAACAAGAGTTGCTATTTATTTGCAAGGATGGCACCACAACGATGAAGAGGTGGGAGAGGTAAGTATTTTTTTTATTTGTTTTGAATTTATTAGTTTTAGGTTGATTTTGTTAGTTTTAGGTTATATTTGATATATAAATTTTTGATTTTTTAGGAGATGCAAATGTAATCAGAAACCCACAAAATCCTCAATAAGAAGAGCAACCAAATCTTGAAGAACAAAATCTTCAACAAGAAAATCAACCTCAAAAACAACCTCCTCCACCAATCCGTTAACACCCTCCTAGCACTCAACAAAATTTAATGAGTGATATTGAGAGCAACAAAAAATAAATTGAGGATTTTATTAGTAGGTTGAGTGATCCAAATGGTTAAACCATAGAAAGAATGACCCTCACAAATTCATTGAAAAATATGTTAAAAAATGTGAATTCAATTATCAAACAAATAATTGGATGGCAAGATAGGAGGCAGATAGCTAGGGCATATTATGCAAATAAATTATCATATAAATAAGTAAAGGATTTAAAAATTACAAAAGGTGATTTTGTTCATTATTCACTAACCCACACACAAATAAAAATCTTAGCCTAAATACAAAGAGGTTTACTATTCATTGGTGTCACCACCAAGAGATTAGGAACTGTTTTTATGATAGGTGGTACATGGTCTTTGATGACCGACCATGCAACAATTGTGAAGTACCCTAGTATTTTCTTAGGAAACTATACAATAAATTCATATTGAACAAAGTCCCAAATTATTTTGATATGAGGGACTTCTAGGGGAGAGGTGGAGGGTTGGCTTAGGATAGGCCTGGTGCATAACTAGATCCTACATGGCAAGGGAGACGATCTCTCACTAGGCCACCTTGTGAGCACATTGTTATAATGCTAGTCATTGTGAAGGAGAGTGCTAACGTAGAGACATTGCAGGCAATCAACACTTTGACCCAAAGTGTCGTCCATCATACTAGTCTTATTCTACAACACCATCTAGGGGAGTCTTTGAATGGTGGCCTTTGAACCCATGTGTGTTAATCTTGTGGGAAAACTTATTCATATGACCCTACTAGCACTTAGGAGGTTGTTGTGGAGGATCTGTATGTAGCTACAGAGATGGAGAGGGTAGCTGACATTTTGCATGATGCATATGGAATTGATACTCAGGTAAAATTTCACATGTTCATTTAATTTAATTTATTAAATTTCAATTTTGAAATGCAAGATTAACTAATTTAGTTTTATGATTTTAATAAAATTGCAGGGTCACAGTGTTGAGACTAGATACACCGACCCTCCAACTACTTCTTTTTGTAATACACCTATCGGCGGGGTATGTAACTAGTAAGCAATTTTAGATTTATTACATGTTAATAGCATTTTTTTATGAATGGTATTTCAATATGTGATTTTGGATGTTGAACAAGGTAATATTGGAGGTTTCAAGGGAACACTTCCCAATGCCAGTGGATTTACTCAAACCTTCACGGAGGTAATAGAATAAAGAGTTTAACTAATGAACTTTAATTAATAGATATGTGTATTTTATGTTCATATCATTGGTTACATTGCATTGCACATCATTCAAACTCAGAGCATTACTTCACATTCCATAACTAATAACTAGAGGTTGATAGATGAAAAAATTTAAACTACAATATAGTTTTTTAGAAAGTCAACATAAGCAGTGATGCAATTTCTTCACATGGAGGCATGTGCTTGAAAAGGTTCACCTGCACGACAAACAATGGATGCTTGGAAAAAATATATGAAACTATAATATTAAGCAATAGCATCGATAAGGCAGTTAGTAGTTTCAAAAAATGCCTCGAAGAAATGCAGTCTCATGGCACGATGGAATTCCATTCCATCACCATGAGACCACATTTGTTTGAGGAATTTCTTGAAAATTCTCACCACCTTTTCTATGATACCACATTTTTCATAATTGTGCAACAAAGCATTTTATCAAACTACTCGTTCTTCCTTGTTGCTATGGCTAAAAGCCTAAAATAGGTGCTTTCCAAAAAACTATGGATGCTTGGAAAAATATCTATCAAAGCATAATAGTTTAAGCAATAATACCATAGAGAAGGAAATGAACTTTTTGAAAAAATTCTTGAAATAAATGTGTTCTTATGGTGATGGAATTCCATGATGTGCATTTTTTTGTAATGGCATTCCATCAAAATGAGACCCCATTTATTTTGAGGCATTTTTTCAAATAGTTCAAGTTGCCTTCTTTATGCCACCATAGTTATCATACATTTCTATGAAAAAATTTAATCAAATGATTTAGTAGTTTTCCAATATGGGTAAAAGCCTAAAAACATTTCCTTTCAAACAAGATATGGATAGGTCAAATAGTAAGCATGATAATCATAAATATATAGTTTAATAAGTCCTCAAAATTTTGTTCATTAGATCTCATACACTATAAGTCATGACATGGATTGCTATTGTAACATTTTTGTGATTAAATAATTTGTTGTCTTATTTTCAGATGTTGGTTGTGGAAACACCTCCAAATGTTACGAGGGAAATAGATATCGGTGTTTCATCTACTATACAATTCTTGATGGCTCTGATAGGGGAGGTATGGGGCAAATTACTAAATTTCAATTTACATTCATTGTTATAGATGTTAGTTCGAGTGAAAAATAAAACCAAATTATTGATTCGTAGTGTAACTTATATTTGGTTGGTTTATACAGGGCTTGAGCATGCCTCAATATCGGCTTGTGAATATTTCCCTCGTGGAGAGTGATCGTGAAATGGATGTAAGTGATTTTTTTTTTAAATATTTCATTTTTATAATATAATTTCTATATATTAATGTCCTTACTTCTTATTGTAATAGTTAAAACTTCACCAAGAAATTTACACTAGTAGGAGGAGGAGTAGGAGCACTCCTCAAGTGAAAAAAAAATGAGTGACAGACATATCACCACCCAATCAACCAACAAAGGGAAAGAGTTTATTTCAAGAGGCTAGAGAGCAATGACTTTTGATTCCAGAGCCCTTTGTTGTATGCCTACATGGCAGTTTTGTACATATTTTGTATTGGATATATTTGACATTGTATGTGTATATGGCATTCTCATAAGCCTATATGGCTATTTTGTACCTATATTTTATACTTATATCGATTACATATATTGATGTATGTGTACATGGCTATTTGTTTAATAAAAATATTCTTTTATCGATGGTGTCCATATTTGCATGTTATAAATTAAAATTTCAATAGATATGAGTTACATGTATTCAAGTGTATACTTTACAATGTATGTGCATTCATTGTGACTTACGTGTGTTCCAATGTATACTTTGTGACTTATGTTTTTTCATGTGTATACCTTGTATTCATGCATATACTTTATATTAAGTTATGTATACTATGTATTCATGTGTATACTTCAAGGCATATGTGTTTGTGACTACTTGTGCTTCCCTTATTCACATGTATGTATGCTTGAATTATTCACGTGTATACTTAGTAATTGGTTAGCCATAGCATTGATCATTGTTGTCCATGGTTTTTATTGAATAAATAAATTAATTGATGGTAAACAACTTTATCTAAAAGAAAAAAACATGTTTTCAATTGGTATTCTATGAAATGATTGATAAAAAGATTCCAATATATTTAATGCTTTAATTGGAACAACTCAATTAAGAAAAGGATACATAAGACTTTTCCTTTTATATTAGCAATGCATGGAAGTTTCAAAAAGATTCCTTGATATTAAAAAAAGATATATGTTTATACACTTCAATTGTACACTCACCCTTTGGTTCTTTGAAAGAAAAATCTACCTATGCCATTGTTACATTGCATAGGTAAACCAAATTTTGTATTGTGGAGTTATATTAAGCTACCACTCTTAAGACCAATGTAATAATGATACAAAAAAATGTTTGAGACTACAAGAAGACATCAAAATGGCTAGTGTACTAAACAAATTCTTATGAATTATGAAGAACGCTGATAACTCTGCTCAATTGGATTTTTTTTTCAAAATCATACAAATTGAACCCTAACATCAATAGACTCTGTATATCAAGCTACCGCAATTCAAGTTCCAATGATGAATATTTATCATGCATGTTTTAAATGGCATTCAAGTTTATGGTGGTTTTGTTGTTTATATGATGTTATGTGATATTCTAATCCTAATGCATGCTTCTAGGCTCCATAAATATTTATATATTTTTTTTACAAGATTTTTGTACTAACAAACCCAAAATGAACCAAACCCCTCTCCAAAAAAAATTGTCCTAACCAGTGAACCAAAGCCCTAAACTTGAACCAAAACCTCAAAACCTATTCCAACACTCTTCATTCTACCTGCACAAACTTAATTGGCCACCAAATTATGCTACCTCTTCACTTTACCAACTTTTACTTCCTCAAACATCTCTTTTCCATTCAAAACCCCTATTTTCCCAACTAGGGCATCATGCCATAACATACTTTTGACCTCTTCTATCCTTATAGACCTTTTGAACACATCAAAATCCACAAACTCACTCTATTTCCAACCTATTCTAACTTATTTTTAAGTAATTTCTTCTTTTCACCTCTTGTAACCTTGCTTTTAAGGGGCCTTAATTTTGAATTTTGAATAGGGGTAGCATTACTAATCTCTTCCAATGCATTTACCAGTGATATTTTCTTATTCCTACTCCCTATGCTACTTACATCAAGCCCATATCATCGAGACACAATGTGAACAATAGGTGGAATGGCCTATTTCAGCATATTACACTTAAAGCCTTAAGGGATCAATCTGGTTGAACGTAGCTCAAATAAATTCTATGTGTTTGGGTGTGAAAGAGGACCATTCCTATCATAAACATACCTATTCAAACCCATTGGAATATATTGTTTGGTCACACGAGTTACATAATGAGATTTGCACCAGTTTGCAACTTTTCACTACTTGCATTTGACACTTTTTCCATCAACTAAAAACTAGAAACCATGGGAAAGCCACTTCGAGATTAAAAAAAACCCAAGAGAGGTTATTGTAAAGGGGTCCAACATGATCTCATAGAATTAGACAAAAAGTTTCTAAGCATCACGGTATTTGAGTAATAGCATGTTGAAGTTTGTAACCATTTTGCACTTTGTACCCTTAAGGGATTGATTTGGTTCAATGTAGCTTGAAGTGATTCCATGTGTTTGGGTATGAAATACAACCATGCATAGCATAAACATACCTATTTGGACATGTTGGAATAGTTTTTTTGGCCACACGAGTTGCAGAACAAAAGTTGTACCACTTTGCAACTTTCCACTACTTGCATTTGACATTTTTTCCATCAACTAAAAACTAGACACCATAGGAAAACCACTCTGAGATAACAAAAACTCAAAGAGGTTATTGTAAAGAGGCCCAAAAAAATCCCATAGGATCATACAAGAATTTTCCAAACATCATGGTATCCAAGTAATAGCATGTTGAAGTTTGCAACCATTTTGCACTTTGGACCCTTAAGGGATCGATCCAGTTGAATATAGCTCAGAGAGATTTTGCATGTTTGGTTGTGAAATATGACCATGTATAGTGTAAACATACCTATTAAGATGTGTTGAAATGGTTTGTTTGGTCATATCAGTTGCAGAAGGAAAGTTGCACCACTTTGGAACTTTCCATTGCTTCTATTTGACACTTTTTCCATCAACTGAAAATTGAACACCACAAGAAAACCATTGTGAGATTAAAAAAATGAGAGAGGTTATTATAAAGAGGCCCAACATAATCCGATATGATTAGACAAGAAGTTTCTAAGCATCATGGTATTCAAGTAATAACATGCTGAAGTTTGCAACCATTTTGCACTTTGAACCCTTAAGGGATGGATTTGGTTGAATGTCGCTCAAAATGATTCCACATATTTTGATGTGAAAGAGGACCATGCATAGTGTAAAAATACCTATTCATAAATGTTGAAATAATTCATTTGGTCACATGAGTTGCAGAACAAAGGTTGCACCACTTTGTAACTTTCCACTACTTACATTTGACACTTTTTCCTTCAACTAAAAACTAGACGCCAAAGGAAAACCACTCTGGGATTAAAAAAACTAAGAGAGGTTCTTGTAGAGAGAACCAACATGATCCCATAGGATCAAACAAAAAAATTAAGTGTTATGGTATCTAAGTAATAACATGCTAAATTTTGCAGCCATTTTCTAGTTTGGACCCTTAAGGAATTGATTCAATTGAACATAGCTCGAAGCGATTGCACATGTTTCGATGCAAAAGAGGAACATGCATAGCATAAAAATACCTATTCATATGCATTAGAAAAAAAAAATTGGTCATAGGAGTTAAAAAATGAATGTTGCACCACTTTGCAACTTTCCACTACTTACATTTGACACTTTTTCCATCAACTAAAAAATGGACACCATAGGAAAACCACTTCGAGATAACAAAAACTGAGGTATTTTATTGTAGATGGGCCCAACATGATCCCATAGGATCAAATGAGAAGTTTCGAAGCATCATGGAATCTGAGTAACAACATGCTAAAGTTTGCAACCATTTTGCACTTTAGACCCTTAAGGGATTGATCCAATTGAATGTAGCTCAGAGAGATTCCACATGTTTGGATGCAAAAGAGGACCATTCATAATGTAAAAATACCTACTGAGATGTTTTGGAACAGTTTGTTTGGTCATATGAGTTGCAAAACAAAACTTGTACCACTTTGCAACTCTCCATTGCTTCCATTTGACACTTTTTCCATCAATTGAAAACTAGAAACCATAAGAAAACCACTTTTAAATAACAAAAAATGAGAGATGTTATTGTAAAGGGCCCCAACATGATCCCATATGATTAGATGAGAATTTTCTAAGCATCATGATATCCGAGTAACAACATGCTAAATTTTGTAGCCATTTTACACTTTGGACCCTTAAGGGATCGATCTGGTTGAACGTAACTCAAAGTGATTTTGCATGTTTGGGTGTGAAAGAGGACCATTCCTAGTGTAAACATACCTATTCAAACACATTCAAACATTTTTTTTGGTCACATGAGTTGCAGAATGAAAGTTGCACCACTTTGCAACTTTCCACTGCTTCCATTTGACACTTTTTCCATCAACTGAAAATTGGACACCATAGGGAAACTACTCTGAGATAACAAAAACTAAGAGTGGTTATTGTAGAGGGGCCCAACACAATCCCATAGGATTAGTTGAAAATTTTCAAAGTATCATGGTATCCGAGTAGCAACATGTTGAAGTTTGCAACCATTTTGCACTTTGGAGACTTAAGGGATCAATTCGCTTGAACATAGCTCATAGTGATTCCACATATTTGGGTGTGAAAGAGGACTATTCCTAACATAAACATACCTATTTAGAAACATTAGAATAGTCCATTTGGTCACATAAGTTGTAGAATAAAAGTTACACAACTTTATAACTTTCCACTACTTGTATTTGACACTTTTTCCATCAACTGAAAACTAGAAACAATGAGAAAATCACTCTGAGATAATAAAAACTGAGAGGTTATTGTAGATGGACCCAACATGATCTCATAGGTTCAGATAGAGATTTCATAAGTGCCATAGTATTTAAGTAATACCCTTTCAAAGATTGCTACCCTTTTGCACTTTGGGATTTTGATGTTTCATTGAATTGTATGGTTTTGTACAGGGTGATTGTGCTCTCTTTTCAATGGAATTTGGTGGGAAATATACTTAAATCCATTTTAGTTTTGGTTTAGTTGGATTTCGGTCGAATTACATCATGACACCCTTCAATCCAAGAACACAGTGAAAGTAGGTAGCAGTAGTAAAAACAAGATAACCTTTTGGCCCCTCCTAAAGTTTGGACGACACCCATTACCTCCACATAAAAATGGACATCCTTGGTCTTCTTGGTTCCCATCCCTTGATATGCTTATGCAAATGAAAATGAAGCAAAGTAATCATCGCCTTCTCCACTGGTTAGAAGAATGCATGCTTAATGTTTTGATACATGATATCAGCTCTATCATCTACTCTCATGGTTGACTACCAAAATATAGTATGGCGGGCCTCCAGAGTTCCAGTCATCTTTCTTCCTCTTCCACCACATGTTTTCCATCCTAATTGAATTTTTGTTTGAAAGTTGAAGTTTCTCCTAAGTCACCAATGTAGCTCTCTCTAACTTTTCAGACTCTTTCATTGCTATGGATCATCTTTGGGGTTTAATAATTTGTACCACATGGTTGATGTGCTTTGAATCCTTGCATCTAAAGGAAATTTCCTCAGCATAAATATTTCTAGGGAGTTTCAATGTTTCTATTGTAGTTGGTATTAAATTTGGTACCTGCAACATTGAAAATTATCCTTATATAAGATTTCCCTCCATCTTGTTGCCTTCTAACACTCTTGAGGTGGCAACATGAAATATGCTTTTGATTCCTCTTCTACATCACAAGGTTCATATCTCATTGTTCTAACTCTTCTAGATTATTAGAATTAGAATCACTAGCTTTCATATTCAAAAATTCTCAACCACCATCTTCAATAAATGAGCCACCATTTCAAGTTCATTCTACTTTCATAATACTTTATATCCATGGAGTTCAGCCATTCCTTGATGCCATCAAGTGAAGATTGAGGAATGGCGTCAATGCATAGTACATACCACTTGAATTCTTTGAAAATAATAGCCATATCAAATGCCTTTTTCCCAAGTCATACTCTGTCAAGGTTAACAATCTCAATCTCACTAATAGTGATTACTAAGAAACATAATTCCACCAACTCTATCAAATAGTTTACCATAGGAACAATAAAAGCAGAGGCTTTGAAAGGAACTCCATGAAAACCAAGCTCTCTAAATGGTATATCAAACTATTAGATCTCATTATTGCACATTTACAACCAAATTCATTAATCTAATCTATTGACCACCTATCAACCTTCAAAAAGTGAAATTTTGCAACTAGGAGACTAGGTTCTCTTGCACCAAAATTTCATTGTGTCTGAGCCTTCAAGAGGTTTTACATCTAGCCTTTACAAATGATTCTACATCTTTCCAATCATGCCTAATTATTGAGCTTGTAACTCTAGCATGACTTATTACATTATAAATCAATTCACCGTGTAATATGGCCTTATTCAATTGGAAATTTACTCAAAAAAAATTTACTAACTTAAAAGAATTCCATGAACCAAATTTTCTCAATAACCTTGGTACCCTTGCACCAAATTTTAGTATTTCAATAAATGTCATTACAAGTACAAATCTCATTATAATGCCTTAGGTAATATGTTCTCACAGATCTTTTACAATGTCACTCATACATCGAGATTCTCTTATAATGTCTACATCATAGGTTCTCATTTAGAGGTTAACTTCAAATGAGCTACTTGATATTCCCGCGCAAAGCTTCACACACTATTTTAGAATGGCTTCAAATCAGAATTGAGATTTGTCAAGATCATCAAAATAAGGATGTTGCATTGCTTTTTTGGCTGAGATTATCTTCGATGACTCAAAATCAACATTTTCTGCAAGGAGAGACCAATCAATTTTTACTAGTTTAGTTACAGATGTACGCAAAGTAAAATAATAAAAAGCAACAACTCATCTAAACTGGAAATGAAATGAAAATAGATGGAAGGCACTTACATATAAGCATGGTAGTCTCTCAACTTAGTCAATCCTAGTCATACATCTTCACTGGGAGTTCCAAGATACCTATTGCACACAACACCTATCATGAATCTAGAATATCTTGAAATTTGAGATGCTCCTATAATGTCTACATCATAGGTGCTCATTATAAGGTTAACTTCAAATGAATAACTTGAAATTCCCTCACCAAGCTTTGTACACACTTTTGTAATGGCTTAAAATCATAATTGAGATTTGTCAAGATCATCAAAATAGGGATGTTGCATTGGTTTTATGCCTGAGATTCTCTTGGATGGCTCATAAATCTACATTTTCTGCAAGGGGACACCAATCAATGTTTAACAGGTTACTTAGAGATATGCAAAGTAAAATAAGATGATAGCATTGGAATCAAACAAATTAACGTGGATACAAGTATAAATTAATAAGAACCATTTTCCATATACTTACAAATTAATTCAATGAACCATTTGGGTCTACTCTACTCTTTATTGTGTCAAGTATTGCCTCATGGTCAGACTCATGAACCTTCCACAAGGTCTTGTTCAAAGTTCTACAACATATTTTCTCAAATGAATATTGGATGCCACAACAAAGTTCAAGTAATGAACAATCTCACGATGTGTATCAAAGTCCTCAAACAACCAATGTTTAATACTCTTATGTGGGTACCTTCTAATCCACTCTCCCACCCTCTTCAACCCTCTCCCACTCTCTTCCTCCCTCTCTACCACCCTCTTCCACCCTCTCCCACTCTCTCCCTCCCTATATCCCACTTCCCACACTCTCTCACACTCTCTCCCATGCTTCCCTCCCTCTCCTCCTCCCACTCTCTCCTCACCCTCTCCCACTCTCTCCTCACTCTCTTCTCCTCCCTCCCTCCTCTCTTGCACTCTCTCCCCACCCTCTCTCCACTCTCCTCACCCTCTCCCTCCTCTCCTCCTTCCTCCTCCTCCCACTCTCCTCCCCTCTCCCTCCTCTCTTCTATTCTCTCCCACCCTCTCTTTCACTTTCTCCAACCCTCTCCCACTCTCCATTCTCGTGAATCCCTCCCACTCTCTCCATCGCCTCCCACACTCTCCTCACTCAAGCTCCCAGTCTCTCTCCTCCTCCCTCCCACTCTCTCCCACCTTCTCTCACTCTCTCCCACTCTCTCTCTCCACTCCCACCCTCTCCCACTCTCTCCCTCCCCATCTCCCACTCCTCCCACACTCCCACACTCTTCCTCCCCTCCCACACTCTCCCACCCTCTCCCATCCTCTCCTGCCTCCCTCTCCCATCACTCTCTCCTCCCTATCTCACTCTCCCACTCTCTCCTCTCTCTCACCCTATCTCCCTCTCCCACACTCTCTCCCAATCTTTTTCTCCCACCATCTCCCACTCTCTCCCACCTTCTCCCACCCTCTCCCACTCTCTCCCACCTTCTCCAACTTTCAATCTTAAATTGACCTGAGACAACCTCTGAATGTTTATGGAGTGAAAACATCAACTAGGTTTTCATTAAAACTTGCTTTCAGCCACATTTAAAAAATGGTGAAAACTGGCTAAGGTGGCTTCTGAATCGGCCTAGAAAACTAGTCAAACAATCTCCTAGAGTAATAAAACTTGTAGGCTAGTACCATTGGTCCTAAGAATGTAATGCAATAGACAGATCAGAGAAATGAATGATAAGGAAAAAGTTATTCAACCTCAAAATTACTCAATTGAACATTTTGCAACTATCAGTCGTTCTAAACTAATTAAAACTCACCTAATCACCTCATTGGAAAAATATCAAATCAACTCCTAGTGAGCTACCACTAGACAAAATAGAATATTTTGGCACACTGAACATGTGTGCAAGAGGGCTTAGATTCAAACATCTCCCATGAAAAGATATTGATGGTTGAAATTGACCTCTCAAAAAGGTTTCTAGAAATGTAGATGCAAAACTAGAGAAATTGCATTTGGTTTTGATCTACTAAAAATAGAAAATCAAAACATGACGCCCTAAAAAGTAACATGTGAGCTCATCTAGGTATGAATAATGCATAACAACATTCACTTTGGCTTGAAAATCATCTGGTTGCAAATTGTAAGCTCAAATGGGAGGCTACATTGCAAAACTAAAATTTTGCAAATAGTAGAAAAGTGCCAAAACCCTCCAGCTTTACTTTTTGAAACCCTAATAAAACTCATCATGAGAAGCTAAAAATTTACATTCATACTCACATACGAAACATGAGTGGGTCCACAAAATTTTTTTGCACCAAAATAAATGGGCTCGAAAATATTACCCTCCAAAGTAGATCACTTATTCAGATTCATCTGGTGCACTTCTGAAAGTGCATAGTCAAAATTTTGAAATGGGCATCTCAAATTTGCAAAATTTGAGAGTTACAAAAGAGGCTCTGACTAGGGATCTATGCCCCCTATGGGCATACCAATATTCCAGATCTTTGGGGTGTAGACCAAATTTTGAGTCCATCAATTGTCCAAAAACTACTCCTTTATTCATTTTCTTTTTCAACTTCATCTGGTGACCCCAAGCCACCAAATGAAGAAAAGGGAATCAACATTTACCTCTATCAAACACAATTCTATAAAAGTAACTAATCTCCCTCAATTCATGCTTTCCTCTGTCAAACCATAAAAACATAGTCAACTACACCACTGCAAACACAAGCATCATGCTACCATCATGCAAGTGAAAACTTGCTCTTTGTTTAGCTTTGTTACATGGCAACCATATCAAATATGCCAAATCACTGCCACTCTCTTCATTCTCTAATTTAGTATCAAGTGACAACATCTGAAAATGGTGATCAAGACCATACGAAAGAATAGCTTGATTACAACCATCCGCCTGATTCAACATATTGGTACCTCCTAATAGGACATCATATACAACATTATCAACATGTTCATCATCAATATGTATCTAAAATTCAAGTATACTTTAACAATGTTGATTGTCATGTGGCAACAACTTATCATAGTTATCATTTAAATAATTATCAAGCTCAAAAAAAATTGCTTCAGTATCTTGCACATTGCCACATTATATGAAAACCTCTTCCAACTGACAAAAATAGCACTCATATTCTACTACATGGCTAGAACTATTAAGCTTATTATGATCACTAGTTCACATATCAAAATTTAAACCATTACAAGAACATACCAAAAGATATAGCTCATCATGCAAACTATCTCTGAGTGTATGCAAAGAGATACACTCATCTATTGAAACACTTTGTACTTGTTCTTCATCATGCTAGTATTGAGAATCATCAGATATTTTTGACTCATCATCATCTATAGTCATAGGGTCATCTTCTAACATAACATGTCAACCTTTTCAATATCACAAGCTTGCTAAAAAATGAGCAATTATGGTTCAAAAAGACAATTTGATTTCTCATTGAAATCAACATCCATATCCACATGAAAAGACTCAAGACTAGGCTCATTCAAGTCAGCAAACAAAGATTTGTTTAAATCTGCACTAAAATCTTCAATACTTGGCTCATTAAATGTGCAATCCTCTAGGTTATTTGTTGCTTCAAACTCATCAAAATAGATTTTGAGTTTGCATCATTATGCACACTATCATAGTCATTATACAATGCATCATTGTCATCAAATAATTTCTTGTCTTCATCCTCATTATCATCATCATGATTAGCTGGTTCATCATTAGAAAGAGAATTAGATTCACTTTCATCATACCTTGCATCTTGAAGGTCATTATCACTGTCAAAATCAATAGGAGTAGCACACAACAAATGAGATTCATCCATATGTGCACATTTCTGATATTCAATGATCAATAGATCTAAAAAAATTCACTACTCAATAGATCATTGCTTTGATCTATTCTCGCCACCACTTCATCTTCTTGACCTTCACTTGAATTGGATTCATTATCAAATTGCAAATTAGGACATCCCAAGATATCATCATCTTTAAAATCTAAGAACTCAATAGGATGATCATAAACATGGCTTCCCCAATCATAGGAAATTGAATTGCTAACAACATTGTCATAAGCATGGTTACAATTTGTCACAAAGAATAGGTTGTCAATATCTTCATTCTTACTTCTGGGATGTCATAATAGAAATCCACATCCTTTTCAATCTCAATATCATTTTGTGTGTCTTCACTGAGCTTATCATTTACATCCTCTTGAGGGTAGGCACCTAGGATTTCGCTATCAAACCAAAAAACATCAATGGTTTCCTCACTACAATTACTTGTGGTTGAGCTTTCAAATTGGATTTCATCACATGCTTTGTCACTTGTAGCTAATAAACAAACATCCTCAAGAGCATTCCCTAAATCAAAAAATTCAAATGTCTCATCATGGAGATTTGTACCAAAACTTCATTCATCCCTTGTAGGATTGGCATGGTCAACTCTATCACAACATTGTTGATTACACCTCTCTTCTTCAAAGAGTAAGTCCAACTAATATCCCTCTTCTAGTTCTTGGCTTGGGAGACTCAGCTGCTAATTTACTTTTGGGTCCACTTCTTCTGTAAGTTGTTCATTAAAAACTTTATCATCACTTGATAATGCATCTTTCTCATCTTCAACCTTCTCAAGTGTGCACTTGTCTGAAGACCTTTGATCATTTTCATTCATATAATTACTAATTTCATTAGCATGCTTACCCAGAAGTGAAAACAACATATTTTGCACATATTCATTCCTTTGTTTCTCCAAATTATCCAAGACTATGTAAGCCATCTACATACTCAATATTTCAAAATATTTTAACAATGCACTAGATCCTTCTTCATAAGCTTCAAAATACATATGGATACAGTCAAGAGTACTAGGTCTGAAACTTTCTAGGATCACTGCAAGAATAGCAAAAAAACTATGACTGAAATCAATGCTAGACTCTTCATCTTTCTTTCTAATTTTCTTTAACTTATGACAAGGTTAGAAGGCTCTCTTGCAAATTCCTATTTGTAGGAATTCACTAATTTATCCCAGCAAGGAAATGACTTCTTAGAAAAAATCAAATACCAATCCCGAGCTCTTGCTTCAAGGGATCTGACAAATAATCTCATCCACATATCCTAATATTCAAATGAATGTTTCTCCATGAAGCTGGAAAAACTTTGAACATGTGCATTTCCTTCACACACATTCTATCAATCAAATCTAGGCATCTCCTTATAGACTTGAGCTGACATACCTTCAATTCTATAATCAACCCATGACAAATCTATTTGAGCATACATTGGATCAAAGGAATTGACAAAAGTTGCAACAACTTTGCAAGTAGACACATTCTGATTGTCACTTAATCAAGCCTATTGAAACATCAGGTGTCTTTAATCCATTTCTCTAAGTCCTCTTTCAAATACAACTTTCCACTCTGGCCTTATCTTATTCTTATGCATCCTTGAATTCTTACACTTTCTAGGGTGTCAACTGTATGAAGATTATTAAACTTTTGACACTTCTTGAAAAAATGTCTCAAAGTGTCTACATGTATGCCTATTTTATGATCCATGGATATATGCAAATTAAGGCTCACAAATTGTACATAAACATGACCATGACCTAATTAAGGATTATAATAACAATTGCTAACATAATGACAACCTGGGCTTGAATATATGACAATGCAAATGGATGGAAATCTCTAAGAAATACAAAAGCATTCTAACCATCCAAACTAACAATACACTTGAGCACTAGATAAAATATTTCAATGGAACTGCCATTACGTTTAACAAATCCAACAAATGGGAGTATGCAAACTTAAATTCTACTATCATTTCCCTCCATTAGTGCTAAATCACTAAATAGGGAAGCGAAGTATTTTCCTAAGATGTTCAAATATTTGAAGAATTATTGGAAACATTGCAATAGCTGCAAATTGTTCTTTTGATTGGAAATATTTGTAGATTTGAAACTTTTCTTCAAGTATTCAACAGGTTCTTCTGACAGAGTTGTTACCTCACTTCTTAGAGGACTAAACTTCAAACATTATGAAGTTCTTTCATACATAAATCTTCTTTTGAGCTCCTTTCACCAGTAGAGCACCACAAATCTTGAAATCCTCAGGTTCACTGCAACAAATTCTTTCTCCAAGCTTGAAATCCTTCAGCATTTGAACTAATTTCAAAATGGAAAATAATAATATGACTCAATGCAAATGTTATGACTCTGTTTCTAGATTATTCAATAAGAATTTTCTTAAATTCTCCCCAACAGACTCACCATTCTATTGGTTCTCCAAATCGCACCAAACGAATGAATCCTAAAGACTTGGCCAATGTATTATACTCAAACTCAAAGGGGATTTGGCCAACTGACAAGATTTAGTTAAAGACAGATATTCTACACTTCTAGCTCTACAGGACCAAGGTGGGTCAACCTATACAATTCCCAAAACTTAAATGCAACTATATACTGACATTGTTTTTCATAGCAGATAACTCCCAATGAAGATACACCAAGGAAAACATTAATAAACTCAAATCTGGCTAAGTTCTTGATACATTAACACTAACTCAACAATTGGGAAGCAGGAAATGAAACCTCAACAAAAAAATAAGGAATACAAATGATTTTGATTTATAAAATTATGTTTCTGAGATGCACTAGAAGTTGCAAGATAAATTAGTGCCTAATTTTGGGCCATGGAGTCAAAAAAATAAGATGAATTCATTAGCAAATTAAACTCAACTAGTAGATTTAAAAATTTTAATGCCTTGCATCAACTGTTAATGGGTTAAATTAACAAATCCTCTCTTATTATCAATCAAACTATGCTTACCAAATCCAACCTGCACATTGCAATAACAATCATTTGTTCAAAGTATTTAACCATTTCATTGAAACAAACCCATAAATAGATAAAATAATCTCATGAAAATTGAGATGAAAAATCCAAAGACACTTGATATTATTAAATTTATATGAATAAAATGTATATATCTAGAGACAATTTGTTGACATTCATGAATATGCAAAAACTTTCATGATTTATTTGAATAAACTGGCTCTATTTGCTTATAAAATCAGAAATTATAGCTTACAAACATAAAATGACTTAGAACTAGCAATATTTCTCTATCTACCCAGCCCCATACAACACTTTAGAATTATCCCTAGACCACTCCTAATGAGAGAAAGAGAGAAGATAAAGGAGAATAAAAAATTCCAAAAGAAGCCCTAAGACTGATATGGAAATGCCATCTGGAAACCTCTTCACCATTGATCAATGGAATGCAAAGCATCTCTCCTCTCTCTGCAACATATTTTTCCTCCAAATATTCCTTTGCAATCTATTGTTGAACAACAAAAAACTCACCCATGTGATGAATTTCTTCATTTTACCTAGTTGTGTGAAAAATATTTTTTCTTGCTTGTAGAAGCTTCTCATACTTTATGCTCTTTCCATTATCTTGGGGCTGCATATTATATTCAATCACTTTCAGATATTAAAGTTTCATAACTTTAATATTCTTACTCACATTTATCTCCTAGAAATATATAATATTCGACATAGTGAATATTTTATTCATCCTTCCCATGCACACCATTTTCCTTTCCATACTTAATAAATTCCCCAGCAAGGAGAATGTTTCACATCATATCATTTTCCAATTAAATATTCACCTAAGCTTTAAAAATATTTACCTCAACAAATAAAGTGTTTTCCCATCACAAATAAAAATATTTGTGCATTTGGAGAGCATGGAAAAAAGTGTCCTCCCTTCTTGAATGGAAAGGTCAAATCTAAGTCATGGGATGAGCATCTCTACTTCATCTATTTGGTGGAATAGATTGATCTGTCTACATGAACAACCTCTTTCCATTAGTTTTCATTTGCATAGCAAGGCATTATTAAAAAAAGGCATCACTTTTTTCAGGGATATTTGGGAGTTCCCAGCACTAACTTGGAAAAATTATTTGCAACTCAAACATGATTTCAAATTTTCTAATGCTCTAATCACTGACATCCATGGGGTGCATGATATGGTCCCTATAGATCTTCAATTGAAACTTTCTACTTCCATTTCATGCAATTTTTTTAAAGATTGGAGGTGGCATCCAAGTTTTAATATTGATAATTTCCCTCTTTAATTAATTTACAATAAGATTCTTCCTCCAATCCAATTGCATCCAAGGTTAAATTTGAAATGGAGAGTGAATTGGCTTGAATCTAAATGGAAAAATTTGAGCCTTGCTGATTGCAAGTCCAAAGCTAAAGCTAATGCACAATTTTTAGCATGGAAGATTATCCATTATAAAATTGTTGTGTGTGAAAAACTTACCTTCCTCCCTTCTCAATCCTCTAGATGTCATTTTTTCCACAAGTTAGAAACCATCAAAAATGCTTTTTGGATGTGCAGGAACACTCAAAAAATTTGGAAAACAATCTTGGCCTTGATCCCTTCTTTGTTAAACAGAAATTTAAGCTAGAAATCAGCATTGTTAGGGCTGCATTGTTCTCAAAATATGGTATCTGAATCTTTTCATCATTTTATTCTTCTGTATATTTGGAAGCTTTGATGTAAAGCAATTTTTTCTAACATTTTCTATCCTATGGAAGTTATTATGCATGGGTTACTTTCTTGCATTATCTTACAACACTCAATACTTCTTAGAACCTTGAAAGAAAAAGTCAACATCAATTCTAAGCTCAATTTTCAAATAGCTCAAGTGTAGTCCTAGTTGGAAATGATTGCAAAGACACACCGGGGATCTCTTCCCTCATTTATGGATACTATTACAAAGAAGCATATTGTTGATACTCTTGGAGAAAATTGACTGCATTGTTACTTGCAAGTTGTAGCTCTTTCTTGCTTATGTTCTGTGGTTTCTTTCAAGATTCTTGTCTTGAAAGTGCCTTTTGTACATTATTTTTTTACTATTAATATATGCATTTTTCCAATTTAAAAAAAAGTGTTTTCCCATAGCACTTTACATTCACATGCATTTTAAAATATTTTCCATTTGAAATATTTTATCTTTCTACTTTTCAACCATAATTTGCATTGCGTACAAAATATTTTACCTATCCAGCCATTTAAATGATTTATCATTTAAAAATCAAATGAGGTTTCCTTTAAAAATTCATCAAAAAAATTAGGCTATACTCATGTATTTAATTTATTCTTTGGACCCACATTTCACCTGCCTCCTTCTCGTTAACCCCACGGAAAATAATGAATGAGCAACAAAATTTTATGAGCTCGCGAGGAAATAAATTATCACCAAGTAGATTTTAATATTTTCAATTTTTTTTCCTTTCATTTGACTTACGGCCCATTTCCATACTTTCCTCTTAAAAACTTTAGATAATATCCCCCATAAAAGACTCATTTAATATTTCACTTGATGCCTAAAGTTTCAACAAAAGTTTCTCTTAGGCCCACCACTGCCACGTTGCTTAATTTTGTGCATCACGCTAGTTTTAAAAGGTGGGATTTTTTTTTAATGAGTTAGTGAGGAAGGGATTAGATTGAGCTACATTTGGGTCTTTATTTTCCATCATTAATCCTTCCCCCTCCTATTTTGGTGCCCTAATTCCTTTTCACATTTCATGCCTTTGCAACTTCAATGGCAGCATCTCAAGCAAAGAATTTGTGCATTCTCACTGGTTCACAAGCACAAATGAGCCTTCAGGGTGTTGGTAGTACATTCACTTCCTTCATGCATCGATGGATATGCACATCCCATTCCAGGTTGTGGCATCTCACCTTAACTGGTTCATTTCTTTCATTTCCTTTGTTGCATGCATTTAAAGTTTATATGGCCTTTTCAAAGGTACACTTTGGTATACCTATACTGGAATTGATGGTTGTCTCATTCAACCTTTAAACACACTTGTTTGGAATTTACCAAGCTTATTTCACATATCTATTTTGTGTACATACTACTCAAACTCCATTTCTTGCATGATGGTTGCTCATACCCTAGAGTTTTTGTGGTCTTTTCAGCAAACATATTCCACACCAAACATATCCCCTTTCATCTGACATGGCAAATACGTTTCAACATATTCATCTTTACATCTAATATTCTTTATGCTTTGATGGGATGCCAAACCTGTTGGAAAATGATGCATGAGTCTCACCAAGGATTCCATGCAATTGTAACTATCATGTAACAGTCATGTGTCATGTAATTGTTTAATAAATGTTTGTATCTACATGTTATTGCATGTTGACTGTAACATTCATGTGCATGCATGAACTGTATTTATAATTAGTTATGCAAAACATCTATAAAGAGAGGCCATATGTAATGAATTAATTTTTCAGAAAAATAAGAAGCTCATGTGTGTTTGTGTGTAAAAGAATTGTCTTTCCTTTTTTTTGTGTTTTAGTGTTTGTTTACTTGGGCTTTTGAATTTACAATTAGTATCAGAGAAGAAAGGTTTGGGGAGATTGAAGACAGTTGAAGAGACATGGGAATAAATAAAATAGATCATGGAAGTGTTGGCTATTGAAATCTTATAGAGGCCATCGTGTTTGTAGAATTTTTTGAAGTCTTGCTGCATAGAAAAGAAAGTTGATCGCTATATTAAGGATTGTTGATAAGAAGAATCGCCCAAGCTAAAGTATCTATAACTACCACAAATAGAAAGGAGATCGTATTTTTTATGAGGAGTTGTTGTAAATTGTGAGTCTAAAGAAGGCCAGGTTGTTGTTGTCAGAAGAAAGGACTGCAGTCAAGGGAAAGAAGGCATTTGTGGTTTTAAAAGCCACAAAAATTCTTTCTAGTTGTTGCATCTTATTAGAAAGCATTGTGAAGTTGATTGTTGAAGGATTGTGTGATTGAAGGATGCATTTAAAACAAAAGTCGATTTGTTTGATGTAGGCCACCACTATTTGAATAAATAAGACAAATTGCTAAGAGTTTGAAAATCATAGAGATTGATCATTTGAACTTGCAAGAGAATGAAGAATAAAGAAAAGTGTTTTTTGTTTAATCATAGCTAGGGGGGAAAATCACAGTTATGTATAAAAGGTGAGAAGATTTTAAATTTATTTATTTTTTGTTTCAATGGGAAAGACTAGTAAAAAATTGAAGAAAGAATATGTAAATTCAAAGTGTGAGAAAGATAGTTTGATGGAAGAATTAGGAAAGATCAAAAAGTGTAATTTAGAAATAATAGAAAAGAAAAAAGAGTTTTCAAAAGAAAGGTGTGATTATTTATGTGAGAATGAAAATATTGAAAAAGAATTAGAAAAAATGAAAAGGAAAAATGAAGAGCTAGAAGGAAGATTGAAATGGATTGATGAGGTCAAGAAAAAGAATGAAAATCTAGAAGAAAACCTAAAGTTGTTGAAGAAAGAAATTGAATGTTTGACATCAAAGTCACTAGTGTGTGATGCTACATGCATGGGTGATGTAGCCAAAGTTTCTTTAGATAAAGAATGTGACGTTGAAAATAAAGATGTGTATGAAACTAATGTTTTTGTAGCATGTGAAGCTAATAACAAAGATTGGTCTAAAAGGAGAAAAAGTTCTGGAAAACATGGGGTGTTGTCATAATAGTGGTTTACAATTCCTGAGAGGAACGAATTTTAGTTGAAATCACATATTTTTAAAAAATATAATGATTTAAGCCTTTAAAAGTTCCATTTTAAGGATTCCAATTGAAGAGGGTTTGATCAAATCACCTTAGATCAAACCCCCTTGGATAGAACCTCGCTAGTTTTAAACCATACCTATAAATGCGTCTCCTTTACACCTATCAAAATGCTGATAAAAAATCACTTTTGATTTAGCTTTTGGGGGATCAAATGAATTCATTTAAAATTTATTTCAAATGATTATGGTATTCCTCAAACAATCTATCCAATGAATATAATTTTAATATGTTTTGGTTTTGTTATGTATTTGTTTTTAAGTTTTATTAAACATAGGTTTTTATCGAAAATGAATTTCTTTGTTCTTCACATGTGGAAAAATAGAAGATTATAAAAAAAAAATTGAAAAATATGAGTGCACCAGATATTGAAGTCCTTGATCCAACAAAAAAAATAAAATAAAATTTTGACATATACAAAAAAAGTTACGCATTATACAGTCGCGTTGTGTCTGAATTGTAATTCGTTTGACTTTGAAACTTGATTAAGGAAAAAATATTCAATAAAAAACTATCTAACCAAGTGGAAGAACTAGATAACAGAGTGAAAGAATTAGAATTTTTTCCTTCATGGAAAAAACTTTATGCGTTATACGGTGTGCGTCACTTTTTTAAAATGTTGTTTTTTGAAAAAATAAATTTTTGTGGGAGATGGAAAAAGAAGTGCAATTTGATTCCAAAATTTTTAAAAAATATATTTTTAGAATCTATAGAAAAAATTTGATGAGACTCTAGTTCGCACCATCTTCAAATTCCTCATAGTTTAGCCACTATAGTTGCCCGAATGTGAAGATTTAGTTAAAAATAATAATTTCAGTGTCTAGTTCGGCCAAAAATTGTAAACCAATATTATGGGATCACCCCATGGGAAAAGAATGAGAGAGCCCATTCAGCTAGTTGTGAGGCTAGAGAATGAAGGCCTATGATATGGTGAAAGAGAAAGAAGTAATGTAATAAGTGTTACATGTTTATGCAAATCAACTAAAAGTATGGAGTTTATGGAATGTTCTCATTGTCACAGGGGAGGACATAAAAAGAGAAATGTTGGGATCTTCATCCATTTACAATTTGTGGGTTAAAGAATCATTCAAAAAAATCATGTTCGAATAGAGAATGGAATGGAAAATCTGAGAAAGATTGTATGAAAATTGATTATTGATGGATCGATGGATCCAGTTGGAAAAAAATTATAGGTATGTTCAAAAGGTTCTATAAATCTAAATTTTGGAATGTTAAAAACACTAAGGTGTCATATGATCTGAGAGATAGTGAGTCTTCTCTATATTAGAGAAAGAATCTATGAAAGTTTGCACACTGAGTTGTTCAGATTCAGTTTTTGAAAACTTCGATACTGTATCGTGAGTCTCAGCATCAAAGGGGAGTATGTTGGAAAATGATGCATGAGTCTCACCAAAGATTCCACGCAATTGTAACTGTCATGTAACAGTCATGTGTCATGTAATTATTTAATAAATGTTTGTATCTGCATGTTTTTGAATGTTGATTGTAACAGTCATGTGCATGCATGAACTATATTTAGAATTGGTTATGCAAAACCTCTATAAAGAGAGGCCATATACATTAATGAATTAATTTATCAGAGAAATAAGAATCTCCTGTGTGTTTTTGTGTAAAAGAATTGTTTTTCCTTTGTTTTTTGTGTTTTAGTGTTTGTTTGCTTGGGCTTTTGAATTTACAAAACCCTATTGTCATGCACATAGGCTCTTGCCAGTTTCCCATGCTCCATCCTATGTGGAAGTTGCACACCATGAGATCAAAGTATTTGAAAATTTTCAACAGATCCTTTGGCATATGCATTGCAACTACCTAGATATCCTTCCTTTGGTGTATGAATCACTTTTACATTCCTCCAATGCATGATGGCATTTTTTCTCCATACATTTTGGTATATCTTTCAATCCTATCTCCATATCATGAGCTTTAGAAGTTTTAAAGTCTTTTCAACATTCATGTTTTTGTGTAGATGCCAAGTGGGAACTCTATGAGAAAAATTCCTTCACAACTATTTAGTAGAGCCTCCAACTCTCATATATGTGTTGGCTTTGCTAGTTGCTTTGCATTCTTCTTGTACTGCATATGCTTGAAAATTTTCCTTCATTTCATTCATGAACTCAAGCACATTCCTTAAGCCTTTGATGAATGTCCATACGCTACCACCCATTCAATGTGTGCTAGATATCCCTATACGAGCTTGAGAGTTTTTCAATGCGTTTTTAGTGAGCCAACTTATTTTGTTCATTGCCCTCCAAGATACCACAATGCATACTTTTTCTTTAAGTTCTCTAATGGATATTCAATCCACTCGCTTCCTTTCCCTTCATAGTCCTTCATCCATCAGACTAGCACCAACCTCCTTTAGGGCTCGTGCCATGGCTTCCCTTTCATCGCATTTGATTGAAAAATTTTAAAAGCCATTTTCAATATGTCTATTTTTTTTTGTTGTTGTTGTTAAAAGTCTCCAAGCTCACCCCCATCTCTGTCAGTTACACTTGCTTGAAACTTTTTTGAGGATATATGAACAAATCAATTTTATGTTGCTTGTTGCCTCCTTAGTTCCCTCCATTCATGCATTCCATGAGACCACATTATTTGAGGGATTGTATCAAACAATTAATGCTTTGTTTAATGAGTGTGTGTGGCTGCATTCAATACCTTTGCTTTTTCAAATTGTATTGAATTTCATCTTGAAGCCCTAATGTTTCCTCTATGCTTTACTGGATGCCTACTATTGATTTTCTTTGTGTGGAATCTTTTTTTTTTTTGCTCTAAGCCAATCACTATTTTAAGCTCATATTACCAAGCAATCTTACAATGTTTGGTGAATTGTAGCCATTCAAAATGCATCCCAATTACATCTATATTTAATTGGATCCAACTTGAAACTTTGCTAGAGTAGCAAGATAATACATATGCATCCTCACAACCACCTTAAATTCCATGTTAAATTCAGTGAAAACCACCTTCCATTATGCAACTCATGTCGGGTCCCTTATGGACCCGACTAAAAAAAATTAATTTTCAAACAAATTTCAAGCTTAAATTTATCTAAGACAACCTATGAATGTTTATGGAGTGAAAACACGAACTGGGTTTTCATTATTTAACTTTTTTTTAGGCACATTTGAAAAAATGGTGAAAACTGGCCAAGGTGGCTCTAGAATCGGCTTAGAAAAATAGTCAAACAATCTCCTAGAGCAATAAAAGCTTGAAGGCTAGTAGCCATTGATGTAAAGAAAGCAATGAAAAATATGGCTTAGAGAAATCAATCACAAGGAAAAATTTATTCAACCTTAAAATTGCTCAGTTGAACGTTTTGCAACAATTAGCCGTTCGGAACAAATTGAAACTCACCTAATCACCTCATTGGAAAAATATCAAATCAACTCCTCGCGAGCTGCCACTAGATACAGTAGAAAATTTTGGCATAGTGAACACATGTGCAAGAGATATTGGATTCAAACATCTCCCATGAAAAGATATTAATGGTTGAAATTGAGCTCTTAGAAAGGTTTCTGGAAATGCAGATGAAAAACTGGAGAAATTGCATATGGTTTTTCTCCGCTAAAAATAGCAAATCAAATCGGGAGGCCCTGAAAACTAACATGTGATCTTATCTAGGTATGGAGAATGTAGAAAAAAATTCACTTTAGCTTGACGATCATTTGGTTGCAAATTGCAAGCTTAAACGGGAGACTAATTTGCAAAATTGAAAGTTTGTAAAACAAAAAAGTGCCAAAACCCTCCAATTTCACTTTTTGAAACCCTCATAAAACTCATTGTGGGAAGTTGAAAATTGACAAGCATACTCACATAGGACACATGAGTGGGTCCACAAATGGGTATTGCACCAAAATCAACAGACTCCAAAATATGACCCTCCAAAGTAGGTCACTTAGGTAGATTCATTAGGTGCACTACTAAAAGTGTAGAGGAAATTTTTTGAAATAGACATCTCAAATTTGAAAAATTTGAGAGTGCTAACATGTTGCACCAAAGTCACCAATCGCGTAAAAAAATTCAAAAGAATTTTTATATGCATGAATGTTTAACTCCTTAACACAACATGTAACATGTATAAGACAAAAGCAACTATTGTGCAGAGGCCATAGCTAGAATTTCTAGAATTTTCCACAAACTAAATGAGTTGAAGCAGAGCTATGGATTTTCAAACTAGTTAAAGATCACAAATGGCAATGCTGCAAAAAATGCAAAGGGGATAATTGAATTAATATGTGGATGCATTCACATGGCCTACAGGCTAACATGACTCTCTTTTCTTTTCTTATTTGTTTATCCTCATTTTATTAGAATTTTTTATATCTCAAACTCAATCTTTTCTTGTATTGAGGTTCAAACTGTGTTTGATTTCTGGTCACTTGTCTCTCACAATCTATGTAGCCAAAGAAAACACTTACTTAAAGCTTCAAATGGGATTTGTGGGTTGTGAATTCAGCTACAAGTTTGGGGTGGCACACACAACAGATGCTCTAGCTACAATTTCCCATTAGTTAAAGGAAGCTACCTTCTACTTTAAACTAATTGATTTTCATTAGTTCATATTATCATCCACGGTTTCCAATTTATATGTAATATATAGTTTTTTTTAACAAACCCTTTTAAATATAGTTTATAGTGCATATTTTATCTTCAAGTCTAAAATATTCAAAATTATAGGTTCCCCTCCTGAGAATAAGGTTCATTATTACTACATATAACTAAGATCTTAGGCTACAATTAGCCATAAGATAATTTATAGGACTCCTCTTTCCTTTCTATGGCTTATTTCCTTAACAATGGTGAAGGAGTTGAGCTAGAAAAGATGATAAGAAAGGAACATTTATCATTAGAAATTACAGGTACTTTTGTAAATATAATGGTTCGTACAAAGATATTATAGGATTTCCCTAGAGATGCTCCAAGTTAGGTTTACTATATTCGTGTGAAAGTATCTTAATGCTTTGATACCATGTGAAAATATCTTAATTCTCTGATACCATGTAAAAGTATCCTAATGCTTTGACACCATGTAAAAGCATCTGAATGCTTAGACACAAAAAAAATGCACATAGTTGTTGCTTTATTTCCCAATCAACTAGGAATACTAAAAAAAATTACAAAATAACATAAGAAAAAAGATTCGAGACACACATCTGGGCATGCAAACTTTTTTGTTCTATAAACTTTGAAAATAACAATTAAAAAATATTCTTAAACTTGAAATTACAAACTATTGATAACAAACTTGATTTGTAACAATCTAGAGCTGCACACACACACCAAAAATTAGGAGCTTCTCACAGCTCTCTCTATTTCCTATTCATCTTGAGCTATCTGCTACTCCCTGTACACACTGTAGCTATCTGAAGTTATATGTTGCTCCTCGCAGAAGACATTCTTTGTTGCTACTGCAACTTCACTTTCTTGTAACATTGCAAATTCTATGCCAATCTTAATCTATCTGTTTCATTCCTTCTATTTTTTTTCATTCAAAAATTCCTTCTTAGAATTCAAATTCACCTAACACAATAAATTCTACAATTAGGAGTAGAACAAGGATAAACATGGGTATGTGTAGGATCATCATGGAAAAAATAGGCCCTTAAGTGGAAAAAATTCAGAAAGATCAGAGTTAGGCAACTTGACGTAAAAAAATGAATAAGTTATCTATATTATTTCAAAAATATGTAAGAATAGAATTTGTATGAAATTGAATATAGTTTCTAAACTAGTAGGTTTATATTTTTAAAAACAAAATCTATTTGGTGAAAATTTGAAATTTCAATGCAGTAGTACTTAAATTCCAGGGAAAAAATAAGTAGGTGTTTGTTTGACCACCCTAACCACAATAAAATGATAATATTTATTTATAAGATTTTAGATATAAGTAGAGGAATTATGCCCTGATGTGATGCATATTTTTTATAATTTTTTTCCAAAACTTCATGAAATTCAATTTTATATTTTTTAATCCCATAGTATATGAATCATAGAATGTGACGCATGTTTTGGATTCAAAACATGTGATACCATTTGAAAGCTATAGATTTTTTTCAATCAACTTATCAATCAGGACTTTAGTCATAATTCAAATAGAAAATGAATAATAATTATTTATTAAATTCAAAATAAAGAATAATTTATATTGTGGAAAGCTAATAATCTCCTTTAAAAGCCCTTTTCATTTCATTAGTTTTGGGTAAAAAAATGTTGTTAGCCACATACCCTACAAATATACATCATATCGCCACTTTTTGGCCCATTATGGTCCTGCACAAACCCAGATCCTAAAAATAAACTTTTCATTGAAAGCTCCTAACAGGTAGGTGTAATTGGAGAGTTGACGTGAGAAAGGTTCATTCAGAAAATTAAATATTTCCAACAATTCGTAAGAAAAACAACCAACCCCACAGAATGTATATAATATTAGACTGTACGAAGTGGAAGATGGATTTCCTGCATCAAAATCCATTGCAATTTTAATCAACACATAATTTCTTGAAGTTTATATCTCCTTCTATCTCTTCTATGAACTAACTCAGACCTCTTATGTTTCTTCTGCTCTTTGGGTCTTATGTCAGCACAACAGTTTCTCAAATTTCTCTCCACTTTACCATGATTAATGCCCATGGACTCTCTAAGCCCAACACAATCCCTCATGAAGTTAATCCTAAAGCCTGCCCCCTCCTCTTGAATATTGTAGCAATAGTCACACACCTTACAATCTGATATATGATCATAATATGATCTACTGCAATACCTAACCAAAAAAAATGAATATTTATGTGATCAATTCAGGGCCTTTAATGAAATGATTTCATGGATTACTACCAATTCCAACTTGCATTTTTTTCTAATTTTGAATACACCACATGAAATTTATAATGGAAAGGAAGAAGAAAAAGTGGGGAAAGGAATTGTTGGATTATTGGTTCTACAAATGCCACATGCATTCAGTGCATTGGAATAAATATACTTGCAAACCCAAATATCTACACCTATTGCATTACATGTTTCTTTGCATGTAATATTGCACCAATTCTTTTATTCCTCAGAATGGCATATATTAACAAGAGCTGCAAAGCAACGAAATTCCTGGAAAATTGTACAAGACTAGTACTGTTTTTATTTTTTGTGTCACTATGTTTTAGCAACAATGTTGATATTATAACAACTTAATAGTAATCTTGAAATTTTTCAAATGGTGACATATAATACCATAAACAATATCCAAAAATAAGGCAAGTTGTTACAAATAGGAAACATGTATTGTCCTTTCAAAATTAATAGTCTGTGTATTCAAATCAAATACAATGAACAACCTGTCTTGATTATTATGAAATATAATGAACAACCACATAACTATATTCCCAACAAGATGCAAAATACAAAACTTAGTAATAGATGTTAGGATATGTTAACCCAAAGAACCTATCATAACCATGTGATCAAATTATGTGTGCCATAAGGATCACCACTTTGAATGGCCTTTAGGTGGACAAAAATTGAAGAGGAAGAGAGAATTCTCATCATTGGCTTCCAAGAAGTTGAACACTATTGAATTTTGTTCAAAATCATGCGATTATCCATTTTCTCAAAGAAACTAAATTTGAATGTTGATTTTGAAAATGGTTTGAGACAACATAAAACCCAAGGTGTTGGTGTCTACATTCCAAAAAGGATTTAGGTTTCCATTATAATAAAAGCTTTATTGGGGATAATGGTGAAGGCTTGTGTACTACATGGAGGAAATAGAGGTTCAAATCTATAGTAGAGTACATGCACCCTAGACGAACAATATTCAAGTTAAATTGAAAAAGATCCCCTTGCAGGCTACCACAAGTGAGGTCTCATACATGATATTGGAGTCTTGCTTGTCACTGGCTTAAAAACTATCTTTATTTTTCTTTATGCCCCATAATTCAAACCAAGATAACTACCTAACAAACATAGCTATCAAGGTGGATTTTAATATGGAAATTGGACAGTAGCCAATTTCCAAGTGTTTGAAATGTGGAGAGAGGAGTTGCATTATACAAATTTAAATCAAGGTAGATTCTCATTCTGAATGGAATTTTGAATATGGAAATACATTCACATGTCAATATGGTGTTTATGAATGTTGGTTAGATGTATATGCATGATGATAACCTACGTATTGATCTAAGAGTGTGGATGTAGACCTAGAAAAAATGTTATTAAAGTTTATAGAAACTTTGGGATGTAGGAGGGCCTAGATACAACAATTTTGATTTTTAATTACCCTCATGCATGTTTTCCAATCCATTATTCTCTCTAAATACTTAAGGGACTAATTTAACTTCAGAAGACTTAGGGTTCCATCCCACCAACTCTAAATTTAGATCAGCCATCATATCCCTATGTGGATTGGACTTGCAAGTTTTTTCCATTCAACACGATTGAATTTGAGAAGAATTATATTGTGAAAGGTATGTCATCTTCCATTTTTATTATCCTAAGTAGAGGTGTTTGGAAAATGGCATCTCTTAGTGGATAGGATCCCTATGTGGATAAGACTTGCAAGGTTTTTCCACTCAATGAGATTGAATTTGAGAAGCATTCTATTGTGAAAGGTATGCCATCTATCATTTTTTATGATCCTAACTAGTGGTGTTTGGAAGATGGCATCTATTAGTTGCTAGAATCTTCAATTGTCTAGGACAATCTACTTGATTAATTCCTTCTTCTAATATTCTCTTCATACAAGCAGTATGAAACATCAAGAAAATTCATTCATAGATGGATACAATAGTATAACCATAGAAGTATGATATACCATAAAAATTCAAGTTTAACCAACACTCTTTCAACATTGAATTTGATTTTAGTCATCAACATTAAGATAGAACTTTTGACAACATTAACAGAGATAAATGTTCCCGCCAAATCTGCATTACATCGACTACAATAGTGGTGTACCATGTAAAAACTCTAGGTGTTAATAATAGTAATATCTAACCCCTCTTATAGATTATGCCATTCACCTGACAATATTTTTAGATTATGACATTCTCAATGGAGATTAGGCAATCTATTGATAGATGTAATCAAGGATACTTATAAGCATGATATAATGATTTTACTCCAAATGAGAACAATGGCATGGGTACATTAGGTCACATCATCATTTGTAGCATGCTCATCTAGGACTACATCGAAAACAAATTCATGCTTCTCTACATATGCTATCAAGTCCATCTAAAGGAAAACATTTATTTCAGTCATAATACAACATTGTGGTCTCTAAGCTCAATGCTACTATAATTGCTTTCAAAATCTAGGGAAAAGTAAGTTGCTCAAATTCACTTGTTATCCAATAGATATAAATTTTTGAAACAATTTAAGGATGATCATGCTTGAGTTGTCAAAAGATAATATTTTGATAAGATTATAATATTGCATGATGTTGTAGATTAAGAAGCATAATTGTACTTGTTCTGAAGCCAAAGAAAATTTTAGGATGAGGTAGTTTATTTTTTATAGTTTAGAATGAACACGTGTGGATGAAAGGAATTGAGAGGAATAGAAACAGTTTGTTAAGGTAAACATAGTTACAAACAATTTGCATAGTTTGTCAGGTTTTCCTAATTAATAAGTAGGTATCTACTTGAATATTAACTTATAAGGTCTGAAGGAATTGAGATGAATATGCATAGCTAGTTAAGCTTTCCTACTTAACAAGTATAGGACTCAATTAAAAAAAATATAAAACAAATATTTCCTAAAAATTCTATATTTGACTCAAATACTAAAATGCATATATTTAATTTTTATGTTCTTTGAAAATTAAACTTTGTTTTGAAGATAGTTTTTTTTCTAAAATAATTTTATGTGGCTCAAACCCATATTCTTATGAAAATATCTTGAAGGAAATTATGTTTTTCTTATAAAAAAAGAAATTTAATAATTAAAATAAATTTTCTTTATATTATTTCCTCTAAATTATTTTACTTAATCAATTGATTTATAATTTTTAAAATCATATACGTATCATTACTTCAATAAATTAAAGTTTAATATTTTATGATAATATTTCTATTCAAATATTAATATAAAAAAGGTAATCATCTCAATTTGAATTTATATAATTATAAATGTATATATTAATAATTAATAATTAATACATATATAAATATAGTGGGTGGTAGGGTGGGCACCCCCCTGTCACTCTCCTTCTCTTATTTACCCATGAGCCTGATGAAAAAGAAAAGGAAAATCATTCATGGGTGATGAGAGAGGAAATTGGGGTGTTGGATGGGGAGTTCAAGCTAGCAGTAATGTGGCAAGGCCACATCACCTCATCTATTTTTCAGTGATAACCTAAGGTGACAGGGGAACATTGGTAGAAGGCACTAAGCGGAATGGGAAGTCCACTTAACATGGGGAGATCTTGGAGGTGATCGTCGTCTTAATGATTCATGACTGAAAGGATAAATAGAGTGACACGTAAAGTACGGATTTCATGTTAGATTATGCAAATTGTTCGGGTGGTAAAAGATGATTATCATGAGGTGATGTTTGAGTTAAGGCTTGTGGTTGCAGGTAGAAATATTAATGCAAGGAAATATTTCCTTGCATCTCTATTATTCCAGGCTCATGTGCAATGGTTCGGTCTTGTTATTCATGGGCCTTTTAAATGTTGATGGACGATGGCATTTATTCCATATGGTTTTTGAAACTTGTTTTGTTTGTTGTCTTTGTGCAGGGAGCTTTCAGCTAGAAGGTAGCTAATGGAAAAGATGAGCAGATCAAAATTCATCATTTTCGTCTCCATGGAGGGGCTGGAAAGCTCTGGTATCGACACTCATGTTTCATTGGTGGTGATAGAGAGGCAAATAACATTTATGGAGATCACAAACCAAAGGCTAAAAAGAATTATGCTTTTGGATGATCCCCTAGTCATGGTAGCGATCAAAATTATTTTAGGAAAGGGCCACCTACACAGAAAGGAATTTATGAGGGACAATGCATACATATCTTCATGGTTCTTGGTAGCCATTCTAGGCATGGAAGTGTCTAAGGTGGAGGCAAAGGAATTGATGGTGAACCTATTCTACAATGACATGTTAGGAGGTTTGGAGAAGACACTAAAAGCAGCCTTTGTGGGTAAAGGAATTTCACACCCCTCTAACTTGGAGCTCCTGTGGAAGACAAATGAAGCAGTAAAAGTATACCCCTTTCTTTTAGACCTAAAGGGTCCAGAGCTCATGAGGCATAAGATGACCTTGCCAATGGCGGTTGAATTTCTGAAAGAAAAATGGGTTTGGAATGGGTGGAAGATTTTACTTCATTTGTAGAATTAAATGGTTTCCTGTGAGGGCTTGGAATGGGTGGAAGATTTTACTTCATTTGCAGAATTAAATGGTTTCCTATGAGGCTTGGCCTCTGTGCATGTATTTTTTGTTTAGAAAAAAGTTATAGATCGGTGTTGGGTTTCGAGATACGCAGTGTGACTGCAATTTTTTA
The DNA here is from genome assembly GCA_007258455.2 of Sequoia sempervirens. Classification (NCBI taxonomy): domain Eukaryota; kingdom Viridiplantae; phylum Streptophyta; class Pinopsida; order Cupressales; family Cupressaceae; genus Sequoia; species Sequoia sempervirens. Next base: position 68,174,775 of record VDFB02000013.1, on the reverse strand, counting down.
TTGAGTGTAGCATGTTCACTGGGTTGGTAAGTCTAGTTTCCATGGAATTTTGGTGGTTTTCCTGTGTAGTGGATGAATTGTACTTTTTTCTTCAAACTTTAATATAAATCATATCCTTGTGTATAAAAAGAAAAAAACATATATAAATAAAATAATTATATATATTTATTTTAATTCAATATAAATATTTTAAAAAATATTTGCAATGTGCATAAAGCCATGGTGAGGCCAATGACCTTGTTAGTTCAAAAAAAATTAAATTTTAATTTTATTGTTAATTAATAGTTTTTTTCTTAAAAAAAATCATAATACAAAATTATATATATATATATATATATATAAGTCTTTACAAATATTTGAATATATATATATATATAATAAATAAAATATTTAACATGAACATTTAAATTGGATATGAAAATTTAAACTTGACTAAAACTAAACAATTTTTAAATCAAATATAGATAGATATTTAGAAAATTAAATATAAATTAAAAAATATGTGAGTGATTTTTTTAATTTAAATGAGAAGAAAAAAATCTTTAAATTTAGACTATTTATTTAAATAATATAGTAAATTTATTTATTTCCTTATTAATTATTAATTAGTTAACCATTTTTATTTCACAAAATAATATATAGTAATTAATATAAGTTGTAAATAGAAGGTGAATTATTTCTAAAACAAATATGATAGAATTTGTGATTGATTTAAATGATTAAATAGATATTGGTGGATATTTTTGTAACACCCCTCCATTTTGCTCTTTGATCGAGCAGTGTTTTCTTATGATATGTTTTATTTCTGTTGCATGGTGACTATGGAACTTAGTTATTTTACCCGCTATCTGTTAAGCGATGTAAACATTATGTTTTGATGTGATGGTACTTTATTTAGATGTAGTTATTATTTCATGTGATGGATTAAATTAGCATGTATATGAATTACTGATGCTTTATGTTTTGATTATATCATGGATGATTAGATGCGTCAGTTAGTGTTATTGTATTGGTGAAGGGGACAGGATCACATCACTCACATGCGAGTGCCCTGGGATTCCGCGATTTCCTCTTTACGGTGTGCTTTAATATATTATATGCATGTTTCGACACTCGTATGGTGTGCAGGATGCAGGTATAGAACATTGACTCCACCTGGTTTCACAGGTTTGAGCGTGTCCATCGACCAACGGTATCGATTGGGAGATAGTAACTTGGGTTTCTGTGTCAAACCATTACCCTAGCCATAGTGTGTCGTCCGTCTTAGTCGGGTTCAATGTTTTATGTTGTTCATTTTCTCCTTGACTTTATACTTAAATTTCAAGCTAAAAGAGATTAAATGGCATTGGAATTTATAATGATTATTGTTTTGTCTATTGAATTGTTGGAAAATTAGTGATTAATTAATTAATTTAATTTAATTAATATAATAATCTAATTTTGAAATGGATTTATTCTATGGTCTAATGAAATTAATAAGGATAAATTAAATCAGATTAGTTGGTTGCCTTAATGTGATATTTTGATTTAAATGGAAAAAATAGAAATGAAGTTGAAAAGAATTCCCTTTTTGAATTATTGAATTCAATTTGGTTAAAAGAAAATGTAAATTGTCATTTGGGTTGAAATGTAATTTTAGTTAAAAGATATTATGCAAATTTCATTTGAAAATTGAATTGTTTTGAAAATTACAAATAGAAAATATCTAATTTAGCAATCAATGTTGGTGGGTGGATTCAAAGTTAGGGCTTTGACAAATTTAGGGGAGGTTTGCAGAAGGTAAATGGGGATTTTTATTTTGTTTTTAATTTGAAAATTTGGAGAGGAAACATGCATGGAAACTCTTGGAGAAAATTGAAGGGAGGAGATTGAAGATTTGGGTGGAGCAAAATTGGGAAAGCAAAGGAAGGATCTCCATTGGTAAAGCTTGCAAGCTTGGAGAGAACATAAGGTTCTTACTTGTTTACCTTATTTTCAATTGATAGAAAATTTAAATTTTTGTTTTATTCCATGAAAGGTTTAATCTTTTGGAAAACCCATCTTAGATTTGTGTTCAAAATTTGAAATAAACTCTTGTGATTACAAGGAGAAAACCCATGCCAAAATCTTCTTTTAAATTTGAAAACATGAAAAAATGAGGGTTCCTAATGGGTTTGAAATCAAAATCATTTTTGCAAAATTAAACCTGCTGGATATTTTGTTTATGAAGAAGATTTCTTCAATTTAACTGTCTTTCTTTGCAAATTTAGCATATATATATTTATACATATATATAGGAATATATATATATCCATATAAATATGGATATTATGTTTCAATGTTTTTACTGTTAAAACAAAAAAAAAAAAATGTTTAAACCCTGGTTCGGCTGTAGTTCGCGTCTGGGTGTTTTTCTTTACCGGAGGCGCGTTCTATTTTTTTGTGGCGTGTGTTTTTGGATGGGGGTTTTGGGCCCCATGCTCGGGAGCGCTGCCTGTGAAGGTAGTGCGAGCGCTGCCCTCACAGGCCGCGGCCCCCAATCATGGCGGCCGCGCCCTGTGTAAACAGGGCCGCACCCTGTGTTTTAGGGCTCGGCCGTGGGGCTTTCTGTTCTATTTCATTTTTTTTTGTTTTGTTCTTTAATATATATAATATTATTATATATGTATATTATATATTATAAATTATATATAATATATATATATAATATATATTATATTATATTTTTCTTTTGTGATTTGGGTTGTAAATTATTTTTATTATTTTATAATAATTATTATTATTTAAATATATTTAAAATATATGTATTATATATATATAATAATGAAATATTATATATATGATATATATCCATTAAATATATTAAATAATAAGAATATTTAAAATAAAGAAAATAAATTATTATTTCAGTTTTATAGTTAAATATTTTGTTTAATTAATAATTCATATATATTCATGCATTAAATATGGATATTTTGTGAGTATTATAAGATTAGATGAGAAGAAATAATTAGAAATAAATGTTATTTTTATTTAAAGAGATTGTATTTAAATTCGTTTGTCTGATCAAGTTTATGAAATGTGAGTGTATAGTTTGAGATTCTGTAATGTTATCTAGCGTAATTTGAATTCTCGTTCACATGAGAGCGAAAAGAATATGATTTAAGTAATTAATTAAATACACTATGTTGATGAGTGAATTGGATTTACGAAATCCTAATGTTAGATGTTTTTCTAAAGATGCATGTAGTACTCTTCAAGTATTGTCCCGGTATTCTCAATGTTGGTCTATGCTATCTTTGCTTATGAAAGTTTTTCCATCAAGGTTGTCATATTAAGAGTAAGGGTTGTCGGTATGTCGGTCAAATCTATGTTTTTTTTGGGGGTAGTGCACGTGGTTGTAAGTTGTGTTATCTCCGGTCAGTACGATCGGGATCTGTGATATGTTCTGGTTCCCCGAGTACTACAATCGGGTTGTGTGGCCTTATGTGTTAAGGTTGGATTTGGTCTTGAGTTTCGTGCATCTTGTCTACCCTTAGATTGGGGGTTTTGTATCCCAGTGTTGTCCGTAGGAGAGTGGCCCTTTGTGAGGTTCCGACGCCCAAAGTGGTGTCAGGGTAACTCACCTAGGGTTTAATCAAGTGATAATCTAAAGAAATTAATGGGGAACTTCACACTAATAAAGTTAAAGTATGCCTCTCTCATGGAACATGCATTGTTAATACTCGAGATGAGATGAGATGCATAGTTTTGCGTGAGGGTCCGACGCCGGTAGAGGCAAGCCAGGGTAACCCATGATGGGGGTCCGGTAGCCTAGGAAGGTTGAGCTAGGGTAACTCATGGCAATTTATGTATGACACTCTCCTTACGTCGGCAAGTGAATCAGTTATTGTGTGTTGTACAAAGGTGTACTTGTTCTTTGTAACTTGGTAGCAATGTGTTGTCTTGTGAGTTTTTGTACTATGTTAAGTGATGTTGTTGGTATTTGAGTCGGTTCAGTTATGTTTAGCCTTTGTCTAGAGGTATTTGGTCTTGACCTGAAATCCTTGTTACTATCTCCTAGCACGGAGGGAGTGGGGCCTTTGGGTTCCACGTGGTCAGGTGGCATGCACCTTTCACCGTTGGCTTTGTTCGTGATCGTGTGGATGAGACTTTCATGTTGGAGAGCTCGTTGGATCCAGTTGCTCCTCTAGTTCTTTCATTTCTGTTATTCTTTCATTTCATTACCCCTCATTTGTATAGAGGTGGAAATTGTAATAATTTTTCATGTTTATTTGATTTACCTCATTCGGGGAATGAGTGATGTAATTATAATGTAAACAATGGTTATTGGATATTGTGTTATAGTGATTGGACCTTGATGTTATATCATGTATGGAATGTATGTTCTTCAATTCCTTAATTGAATGATGTTATGATTTCTTTCCTTGGATGTTTAATTCGGGTTAAGTAATCTTTCTCTCGTAGCCTTAGGGGATGTTGGCAATGTGTAGTGATCTTGTACGTTATTACTCTTTTAAAAAAAAAATTGGTTGCATTTGGTTAGAGAATTGCAATTTCCCCTAGGGTTGCGTGGCGGGGCACTACAATTTTAATTTTTTTTAGAAGTAACATGTTAAAATAGATTAGAATCCTTTTTTTAGAACCTAGATCAATGGAAGTTGGAAATTTTCTCTAATATAGTAATAAATTGTTGCATATGGTTATTTAAAAGGATCAAATTAAATTAAAATTTAATTTCAAAGTAATATATTAGTATGTTTTTTTACTATTATTTAAATTTATTAATATTAATTTAAATTTGATTTAAAAGTAATTAGTGTTCATTTTAAAGATGATTTTTAAAATAACAAATATTTTATAAAAGTAATTAGTATTTATTCTAAATAATTATTGTAGTCTTAATTCATTTATTTTGCAAAAGGTATGTTAGTAATTAGAGTTAGTTCAAATTTCAAAGCAATTAAAAAATTGTTAGTTTAAATATATGTTTAATAAGTGTTGTTTTAGAATTTAGGGAGTAATTGGTATTAAATGAAAAGGGCAGGTGATTAGTATTAATTTATTTAAATTATAATATCAAAATAATTTAGGTATTCATTTATTTTAAAATAATAATTAATTTAATTTATATTAAAAGGTAAATTTTTTGAGTAATTAGTATTAATATTTTTAAATAATTAGCTCAATGAAATTTATGCTACAAATCAATTTAGTATTAAAGGTAATTAAAAATAGTTTAATTTTGATGTTATATTGATTAATTAGTTAGTATTTGTTATTCAAAGTTTAAATTTTATTAATTATTATTATTATTATTTTAATAATGCAAAGGAAATTAGTAAATAAATGTTACGCACCCAATGTATGCGGTAATTAGTAAGTAATTTAATTTTCAAAATAGTTAGTATGGTTTACCTCATTCAAAATAGATCAAATTTATTTCAAAAAAATTATTGTAAATAAACAACCTAAGTTTAAAAAATCTCATAAAAATTAGTTAAGTTTCTGAAATGGAAGTAATGGAAGCAATGGAAGCGCATTAATCACTTATATCAATTGAAATTTGTCTACCAATTAGATTGAAGGGAATTGAATTTTGAAATATATTTTGTTATATAATTGGCATGTATACATTGATAATAGATAACAAAAAAATTCAAATAGAAAAAATGATTTAGCTCTCATTGGTTAAAAAGAGAATTATTAATAACTAGTTAAGATCTAGTGGTGCCTATAATTCCCTCGTAGGAAATAAATAGATTAATAGAGTTTAAAGTAAGTTGTGCAATTTGAACACTTAAATTCTTTCTTCAATTGTTTTAAAGAACACGTACAAGGTACCTAGTTGTAGTCTTACCATCTTTGAAGAGTATAAAGAAAATATCAACCTAGGGGAATTAGAGAGTTTTCTATACTAAAGGATCTCCACATGCATAATGAAATAATTATTGCAACAAAAATTCACCACTTTATCTTTTGTTAAGCCAACTAAAGATCTCGAAGAGGTGTCCCACCACATTTCAAATGCAGATTTTTTTTTCCTATTAATATTAGAAACATTGACCTACCATAGTTAAAAGGTCAAAGAATGTGATACAAGTTGAGGATATGCATGATCAAGCATATACATCTTTACCATCTGCACGTAATAAATATAATAAAATTAAATGAATGATGAGAATTATTCTAATTCTATGAAAATGACTAATCTAGATGACACTCTTAATGGTACTCATAGCACCCACAAATTGAAAATATAAATGAATAAATTACACGTAAAAGAAACATTCATAAGAAAATACCAACTAAAGCATATCAAGAGCAAGAAAATGAAAGTAATACATACCATTTAATCTAGCTCTTTCATTGAATAAATTATACATAGCACATTTAAATGACATTTTTCTTCATAGAAAAACAATACATGATCATACACAATCACCAATCCAACATGAAATTCTAATTTTAGATGAATAAGCTCTTGTCCTTATCTACCTATCACCAAAAATATATATTTTATTTTCCTCATTCATATACTTTTCCTATTTGTCTCATCATTGATTATTAATACATGATTCTCTTTTAATGGGCCATAGTGAAAATTTGTGTATCATGGCTATGATATGTCCTTAATGTTTAAATCCTAGAACTAGGTGATCTATATTCAAGTTCCTTGATCCCAAGTCTATGTTTTATTGAGGTAGATTTGTAGTGTGAATTCACACCATGTATTTTTCATGTTGCATGCTTGCATATTACCCTACTCCATAAAATATCCTCATATATATATATATATATATATATATATATATATTGCACCCTTGCTTACAACTTGCAAAATATTTAACTGACTTGCATAAAGCACACAAATTATTTTTTAGGCTAGGTTATAAAGTGTATTTGGATTTTGTAATTTGTGCACGTATAAAATGTAGTTTATTTCCATGACCATGTTCCAATTATTATTATTTTAGTGAGTTATCATTCCCTCTCATAGTTTCCAATTTGTACCTCATTCCCATGGGCTTACAAGACATTAATGGTTAGTTAGTACAGTGCAATTTCACCTTTACACATGTTGGAAAGTGTAACATATGTTGATGTCTCATGCCCCCACCATAACATTGCTTGTGGACTTCCCTCCATTGTTTGTATTCATCTACTCCCACTAAAAATTGCTACATGAACCCTAAACCTTGAACCTTGACACTTTTCTATTTATGGTCCTCTCTTGCTCCTTTAAAATTTACAATTTGCATCCCTTGTAAGTTGATTATTTTGTTTTAATTTTGACTTTGTACCTCAAAATTTCATGCTCAAACTCATACAATGGACTTATCTTACTCTAAGCTACATATTGCAAGTTGAGCTCCCATTTTTAGATCCCACAAAGATCATATCCTATGAACTTTTGATCACCCTTTGCATCTTTCAAAATGTGCTCACTCTTTTGAATCTTACATCCCCATGCCACTCTTTTTGTAGACTTGGCACCCTCCTTTGCAAGTTGCAAACAAGTTTCCAAAGTTTGCAATTCAACAACATGTTGATTTGGTAGATTTGGAAACACTTGTAAACCAAGCCCATCCCTCACAATCTTTCTATTCTTTCAAAAGTCTAAGCATAACCTTAAGCATGGATTAACAAACATTGAACACTCTTTCAAGGATATGATTAGGTTTGAGAAATTTTTGAATCACATGCAATTCTACAACATGTTGATTTCATAGATTTGGACACACTTGTAAGCCAAAACCATGCCTTGCAATCTTTCTATTCTTTGAAAAGTCTAAACATAACCTTAAGCATGGATTAACAAACATTGAATACTATTTCAAGGATATGATTAGGTTTGAGAGATTTTTGAATCACATGCAATTCTACAACATGTTGATTTCGTAGATTTGGACACACTTGTAAACCAAACCCATGCCTAACAATCTTTCTATTCTTTCAAAATTCTAAACATAACCTTAAGCATGGATTAACAAACATTGAACACTCTTTCAAGGATATGATTAGGTTTGAGAGATTTTTGAATCACATGCAAGTATTTGATGACCACACAAAGGCATGGATTCAAGTACAAGGATATGATTAGGTTTGAGAGATTTTTGAATCACATACAAGTATTTTAAGACCACACAAAGGCATGGATTCAAGTAGAAGGATTGATGGCTGGTGATGTAATGAGTATGGGTAATTTGAATTGAGATTTCATAAAAAATAAAAAATAAAAAAATCTACCTTGCAAGTTTGTCACTAGATTGAAGACCACACAAAGCCATGGATTCAAGTAGAAGGATTGATGGCTGGTGATGTAATGAGTATGGGTAATTTGAATTGAGATTTCATAAAAAAAAAAAAAAAAAATCTACCTTGCAAGTTTGTCACTAGATTGATTGAGAGATTTTTAAATCACATACAAGTATTTTAAGACCACACAAAGGCATGGATTCAAATAGAAGGATTGATGGCTGATGATGTAATGAGTATGGGTAATTTGAATTGTGATTTCATTAAAAAAAAAAAAAAAAAAAATCTACCTTGCAAGTTTGTCACTAGATTGATCTATTACTTATGTGAGGAAGTTTTCATTCCTCTACTTACAATTATGCTTCCCAACTCAACTTGCAAAACATATTGATGATGAAAAAATAAGTTAGATAACTCAACTTGTAAAACGTATTGATGATGAAAAATAAGTTTAAATTGTAAATTATATAAAGTGCATATTGCACATGTACCATGCTATCAAAGATCAAGATAATGTATAAGGATCCTAATTCATTTTAATCACTGATCAAATTAAGAGCATAATCAAGCACAATGCGTTCATCTATATATCTGATAATATAGATGTTCACAATGATCCCCCTATCTATGGACCTCTCTATCTATGTTAATGTCAACATCTAACTTACATGTTCACAACGATCGTTTGTTTATGTTATAGTATCAACATCTAACTCTAATCACTTCACTTTTATAGTAAAATTAGTAAGGTGCAAAGAAGTCCTAACTTTTAACCATTGAAGAGAAAGCCTCATGCTGCTCCTTAGTAACACCATCCCTATCCCTTTCGTTACATATATTGCTGCAAGGGAAAAGGTGTTGCATGTATCCTAATTCAACTTTCACATGAGACGGGATGATAGAATATAAGACAGAGTCACACTATTTAAACCATATGTGATCATAATCACATCCTAAACCATATGCGAGCATAACCACAAGATAACCCAATTTATATTTTATTATTTTACATCTAATACATCTAATTAGATGAACAATTCCAAATCCAAGCAATAAACAACTCTCTATTAACCATCAGAATTTTAAAAACTCTAATTCCCATTCATTTCAATTTCAACACATCTTCAACTGCGACGTTAGCTAATCATACGCGACAAGACGAAAACAACCTGTTGTACATGGCGCATAGCCCCAATTTCTAGAAACTGCCACCAACTAAACGGACTGAAGCAGATCTGTTGCTTTACAATTTTTAGACAAGGCTTATTTATATCTCGTGTTTAATAGCATATCGTCTTGTGTGGTGTATAAGCAAGAATTTCTTTGCAAACAAACATTACCTAACTTCTTGTCACGATCCTTGTATTTTGTGTTATTTATTTCCTGGTCTATAGTTAAATGCAAATCTGATGGGTTTCTTAAAATTGCGACATCATTTTCACTTTAAGAAAATTATCTATAAAACTCTCTTCTTTCCTCTCCAAGTGTCCAATTTTGAAAACTAAAGGTTCCCCTCCGAAGGATAATTTTGATAAATTACTGCATACAACTAAGTTCCCATGCTATAATCAGCCATAAGATTATTAATAGCAGTGCCCTCTCCTTTCTAAGGCCTATTCCCATAAAAGTAAAGCAGGAATTGAACTCCGAAAACTGATAAGCAAGGAACATTTATCATTAGAAATTACAGATACTGCTGTAAAGAGAATGGTTGATACAGAAATATCACAGAATAGCCCTTGAGACAAGTCCAAACCAGGTTTAATGTATTCATAAGTAAAACAGGCAGCCCCACAGAGCGTACAGAAGATTTGAAAGGATGGAATGGAAAATAGATTTCCTGCATCGAAACCCATTACAATTTTAATCAGCAAATAATTTCATCAAGAAGTTTATATCTTCTTCTAACTCTTTTATCAACTAACTCAGACTTCTTCTGTTTCTTCTGCTCTTTGGGTATCTTGCAATTAATGTCAGCACAACAGTTTCTCAAATTTCTCTTCACTTTGCCATGGGTCATGCCCATGGACTCTCCAAGCCCAACAGAACCCTTCATAAACTTAAACTTAGAGCCTCCCTCCTCCTCCTGAATAGTGTAGCACCAGTCACACACCTTACAGTCTGATACATTATCAAAATATGCTCTACTGCAATACCTGCCCAAAAACCATTGAATATTTATATCATCAATTCAGGGCCTTATGAATTCATGAATTATTGCCAATTCCAACCTGCATTTACTTCTAATTCTGAATACAATACATTAAATCTACAATGGAAAGGAAAAGAAATGGTAGAAGGAATTGTTGGATTACTGGTGCTGCAGACGCCACAGGCATTTACTGCATTGGAATAAATAGACTTGGAAACCCAAATCTCCACACATGCTGCATTCCATGTTTCTCTCCTCGTATTACTGTACCAATTATTCCTCAGAATGACATTATTAGCATTTAAAGTAAGCTGTCCAATTTGAACACTTAAATGCTGTATTCATTTCTGTTAAAAGAGCAAGAACAAGGTCCCTGGTTGTAGTCTTCCTAGCATTAAACAGTATAAAAATGCAAACTGTCTGTAGATTTTCTTGACATATGTTGCACAGGGAAAAGTGATGACAAATTGTCAAGCGAGGTGGCTGTCAATCCGTGCATCACGTGTTGACTTACAGATTGTCAAACATTAACCGTAGAGATTTTCTCCGTCCATTTAGGCATGGATTGAACTCTTATTTTATAAATTTCAATCTAGAATACCCATGATAGCGAGGAACTTGACCATTGTGATTTGTAATCTAATTTTGTTAGGTAGAAACCGTGTTACATAGTTGGACTTTTGGTATTTGGTAGACATTATTGAGTTAGGCTTGACAATAACAATTTTGACAGTATTTTTTTCCATTATTTTTGGAAGTTTCTTCCATCTGATTGTTTGCTCTCTTCAAAACTTTGGAATTACAGACATCAAGACACGAGGACGTTATTACATTCTACAACTTGACATGGTCCCTTGGTTACATAGGGTAAGCTGCCCATCGCTTCAATGACTAAGTTTATCCTTCTTTGTATACTCTACGATCCTTAACGTACCCCTATTTAATAATAATAATAATGATAAGAATAGGATTGGGTTGGTAGGGTATTTCACCGCGTCCACATCTGTACTTATGCCTACATAGTTAAAAACGCGGTTGCTATAGATATATTCCTTGAAGGGAGCATATTATTGTCCCTTCACGCTAATCTAGGATAATTGAATGAATTAATTGGGAATGGAGATGTGTAATAATGAATATTTAAAATTAAAAGGAAGGACAAGAAATTTAATTTTGGAAATTATAATAAATATTTTTAATATTATGTAGATTTTACTTAGTCATGATATAAAAAATTATGTTTATATTTTTCAAAACATGTTTTTGATTTCATAATTAATATTAAGTTTTATATTGATCAAAGCCATGTTGTCTGGATCATTCTGTATTCTACATTATTGATTTAACACATAAAATTATTTGAAGTAATTACTAAAACTGTATTTTTGTTAATTTGAAAGGACTAAGATTATACAAATATATCTTAGAGAGATTTTTGGGTCAGAAGGGCCATGTTCTCCTTGGTCAACCCCTTTGATTAGACCAAATTTATGGTCATTGAAGATTTGAAGACAATAATGTTAGACATTGAAATGGTGAAAATGTGGTTAATGGTGCTATCATATGGTTTTATGACATAAAGCACACCCACTTATCCAATTTCATTTAAGGATAACCCTTGAGATCCTAATGCAAAGGAGAAAGAGATCTTGCAAGAGGGTTGTCCTAGTGGTTGAATGCAAGCTAATAAGGGGTTCACCACCAAGTAAGAACTCAGAAAGACAAATGAAATGCAAGATGCAACACTAAACCCTAATTCAATGCAATGACCTACAAAATGACCTAGAAAAGTGAATGAAATAGCACATAAAGCTACATAAAGGAAGGTATCAACACCTAGAAATCTGGAGATGGCTGAATGAAGGTCTAAAACGCTGAAAAATCCAACTTTATGTTGATTGGGACTCATTTGCCAAGCTAGGAAAATCAGTCCAAAATCTAGAAAATTGTGTGAGAACAAGAATCTGCCAAAAGGGTATCTGAATCTACAAAATTTTTAAATTTGACTAGAATTGGGACTCATTCACTAAAAGTGTCGAATTAGTCTAGTTAGGATTTTCTAAAGCTTCAAAGTTTGATCCTGCTCTTCTCTATCCTTCCTTATTGATTTCTAGATCTGAAACCCTAATTTGCAACCTGTAGGTGTTCTCCAATGTTCTCCAAGGCTTGATAAAAACTTTGACAACTTCCTTCTAATCTTGATCCTTAGGAAATCTACAACCTAGACCTGCAAATCATACACAAAGGAGAGGGAAAAATTTTATTCAGTTAGTGGATAGGGGTTTGCCTTCGTCACACCCCTTTTTGGTAATCAAACCTTGAAATAGAACGAAGTAGTAATGGAGAATGATAAATGAACAAAATGAGATGTTGCAACTCACCAAACTCTATCAATGAAGTGTCACAAACATGTATGAGATGGCACCAATGGATGTAGATCTTGACTCTTTCTTGAAAATGATAAATCTTGAATTGAACACTTGCTTGAGTCATAAAACCCTACACCACAATTGTTAGCTCTAAAAAAACATGATGCATGAAATCTTTGACATGATGATTGCCACTTGAATGCTACTCTAAAATGCTTGATAATCTACTCTTGAAGACACTTGAGTGCTCTTGAATGTTCTTGTGAACTAAACTTGCTATTACGAATTCTCTCACAAAAGTCTTAGGTGAAAATGAATGAAATAGTTGTGTATTTATACTCAATTATGCAAGAATTCCTAAAATTACAATATACTACAAGCTGACATCAAATCTAGGAGAATAAAATACCACCAAAAATTTATATTAATTTTAATTTTTGGCCACACAGGACTCTCGCCCAAGGTGGCGAATGAGTCCCACCGAGCTTAATTTTTGGGACCATTTTTAAAAATGCTTAGAAAGGTGTGAAATCAAGATCAAGACAAAAAAATTTAGGTGGGACTCATTCACCCAAGGTGGTGAATGAGTCCCAAATCACTAAATTTGGGCCATTCAAGCCTGAAATAGCTAAATTATGATTGGGTAATGATTTGTGTTGGGATTATCCTAAAGAAGATGTAATAAATGGGGCTTGTTGGTGCAGGGGCACCTACAACCATGATTTAGACTATGTTTGGTAATGGTTTTTCATAGAGTGTTTGGGTGAGCTTATGAGTTTTTAGATGTTTTGTTATGGTATTTAATGAAATAAGTTCCAAAGAACATTCTTTATGTGTTTTGCTAGTGGTTTAGTAGTCTAGGTTCAAAATCGTAAAAATGCAATGTTCTCAATCTTGAAGAGTTGGTAAAAGTGCAAATTAAGGGATTAGTTAGAATTTGAGGACAGTTGAGGAAGTTAGGCATTAGTTTTTTATTCAAAAATGTACTTAATACCTTAATAAGGCTTGAATAAGGGTTGATAAGATTTGTATTGAAGATTGAATAAAAAAAGTAATGTTTTTGTTCTGTTATTTTTTGATATTTCATTGTTTCCTGAACTTTATCATCTTTGTACAGACCCGTACAACTATTGGATGCTCTAATTTCTTGTGGATTATGTAAACATCTCAAATACCTTTCTTTTACATCTATTTGGAGGTCTTAATCTTTCTTGGGTGAAGAGTACTTCCCCTTTTTCTAAGACGGCTTGTGACAAGGCAGCGAGGGCATTATTTGAGTTTGTAATCATGTTTTAATGCCTCCCACCTACTGGGCATGTGCAGGATCATGGTATGCCAAACAGGCCCTTAAGTGGCAAAAATTCAGAAAAATCAGTTTTAGGAAACTTGATGTAAATATTTGAATAAGTTATCTATATTATTTCAAAAATATGTAAGAATAGAATTTATAGAAAATTGAATGTAGTTTCTAAAATACTAGGTTTATTTAAAAATAAATAAAATCTATTTGGTGAAAATTTGAAATTTCAATCATTAGTACTTAAATTTGGGGAAAAATAAAAAGTAGAGAATACAAAGACCACCCTAACCATAATAAAATGATAATATTTTTTTGTAAGATTTTATATATAAGTAGAGGACTCATGTCGGATGTGATGCATATTTTTTGTAATTTTTTTTCCAAGTAAATAATTAATTATGAATTTTTATTACAACTTTTAGAAAATATAAAAACTTATGCTAACCTTCACTTGGTCAAAAATTCATGAAATTTAATTTTTTTTTTTAATCCTATAGTATATAAAGCATAGAATGTAGCATGTTTTGGATTTAAAAATATGATACCGTTTGAAAGTTATAGATGTTTTCAATCATTTATCGGTGGACTTTAGTCATAATTCTAATAGAAAATGAATAATAATTATTTATTAAATTCAAATTAAATCATAATTTATATTTTTGGAAAGCTGAGAATCTCCTCTAAAAACCCTTTTCGTTTCATTAATTTTGGGTGAAAAAAAAGTCGCCAGCCACATACCCTACAAATATTGCCACTTTTTGGCATACCATGATCCTGCACATACCCTACTGTTTATGATTTTTCTCACTAGGGAGGCATAGATCCATGTTATTATAGGTTTTTCATGTTTTGGTAGGAGAATAAAAGCAAATATTTGTACAAAGAGAGAAAGCCATGACTGGAAGTGTCCATTTTCTTATGAAAGTGATGGTCTTAAGTAGAGTTTTGATGCACCATGAATATAATTGAGTCAATAATGGTTTAGAAGTTCTGTGCAAATGCAAAAAAAGGTGTCTGATGTTTTTTTTTTGTCTGGAAAGGCTCTGTGTTGTGGTTTTTGAAAAACCCTTGGTTTTTGCATGTCTTAGGAGGGTTTTGAGTTTGAGAATGCAAATGAGCATGTGGGGTCTTGAGACCTAGAAAATATCTTGTTTTGAATCATTTTTCAAGATTTTTTTTGGGTTTGGGAACCTGGAGAGGAGATTAAAGAGGGGTTTCTTTGGAAAAGTGGCCTAAAACTATGAAATCCTTGTTTTTGAAGCTTCTAATCCAAAGGAGTGATATATGGGTCTTTGATATGTTGAATGAATCTGAAAAGGGTCCTTGATTCTATGATTTATTTCTTAGGTGTTTTGGAACGATTTGGAGAAAAGACTAAAAAATTGATTTCCCTGTACTATAAGGAAGATTAGTGATAAAGGGTGAGT
This sequence comes from Sequoia sempervirens, assembly GCA_007258455.2. Taxonomy (NCBI): domain Eukaryota; kingdom Viridiplantae; phylum Streptophyta; class Pinopsida; order Cupressales; family Cupressaceae; genus Sequoia; species Sequoia sempervirens. The sequence continues at coordinate 68,159,289 of VDFB02000013.1, read as the reverse complement.
TTTGATGATTTAGTGGAATTTGATTTTAAGATTGAATGTAAATGGATAATTTGTCATCAGACACATGTTGAGGGACTTTGTCAGGGTCCTAGTGGTGGTTTTTTAGTTGTTTTGTAGATTGGAGGAACAAGACTCCTTGAGGGTGAGTTGATGCCTGATGGATTGAAGGTATTAAGAAGAGAAGTCCATTGTTTTGAATTGATACTAGCATTTTTTGTGATTAAACTTCACCTTGACTCTACATCATAGTGGTATTAGAGTAGGGAGTAGGTTTTGTTTGCGTTTTGTAGGTTGAAGAAGAGGCAAGGTTGAGAAGATGCCTCCAAAGAAGAATGATATGGCTAAAGAGATGAAGGAGATGAAGGAAAGGCATGCAAGAGAAATCAAAGAGTTAGAAGAAAGGATCATAGCCCTGGAGACAAACAAAAGAAGAGAGGTGGAAGAGAGTGAGTTAGATGAAGAGGAACAAGATGAATTTGAAGACATGGAAGAAGAACTTAATCCAGAAGACCAAAGGATTGAAAAGTTGCTAAAGGTAGTGAAAGATCAAAAAGCCTAAGGTAAAAATTGATGTTCCTAAATATTGTGGTAGCATAAATGATGAAGAAATACTTGACTGGATTGCTATATTAGATAATCATTTTTAATGTGATGAAGTTCCCGAGGAGCATAGAGTGAGGATTGTAAAGACTAAGTCATAGGGTCATGCTTTGGTATGGTGGGATTACTTTCAGACTAAAAGGAGGAAACAAGGAAAGTCTAAGATCATATCATGAGACAAGATGATATCAAAACTAAAAGGTAAATTCTTACCCAAAGATCACCAAGTTCAAATGTTTAAGAAATTGCAAAGTTCAAGACAAAAAGAAATGGATATTAAGTCTTATACCAAGGAGTTTTATAAATTGAGTCTAAGATCTAGTCATCATGAGAATGAAGATGAAAAAATTGCTAGATATATTGGTGGTTTGAGGCTTAATATATAGGATGAATTAGTTTTGGCTAGCCCTAGGAGTGTAGGGGATTGTTATCAAATGGCTATCAAGTTGGAGGAGAAAATGAAGAGAAGGCAAGACAAAGCAGTTAGAGGAAAAGGTAATGCATCAAGAGGAAGAGGATTCATGTCTAGTTCAAAGCCAACAAATGATAATCAAGAAGATGTCATGAAAGGTCAACAACAATCTTATTCCATAGGTGGCTGGAGAGGCACAAGAGGCATATTTGGAGGTAGGAATTCCAACAATGCATTTTTAGGGAGATGTTACACTTGTAACCAGCCTAGACATCCATCTTTCAAATGTCCTCAAAATGCAAGGTTCAAGTTCTCATGGTGGAGAAAGGAGGAATTAATTAGTGAATGAATATGAAGAGAGTGTGACTTCACCTGTTATTAATCTCACATGAGAAGTTGGAGAAAACTTGATGATTAGAAGAACATTTCTCAAGGTGTCAATTCCTGAAGAACCCCTACAAAGGAAAGCACTCTTGAAAATCAATTGCAAGGAACAAGGTAAGGTATGTAGGATGGTAGTGGATTCAGGTTCAACTGAAAACATGGTTTCTTGTGAAATGGTGAATAAACTCAATTTGAAAAGAATCCCTCATGATTTTCCCTACAAGGTCTCTTGGTTAAGCAATGGTCAATCATTGATAGTGAATGAGCAAGCCATTGTAGATTTTCAAATAGGTGAGTCTAGCGATAGTGTTCTTTGTGATATTTTGGTAATGGACTATTGTCACATACTACTTGGAAGACCATGGAAGTATGATAGGAGTAAAATCTATGATGGGAAGGAAAAAAATATGCAATAAAGAAGGGTGGAAAAAGGTTTTCTTTGACTCCTTGGATAGAGGATGAGAAAGGAAAGGATAAAGTGATTATGTGTGGGATGAAGGAGCCTCTAAATGTTGTGAAAGAAATTGAAATTTTTGATGTTGTGAATAAGTGTAGATCTGAAAGTGCAGAAAGAGCAGATCACAAGGTAAAAACAGAGGTAAAGGAGGTAAGGATAGTGAATATGGACAGTGTGTTAGTAGGAACCATAGAGTTCCTTGTGGTTATGAATAAGTTTGAGAAACAATCACATTTTGTAGGTACAACGAACAAACAGCCTAAGAGGACAGTGGTAAAGCAAGGTATAGATGATAGAAGACAGGTGAATTCTGAACCAAGAATGGATACAGAGCAGACCTCGGGTTTGAAAATACAAACACAATCATATGTTAATATCAACACATTTTCTAATACATGACAGTTTGGAGAACAAGGACTAAACTAGTGGCAAGAGATTGTGGATCTGAGGAGCATGTATGGTGGATGGTGGGGTTGGTATCAACCTCCACCCATGGGACATGAGTTCCTTTTAGGGGGGTTGTATGGTGCAGGGGCACCTACAACCATGATTCAGACTATGTTTGGTAATGGTTTGTCATAGAGTGTTTGGGTGAGCTTATGGGTTTTTAGGTGTTTTGTTATGGTATTTAATGAAATAAGGTCCAAATACCATTCTTTATGTATTTTTTTTGTGGTTTAGTAGTCTAGGTTCAAAATTGCAAAAATGTAATGTTGCCAATCTTGAAGAGTTGGTAAAAGTGAAAATTAAGGGATTAGTTAGCATTTGAGGATAGTTGAGGAAGTTAGGCATTATTTTTTGATTCACAAATGTACTTAAGACCTCAAGAAGGCTCAAATAAGGGATGATAAGATTTGTATCTAAGATTGAATAAAAGATAGCAACATTTTTGGATTATGTAGACATCTCAAATACCTTTCTTTTTCATCTATTTCGAGGTCTTAATCTTTCTTGGGTGAAGAGTACTTCCCATTTTTCTAGGACAGCCTGTGACAGGGCAGCAAGGCCATTATTTGAGTTTGTAATCATGTTTTAACACTTTCCACCTACTTTTTATGTTGTTTCTTGGTGGGGAGACATAGATCCATGTTAGTATAGGTTTTACATGTTTTGGTAGGAGAATAAAAGCAAATCTTTGTACAAAGAGAGGAATCCATGGCTAGAAGTGCCTATTTTCTTGTGATTTAAGTGATGGTCTTAAGTAGAGTTTTGATGTGCCATGAATAGAATTGAGTCAATAATGGTTTAGAAGGTCTATGCAAACCCAAAAAAAGGTGTTTGATGTTTTGTTTTTGTCTGGAAAGGCTTTTTGTTGTGGTTTTTGAAAAACCCTAGGTTTTTGCATGTCTTAGGAGGGTTTTGAGTTTGAGAATGCAAATGAGCATGTGGGATCTCGAGACCTAGAAAATATCTTTTTTTGAATAATTTTTCAAGAATTTTTTTGGGTTTGGGAACCTAGAGAGGAGATTAAAGAGGGGTCTCTTTGGAAGAGTGGCCTAATTAGAGGCCTAAAACTATGAAATCCTTGTTTTTTAAGCTTTTGATCCAAAGGAGTGATATATGGGTCTTTGATATGTTGAATGAATCTAAAAAGGGTCCTTGATTCTATGATTTATTTCTCAGGTGTTTTGGAAGGATTTGGAGAAAAGACTAAAAAACTGGTTTCCCTGTACTACAAGGAAGATTAGTGACAAAGGGTGAGTTTTGATGATTTAGTGGAATCTGATTTTAAGATTGAATGTAAATGGCTAAGTTGTTATCAGAGGCATGTCGAGGGACTTTTTTAGGGTCTTGGTGGAGGTTTTTTAGTTGTTTTGTAGATTAGAGGAACAAGACTCCTTGAGAGTGAGTTGATGCTTGATGGATTGAAGGTATTACGAAGAGTCCATTGTCTTGAATTGATACTAGTAGTTGTTGTGATTAACCTTCACCTTGACTTTGCATCACTTGTGGATGGAAAATAAGGTTAATTAAATCATAAGAAATCTCAATTATTAAATAAAACCTAAGAAAAGTGTGAAAGTGTGTTACAACACTTTACAACACTCCAAACAAGGCACCAATAAGCTCATTTAGTTCACAAGAGCCCAAGACCTAATGTGAATATTTTCTAGGCATATTACAACATCAAATCAAGGCCAAGTTAGGGGGGGACTTTTTTTGTCATTACATCTAGCCCACACTCTAGTAAGAGGAGGAACTTACTTCCAACTTACACTAAAGTAGACTAGATGCAACAACACCAGCCAGATAGAACGACCATGATCAAGAGCAGTTCAAATGCACCAATGCTAGTAAGATAATACAACCATGATCAAAAGGTTTGCACAAGCCTCTAGGACTAAGGTCCTATGGAAAACCAATATAAGCACAAAAGAACACACATGAAAATGATATAAAGAGCAACAACATGGCACAAGCATGCATTGTCAAAGACACAAAGGAAGTAAAACAACATGAAAAATAAAAGGGTGGATCAAGCTTTAGCTATTTTTCCAATGCAATGTGGATCAGATCTAGGCTGTTTTTTAGAAGAAAAAAATGCATACTCACTATGAGGCAATGAAACTTCGGTGCAAGAGCACTTGTTTCATTTCTTGCCTCCATGAGGCCATTTATAAATAGTTGTTTTATTTTGTGTATTGGGTCTTATAACAAGGTTTATCAAACCATTTTGGAAGTCTTTAAGTCTTAGAAAGTCATAGTTTAAGCCATTTTTCAAATAATGTTTAAAGTTGTTCCATGTTGTAAAAATTGTCAAAAGTACAAAATTAGGTAGATGAAGTGTCATTAAGGTGTTCTGTCAACAAACTAATCAAAAATTAGTTTAAAATAGTTAGTTTTGGTTGTAAATGTATAAATACGCCCTCCAAAACTTGAATTGGGGGATTGGAGACACTATTTTTGAAATTTGATGAATGACAACCTCAAATTTTGTGTGCATTTTTTTATTTTTACATTGTTTCCAGGCTAAAGTTGTGATTTTTATGGCCTGGTATGGACACAAATAATAGAGTATCATATATTGATGGAAATATCTCTATTTCTAGTTTCTAATTCTTTTTTTCTCATTAAATTTTATTGAGTTTTGTGGAAGATATGACTATTTTGGCAAGACTACCCTATTCTAACAATATTGTGCAGAATTTACAGTCTGAAAAATGTGATGGTACAAATTGTAAAGTGTATAAATATTTGGATCTAAAACCAATTGGATTTTATTTCCATGTGAATTTACTTTCATTTACTTCAAGTATCATCAAATTTTATTAAGATTTGAATAACCATTTTTGTGAGGGCAAGTTTGAACCCTACCTAGGGTTTGCAATTTTGGGGAAAATGTAATAATTTTCTTTTCCACCATTTGATCTTCATAAAAATTGGAGAAAATGTCTATAATTATTTTCTCTTGAATTTCACTAGAGAAATTGTCATTATTATTTTTATTTGAAAGTTATTAATGATTGTTCGTTGCATTAAATTGTGGGTTGCCATGGCTATGTTTCCAATATGATTTATAATGCAGTTAATCTTTCTTTGAGATGAATCAATTTATGAAAGTTGTCATTGTTGATGATTTATCAGCTGTGTTATTTCAAAGTAATCCAAGAATTCCTAAGAAAAATAATTTTTTATCATTTCTTTGAATGATTGGTTGAGTTGAATTTTGATCCTCCTAGCTCTGCATCAAATTGGTATCAGAGTCCGGGAAAGATTTGGGTTGGTGAGTTGTAGTTGTGGTTATGTGTTTGGTGTTGTGTTGTGGTTGGTTGTAGGTTATGTGAGAACCTAGTTGTTTCCATTGAGAAGGTAGAGAGAAAGTTGAGGAAAGTTGAGAAGTTGTGAGCAAGGAGAGACTTGTTGAAAGATGGATAATTTGAGAAGGCATTTGCAAGTATAGGAGGAAAGAAAGAAGTGGAAAAGGAAAGAGAAGATGGACAAAGAGATTGCTGAGTTGAAGAGGTTTGAAGAAGAGTTCCAAGAATCCATGATGAAGATAGAACAAATGATGAAACAAGAGACAAGTTGGAATTTGACATTGAAAAGGAAGATGGTTTGGCCTATAAAGAAGATTATGAAAAGAAGAAGACACAAGAAGATGAAAGAGGATGAAGAAGCCTATGAAGATGCACATGAAGAATTCCTAGATGAAGGCAAAGATGTTCCTGAGGATGAAGATGAAGAAGAAGCTAAGATGAAGAACCTTATTTTAGAGGGAGAAAATATTGATTTGGTGTCAAGATTTGAAGAAGAAATGATCAAGGATGAATTTCTTTTGGAAACCTATAGAGAGTTGAAGAAAGATGGAGGTATTGTGGTAGAAGCCATATTTCATTTCATTATTGTGCTAATCTTTTGGACAAGAAAGAAATTGCAGGTTAAGGTGCAGCATATTAAAAAAGAACAAAAGAAGGTTCAAAATACAAAGGACAAATTTCAAAGGAATTGTAAGATCAGGAAGAATACAATTCAAAGGGTCTTGAATTATTTTTTCCTCGAGAGTTTGGTGTAGGAGCACTTGTTTGATTTCTTACCTCCATGAAGCCATTTGTAAATAGTTGATTTATTTTGTGTATTGGGTCTTATAATAAGGTTTATAAAAAAAAATTAGATATCTTTAAGTCTTAGGAAGTCATATTTTAAGTCATTTGTCAAATAACGTTTAAAGTTGTTCCATATTGTAAAAATTGTCAAAAGTGCAAAATTAGGTAGATGAAGTGTCATTAAGGTGTTTTATCAACAAAATAATCAAAAGGTGGTTGAAAATAGTTGGTTTTTGTTGTAAATATATAAATACACCCTCCAAAACTCGAATTGGGGGGTTGGAGACAATATTTTTGAAATTTGATGAATGGCAACCTCAAATTTTGTGTGCATTTTCTGATTTTTACATTGTTTCCAAGCTAAAGTTGTGATTTGTATGGCCTAGTATGGAAAAAAATAATGGACTATCATATATGGATGGAAATATATCTATTTCCAGTTTCCAATTATTTTTGTCTCATTGAATTTTATTGAGTTTTGTGGAAGATATGACTATTTTTGTGAGACTTCCCTATTCTAACAATATTATGCAGAATTTATAGTCTAAAAAATGTGATGGTACACATTATAAAGTGTATATTTTGGATCCAAAAAAAAATTATTTTGTTTCCACATGAATATAATTTCATTTTCTTCAAGTCTCATCAAATTTTATTAATATTTGAATAAGTTATGACCATTTTTGTGAGGGCAGGTCTCAACCCTACCTAGGGTTTGCAATTTTGGGGAAAATGCAATAACTTTCTTTTCCACCATTGGATCTTCATAAAAATTGGAGGAAATGTCCATAATTATGTTGTCTTCAATTTCATTGGAGCGATTTACAATTTATTTATTTTTTTGAAATTTATTAATGAGTGTTCGTTGCATTAAATTGTGGGTTGACATGGCTATGTTTCCAATATGATCTAGAATGCACTTAATCTTTGGTTGACATGAATTAATTTGTGAAAGTTGTCATTGTTGATGATTTATCAGTTGTGTTATTGAAAATTAATCCAATAATTCCTAAGAGAAATATTATTTTATTATTTCTTTGAATGATTGGTTGAGTTGAATTTTTATCCTCCTAGCTTTGCATCAAACTTCAGGCTATCCACTGAGAAGTGCAAGATGGTGAGACACATACACTTATGGCTAGTATTCTCTCTCACACACACGTGTGTGGTTAAGGGAAATTCATGCACTTGTTTGGCTTCCGTTCAAACCATACCAAAGTTATACCTCCTGATAACTTTAATAAGACGCCACACAAAAATGATTTTCGAGCTTCATGAGACAAGCAAAACTTCATATGCTTAGAACTCACGAACAAACAAGATGGCTGCACAAGCATGAAATTTGAGTCATGCAAGGTGGCCATATAACTGAAAATGAAAAATGCAACAACAAGGAACGTTCAAAGGAGTTTTTCTTACTTCATGCAATGTTTTTAACTTAGGGAAAATTGTGTCTAATGTCTCTAAGAGAGGATCAATCAAAGAATAATAGATTCACAACTTAGGGGATGCATTGTGTCACATCAAGCTACTAAGAGGAATGTAATATGTTGAATCATAGGTAGGAAATTGGTATAAGAAAAGAGTCTGTAATCCTATATTAGTCCAAATAGGGGGAACGTTCATTCAAGCAAACCTAGGATCCCAAAGCGGATTGACTATCAACACAAAGGTGAGTCAATTCTCAACAAGGGAGACCTAGGAATATTCCTTAGGCTTTTAGGGGTTTACCACCAAGAAAAAGCTTGGAAAAAGAAAAATTAGTATTCAACTCACAAAACCTAATAATGCAAGCCAAATAATGAGTAAAAATATTTGAAAATTTTAAGCAATAGAAAGTTAGGAAGTATGTACTTGGGAAGTCTAGAAATGTGATCAGGATTCTAGAAATGAAAAAATGTTGTCAAAATATGTAGAGCGGGACTAAGATGCCCTTATTGTTGTCTTAGTCCTACAACTATTTTTTGAGGCAGACGCAAGGTGATCCCACAATAATGGCTTACAATTTTTGGCCAAACTCGACACTGAAATTATTATTTTGAACTAAATATTCACTTTCGGGAACCTATAGTGGCTAAACTGTGAGGAATTTGAAGATTATGCAAACTAGAGTTTTGTGACATTTTATCTGTAGATTTTAAATATATTTTTTTCAAAATTTTTGGAATCAGATTGCACTTCTTTTTCCATATCCTTTGAAAACTAGTTTTTTTTAGAAAACAACATTTTTAAAAAGTGATGCTCACCGTATAATGCATAACTTTTTTTCCATAAAGGATAAAATTGTAATTCTATTGAATTTTGATTTGTAACTTTGATATCTAGTGCTTCCACTTGGTTAGATAGTTTTTTATTGAATATTTTTTATTTAATCAAGTTTTGAAGTTGAACCAATTACAAATCAAACATAGCTCGATTGTATAATGTGTAACATTTTTTGTATGCATTGAAATTCAATTTTTTTTGTTGGATCAAAGACTTCAATAACTGGTGCACTCATGTTTTTTATTTTTATTTTTGATAATCTATTATTTTTCTATATGTGCAAAATAGAGAGCTTGATTTTCGATGAAAAACCTATGTTTAAAAAAACTAAAAAAACAAATACATAAAAAAACCAAAACATATTAAAATTATGGTCGTTGGATAGTTCGTTTCGAGGACTACCTGATTCTAGTTGGGTTTGTGAAGTCTCCTCAATTTTCATCCTCAACCCAAGCTTCAAAGTGTTAAAATCTAGACTTTCAAAGTGCTTGAGGGGGAGAATGAGGGAAAAGGGGGGTCCACTCGAACCCCCTTCCCAAAAGGGGTTTTCATTTGTTTTTTTTTCTATGTATGTATTAATTGGGTTCGCTCGAACCCTTTCTTGGTTCATTCAAACCAACTAGTTCGTTCGAACCCCCAAAATCAAAAAATTTGTCATGGGGTCATTTTTTACAAGTTTTCCTTCCTCATTCAAATTGTTGGAAAAAAATCTAAAAGAGTACCTGCAAAATATCTCTAGGAGGACTATGATTCCCTTACTATCTTCTTAGTCCTACTTTAAATTTCAACAATTTCAAAATGTGGTCCCAAGGTCCAAGGTCTACACTTCCTTCTTCTCAAATCTCAGGTCCTAAATCTTCTAGATCTGGTCTGTAGATGACTTTCTATAAAGATGAAAACTTTGCAATGAAACTTTGCACTTCAAACGATCTTCATCCTAAATCTACAAACACAAACACACAAGAGAAGAAAAACTTGTTGATTTTTAGTGAATGGGGTTTTCCTTGGTCAAACCCCTTGTTGGTAATTAAACCTTGGAATGAAATGAAATAATGGAGGGAAATGATGAATGAACAAAGTTCCATGTTACAAATCACCAAACCCTTGTTATGAAATCTACAAACTTGTGTCAAGTGGCTAGCTTGAATGTAGACCTTGAATTGAAGTAGTTCTTGATAGATCTTGACTTGAATTGCTTACTTGAATCAAAACCCTACATCACAAATGTTAGCTCAAAAACACACATGATGCAAGAATATCTTTGATATGATGCTTGAATCTTGATGATGGCTCCAAATACTTGATGAAGTTCTCTTAAATGCTCTCTTTATCATAAAATTTCTATAATGCATGAATACTCAAGTTGCTAGGATGAAAATGAATGAAAGAACCTTTATTATACTTATCCATGCTTAATATCCTAAACTTACACCACACCAAGTTGATATATGAATTCATTAATTAAAAGAGGCTAAATCCCACCAAGATTTGAAATTGAATCCCAAAAATAACTAGAGGGGGACTAAGATGCCACTTAGGGTGCCATTAAAATTAGTGTCTTAATACCTTTTGAGGAAAAATATGCCCTAGGTGAAGTTTACTCCCATTCCAAAAATAAAGGAAACACAACCAAAATTAGTAAATTATCATTTATCCTTTGATATTTGTTAGGATTAGCCATAAAAAGATATAATTTATTAGGCTTGTGGATGCAAAATAAGACCAATTAAGACATAAATAGGGATAAATAAAGAAAGGAAGGCCCAAACAAGTATGAAAATGAAAGGGTATGCATTTTCCTACACTATATTTAGCCCTGACTTTAGTGAAAGGATGAACTTGTTTCAAACTCACACTAAAGTAGCCAACCACACAATCAAGAGGGGTTCAAAGGTACGAATACTATTAAGATAGGATGACAATAACTAAGAAGGTGGCCAAACCCCCAAGATAAAGATCCTATGAAAACCTACATAGGCACAAAGGAACACAATTGTGGATTATATATGAAGCCATAACCAGATTGCCGACATACACCATCAAATATAGAAAAAGGAAAAAAGCATCGGATCAAGATTCTACTAGCTGTCTAACACACTATGGACTTGTTCTAGGCTATTTTTCAAAAAAAGGTTTATGTTACCTAATTTTGACTTCTAGCTGAAATTAGGTAACTTATTGTTTATGCTTTTGTGTTTTCATTTAAACATTAAAAGATACATCATGTTCTGCTAAGTTCATTAATGTGCATAAAGGAGATTGTCAAAAAAAATTGCATTTATTCAATTTTTTCAATTACATACAAATAAGAGAGAGAACCAACATGTATTGCAAATGTAATCTTTACTGATAATCATGAGTGTATAATGTCCCTCACAAGCCAAGGGACTAGCTATTCTAATGCTTATAAATAAAATACTATACACCTATAGATAATAAAAAAGAAATTTCATATAAAATGAAAAGGGAACCTTCATTGCTTAGTGGAATGATGAATCTCGTTGGCTTGGTCATGCATCATCTTGATCCTTCCCACTGCCCTGCTTCCGTTTGATGCCCTCCTTACTGCTCCTAGGTTTCCTGCATCTGAAAAAATAGTGTTGTTAGAGCAATGAAAGGTCCATGATAAAAATATATGTAAAACATCCATAAACGTGTAATCTGATGTCCATAAGCATTAAAATAGCAGCATACCATAAGTTTCCATAAAAACAAGAAATGAGTAATCAAACACACCTATGATATGTTTTGATTATCTAACTAGTTTGTTCCTTGTGCAAATTTAGGACAAGTCTTGTTACTATTTTGATTCAACTAATTACAACATGTGGAGTAAAATGTGTCTCCCATGAGGGTTGAGCCTAGCATGTTGCTCTCTTGTGTTTTAGGAAGAATAAGAAATTGAGAAACTAGATCAAATTGATAATCAAGTTCGATTCTTGATGCATTAAATCAATATGGAATCACACCAATTGATCAACTTTCATTATTAAATTTTAAAGATGCAACACATAATGTGAGCTATCAAGAAATCCATGCTTCATCTTTTCACAATCAATCAATCAATATGTTGCCATCATGTCAAAAGGAAGGTGTACTTTGTTGGATATGTCTTTTAGTCTTCTTAAGTGGATCCAAGATCCATTTTATTAAAAAAATTAAATGATTTTAGTGATACATCAAGTTCAATTATAGATGCATCAAGTTCAATTATTCATCTATTAAAATAATGAAGGAGATATCAAGTCATGCCTAAAACCATCATGAGTCATATGGGGCAGCAAGAAGGAACACAGATAATCATACATTGTTGCATGAAAGACATTGTCCAATTCATATCATCTTAATCCTAGTGGACAGCCACACATCACTTAGGATGGTAAGCTTTCAGGGCACCACCGTAAGTGACACATGTCTTCCCAATAGGATTAAAGCAAAAGGAATGGCAGTGAGTATAACAATAACTTTTAAGAGTTTGCAAAGGGAAGTCTTAGGTGAATAAGGAGACAACAAAAATGATCTCATGACAAGGACAACAACAATGAATATAGTCATGATCTCATGCATATGGACAACAACCATGAATGCATGCTATAGGACAATGCACCAATAATGCATGCTATAGGACGACAAGGGAGAATTTTCTTAGAAAAAGGAGAACCATCAAGCATTGTCCAAGAAAAATCAATAAGCCATGAGAACAATGGGTATGCCATCACACTCAAGTGAAGTAGCCATTTACATCAAAATACAAGCATGATGGGGGTAGCAACAATCATATGCCTATGTAGGAATGATGGGACAGTTATAAGAGCATGAAGACATAGTGTCATGGAGGAATTACAATGGAAAAAGAAGTAGCAACATACTCATTTCATTCATGAAATTGGAAGAAGACATTGCTACAACTACAAAACCATGAGGCAACCCATAAAACTAAGGAGTAGTCTAGAGGGTAACCAATATCAAGATCATGATTATAAAAGATTGAAAAACAAAGGTAAATATCTTTGATAATTCTAAGTAAAATATAAAATTCTTTGAATGTTAATTGCAATGATAGTCAATGGTTGTAAAAATAGTGTTTATATTCTATTCCATATAAAGAACTGTGGTATAAAGCACAAGTGAGTCAGGGATAGTGAACAAGAACAACTAGGGACTTATTTACATGTCTGAGGAACAACACCAAGTTGGAAATCATTGGTGATTTTTGTTGATAATTTAATAATATCCTGGGAGAAAGAAGTCATAGAGCCTAAAAAGATAGTGAAATCATAATATGGCGGGGGGCTATCCTAAGGCAAGGACATTCATTAACATAAAATTTTGCAGAGTAAAGGGGCAAACCTCAAGAATGCTTCTTAACACTATTTAAGGTCTAAAAGGTTAATGTGAATAGTCAAGGTATCCATACCCCCTTTTGTGGTGACTATGGGCAGCATGATCATCACAAAAGGTAATATGCAGGGCTCTGTAAAGATACACCATGGGTGGGGACAAAGGTTTCAAGAGTTTGCAAAATAGGTAGAGTTTGGGTTCATTATCATAGAGAACCCAGTGATAGAGATTCATGAGGTGTGCAAGAAATAACAACATATGACAAGGACCTATAAGAAGCATGAATTTCATGAATATCTACAATGATTACTCACAGTAAGAAAGACTGTCAACAATATAATAGTGACACTAGCAAGCAAAGTCAATCCACCTTATAAAGTTCACAGTCGCCACGAAAGTCATAGGTTGCAGACCTGAAGTTGAAGGTAGTCATAGCCAGCTATGAAATGAAGACACTAATAAGTGAACAATGATAGTGTGAATGCATTGCATGACACAATGGGTTGCAAGCAAGAGGCAATTTAGGAACCCTCTTTAAGTTAAGTGCTCAAGACAATTAACAGTCATATTCATATAATGAACAGAGAAGGTACTCATGAGTATGATTGTTTGGGGTTACTAAGATTATAACCCCCACTAAAGCTTTGTCAAAACTGACCTCTGAACTATTAAGCTAGAGTGGTGTAATCTTCTATTTTGAGATAGCTTGAGTAATGCTTCATTGTTTGTGAATGATGAGCTATCAAACCATTGTTATCTTAGCATTGTCAAGATGAAGGAAATCATAAAAAATGACTTTCAAAGGTGGAAATTATAAAAGATAGTGATGTTTCAATATTATAGCATTGAACATGATATTCATGGGGAAGCATAGTCATTATCTCCAAGAAAAACATCAACTACAACTAGCAAGCCATGAATATATTAAGAGAAAAAAGTAAACCTAAGAAATCCTTGAGTGAGTGCAATGAAATTACAACTCTAGAAAAACACAAACCATTTTTCTTCATGGGTTTTTGTTTCAAAATATAGTAAAAACCAGATTTTCTTCACAAAATCAAAACCCATTTTGTGTTCTTTTACTTTAAAATGCAAATACAAAGGTGAGGATGAGGATTTTTTCTCACACATGAAAAAACCCATTCGGGTTTGTGTTGAAAGTGCAATTACAAAGATATTGAAAATGAATAGCATGAAATTTTTTGTTTTCAGAAATTATTCTACAGAAAGTGCCATAAAAATCCAACGTTATTTATTCATGGTCATGGCCAACAATCAGGTTTTCTTCACAAACAAATCACAAGAACCAACTTGGGGTTTTGGATGCCATTCAAATGCAAAGATTATAAAAGAGGTTTCTTCCATCATATCTATAGAAAATGCTATTTTTATAAAGAATTGCAAGCTTCTATTCTCAGGAAACAAGTAACAATTGTAGAGTTTTCTTCAAGAAATGGAGCACAGGTTTTACAAACCCAAAAAATCATAGGGCAGAATAAATCTAAAATGAAAACCTAGTTATATACCCATGAGTTTACAACATTGGCTAGAGCTCAAATGAGCTTTAAATTGCAAAAAATAATGGAGGAAAGTGGAGGTATATGTCAAAAGAGAGCTTAGCTGAGCTTGAAGTTTTGTTCTCATTAAAAATTCAAGCTTTTTTGCCAGTCAAAACCTCCATTAGAACCTCAAAGAACCTCATTAATGGCAGTTGAGGACAAAAAGAAATCTATAGAGAAATAGAGCAATAAAAATTATCAGAAAAAGCACTTACAACCACGACCTTTACTCATGAAATGGCTGTCAAAAATGGAGAAAAGCCAGGTTTTGATTCAAAAACATTGTTACATCTTGTTTCCTAGTGGAAACCACAATATTTCATCAAGAATCTACCAGAAAAAATCCATCTTCAAATTCCCTCAGAAACCTTGTGGCGGCGCAATGCAACTCTCCAGAAACTTTGATGCAAAATGAAGGTGATATTTTCTTTTTTCCATGTTTTGATTAGGGTTGGAAACCCTATGGTGGTTGGCCGAGGAATTTTTTCCTTGTTTTTTAAAAATTTGCAACACATTTTAATGTCTTATGTGGGATTTGAAGTGAAGTTCATGACTTAGGCATTTTCTTCCCTCATATTAATTTGAGAAACCATGTGTCTTGACCTTTAAAACATGATAAGTCCTCCAAAAATTGAAACATGATATGCCTTCAAAACTTTGAAAATATTCCTTCCAAGGATGTTGGAGTTCCTTTGTGCTCACATAGGAATAATTATTGGCCTTTTTTTTTTGTCTTTGAAAGAATAATTATAACCAAGTGATAGTCATGTCACTTTTGGTTTTGAATTGCAGAGTGAAGGTGAGTTAAATTTCACCAAATGCCTTGGAGGATTTTTGATTTTTTACTTGAATTCTTTTACAAGAATTTAAAATATATCATTTATTTTGCATCTTTTATCAATTGTAAGGCATTATTTAAGTGATTTGTAAATCACTCTTATTTAATCTCATTTATAATATAAATATTGATGTAATCCAAATTCCTACTTGGGTTTTTCTAGGTCGTCACTAGCAGATTTGATTCATTTCATTATAATCTTATTAGATTATCGTTCCAAATGAGATTTCCCTCCCTTTGGATTTAATCAACCAATGTTCCCTATTTCTCCTCGGCGATTTAGAGGGACGATGCCACATACGCCATTGTTGCAGCTGTGTTAGGCTATAGATGCAGTAGCTCAAGCGCGACGGCTTTACCCGTAAACGTGAGCTAGAGGCATCATTAATACCGAGTGCTGCTGGTTTTGTTTTTCCTTCTTTGATTAGTTTCAAATCTATATATAACATACTTAAATCTTAATAAGGAAAGGAAAGCTCATAAGGCATGGTAACTTAAATTACAACATTCATTAGGAAAAATAATAATAACCCATGATGATTAAATAACTCAACAATCATTGGTCAAGAATTTATAATAAGTGCCATAGATAAAAAAAAAGAACTATTTAACCATTCACTCAGTAACTAATCCATATCCACTCATAAAATAAATCTCTTGCAATGTAAGTAAGTGGCATACTTAAATGCATGCATTATTTTGGGGAATTTCATAACACATATTGTTTGTACCTCCCTTGCCAAATTTATGCAAGAATCCCTAGGGTTAAATATTTTTGGCATTGTTGTGAGGCTTATTATCCTATCCTTTAAAAATTATATCTATATTGTCTAGATAGTTTATGTAGCATAAGGAAGTTAAAATTACAATGACTATGAAATAAAATATTTATCCAACACTTAACTAGGGCTATTCGAAGTTCCTACCTTGTCTATCTCTTATAGAAGATTACTTCTAGGTAAGAAGAGGCTTCACATTCTCTATATTTGCAATTGAAGAGCCTAGACCAAACATGTGTTAGGAGAAGATTTACTAGGAATACAAAAAGAATTTGTATGCTTTGATATAGTTGACCAAGGAGCAATATTAATTGATTAATTTATTTTATTTTATTTTATAAGTTCTAGAGTTTGATTAACTAAAGTCAAAAGAATTTTATCAATATTATTTCATGGTATTGGATGATATCTATGGATTGATTATATTGGAAATTTTCAAGCCTAACTACACTAAATATCAGTTACATTTTTCTAAATATTATAAATAAAAGAAAGTATCTTCACATAAATATTTAAACTTATAAATATTTACTTAAAAGGAGTATTTGAAGAACAATTCATCTAAAAAGCTTATAATATTAACTAACCTTCTTTCCTAACTATCTTCACATAAAAATATATTTTAAACTTATAAATTTTCACATTTAAGAGAGTATTAATTTGAAAAGTTTTTTTAAAAAAAAAAGTTAAAATGTTAACTACCTTCTTTTCTTTATTAAAAAGAACACGTACTCTTCTTTCTTTCTATTTTTAAGGAAAGATTCATGAGATATTACTTTACCCCAAGTATTTTAGGCTTTAAAGAAGAATGTGCATTTTATTAGCCTTAAATTTAGGAAATCATGGGGGAGATGATTTTAACTTGAAGTTTCATTACTCACCATTCTAAATAGGATGTCCATTCCATAACATAAGAGATTTTTATACAAGGATATACGTATGAACCGAGACATACATAACAACATGCCTAGTAATAAGGAGAGGTATAAGGAGTAAGAAATAAAAACATATTTACCGTTCACCGAGAACAAAAGTAACGATTGCATGTGTTTGTATTAGAATGATTTTTTTATTTTTTTATTTTATTTTTTCTTAAAATACTAATTTGGTGATAGATATTGAATGCCAGAAACATAAATCACAATATCTTATTATATTTAAATCTATCAATTAAATCTTCCCAAAATAATATATATATATATATATATCCAGAATCTATAAGTCCCAAATGTTATAAATTATTAACATTAACATATATTAGTTAGCTGCATCAAGATAATCTTTTACTGCGGTACTCCAATCCTAAGAAAATTTTCATTCTCGCTATTATTACTTGATGGCTCATGGTGAAAACAAAAGAGCAGAGGGAAGAGATGTAACCTGCGCCTGACTCCACTCTTAAAAATGAAATTTAGGTGAAACTAATATGCAAGGAGGTAAAAAAAAAGAAACTTAAGAACTGAATACTTCTCTCAATAAACTATGCAAGGTATTTGTTTTCTCAGACATATGACTTGTACCTCTAATTAGATACATTGGCTTATGCTTATGAAGAACTCGGTTGAGATAATGATTAATGGGAAGCTACTAGTTTTCACTTATGGACTGACCTAGAACTTATAGATTTAGATTTTAAAACATCGCTTTATCTACATAAATATCAACCACTATGGTTCTGTCCTTTCTGGATTTACACATAGATTTATTACTAAATCTGAAACTACAAATCTGCAAACAGTATGAATTCACAATCTAGTTTTACTTTCATGGAATGCTTAATGTAATAAAATGAGTAACCGCCACCAAAACTAGATATAAGCATGATCATTTCAGAAGAGGGTGTGAATCTACCGGCTGCACTAATTCTTGGAGTAACTATAAGATGTTTGATGGCAAAGGGAGTACCCAAGTCACCATGATGGCCTTCCACACAGATCTGCAAAAAAAAATCTTCTGGAGCTCTGCCAAGCAATTCCGCGTAAAATGCAACCTTCAAATGCTAAATGCCTGCTCATTGATCTATTTCAAAGGCAGGAAAAAAAAAACAATCTAAAAAGCATAAAATAGAATTGGAGAGTTGCCTCAAACGCATGCCTGCTTGTTCAATTTATAGATAGAAATGTATTAATTTCTTTTCAACTGTAGTTCTCAAATTAGCTCTGCTATTTATTGAGTGCAGATGAAATAGAGTTCCATGTGAATAATATGCGAGGTGACTTAAGTTAGAGTTGGGCGGGAATAGGTGCAACTTTATCGGTTGGTCTGGACTAACAGACAATCAATTTTCATGTCTACGCAATTAATCCATTTGTGGGTGAATAAATTTGATTTCCATTCAAGATCTTAATTAGATTTATTTCCTGTCAATAATAAATGGCTACATCCAACTGGTAGACTTTTTAGGAAATGTGGAGATAATACCTTTCATGCATTTTCCTTTAATATTAAAGTTTAGCAAAATGTGTTGTTGGAGAGGAGTCATGACATCCTCCTTCCCTTATTTGTGCATTGTCTCGATGCATATTTAATAAGTTTGATACAGTAAAAAGATAGTACTTTAAAACATGAAAGAAATATAGTATCTAGGTAGCACTTAAAACAATAATGGAAATGATTGTTTTAGTTCAATTGTATCTTCCCAAGTAGCATTCTCTTCATCATATTGATCCCACTGTACTTTACTTTGGTCAACCACCCTGTTGCGCAATTGGTACTGGCGTCTCTCCAAGATTCGATATGGCTCTATTGTTATTTTCCCGGGCTCTTGGACCTGTAATGCATTCCAATTCAAAACCTGTTTCTCATTCGGTACATACTTCTTAAGAAGATATATATGGAAAACATCATGGATACGACTCAGCTAGGGAGGTAGGGCCAATCTGTAGGCAACCGGGTTTATCTTTTCTATGATTTCAAAGGGTCCCACATAACGGGGTGCCAACTTTGCCTTCTTACCAAAACTTATAGAGCTTTTATATGGCCTAACCCATAAGAAAACTTTTTCACCTACTGCAAATTCCCTTTGTGTTCTTTTCCTATCTACATAACTCTTTTGTCTATCTGTTGCTTCCCTTAACCTCTGTCTAATTGACCTGATTTGATTTTCCATTTCTTTCAACATATCTGGTCCAATTACCACTCTATCCTCAAGATTATCCCAACTCAAAGGTGTGCGACAAGCTCTTCCATATAGAGCTTCAAATGGAGCCATCCCTAGGGACACTTGAAAAGAGTTATTGTATGCAAACTCTACTAGGGGAATATATCCTTCCCACTTAGATTGTTGGTCCATACAGTACATACGTAGAAGGTCTTCCACAATTTGATTTGTCCTTTCAGTTTGGCCATCTGTTTCAGGGTGATATGTTGTACTGAAATTTAATTGTGTCCCCAAAGCTGATTGAAGAGTTGTCCAAAACCTTGAAGTGAACCTAGCATCCCTATCGGATATGATCTTTTCTGGAATTCCATGCAACCTAAAAATTTCTTTTATAAAACATTTAGCCAAAATTGGAGCATCATCTATTAAATTACCTGCTATGAAGTGAGCAACCTTGGTAATTTTGTCAATTACCACCATTATTGTGTTATGCCTATAAGGCGTTGTAGGCAATCCTTGTATAAAATCCATACTAATGACTTGCCACTTATGATGCGGTATATCATGGGGGCATAATAATCCTGCAGGATGGCTATGCTCTGCCTTCACCCTCTGACATTTAAGACATTTAGCTACATAGAGTACTATGTCATTCTTCATTCCTTGCCAAAAATATAGTTTCTTAAGGTATGAGTAGAGTTTTTTTGCCCCAAGGTGTCCTGAATAAGGGGTATTATGGGCTTCACTTAAAACTAACTCTCTTAACTCTTTAGAGCTTGGAACATATATCATATTGTTGTATCGAAGCAACTTTTCACCATCTAGATAATACCCCTTCATTCTAGGATCAGTTGGATCACTTTCTAAGGTTGATCTAACCTGCTTATACCATGAATCTTCTTTTTTCTCATTTAGAACTTTTTCTCTAAAAGTGGTTTTGAATATTGCAATATTCATCAAGTGCCTCCTTCTGCTTAGTGCATCTGCAACCTTGTTTTCTTTTCCCTTAATATATTCTATCTCAAAATCATATTCGCTTAGAAATTACAACCATCTTCTTTGTCTAGCATTTAAGTGAGGTTGTGTGAAGATGTACTTGAGTCCTTGATGATCATTTTTTAACTCAAATGGTTTTCCTAAGAGAAAGTGTCTCCATTTTTGAAGAGCATATACAATTGCTGCAAGTTCCAAATCGTGAGGTGCATAGTTTACTTCATGATTTTTCAATTTCCTTGATTCATAAGCTACCACACCTTCATCTTGGATGAGTACCCCACCTAGGCCTTCAATGGATGCATCTGTCACAACTATGACATTTCCATTTGGCTCTGGAACCTTTAAGATAGGTCCAGTGGTCAATTTTTCTTTCAAAATTTGAAATTCCTTATCACATTGTTCAGACCACAAGAATTTCTTGCCCTTCCTTTGTAATGAAGTGATTGGATTTGCAATTTTTGAGAATCCTTCTATGAATCTCCTCTAATATCCTGGAAGTCCCATAAAACTTCTTACCTCAGACACATTTTTGGGAATTGGCCACTCTTTTATAGCTTTTATCTTATCTGGATCTACTGCAATACCATCTTCTGAAATGATGTGGCCTAAGTAATGTATTTTCCTTTTAAAGAATGCACATTTTGAGAGTTTCCCATATAGCTTATGTTCTCTCAACCTTTGCAAAACTAACTGAAGATGTGTTAGGTTTTCCTCCTCATTTTTGGAATAAATAAAGATATCATCTAAGAAGACCAAGACAAATTTATCTAGGTAATCATGGAAGACATTGTTCATTAAGTTCATAAAGGCAGCTGGAGCATTAGTCACACCAAAAGGTACAACTGTAAACTCATAATGCCCATACCTTGTTCTAAAGGTTGTTTTTGGGAAATCTTCTTCCTTTATCCTGAGTTGGTGGTACCCTGATCGAAGATCTATCTTAGAAAACACAGTTGCTCCTTTCATTTGTTCAAAGAGATCCTTGATGCATGGTAAAGGGTACCTATTCTTTATGGTGAATTTGTTAAGCATTCTATAGTCAATACATAGTCTTAAGGTTCCATCTTTCTTTTTAACAAACAAAACCGGTGCTCCCCAAGGGGATACACTTGGCCTTATGAGGCCTTTTCCAAGAAATTCTTCCAATTGCATCTTGAGTTCTACCAACTCTGTTGTGTTCATTCGATAGGGTGCCTTAGACATAGGTTCAAATCCTGGAACTATATCAATGGAGAAGTCAAATTTTCTTTTTGGGGGTAGCCCTGGTAGTTCTTCTGGAAACACATCACTAAAATCTTGAAGGTAAGGAGAATGGTTGTAACATCCCCTTCTTCCTTTTCATCCATGGTAACCATGTATACTAGAGCCCCTTTTCTCTTTTCTCTTTTCATTTGCATCGCTGATATGATTTCCATACTTATAGGTCTATGTTTCCCTTGAATCACAACTCTCTTTCCTACATCATCTAAACATTCTACCCATTTGTTGTGTCTACATTTGCTTGATGGGTTGTCAGCCAACTCATTCCAATGATCACATCATATGATCCTAATGGTGCCACATAAAGATCTACCTTTGTATTAAAGTTAGGAAATTGTATTTCTGCATTAGATAGACACTGGATCACCTCTTTAATTGCCTTATCCCCATACTGCACTGTCCATGATGATTCCATATGATTAGCATTAAATGAATTTTTCCTTACCTATTCTGGAGAAATAAAACATTTAGATGATCCAGTATCTATTAGAATTGAGACTAATTTTCCAAAAAGTGTACCTGTAGTCTCTACGGGCACATTCTGGGATCGAGTGCGTCGATTTCTTACTGCTGCATGAATCCTTTGTGTAGGTCCCCTCTGAGGTTGATTTTCTCTTATCTGAATTTGCATCCTTGGAAATTCTCTAACAAAGTGATTCCCTCCACACATGAAACATCCACCTAGTGGCCCTCGTTGTACTAGATTTTTAGGCGGGTTATTGCTGGCTTCATTGGGCCTTGGCTGATTTGTGGGCCTGTTATAGTTTCTTGGTTCATTTTTGTTGAAGTTGTTCCTGTTAGCATTATTCCCATTGTACCTTTGATTCTAATTTGGAGGTGGTTTTCTTTTTGATGAATTGTTCCTTAGGTTCTTGTTGAAGTTTTGGTTCCTTCTGAACTCATGTTTCCTCTTGAAGTTATTACTCCTAAAAGATTGTCTTGCTGAAATTAAAGCTTGTAACTTCCTTTCTTGCTTCAAGGATTTCTCTAACACTTCATTCATACCTTCTGTTCCATGCATGTCAACCTCTGCCCTTATGTTGGTATTTAATCCCAAAATGAATTTCCTGGTTTGGCTATTTTCATCCTATTGATATATTGGCACATATTTTAGTAGTTTGGTAAACCTATCCCAGTATTGTTGAACTGTCAGAGATCCTTGTCAAAGGTTGTGAAACTCAGTCATCTTCTCATCAAAAAATAATTGTGGTAGCCACCTTTTACGAAAATGTTCAACAAATTGTTCCCATGTTATATTTTCCTTCGTGTACTTTTTTTGTTCCTTCACATTAGTCCACCAGCTAGCTGCTTCACCAACAAGTTGATAGGACCCCCATAAGGCCTTAGTAGTTTTGCTGAAGTCCCTTAACTCAAAATACTCTCCCATTTCATTAAGCCAGTTTTCTGCCCCTTCTCCTAGTTGTTTCCCATGAAATTTTGGAGGGGTGATTTTCTTCAAGTCCTTAGTCAATTCCAGAATAGGATTTTCCCTCCTAGGTGCAATTATGTTCTCCTCTGGATCATCTCCTTCATGAGGATTTTGAATTTCAGGTTCAACAATGTTTTCGATATTATCTTGTCTTGTTTGAAGCTCTTGTATCGTTTGCTCCAAAGAGTTGATTTTATCTCTCTGTTCAGTTAACAATTCTATTATTGCTTCAATCCCATCCTTATTCCTTCTCTGAGCCTGTGGTTCATCATCCTTGTTCCCCTTTGGGCTTCGGCCGACACTAGCTCGAGTTGCCCTTCCCCTTGGCATTTAGATTTCCTGTTTGTTATTCACATGTTAGTACTATTCTAAGGTTTGAGAAGGGTTGTTTCTAATTTTTAAAACATATATTTCAATTGTGCAAGTCGTAGTAAGCTCAAGGCCTAGTTTTTGAACCTAGCTCTGATACCACATGTAAAGACCAAATTAATTTTAACCAAAATACCGCTATATTTTTTTCAAGTATTCATTCACAACTACACTCAGGAACTTCTATCCATACGGGATAGATATATCATTTGTTCATATAGAACAAGAATTCATGTCATCTATTCATATGGAATAGGAATACATCTATTCATAAAATCGGAATAGGCATCTGCCTAAACAAGGCAGGCATCTATCATATGATAGGTATGTGCTCTAGCCATAGTCTTGGACTCATTGGGATCATCCAGATCCTGAGTCGCTTCCCTGATGACCACACTTTCTATTGAAAGTGTACCGAGGTCATCGTCCTTAGGGGTATGTAAATAGTAATTCTAAAACTTGAAACCCACCTCAGAATTTAGCCTAAAGGCCCCAGGGAATCAAGCAATCCATGCGGGATTCTTCTAAGTATAGTTGCATGTATTTTAGTTGATTATCTCTTATAACTAGTTATGGGATCTCTCCAACCCTAAACCCCATTCCTGAACGCCTGAGTACTAGGAGCATCCTTTGTTTCATAGACTGGCTACATACCCTACTTCCAAATGGGATCAAGGCGTAAAATATGTAGTTCTATTTTCTAGACTATGTTTATGTGAACTGTTAGAAAAGGGTGGGTATGCAACCCTTTCTAGGGTTCTCGTTTCCCCAGACAGTTCCTCTGCGGTTGCCACCCGCAAAGGGAAGCAAAAATAACAAATGGTCGATTTGACCATTGTTTGTTTACCTAACAACATTCATCTAACCTATTTCCTATTAATGTTCGTCACCCTTGATCCATTCAGACAATATGTCTTCAAAACCGAGTTGCATTGCACCATAGAAATTCCTACTTGGGTTTTTCTAGGTCGCCACTAGCAGATTTGATTCATTTCATTATAATCTTATTAGATTATCATTCCAAAGGGGATTTCCCTCCCTTTGGATTTAATCAACCAATGCTCCTTATTTATCCCCGGCGATTTAGAGGGACGATGCCATAGATGTCGTTGTTGCAACTATGTTAGGCTATATATGCAGTAGCTCAAGCACGACGACTTTACCCTTAAACATGAGCCAGAGGCATAATTAATACCAAATGCTGTTGGTTTTGTTTTTCATTCATTGATTAGTTTCAAATCTATATCTAACATACTTAAATCTTAATAAGGAAAGGAAATCTCGTAAGGCATGGTAACTTTTACAACATTCATTAGGAAAAATAATAATAACCCATGATGATTAAATAACTCAACAAGCATTGGTCAAGAATTTATAATAAGTGCCATAGATAAAAAAAAAAAGAACTATTTAACCATTCATTCAGTAACTAATCCATATAAACTCATAAAATAAATCTCTTGCAATGTAAGTAAGTGGCGTATTTAAATGCATGCATTATTTTGGGGAATTTCATAACACATATTATTTGTACCTCCCTTGCCAAATTTATGCAAGAATCCCTAGGGTTAAATATTTTCGGCATTGTTATGAGGCTTATTATCCTATCCTTTCAAAATTATATCTATATTGTCTAGATAGTTTATGTAGCATTAGGAAGTTAAAATTACAATGACTATGAAATAAAATATTTATCCAACACTTAACTAGGGCTATTTGAAGTTCCTACCTTGTCTATCTCTTATAGAAGATTACTTCTAGGTAAGAAGAGGCTTCACATTCTCTATATTTGCAATTGAAGAGCCTAGACCAAACATGTGTTAGGAGAAGATTTACTAGGAATACAAAAAGAATTTGTATGCTTTGATATAGTTGACCAAGGAGCAATATTAATTGATTAATTTATTTTATTTTATTTTATAAGTTCTAGAGTTTGATTAACTAAAGTCAAAAGAATTTTATCAATATTATTTCATGGTATTGGATGATATCTATGGATTGATTATATTGGAAATTTTCAAGCCTAACTACACTAAATATCAGTTACATTTTTCTAAATATTATAAATAAAAGAAAGTATCTTCACATAAATATTTAAACTTATAAATATTTACTTAAAAGGAGTATTTGAAGAACAATTCATCTAAAAAGCTTATAATATTAACTAACCTTCTTTCCTAACTATCTTCACATAAAAATATATTTTAAACTTATAAATTTTCACATTTAAGAGAGTATTAATTTGAA
The DNA here is from genome assembly GCA_007258455.2 of Sequoia sempervirens. Classification (NCBI taxonomy): domain Eukaryota; kingdom Viridiplantae; phylum Streptophyta; class Pinopsida; order Cupressales; family Cupressaceae; genus Sequoia; species Sequoia sempervirens. The sequence continues at coordinate 68,133,709 of VDFB02000013.1, read as the reverse complement.
AAGTTTTTTTAAAAAAAAAAGTTAAAATGTTAACTACCTTCTTTTCTTTATTAAAAAGAACACGTACTCTTCTTTCTTTCTATTTTTAAGGAAAGATTCATGAGATATTACTTTACCCCAAGTATTTTAGGCTTTAAAGAAGAATGTGCATTTTATTAGCCTTAAATTTAGGAAATCATGGGGGAGATGATTTTAACTTGAAGTTTCATTACTCACCATTCTAAATAGGATGTCCATTCCATAACATAAGAGATTTTTATACAAGGATATACGTATGAACCGAGACATACATAACAACATGCCTAGTAATAAGGAGAGGTATAAGGAGTAAGAAATAAAAACATATTTACCGTTCACCGAGAACAAAAGTAACGATTGCATGTGTTTGTATTAGAATGATTTTTTTATTTTTTTATTTTATTTTTTCTTAAAATACTAATTTGGTGATAGATATTGAATGCCAGAAACATAAATCACAATATCTTATTATATTTAAATCTATCAATTAAATCTTCCCAAAATAATATATATATATATATATCCAGAATCTATAAGTCCCAAATGTTATAAATTATTAACATTAACATATATTAGTTAGCTGCATCAAGATAATCTTTTACTGCGGTACTCCAATCCTAAGAAAATTTTCATTCTCGCTATTATTACTTGATGGCTCATGGTGAAAACAAAAGAGCAGAGGGAAGAGATGTAACCTGCGCCTGACTCCACTCTTAAAAATGAAATTTAGGTGAAACTAATATGCAAGGAGGTAAAAAAAAAGAAACTTAAGAACTGAATACTTCTCTCAATAAACTATGCAAGGTATTTGTTTTCTCAGACATATGACTTGTACCTCTAATTAGATACATTGGCTTATGCTTATGAAGAACTCGGTTGAGATAATGATTAATGGGAAGCTACTAGTTTTCACTTATGGACTGACCTAGAACTTATAGATTTAGATTTTAAAACATCGCTTTATCTACATAAATATCAACCACTATGGTTCTGTCCTTTCTGGATTTACACATAGATTTATTACTAAATCTGAAACTACAAATCTGCAAACAGTATGAATTCACAATCTAGTTTTACTTTCATGGAATGCTTAATGTAATAAAATGAGTAACCGCCACCAAAACTAGATATAAGCATGATCATTTCAGAAGAGGGTGTGAATCTACCGGCTGCACTAATTCTTGGAGTAACTATAAGATGTTTGATGGCAAAGGGAGTACCCAAGTCACCATGATGGCCTTCCACACAGATCTGCAAAAAAAAATCTTCTGGAGCTCTGCCAAGCAATTCCGCGTAAAATGCAACCTTCAAATGCTAAATGCCTGCTCATTGATCTATTTCAAAGGCAGGAAAAAAAAAACAATCTAAAAAGCATAAAATAGAATTGGAGAGTTGCCTCAAACGCATGCCTGCTTGTTCAATTTATAGATAGAAATGTATTAATTTCTTTTCAACTGTAGTTCTCAAATTAGCTCTGCTATTTATTGAGTGCAGATGAAATAGAGTTCCATGTGAATAATATGCGAGGTGACTTAAGTTAGAGTTGGGAGGCTGTAGGTGCAACTTTGTCGGTTGGTCTGGACTGACAGACAATCAATTTTCATGTCTGCACATTTAATCCATTTGTGGGTCAATAAATTTGATTTCCATTCAAGATCTTAATTAGATTTATTTCCTGTCAATAATAAATGGCTAGATCCAACTGGCAAAATTTTTAGGAAATGTGGAGATAATACCTTTCATGCATTTTCCTTTAATATTAAAGTTTAGCAAAATGTGTTGTTGGAGGAGAGGAGTCATGACATTTTTAGTGTGACTTTAGTCTTGGGTTGACTTTTCTCATGTCGAGGGTAGTTTGGAGTGCTTCTAGAAGGTTCTTTTTGGCGCTTTCTATTGCAGCCGACCAAAACCTTCTAGATGGACTTGTGTGAGGGAGTTGTGTGAATTTCACTTAAGTAACTTCAATCTTTGTTATTAAAGTTAGTTCTTTCTTTCCAGCAGAGTGATAGCTTGAATTTGGAATTATCTTTTTTAGTAGGTGCAGTATTGTAACTTAGATAGACTTGTATACTAGTTGAGTACTTTGAATCAATGAAAATGAACATTTACCTTCTCATTTCATGTTTTATTGTGTGTTGTTAGTGATTGATCAAAATATTTATGAAATTTATCTCTTTCCTTATAGTCTTGGCTCATTTTTAGGAACCTGTTTAGCAAAAAAATGTATTGTTGTAGGTTAGAAGTTGTGTTAGTAAATGAAAAGGTTATTAATTGTGAAGTTTTCCTTCTAAGAGTCATGCATAAAAACCTCCTTATAAATTACTTATGCAAAAATGCATGCAAAATGAGTTGTGTGAACAAGGTTTTGTGTCATTGTTTTTAATATGAATAGTTTGTTTTGCAGGTCTTAGTTAGTTTTGGTGTATCACCCTTTGAAGTTTTTTAGTTAAGTTCATTTTCATGCATCTTTTTACCCCTTTTCCTCAAGAAATCTTTAGTTTAGGTGACATCAAAAGGGGAGCCAACCCATAGTATGGAGGTCTACTTTCATAATAGGATACCCACAACCTAAAAGTAGTCTCATGTTAGTCCAAATTTATTGAGTTCTTTCACATCTTGGCAAGGGGTACAAATTTGGCCAACTAACAATTTACAAGTGGAACACGCTGTCCACTATGCAAACAAAATGTATGATCACAAGGGCTAGTGAAGCTAGTTGTCCACTAGGTGAACCCAAAGAGATCCATATCACAGTCGTACCCCCATGACTATAATAAGGACAAAAAGAAATGCATTCTCACAAGGGCTAGTGAAGCTAGTTGGCCACTAGGTAAGCCCTAAGGAACCATATCAAAGCCATGCCTCCATGACTTTAATAAAGTACAAAAAGAAAATGCACACTCACAAGGGCTAGTGAAGCTAGTTGTCCACTAGTTGAGCCCCAAGGAACCATATAAAAGCCATACCTCCATGACATTAATAAGGTACAAAAAGAAAATGCAACAAGAAAAATGGATGCTCGAAGGGATCTTGGTTAGTTCATGTGAGATCTTAATCTTATGATACATTGTTACTAACATCTCCAAGAGAGGACCAATCAAAGGATAAAAGATTTGCAACTTAGGGAATGCAGTGCATTGCATCACCACTAAGAGCAATGCAATATGCTAAGATAGACCAAGCTCTTGAAGGACATTACTCACAACGTCACCATAAAGATAAAAACACATTGTGTGAAGTAAGAAAAACCACATCAAGGAACATGGAGAAATTCCAATGCCAAAATAATGCCAATGTATGCCCCCACTTTAAAGAAATTGCTAAACACCATGCTGTGAGAAATTACTTTTAAGTAGCCAAACATGAAAGAGGAAAAGAGAGGGTTGCCCCCCAAAAACATAGGGATCTACATATTCAGGGTTAGTATTTGTCTTTGTTGTAATGATATTAGAGAGTTAGGAACTTTCATCATTCCCCATATACACATAGAACTGGAAGAATGACACAAAGATAGTGAAAAAAAAAGAAAAACCTTTTGGTTCAACATGGAAGAAACATGCATGTCTTAACACCTTGTGTCATCCCCAAAAGAAAAACATAAGACAAAAATGAAAGGAAAAGAAAAAGATGATGAAAAATATTTTGGATCAACATGGAAGAGACATATGGTGTCTCGACACCTTGCATCATCCCTAAAAGGAAAACACAAGACAAAAATGAAAATAAAAAGATGAGGAAAAATATTTTGGTTCAACATTGAAGAGACATAGGGTTTCTCAACGCCTTGCATTATCCCTAAAAGGAAAACACAAGACAAAAATGAAAATAAAAGGTAAAGACCAATGAAAAGGAAAAAAACTTATGACATATAGAATAATGTAGGTACTATAATAGAATTTTGTCTCCACTAGGGTTTAGGACCTAGGGAAAAAAGCTTTTATACTTTACAGTCAAGGATGACTCTAGAGATCTCACCCCAAGAATAGAGGAAAGAGATCTAACAATAGAGTATCCTAGGGTAAAAATTCAAAATTACAAGAGGGATTCACCACCAAGTTTAAAATTTGAAAAGATAATGACATGCAAGATGAAATGTAAAACCTAGTTTGATGCAATGCTTAACTAAATGACTTGGAAATGCAAACAAAGAAGAACAAAAAACTGTAAAATAGAAAATTTGCACCTGGAAACTTGTTGGAGATGGAATGGACCTTTGAAATCCTTAAAACCCTAATTTTTTGGCCTTGTGGGACTCATTCACCATTTTGGGCGAATTAGTCCCCAGATCTGGGTCTCTGCATAGGATCAAGTTTTAGCCAGACGAATATCCAAATCTGCAAAGATCTATGAAAAACTCATACAATGGGACTCATTTTCCACAATTGGGGGATGAGTCCCATTTTTTCGTGAAGTGTCCCAAGAGTAGAATCTTGAATTGAAACTTTACAGGCCTTTGATGGTGAACAAAACAAGCACTTTCCTAGTAATTTCATGAAAATTGAATGAATATTTTTCCCTATATTTGAGTTTCCATGATTCTTAACAACTTTTCATGACAACTTTGACAACATTTGCAACTTTGTCATTTTGGTGCTTTTGAAGGCTTCAAATCCACTTCTCTTGAATCTACAAACCTGCAATCAAAAATTAAAGAGGGGAAAACTTGTTGATTGTTAGGGAATAGGGGTTTTCCTTGGTCAAACCCCTTTTAGGTAATTAAACCAAATGATGAAATTAGATAATGAAGCGTGGACCATGAAATAATGCAATTAGAAACTTGCCATGATGGATCTTGAATTGTTGTAACAATTGATGAAGAATTTTTCCTTGAATGCTCTTGAATGTTATTGAGGAAACTTGAATGCTCTTGTGAACTCAACTTTCCATTAAGAATTTTCTCACAAAAGTCTTAAATTAAAATGAGTGAAAGAACCTTGTATTTATACTTAATTATGCAAGAATTCCCGAAATTATGACACTACAAACTAACATCAGACCTAGGAGAATAAAATCCCACCAATAATTTTTTTCAATTTGAATTTTGGTCACACAAGACTCATTCACCCAATGTGGTGAATGTGCCCCATCACACATAATGTATAGGACCAAAAAACAAGTGTCTAGACATGTGTGAAACCTGCATTGGGACCAAAAGGAACTAGATGGGACTCATTCACCCAAGGTTGCGAATGAGTCCTACACACTAAATCTAGGCCACACAAGCTAGGAACACCTTAATTTTGATTGGCTACTGATTAGTTTTGGGGTTATCCTCAAAAAGATGCAATAAATGAGATTTGTGGGTGAAAAATAGGTCCAATTAAAGCATAAGAAAGCTCAATTATTAATGACAAGCCTAGAGGAATGTGAAAGTGTGTTACAGCACTTTACAACACTCCAAATAAGGCAAGATTAAGATTAATTATGATTAAAATCATGTTTATTATGCTAGTTAATTGATAAAACCCTAAAAATGTGTGAAAGTGTGTTATAACACTTCACAACATTTTTAAAATGCACCATTAAATTCCATTAGTTCACAAGGACCCAGGACCTAATGTGAATGCGATATGCACATTAAAAGACTAAATCAAGGCAACATTAAGCCAAAATGCACAAGGAGGACCCAAACAAGTGTGGAAAGGGAAAAAAAACCCTTTTGTCGACACTACAAGTATAAATAGATGAATGCAAATAGAGAGGAAGTATCAAACAGTACTAAGGATCACATTACACACATGCAATGAAGCAAAAGGAAAGAAATTTTTTTAGTAAAACACATGCGAGTCAACAATCCAGCAGGTCATTCGTGTCCTAATTTTGTTCAAAATATGTAGAATGTAGATCACTAGCGAGAGGGCTCATTTCAAGTGTTGTACTAGGAGAACCACCTAGTTCAACATGTGTTGAATCACTCAATTTAGGAGGATCATCATAGTTGTTATCGTCTAAGCTCATAGAAGAGGAAAATAACAAATTCAACTCTTTATGCACTTCCTCATCAATTTTATTAGTTTCTTCATCATCATCCAAGTTAACCACAATAGGAGGACAAATGATAATATCCATAGAAGGTGTTGGTCCTTGTTGTGTTGGAGACATAGGATCTGTTGGTTCTGGTAATGGAGGAGGCTAATCGTTTATTGCTTTTGTCAAATTCATATTTTTATTTTCTATGTAGTTCTCTTTTTTCATCCTTCGAGCAATAGCATGAAGTCTATGCCTACGCTCTCTAGCATTTCTTTTTCTTTTATTACAATTTTCAACTTGTGTTTGTGTAGGAGTGGGTTTTTCAACCATAGGTTCCTTTTCTTCTTGTGAGGGAAGAATAGAAGAAACCATGGAAGGTTGTTCAAAAACTTTCTCTTTGGATTTATAGATTTTCTTAGGAGGTGGAGTATAACTTGTTTGGTTTTCTCTTGGCCTTTTCTAGGAAATAAGCAAGGGATTTTTATGGTTGAGTCTTTGTTAGTTAGAAGGGATTTAAGCTCAATATTATTTTCTTCAAGAGGTGGAGGTTCAATCATAGGTGGAGGAAAATTTTCAAGGGATAACTTGGCTATGTATTTTTCTTTGAACTTTTGGTTGGATAGAAAAAGGAAGTCCTCATAGGGTCTTATAGGTTCCATGGGCTCAATCCAAAATAGTCTAAGGAATAAATTCCATGGGAAGACGGAGGTCTAAAGCAACCATGGTTCACAATGAATATCTCATTGCCGATTGGAAACTATAAGCACTTATGAACAATAGATGGGAACACATTCATGGAGTGAAGCCATTTGTAGCCTAACTTCACATGAAATTGATCTGAATTAGAGATGATAGAGAATGATACATTTAATTTCTTTGGTCCTACATGTAAAGGGATAGTGATCAAGCCCATCATATCACGAGAAAAACCATCATGCATTTTAATCCATGATTTTAGTTTATCATATCTATCTTGAGTGAGTTCATGCACATATAAGAGTTCCTTTGTAATCAAATTCTCTCCATAGGTGTAGACACCAAAATTTGGTCTAAGCCTGCAACTTCAATATTCTTCAAAATTTGTATTCTTCATGGTCATGATTAAATAATGTCAATTATTTAATTATTCTCTATAGTCTTATGTTAGTTCTCTTAATTAAATAATCTTAATTATTTAATTAATTCACACTTTTCTTTATTCTATCTGATTAATTAAATAAATTAATTAACCTTATCCTTCTTGTCAAATTAAATAAATTTGTATTTAATTTACTCTTTATCATACTTCAACTATAATTAAATAAATTATTTATTTATTTAATTATTCATTTAAATCCCTTCATCACTTAATTAAATAAATCTTATTTACTTAATTATTCTTCAAATATAAAATTTTGAATTAAATGAATTATTTAATTCATGAATTCTATTTAATGCATTCCTTTATATTTAGATAATTGTGTGAGTTATCTAAGTATTCACTTTTACTCGACTCAAAGATCTATTCAAATTGCTCAATTAACTCTTGATTTAATGTCTTAGTGGCATTCTCGAGTAATCTCTTTGTCAAATCATTCAATCATCCAGTTCTAACTCATTTGCATGTACATGCGGATGAATTAAATATTCCTATTTAATTAATTAAAGCTTGTGCATGCATTCGAACAAGAGTTGATTTAATCCATCTTTGTCTTTGTCATGCAAAGATAATTCTTCTGTTTTGAAATACCAAACTAGAAGATTAAATCATTTATTTAATATTTAATTCTATTTCTAATTTATATCACTCATGTCATTACTAACTGTTATTAGAATGCATGACTAATCATTCAATCTCAATCGTCCATTGATCTTTCAATCTTGGCATGTCGTTCGAATAATCAATTTTATATAAATTGATCTGTCATTCATCATTCCAATATCTCTCGAAATCTTATGAATTTTTGGAACACCTATCCTGAATCTTCAATGTTTTGCTAAATAATTATCATAGGCTATACTTGCATGAACCTTTGAAAATCTAAGGGCAATTATACTACTACAAGCGAAACGGAGAAGGACAACAGAGATGAATCATGGAAATACGTACAAATTTGGTGAGATTGTTCAAGTTTTATTTACGTTTTTGACTTTCCTTTGTTCTTTGTTGCATGCTTACTTTTAATCTTTTCTTTTTGCATTTTCTAGACATTATATTTGGTGAACCCAACATGAAGACACCATCTTCACGTATCCATAGACTTTTATTTTTGTTTTGCAAGTTTCATACGGAACGACATATCAGACTGACAAAACGCGGTAATTGACATCTGAAGACGCATCAGATTGATGAAATGCTACAATTGAAATTTGAAGATGCATCAGTTTGATGAAGCGACGCAATTGAATTTCTGAACTACATCTGACACCATAAAATGCCGCATCTAAAAAATTCTGATGCATTTGCAAATTCTTGAACCGCAACTAATTGGTAAAATACCGAGAATGCAATTGCAGAGAACATCAATGCATCTGACTAGTAAAACAACAACACAATTGACTGGTATGTTCCTTTTGTTTCTATTTTCAAAAATCTAAAATTTTCAATTGATTTGTGTGTTACTAATATCGGATTTTCAGCAAGTGGGCTTTTTGTTTTAGGATTTAACGAGTTTTTGCAGGACAATTAACAAAGACAATACTGAAAAATACTAATGAATCTTTCTATAGAACACATCTCAAAGACCCTAGTTAAATTTTATTTTGAAACAGATTGTTTGGTAGTGTAGTAAATCTTTCATTTGGTTTAAAATTAACAAGTTTCTACTGTGTTTGGTGTGAAAGTACAACTATATAATTACCCTCACGACTTGGTACATTGAAGTATCCTCTCCCCTTGCACATACATGCAATCCTAGGTGTAAGAGAAATGGTTTCCAACTCTAGAACTTGGCCGTGTTCTAGTGGGAAAAAATACTCACCCTAGGACAACTCAGACTAGTAGCACCCTAAACCCGCAGGACTTCCAGCCAGTATATAAAAGTGGATTCTTAGGGAAAGCCCAAGAATCACGTGTATGGTTCTGATGAGATGGATCCGAAAGGGGACTCTCGCCGAATGGATCATGCCCTATGAACAGAATGCCTGTACTAAACACCTTTTGTTTTAGAGACCAACCATTTTTCTATCATTGCTTGGTATACTATAGGGTACAGTATCATGCCCGAAGACACTCACTATTGATCCCCTCGAGTAGAGATAGTAGTTCTTGGGAGGTCATTGCCCAAATAATTCAAATTTGGTGTGCTCGAATGATTTCAATGAGCCGTGGAGGGGAGCCAATGCCACCAAACTTCTAAGATATCTGATCTCAAGAAGGAAAGGTGTTTTTCACCAATCCGGGGTATTTCGGTGGGCTATACCAAGTATACAAACCCTTGGCCTATTGGCCTATTAGGATGTGCTTGTCTGTTGTCAAATTAAACATTCTTTGAGTCCAAAATCAAACTAAAAATACATTGTCTTATGATTGTCCTTGTTTGCCAAAATTTGATCATAGAAAACAGTGTCAGTTTTGTATCTCAAATCACTAAAAATACACAGAGAGTCACAATTATTCACCAGAAAGTCGCAATTGATTTTTAGAGTCGCATCTGTTTACAATAGAGTTGCATCTACCAGATTAGCTTGCATTTGCTTTGTAAAAAACTGCATATGTTATATTCTGAGTCACAATTGTCATTTCAAGTCGTATCTATGGGAAAATTAACCGCATTTGTCTAACACACATACTGAACATTTACCAGAAACACACAATTGATCATCAGAAAACTGAAACTATGAAACATAATTGCATTTGATAAACTATGTAACACATTTTCCAGATTATTAGAAAACCAAAATTCATGGTCATTGTCCAGTCAACACTCTCATACCATTCTTTGATCTATCTTACTTGTTCTTAGATAGAAACCTCAAATGATTTGCTCAATTTTTGCATCCTTTAAGTATCATTTAGTCATTACTATAGTCGATTCTGATTTTTACGTTTATCTTAGAGTACATTTTACCTTTAGATTTAAACTTCTAGGAAGGTCACTTTTACAAAATTTAGGATAGGTCCACCATCTATACTCTAGAAGAATCATAGCGTCAACAAAATCTGTCATTGAACCTAGTCCTATCATTTTATCCTTTGTTCTACAAAGATTCCTCCTAGCTCATCAGTCTAGTTAGGAAACTCAACTTGTCTTAGATCCGCATCCTACATTGGTTCCTTGACTTAACAAAAATTGACACCTTGGTTAGACTTTAGGTAGTTGGTCCCCCTGTCTTGGGTTTATAGATTTGATTACCTTAGAATTTTTTCTTAGAATTTGCATTTTTAGATATTGTCATCCTAGACTAGCATCATATTAGACATATTTTACTCGCATAGAAAATACCAAAAAAATAGTTGCATACATACATCCCTTATAAAAAAAAAAAATCCAAAAACATAGCTTAGGTTGCATACCTTAGACTTAAGTCACTCTTTGCATTGTCATACCTTAGCCCTCATATCACATACCTTAGTCATACTCCATCTTTCCTCATAACCTTACCACCATGTCTACAATTTACCTTGATATGCTTGCTATTCAAGTTGAATACCAGTTACTCCATAATGGTCAATTCCAACAAGCCATAGACTTCAAAAGACAATTTATCCAATCCAAATGTCAATCAACGTCAACCCATGGTCAACTACCAACATACCCTTCCTACCAACAATCCATAAGTCCTAGTCCTCCATCCATCTACCCCCATTATCAAGAGTCCCTTAGCATAATCCATGCCATGAATCCACAAAAAACATCCACTTATCACCCTTATCCTAACCTTGACAAGGGAAACCAACCTTCCACTAATCCCTTCCAAGCCTCCATATCCTACCCTAGTCCTTCATCCACTAATTCCTTCCAAGCCTCCATGTCCTATCCTAGTCCTTCATCCACTAATCCCTTCCAAGCCACTCCATCTCAATATACATTTAGTCATGAAAATACATCTATTCATGGTCTTCGAAGTCACATCACATCTACTAAACTTGAGGATACATGCCAAATGGAAAGTCCAAAGCATGACTTCATGGCTTCAGCCTCATGTCAAGATCAAAGTAGTCTATCCCATGACCCTATCTTTAGGTCCATCCAAGAAGTCCTTCTAGATAATCATGGCATCCAAAATACACCCATCCTTGATCAAGATTCCATTCCCAACCATATCATTCAAGACAAACACATCTTTGATCAAGACACTATTATTGAGCAAGAAGTTCAAAATGATCCACTCCTTGACCTTTATGCCATTCATGATCAAACATTTGAAGATGACCATATCCAAGCAAAAAAAACATCCATTTCCCAAAATGAGACACTTGCCTCCTTTGGACACATAGATGATATTCCTCTAGAACGAGAGTCTCCTACTCTAGACATATTTGCAAATGATCAAGCTATAGTTGAGTTCATTGGACTCTATTACAATGACCATAAAGACAATTTCAACATTGACTTGGAAGCACTAGTATAATCATTTGAGTTTGGTATGTCACAAAATAACAACAACGATATCCAACATGTCAACGAAGATACGACATCCTATCAACTAGGATCATCCACTTTTATCAAATCAAGCTTTCTTGAAGAGGAGGAGATTCCAAGTAACAGTTTCCACATGCATAGTGATGGGTTAGCATCTTGCTTTCAAAACAAAAAATACCCCATCGCAAATAGAATTTTTCAGAGCATGCAATATCAAGGAAAAGGACTAGGCATACATGAGCAAGGAATTCTAGAACCAGTACAGTTTCAGGAAAATCCTAGACATCAAGGTCTTGGTTATCCTTCAGTCAGCAAATCTAATGACGTTAATGGTATATTCTCAATATTGGGAGAAACTTTATATGATACAAACATCAAAATGGAGGCCATGCGTAGTTCTTACCATAAGGTTGTTGCCAACACTCGTTCCATCCATACCATAAATTTTCATTCCAACATGAATAAACCTTCCATTTGGAACTGACAAAAACAAAATTCTTACAAATTCAAAGTTCAAAATCAAATATCAAAGGCCATTGAATCAATCAAAAATCCAAGTGGACAAATAAAGTTAAAATGGATCCCAAAGAAAAATGGATCAAGCAAAGAAAATAGTTCAAAAGTAAAAGTCAATCAAAATGTGGAGCCATAAGAAAAGAGGACTCCCACATATAATAAATTTCCACCTCTTTCAAAATGATCATCATACAGGCATATAAAAGTCATGGTTCTAAACATTATCCCAATTTGAAACCCAGTCTCCATCATTCATCACCCCAAGTTTGGCAAATAAAAATTCCTACATCTAAATTTCCAAATGCATCTACCATCATCTGTCATAATCCTACATCTTGCCTAAAGTCCAAAAATCCTATGTCACAAATCTGTCACATCTTGGAAGCAAGTCTTTATTGTAAGGACTCTCATGTCACTCTATCACGATGTGCATATTTTGATAAGGCCAACTCTAGTGTCAACAAGGATCATAATGACATCAATCAATTGTATGCAAGTGCTATGATCCTGACGAGGCAACTACTTCATCAAGGTTATTATTGGAATATCATGACACCATTCTCTACATTAGCACCATCAATGGATTTGGCACAATCAGTGATCATCTAAAGCATCAAGGCCATCCAGAAAAAGAAAAAGAAAAGTCAAGAGAAAAATTTTGTCCAATAGTGAAAACCATTCTTATGGCGCTTTGGATAAGTAACATGATGAAAACCTGGAAAATAGGTGTCATGTGTAAGAAATTATCTATGTGGACTATTACACTTGGGCGAAAGTTGTCTCATCTCCCATACCCTTCGTATGACATTTCCATCTATCCATCTTAACCCTACCACTCATGTCCATTTTCCCACCTACTTTGATCTTGATAAGGACTGGGGTACAAACATAAATTATGCTTTGGAAAAACTCTTGACATGTCTATCCTTTGGTCATACACTATCCATGAAATATCATTTCATATCCTTCATAGCATTTTTCCAAATGAGTTATCCCTATTCATAATCCTATCGCATGCCTTGGTTTTTCCCTTGTCAATGGTCTAAGGATCTTCCATCATACCATCTAATCCTAAAAACACATTCCAAATGCAACAAGCCCAATCCATACAATCTTGCTATGTATCCTAGTGCATCATTCAAGACATTCCTTGGCTTTGTTTCTAGCCTTACTAAAAACTTTGATCCTTTAGTCACATTATCATCATCCTCATGTTGTTTCGGGATGTGTCCTTCCCATGTCAAACAACATTGTCACCATCCTCATCATCTATCAATTGGTTTTTAGCTTGACTAGGGGCAAGATCATGGTTGTCCTTGGATTCTTACACATGCTTGCTCACTTTCTTATAGGCATCATATCCCTATACATAGTCTTTATCCCTATACATAGTCCTTATCCCTGTACATAGTCCACTACCCTATACATAGTCCTTATCCCTTTACATACTATCTATCCATGTACATTGTCCACATCCTTGTACATACTACCTATCCCTATACATAGTCCACTTCCTTGTACATAGTCCACTACCCTATACATAGTCCTTATTCGGGTTGTACATACTGCCTATCCCTGTACATAGTCCACTTCCCTATACATAGTCCACTACCTTATACACAGTCCTTATCCCTGTACATACTACCTATCCCTGTACATATCCCTTATCTTTCATATCCATCACTTTTATATACCATTTAGAATAAGTGGTAGTCTTTCCCATACCCTGGAATGATTGACATCGAGTGCATTTCATATCGCCCATTTTACCCTATTCATAATCAATTGGTCTTATACTCGACTGGGGTCAAACAATTGACGTGTGTCATATTGATTCTTCCATTGGCTATGTTGAAGATGTAAAACCATAGAAAAATACACAAACATCACAAAATGACCTGAGAAAACACAAAAACATCATGAAACTTCAAAAAGGAAAAAAAATCAAAACATTTCAAAAATCCAAAAACAAAGTAAAAGTCAATCGCACTTGTCAGTCTTTTTCGTTTGTCGAACTACATTGCCTCTGTGACTGGATGTAGGCAAGGCCATCTACTGATGTGCCCCCGAGGCTTTAGGTCAGTTCGTTTAGGTTTTTCTGTATAAAATCATGCTTCAATTCATATGTCTATATTACAAGGTCATTGGTCATGTCGAACTACAAGGTCTCTACGTGTATAACGTAGGCAAGGCCATCAATCGATGAGCCCCTGAGGCCACACCGGGTCTATCCAATAGGGTTCATCACATTCACTTTCACACACGTCTTCTATCTGTATTCAGTCTTGTCAATCAAAGTCAAGTCGAACTACAAGGTCTCTGCGTGTATAACATAGGCAAGGCCATCAATCGATGAGTCCCCGAGGCCGCAATAGGTCAGTCCTTTAGGGTTTGTCATCACACATAGTTAATTTTCCACACATCGTATCATGTCATGCATCAATCTGGTGAACAAGTCAGCAATGTCTCTCAGTCAAATCAAACAACTTGCCAAACAAAACAATAAAAAAAAATCAACTAATGTCTACTACAGGATGTGTCCTTCCTGCAGAAAGACATTGTCAAAACAATTAACCTTTGTCGCATTCAGGATGAGTCCTTCCTGAATATTGATATCAACAAAACAATTTATGTCTTATATAGGATGAGTCCTTGCATATTGACATTGTCAAACAATCAAACATAGCCTTACACAGGGTATCACATCAACAACATCTGACTCCATGTCTTATACGATACATATCTTTCTGAAACCAAGCTTTCTCATGCCTTATACAGATAGTCATAACATCGAAACCAGACTCAAAGTCTTATCTGGTATGTGTATCTCCTAAAATCTAGCTCTATCAATCAATCCTTCTATCAATCAAAACAAATCAAACAAACAAGATCAAGTTTTGGCAAATATTTTACTAGATTTTTGACTTTCTGACTTATTTATCTTATCTTTTCAGTTGACTTTATGATGGGAATTATGTTTTTAGCTTTCTCAAGGATGTCCCATGAAGGATTTAGAGAAGCAATGATGTATCATAATTCTATTTTCTTTGACTGTTGTCTATCGACTCTCTTTTAAATTTGATTTTGTGTCATGTTACTAGTTTCCTCAAGGATGTCTCATGAACGATTTAGAGGAGTGATGACATCTCATGACCCGTCTTTTACTTTCTTTGTTGTTTGTGGTTTGTATTGACAAAAAGACTGGCAACTTGTGCCCTTAGTATGAGTTAACAACAATCTTTGTCTGTGACAGTCTATTCTGATCAAGTGGATGACCTTGCACACCTTGATCTATGTCATATCATGGTGTTTTTCTTCATTTGTATTAGTCCCGCCCAATGATGATAAAGTGCAACACCTTTTTTGATATAGAAAAACATCAAAGATTGCTAATACTAACATCCATGTCTTTTATTATTCATCTTTCTTTTCACACTAACATTTCTTCTTTTCTACATCTTCACCACCCTTATCTATTTTTCTCTATCCTTTTTTTCTTTCATCTTCTAGTTCTCTCATCAATTTCGAGAGCACACTCATGTTCTTTGAACCCGCCTATCCTCCCAAGGGGGCATACCTTCACGTGTTTTACACTAGGGCATTACTGAGGCATATTTCTTATCAATTTTCTTTGACACAATGCCGAAATGACATTGTATGAAAGAGGGGCAAATGTAGACACCAAAATTTGGTCTAAGCCTACGACTTTAATATTCTTCATAATTTGTATTCTTCATGGTCATGATTAAATAATTTCAATTATTTAATTATTCTCTATAGTCTTCTATTAATTAAATAATCTTAATTATTTAATTAATTCACACTTTTATTTATTCTATCTAATTAATTAAATAAATGCTTTCTATTTAATTATATTACTAATTAACCTTATCCTTCTTGTCAAATTAAATAAATTCTTATTCATTTACTCTTTATCATACTTCAACTATAATTAAATAAATTCTTTATTTATTTAATTATTCATTTAAATCCCTTCATCACTTAATTAAATAAATCTTATTTACTTAATTATTCTTCAAATATCAAATCTTGAATTAAATGAATTATTTAATTCATGAATTCTATTTTAACACATTCCTCTATATTTAGATAATTGTGTGAGTTATCTAAGTATTCACTTTTACTTGACTCAAAGATCTATTCAAATCGCTCAGTTAACTCTTGATTTAATGTCTGAGTGGCATTCTCAAGTAATCTCTTCGTGAAATCATTCAATCATCCAGTTCTAACTCATTTGCATGTACATGCGGATTAATTAAATATTCCTATTTAATTAATTAAACCTTGTGCATGCATTTGAACAAGAGTTTCTTTAATCCATCTTCATCTTTGTCATGCAAAGATAATTCTTCTATTTTCGAATACCAAACTGGAAGATTAAATCATTTATTTAATCTTTAATTCTATTTCTAATTTATATCACTCATGTCATTACTAACTTTTATTAGAATGCATGAGTAATCAGTCAATCTCAACAGTCTATTGATCTTTCAATCCTGGCCTATTGTTCGAATAATCAATTTTCTATAAATTGATTTGTCATTCATCATTCCAATCTCTCTTGAAATCTTATGAATTTTTCGAGCACCTATCCTGAATCTTCTATGTTTTTCTAAATAATTAGCATAGGCTATACTTGCATGAACCTTTGAATATATGAGGGAAATTATACTACTACAAGCGAAACGGAGGACAACGGAGATGAATCATAGAAATACGTACAAATTTGGTGAGATTGTTCAAGTTTTATTTACGTTTTTTACTTTCCTTTGTTCTTTGTTTCTTAGCATTAGATTGCATTTAGATTTGCATTGCATGCTTACTTTTAATCTTTTCTTTCTACATTTTCTAGACATTACAGGTGGGATCATTTAAAATCCCAGAAGTGGTTCTATCATTGATTCTAACATTTGTAATATTTTGTATCATGTCATTTTTGTTGGTGATAAGCACAATAGGTATTATGTATAAAGCTTTGAGGTAATGGCTTGCTAGGGTTGAGAGGTCAAATAGAGCACTAGTGGAAATGTTCAAGGTAGGAAGGACATTACTAGTTGCTTGCATCATTGTGGCCACTTAAGGATTTGTATAGGTGGGAATGGATTTTATGGTTGAAGAGGGAGGAATTTGGTTTCCATCCTATTTTTACACATTGTTTGAAGTTTGAGCACCATTGGTGGTGGAAGGAAGATGTTTTCCAAAGACTTGAGCTAAATTATGCACAACTTCTAGTACTTCATGACTTTCCATCATGTGGTGAATATTGTCTATGGTAGGTATAATTGCATTGCAAATATTTTCAATACTCACACTATCTTGTAAATTGGCTAGGTCTTCATGCATTTTCATTATGTTTTCTTGAGGGATATCATGATCAACCATTGTTTGAACACTTCGCATAACACTTGTAGGTAAGGTAGGCATAGCAAAAGAGTTATCAAAGGTATGATCTATACCTAGTGAACTAGTACCAACACTAGGAGTAATAGAGCTAGATAACCCAAATTTCATAGCGAGTGTTTTATCACGGGATGTCATGAGTCTCACACTTGATCTCACCATAGTATTAGTAGTAGGACACCAAGTAGTACAAATCATGCACAGGATAAACCAAAGAAAGTGCAATAAATGCAATATCCTATGCTTACAATTACACTTGAAATGAAATAAATTGAAATAATAGTAATTTTGCAAACTGTAACAGAAAACTGAAAGCAACAAACAAAAGCACAAAAAAGTAGATTTAAACCCTAAAAACTACAACTTAAAAATCAAGAGGGACTAAGAGGCTAGTAAGGGCGTCTTGGTCTTATTAATGAAATTTTGAGTTTACAAAAACTAAAATAGACAACAAACAACTTAGACAAGGTTGTGAGCCAAAAACCTACAAAGGGATTAGGATGCCATTAATGGTGTTTTAGTCCTAGTGGAGGTTTTTTTCAAAAAACAACAAAATATGAGTTGAGAAAAATGTTCCAAGGTTGCCCACTCAAGGACCTAATGTTTAGAAATAAGAAACTATGCAAATGAATGCAAGGAAAAGTAACTAATGACAAGCAATTGAATGCAAAGTTGGATGCAATTTTTTCAAATTTCAACACAATAACAATGTTCCTAAATGCAATTAGGATGGTTGAAAATGCACTTTTTTAGTTTTTCAATTTAGATAAGATGATGCAAGAAATGAAAAATGCAACCTATATGCACTTCCACTAATGCAACTATGAGAAAGGTCCTAGATGTACTTTCACTAATGCAAGATGCAATGCAAGAATGAATGCAACCTAGATCTAGGACCTTAGTGAACTCCAAATTAGAAAATGAATTTCCAAGATGTTAAAGGTTCACCAAAATGAATCATAGGTGGGAAATTGGTACACGAAAGCGGTCAGGCTATTCCTGTATTTTTCCCAATAGGGGGAAGGTTCATTCAAGGAAACCTAGGATCCAAAAGTGGATTGACTATTAACACAAAGGTGAGTCAATCCTCAACAAGGGAGACCTAGGAAGATTCCTTACGCTTTGAGGGGTTTACCACCAAGTAAAATCTTGGAAAAAGACAACTTAGTATTCAACTCACAAAACCTAATAATGCAAGCCAAATAATGACTACAAATGATAAAATTAAGTAATAGAAAGTTAGGAAGTATGTACAAGGGGAAGTCTGGAAATGTGATCAAGATTTTGGAAATGCAAAAATGTTGTCAAAATATGTTGAGGACTAAGATTCCCTTACTATTGTCTTAATCCTGCTACTGTTCATCGAAGCAGTTGTTGGATCTTCAGATGTTGAAACAAAATCTGAAAGAATATCTACAAAATAACTCTAGGAGGACTAAGATGCCCTTATTGCCTTCTTAGTCCCACTCTAAATTTTGAAAGTTTCAAAATGTGATCCTAAGGTCCAAGGCTTGCACTTCCTTCTTCTTAGATCTCAAGTCTTGAAATTTTTAGATCTAGTCTATAGGTGAATTTTTGTGAAGATGAAAAATTTGCAATGCAAATTTGACACTTTGCACTCCAAATGATCTTCATCCTAAATATACAAACATGAACACACAAGACATTAAAAACTTGTTGATTGTTAGTGAATGGGATTTTTCCTTGGTCAAACCTCTTTTTGGTAATTAAACCTTGGAATGAAAGGAAATAATGGAGGAAAATGATGAATGAACAAAGTCCTATGTTGTAACTCACCAAACCCTTGTTATGAAATCTGCAAACTTGTGGGAAGCAACTAGTTTTAATGTAGATCTTGAATTGAACTAGTGCTTGATAGATCTTGAAGTGAATTGTTTGCTTGAATCAAAACCCTACATCAAAAATGTTAGCTCAAAAACATACATGATGCAAGAATATCTTTGATATGATGCTAGAATCTTGATGATGGCTCTAAATGCTTGATGAATTGCTCTTGAATAGTCTCTTGATAAAAAAAGGCCATAATGTATGAATACCCAAGTTGCTAGGATGAAAATGAGTGAAAGAACATTGTATTTATACTTATCCATGCTTCATATCCTAAAATTACACCACACCAAGAAGACATATGAATTCATTAATTAAACAAGGCTAATTCCTACCAAGATTTGAAATTTAATCTCAAAAATAACTTGAGGGGGACTAAGATGCTCTAAGTGGCATCTTAGTCCTAAGGCTTGAAACTTGGGGCACAAACTCCAAAATAGGGCCTCTTAAGGTGCCATTAAAATCAAGGTACCAAGACCTTTGAGGACAAAGACGCCCTAGCTGGCATTTTATTCCCAGTCCAAAAGTCAAGGACACACAACCAAAATCGGTAAATTATCATTTATCCTTTGATATTTGTTGGGATTAGCCATAAAACGATACAATCTATTAGGCTGGTGGATGCAAAATAGGACCAATTGAGACATAAATAGGGATAAATAAAGTATGGCAATCCCAAAAAAGTGTGAAAATGCAAGGGTATGCATTTTCCTACACTACATATGTTAAGAGAGATCATGCTCTTGAAGGACACCACACCTAATGTCATCCACAAAGTGAAAAACACGTCGTATATAGTAAGAACACTACACTATGAATGATGGAGAAAAAAATTCAAAAGAATAATGCAAATGTATATCCCCACTTTAAAGAAATTGCTAAACGCCATGTTGTGAACAATTACTTTAAAGTAGCAAATGCTAAATGCAAAAAAAAAAGGAAGACATGAGAGCTAACTTGGAAAGCCCCGTGCCAAGTCATATGTTTCCAAGTAAAGCTACGTCATGCAGAAAAAAAGGAAAAGAGAGGGGTTTCCCCCAAAAATGAAAAACCAAAACACATGAGGGATCTATGGATTTGGGGTCAGTATTTTTCTTGCTACAATGTTTTTAGAGAGCTCGGAACTATCATCATTCTTCAAATACACATAGAACTAGAAGAATGACACAAAGAGAGCGAAAACAAAGAAAGAACTTTCAAGTCAACATGGAAGAGACATGAATTTCTCAAAACCTTGCATCATCCTCAAAAGGAAAACACAAGACAAATCAAAAAGAGATAAAGAAAAAGAAAAAGAAAAGTTTTTTGGGTCAACATGGAAGAGACATGGTTGTCTCAATGCCTTGTGTCATCCCCAAAAGGAAAACACAAGACAAATGAAAAAAGAGATAAAGAAAAAGTAAAATAAAATCCTTTTGGGTCAACATTGATGAGACATGAATGTTTCAATGCCTTGCATCATCCCCAAAAGGAAAACATGAGACAAATAAAAAAGATAAAAAATGGGGTATGTGCAGGATCATAATGGGCCAAAAAGTGGCAATATGATGGGTATGTGGCTGGCGACTTTTTTTTTACCCAAAATTAATGAAATGAAAAGGGTTTTTAAAGGATATTCAGCTTCCCCAATATAAATTATTCTTTACTTTGAATTTAATAAGTAATTATTATTCATTTTCTATTCAAATTACAACTAAAATCCTATTGATAGGTGATTGAAAAAAATCTATAGCTTTCAAATGTTATCATTTTTTGAATCAAAAACATGTCACATTCTATGCTTTGCATACTATATGATTAAAAAAATAAAAATTGAATTTCATGAAGTTTTGACCAAGTTAAGCGGGTCGACATCTGAAGTTTTAATATTTTAAAGTTGTAAGAAAAATTCATAATTAATTATTTACTTGGAAAAAATTACAAAAAAAATATGCATCACATTAGGACATGAGTCCTCTACTTATATCTAAAATCTTATAAAAAAATATTATCATTTTATTGTGGTTAGGGTGGTCAAATAGATACCTACTAATTTTTTCCCTGAAATTTAAGTACTACTGCAAATTGAAATTTCAAATTTTCACCAAATAGATTTTTTTTTTTTTAAACAAACCTAGTAGTTTAGAAACTACATTTAATTTGGTACAGATTCTATTCTTACACATTTTTAAAATAATATAGATAACTTATTCAATTTTTTACATCAAGTTGCCTAACTCTAATTTTTCTGATTTGTTTGCCACTTAAGGGCCTGGTTTTTCCATGATGATCTTGCACATACCCAATGAAAAGATAAAATATTTGCAACATAAAGAAGAATGAAGGTACAAATAGAAGTGTGGACACTGGAAAAGTAACCCTTCTACTTTTCCTGACCCATTTAGGCCCTCCTTGTGATTTTGGCTTAATATTTCCTTAATTTAATGTTGTAATGTGATTGACACATTAACATTAGGTTTGGGACCCTTGCAAACTGAATAAAATCATGTCTTGTAAATGTGTTGTAAAGTGTTGTAAATCACTTTCACAATTTTCTAAGCATTTAAGTCTAATGGACCTATTTTTCCTTAATTCAATGTCGTAAAATGTATTTAATTGCATTTTCACATTAATCTAGAAGGCTTGTAAATTAAACCTGGTTTTAATCTAGTGTTGTAATGTGTTTTACACATTCACATTGGATTTTGTGCCTTTCTAGGCTGTGGACCTCATTTTAATGTTGTAGAGTGTATTTAACCACACTTTCACATGGAAATTTGTGTCCCTATCCCTAATAACACTTTATATCATCATTAGTAGGCCCCTATGACCCCATATTGTACATCCCAAGGAAAATTTTGATCAAAAACCTGACTAGACTAACAAATGAACTTAATTTATGCATTTCCTGACACTTTAGCTAGAAAAATAGCCACTGTGGGACCCATTTGGGTGAATGAATCCCATCCAGGTGGGACTCATTCACCCAGGATGGTGAATGAGTCCCATTTGATCTATTTTCAAAGTTTGAGTGAGAAAAACTAGGTTTTAAGTTTAATTTTCTTCAATGTCAGCCTTGGGGATCAAATGAACGGTCATGTGAGTGGATTTCCTATTTAAAAAAGCTCTTAAATTATTATTCATCTCATCCATTATCCATCCTTCATTCATTCATGTTTCCAAGTAAAGCATTCAAGGGTTGAGCACTTCAAGTATTCACAAGGTCACCAAGATAGCACTCAAGATCAATTCTAAGGCATTTGAGAGCAAGATTCTTCATCAATTTTTGCAACATCTAAAGATCCATGATCATGGAAAATTTATAATTCCATTATTTCATGTTCATGCTTCATCTTATTTCATCATTTGGTTGAGTTACCTAAACAGGGTTTGACCAAGGCAAACCCCCATTCCTTGACAATCAGCATTTTCTCTCTTTCTTTGTGTGATTTTAGATCTAGGTGATTTGAAGGCTTGGAGATGATTGATGAATAGGTTTCAAACTTGTTGGAGTCATCTCCCTATTTGCAAGGTCAAAATCTTCACAAAAGGTCACATATAGTCCCAAAAATTAGGGTTTCAGATCCAGACACTTGGAAGAACAAATTGAGCAGACTAAGAGGAGCAGATCTAGACTTTGCATTTCCAAAAAAGGAAAACTAGAATCATTCATCATTAGTGGTGAATGAGTCCCACTGTGGGTATTTTTTTATAGATTTTTTCATATTTGGATACCCATTTGGCCGAAACCTGCTCCAATACAGTTTTCTAGAACTAGGACTAATTCACCCAGAATGGAAAATGAGTCCAACCAGATTTAAAAATCAACATTTTCAATATTTCAAAGTTCCATTCTATCCTCAACAAGTTTCCAGGTGCACACTTTTATTTTTACAATTTTATTTTTTGTTTCATGATCATTTCTAGGTTATTTAGCATGATGTTTGTATATCACATTTTGTTTTCCAACATTTCATGTTTTCCAAGTTTACACTTGGTGGTGAAACCATCTTTTGTTCCAATCATCTCCAAGGATATCTTATAGTCATATCTCTCACATCCTTCATTTGTTTGAGATCTCTAAGGTGTTCTTGAATGCGAACATTGTGAAATTGGATCTCTTTCTCCTTCTATCCCCTTTTATGGACAAGAAAGTGAAGTATCCATTTATGGTGTCCACAAGAGGAATGTCACAAAGGGAGAAAGAATATCAAATAGAATTTCATGAGGGATGAAATCACATAAAATAAAAAGAAATAATGCAAAATACTAGTAAGGCACATGCAATTCAACCTAAAGTAGGTCATCTGCATCCCAATCTCAATCTAAACAGAAGGTAGACAACTAGCCCAAGGGATGACTACACATGTATTACTAGGAAAAGGTTATATGCTTCTTTCCCCCACTGATTGTAAGGAAAGAATGAGGCGAGGTAGGTGATGGGAGAGATCATGTATTCATGTGAATATAAGATTCTACAACTATTACATGACAAGGGGTGAAAGAGATATGTTATGGAATCTCTGGATAACAATTTTCGTTATCAAAGTGATATTTACTCAAGATGATTTTGAATCCATGACAATAATTAGTACTATATACAAGAGTTCTATGGTATCAACAATATGGAACCTTGGCATCTTTAGGGTATAGTATTAGTCTATCTTTCAGAGGTGGCAATAGCATAAGTCCTTGGTTTAGAAGTGTTTGTAATTCTCTCTCACTTTCAGGTGGTGGACAAGGGAATTTTTATTTCTTGAGTTTGTAAGGCCTTTTGCACTTTCTAGATTCACCAAATTCTTGAGTTGAAGGTTGAGGAGAAAAACTAAAGATGATTTCTTCTTCTTTGAGAAGCATCAGTTATTCTTTAAAAAGGAGGATATTCATATCAAGAGGAGAGTCTAAGATCACCGAACTATCACTAGAAATCCTTAGGTATTCTTAAGGAGCAGTTATGTTGAGGGGGGATCTTGATATCCTATCCCTTTAGTTTCTTTAGTTTTTATTTTCTCTAGGAGTTGATGAATTTCATTTTCACTTGTTGTATCACATCCTTGTTTACTCAAGATGGTAAATCCTTTTCCATATGTATCTTCTAGGTTGATAGGAGTGTCCATCACTTTGTTAACATAGAATGGTTGAGTGTTTTCTTTCTTAGAGGAACTAGGTTCACCTATTGTAGGGAAATTAGGTTCAACTTTTGTTTCAATTTCAAGATGTCAGTAGCCAAACATCTCAACAGGTGGTATTGTAGGGGGTGTTGGTTGTTTCATTGATGGATAAAAGGATATATTAGCTTCAAGGTTGTTAAGGAAATCATTTAGGAATTTATTCATGCTATCACCATCTTCTCCATTGATGTCAACATCATGAGGAGGACATACATTAGGAGTTGAAGGAGCATGATTCAATTCAATTTCATTAGGGTTATTTTCAAAAGTGCAACTTAGCACACCCACTAGAGATTTTAATGACAACCAAAGCTTACCAAAGAACATATCCACAATGAAAATTTTAGATTCTAAACCATGCAACAATACAAAATCAAATGCTATAAATGCAATTTCTAATTTAATCAATTCACAAGATGAATGTGATTAAACTAGATGCAATGAATTGAATGAAACACAAGATCTACAAATTGAAACAAAAAGGTAATAACATAAAATAGAAACTCAGAAACAAAACTTTAAATGCCAGAAAATGTAGTTTAGAATATGTAGAGGTAATGATTCACCCAAGGTGGCAAATGAGTCCCAATAGGGATTTTTTTTCAAATTTTAAAGAATTTTGCAATTGATTTTTATGCTTTTTATGTTGTATGATCTAGATCCTAAGTGAAAATGAATATTTTTTTTTTAATTTTTAGTGAAATGAGATGCAAAAATGAAAACTATATGATCTTTCACTAATGAAAAATTAGAAACCCTAGAATGCAAATTAACCAATGCAAAATCTAATGCAATGTTAATGCAAGCTAAATCTAGGATGATGATGCACTCCAAATCAGAATTTTGATGTTTGAAATGCAGGTTCACCAAAATGAAATGGTAAAAAATTGTTTAATGGCGCTATCATATGGTTTTAGGACATAGACAACACCTGCTTCTCCAATTTCATTCAAGGATAACCCTTGAGATCCCAATGTGAAGGAGAAAGAGATCTTACAAGAGGGTTATCCTAGGGGCTGAATGTAAGATAATAAGGGATTCACCACCAAGTAAAACTTGGAAAGACAAATGAAATGCAAGATGCAACACTAAACCCTAATTCAATGCAATGACCTACAAAGTGACCTAGAAAAGTGAATGAAATAACACAAAAAGCTACAAAAAGGAAGGTGTGCACCTAGAAATCTGGAGATGGCTAGATGAAAGTCTAAAACACTAGATATGACTTTAATACTAACTAGGACTCATTCTCTAAGTTGGGTGAATCAATCCAAAATATGGAAAGCTATGTGGTAACATGAATTTTCCAAAAAGGTATCCAAGTTTGCAAAAATCTAAAATTTGATAGGAACTGGGACTTGTTCACTAGAAGTGGTGAATCAGTCCAATTATGGTTTTTTGAGCTTCAAAGTTTGATCCTTCTCTTCTCTGTCTTCTCTATCCTTCTTGATTGATAAATCCATATCCAAAACCATAATTTGTAACCTGTAGGTGTTCTCCAATGTTCTCCAAGGCTTGATGACAACTTTGACAAATTTTGAATGATTTGACAACTTTCTTCCAATCTTACTTAGGAAATATTTAACCTAGACTTGCAAATCACACACAAAGGAGAGGGAAATTTTTTTTTGGGTTAGTGGATAGGTTTTTTCCATGGTCAAACCCCCTTCTGGTAATCAAACCTTGAAATAGTAATGGAGAACGATGAATGAACAAAATGAGATATTAAAACTCACCAAACTCTATCAATGAAGTGTTGCAAACATGTAAGAGATGGCTCCAATGGATGTAGATATTGAATCTTGCATGAAGATGATAAATCTTGAATTGAACACTTGCTTGAATCATAAAACCCTACACCACAATTGTTAGCTCTAAAAAAACATGATGCATAAAATCTTTGACATGATGATTGACACTTGAATTCTACCCTAAAATTCTTGATAATCTCCTCTTGAAGACACTTGAATGCTCTTGTGAGCTCAAATTTCTTTTAGAAATTATCTCACAAAAGTATTAGGTGAAAATGAATGAAATAACCTTTTATTTATCCCCAATTATGCAAAAATTTCTAAAATTACAACACTACAAGCCGACATCAGATCTAGGAGAATAAAATCCCACCAAAAAATTAGGTGGGACTCATTCACCCAAGGTGGGAAATGAGTCCTAGATCACTAAATCTAGGCCATTCAAGCCTGAAACACCTAAATTATGATTGGGTAATTACTTGTGTTGGGATTATCCTTGAAAAGATGCAATAAATGGGGCCTATGGATGTAAAATAAGGCCAATTAAAGCATAATAAATCTTAATTATTAAATAAATACTTAGAAAAGTGTGAAAGTATGTTACAACACTTCACAACACTCCAAACAAGCCACCAATAAGTTCATGTAGTTCACAAGGGCCCAAGACCTAATGTGAATATGTTAGGCATATTACAACATCAAATCAAGGCCAAGTTAGGGGGGCCTTTTTCTGTCATTACAAACATATAGGTGTCTTAGATGAATTTGATGTAGATTTAAGTTCTTTGAGTGTTCCTATAGTGTTAAAAAATGTCATTGTGTACATTTTCACACTCGATTTGGGAATAATTAATGATAAACTAGACTTGATATCACCTTGATCTAGTGTTGTGATGTGCTTTGCACATCCACTTTAGGTTTTGGTCCATTCAAAGATGAATAAACTTAACTTTTCCCTAATTTAATGTTGTAAAGTGTATTTATTGACACCTTCACATTAAATTTAAGAGGCTTGTAAAATAAAGTGGACCTAATCTAGTGGTGTAATGTGTTTTACACATTCACATGGGATTTAGGGCCCTTCTAAGCTAAATAAACCTATTTTTTCCTTAATTTAATGTTGTAAAGTATATTTATTTACACTTTCATATTATATTTTTTCCTCCCTTGAATTTATAACCTTTATATCATCATCAATAGGCCCTTATGACCCCATATTATGCATCCCAAGGTATATTTTAATCAAAAACTTGACAATATCAAGAAAAAAGCTTAATTTACACACTCCTCGACATCTTAGCAAGAACAATAGCCCTTGTGGGACACATTCACCCGTTTGGGTGAATGAGCCCCATCTAGGTGGGACTCATTCGCCCATCTTGGCGAATGAGTCCCATTTGGCCTATTTTTGAGGTTTTAAGCAGGAAAAATTGGTTTTACATTCAAATTTCTGCTATGTTTGCCTTTGGGATCAAATAAATGGTAATTTGAGTGCATTCCTATATAAGAAAGATTTCAAATCCTTATTTCACATAAGCAACACAAGCATTCATGATATCAAGTCAAGTACTCAAGAGTTAAGGATTCAAATACTTCACAAGATTGTTAGTAGAGTTTGCAAGATAATTTTTAAGGTATTCAAGAGTAGTTTCTTCATCAATTGTTGCAAAAATTAAAGATCCATCATCATGTCAAGGAAATCAAGCATCAAGCATCTTATTGAGCTATTTTTGTGATGTAGCATCAATTTGAAGATCCAAGATCAAGCATTGTTCCACACCTATTGTCAAGATCAAGATCTACATCCTTCATTGCCATTTAATGTTGAGTTGTAGATTTACAGGACATCATTTACAAGATATCATCCAATGTATTATTTTCCATCATTCATGTTCTTTATTTCACATTTCATGCCTTCATTTTATTTTCTCATCATTCAATTTAATTACCTACAAGGTTTTTGACTAAGGAAAACCCCTATTCCCTAACAATTAACAAGTTTTCTCCTCTTTACATGTGTGATTGCATATATAGGTTTCTTGGAGCTTGAAGGATCATTAAATATTAGCTTACAAGCTTATTGGAGTTGTCTCGCCATTTGCAAGGTCATAATCTTCACTAAAAGGTCGTTTATAGATCTGAAATCATATTTTTGGATCCAAAAACCTCGAGAAGTAGATTAAGCAGACTAAGAAGAGAAGATTCATACTTTGAATTCCCAAAAAAGAGGAATGAGACTGATTGACCATGAGTGGTGAATGAGTCCCACTATAGGCATTTTCTAGATATTTTTGTAGATTCAGATACCCTTTTGCTCGAAACCTGCTCCTATGCAAAAATCCAAAACCAGGACTGATTCGCCAAGAGTGGCGAATGAGTCCCACTTGATTAAAAAGTCATAATTTCCAGCATTTTAGATCTCCTTCTAGTCATCTTTAGATTTCCAAGTGCACATATTCTATTTTTTAGCTTTTTGTTTTATTTCATTTGCATTTCTAGGTCATTCAAATCAAGTTTGCATCATATTAGACTTTTACACGGGTATGTGCAGGATCATGATGGGCCAACAAGTGGTGATATGATGGGTATGTGTAGGGTATGTGGTTGATGAATTTTTGACCCAAAATTGATGAAATGAAGAGGGTTTTTAAAGGAGATTCTTATCTTTCCACCAATATAAATTATGCTTTACTTTGAATTTAATAATAATTATTATTCATTTTCTATTTGAATTACAACTAAAGTCTTGATTGATAGGTTGATTAAAAACATCTATAGCTGTCAAATGGTATCACATTTTTTGAATTTGAAACATGCATCACATTCTATGATTCGCATACTATAGCATTAAAAAAAGAAAAATTGAATTTCATGAAGTTTGGACCAAGTTAAGGTAGTCAGACATACAAGTTTTTATATTTTTGAAAAGTTGTAATAAAAAAATGATAATTAATTATTTACTTGGAAAAAAATTACCAAAAAATATGCATCACATATGGACATGAGTCCTCTACTTATATCTAAAATCTTATAAAAAAATTTATCATTTTATTGTGGTTAGGGTGGTCAGACAAACACCTACTTCTTATTTTTTTCCTGAAATTTAAGTACTACTTCATTGAAATTTCAAATTTTCACTAAATAGATTTAAAAAAAATAAAAATAAACCTAGTAGTTTAGAAACTACACTTAATTTTATATAGATTCTATTCTTACATATTTTTGAAACAATATAGATAACTTATTCAAATTTTTACAGCAAGTTTCCTAACTCTGATTTTTCTGAATTTTTTGCCACTTAAGGGCCTATTTTTTCCATGATGATCCTGCACATACCCACATTTCATCTTGCATTTCATTTTCTTTTCGAAGTTTAAACTTGGTGGTGAACCCCTCATTAGATCATATTCAGCCCCTAGAACAACCCTTTTGCAAGATCTCCTTCTCTTTTGCATTAAGATCTCAAGGGTTTGTTCTTGAGTGAAAGTTTGTGAAAATTTCCCTTTTAGGTCCTAAACCCTAGAAGGGAAGCAAACCAATTTTCCATCTTTCAGTTCCAAAATAAAATATTTTTAGAATTTTGTATTCTCGATAATTGATTTTTAAGTTATAAATTAATTGCACATTGAATGTCTTTGAATACCATTTAAATAAAAATAAATGATTCAAAAATATATCAATTCGCCTCATAATGGCTAGTAAACAGGCAAAAGAAGGAAAAATTGAATTTTTAATTTAAAATTTTAGGGGTTGACTCCACACTATGTGGGATTCAACTCACATGCCATGCAATTGAACCATAATAGGGTGGTGTGAATTTTGAGGTGGAAAATGAATATATGATTGCAAATGTAAGGGTAGGTATAGTAAACGGTGAACATGTGATCTAAAGAGTGAGGTTTTTTGCATGAATAGAATCATAGAATTTTAAAGGATGTTAATGCTTCCATTGAGAAATTATTCTCTCAAATTTTTCATGGTCAAGTAGAATTTCCTATCAGATTTCAAGGGATGCGCTTCTTCCTTTGTGGTCATTTGGGTCTCTTAGGGGGATTTGAGGAATTTTGACTATTCAAATTTGGTAACATAATTGGACTTACTTTGTAAGAGATTTTAGTCATCATGATTAGGTTTATTGGGCTAGTTTTATAAGCCATTAGAATGTGAAATTAACTTTGATGGGGCCTTTAGAGACAACTTGAGACCTTTTGGGGTAGGTATAATAATTAAAAATAATTATAGGGGGGTGATTGAATATTTTGCGATCAATCTAGGAGTTCAATATAGTCATTTTTAGAAACTTCACCTATAGTTTATTGGGGGATTAAATCCTTTTTAATAAATATAGCATACATTATTTTGAGGTTATTTAGGGGACTCTTTAAACACCTTTACCTATCTCTTCAAAGCTCAAACCCCTAGTTGGAAAACACATCATGTTGTAAGTTACTCTTTATGTGTCTTGAACTCTCTTTTTAATGTCAAAGTGAGACATTTATATTGAGAATAAAGATTATGTGGTAGATTTTTTTACCAATTGGGGAGTGTCTCATGCTAGGTCTTCAAGATTGGTGGGGGAGGAAGGACTCCCACTACAATCATATCACTTATTTAACAATGATGATCCTCAACCCTATTGTTGGTGGGTTAGTGTTGGTTATGGAGCTTGATCTTATTGGTTAATATTTATAGTGTATGGGAGTGAAAGGAGGGGGGTTACCCCACTAAAAGGTCTAGGGGCCATGTTCCCTTGAAAGCCACATTTTATATATAATTGTTCACTGTAAATCTAGACCGTTTATCATAGGGTCATAGATTTGATGATACATATCATTTTAGATTTTTTTCCCTAGAGGGAAACTCCCTTTTATGAGGGAATTATATTATAGTTATGTATTAGATAGTATTGGGTTAGGAGAATATGATATAGAGAATAATAAGTTACAAAATATGTGTTGTAGGTTGTATTTGTAGCATAAAAAATTGTTACCATAGAACAATTTCACACTATGTTCACACCCTATTTTGTATATATACAATTAATTATAATCATAATTTAAATATTTTGAGTCCAAATTGGGAAAATACACTAAAGTATCTACTCTCCCTAGTTTTTTGGGCCAAAATTCTTATACACTAGAGTGGGTACCCTAGTCCTATAGATATGATTTTTAAAAGTTATCACTTTAAGTGTAAGTGTTGAGTATTTTAAAATGGCCCTAGGTCAGCCTATGTCTAATAAAATCAACTAAGAGGCATATATAAATAATTTTATCTCTCATTTTAACATTAGAAGAACACTCTATTATGAACTATGAACAATTATTATGTGCAAATTGTGAATATACATGCAACTTATTCTCTACATGCTTACTACAACAATCTATTATGTTATGTGACTACCATTTTTAGGTGTTCAAGGAAATTCATGCATTATTCATCAAATATTTGTGGCAACCTATGGTGTGACATCAATTCAATGAAGGTTTCATGCCTAAGGTAACATTATCTTTTATAATTAAATTTAGTACAATTATGATTTGTTTACTTTGTCTCTACCTTTGCAAGGGAACATAATTTATAGAATCATCATTTGATATTTTGGTGATGGAAACACCAACATAGGGGTTTGACTAAGGAAAATTTCTATACAACAAATCCTCTCCCATCTTTCCATGTGTGCAAGTCATATTTGAAACTTTGGTCAAAGATAAATTACACAATATTAGAGATCGGATTGTACCTTAGTGATATGGAATCTAAACATCCTGAAACACCCAAAACAAGGCACCCACATAGGTGTCCTTGTGATTTAATACTCTTTCTTAAAGTGGATATAAATAAAACATGTAGCAAGGATATAAGGATCATGTTAAGTCTACACCGTAACTTCCAAAAAGAGGTTTAGGGTTCCAAACTTCTTCTTCATCTACATATCACCCCCCATCATATACAATATTTATAACTTCTTGTGGTAAGCAAGCAAGCTTATCTTTAAAATATAAAGGATTATCTCCTACCCCTTATCCTCTATTTTAGAAAGAGAATATTTTCTCTAGGCTTTCCAAATCTTTCTTTATCACTCTTCCTCATCCAACACATAATAATTTTCATAGGAATCACTCTTTTTGGGCATATAATTGAGTACATAGTCATTCCTCCAATGAATTATAGGCCTTGAGCAATAAAATATAAGAACTTATTGATTTCGGTTCTATTCCATTTTTTGATGCACCTAATCATTCTAAATAATAATGATTTATCTTTTATGGTGTTGCTCCTCACTTTGTAGAATTTTTAGCTTCATATGTTTGATCATTTCCATTCATGGAGGTACAATTTGGTGTGTAACGATTTTTCATCTATGGTAAAAACATTATAGTCTCTAGCATGGTTTTCAATGCCTTTATGCTTGGGGAGCAAGTAAAACTAGTTTTAGAGCTATGCATCCTTCTTGAGGATCCTTTCTTCCCTTTTCTTTTCCTTAAAATATCAACATAACAAGTATGCCAAAATTTCAAGGGGGAGCATATATCACCCTATCCATTTTATTGGCATCTTGTGAGTTTTGAATTATTGGCATACCCCTTTGACCTGGTGGTTATTTATGATTCCCCTAAGGTGTGGTTATCAATTCATCCCTTGTGACATAAAGCATTTATGTTTCCACTAGGATTTTAAACTTTTGTACACCCCTAGGTGATTTTTCCCCTATGACGTTAAACAGTCCCTTGTGACATTAAATTTATGCGCTCCCTAAAGCATGATTGGTAAAATAGTCCATGGATCTAGCATAATGCATCTTGTTAATTCACTAACTTGAATATTTTTTATATTTCCACTTAGCATCAAGGCTTTGGTGTTTAGCAATGCAATCCAACATCTTCACATGTTCCTCCAATTCAGTAAGAAAAACAACACACTTATCAACAGATTTATCAAAATTCTTATCTTCAATGGCCTTATCCAACTTTAGAGTGTGCAACTATAATGTGATAGGTACTTTTTCATTCATCCCATACAAGATATAAAGTAGAGACATGCATGTTGTTCATTTAGGGGTAATGCAACCCACCCACAATGCATCATAAAATATCTTATGCTAAGACCTCTAATTTTCATCCACCAACTTCTTGATTATGATAACCAGATTCTTGCATAACTCAGACTAACCATTCCCTTGGGGGTAATATTCAAAAGAGTGAGAAAGAGTGATTCCATACTCAAAGAAATTTTTTGTTATTTTATTGGGTGAGAAAGAAGTAGCATTGTCAATTACTATCTTGTTTGGAAAACCAAACCTTGAGATGATATTCTCTTTGAGTAAGTTGCATACCACTTCCAAAGTAACATGCTTGATTGGAATGGCTTCCATGCACTTGGTGAAATAATTAGTAGCTATGAGAACATAGTTATGTTCCAAACTTGATGGTGGGTTGACTATGCCAATAAAATCAATGCCCCATTGTTGCAAGGGTTCTTCAATCACCATTGACTTGAGGGGTAGCATTCCTAATTTTGGTTTCCCCACAAGCTACTGACACAATTCACACTTACACACCCAATTGTATGAATCTTGAAAGAGTGTGGGATAGTAGTACTTTTCTCTCAAAATCTTGTGAGAATTAACTAGAGTTAAGAAGTGTCCTCAACATGCTAGGCTATGAAAAGATTTCAACAACTTTCCTTGTGCTTTATCCAAACAATGTAGAAAAGTTCCATCAATACTCATTTTATACAAACCATTATACCAAAGAAAAAAGTTTGCAGCCTTGAGCTTGATTTTCCTCTTTTTCTTTGTATAAAAAGTGTTTAGGACATTCTCCATATATATGTGAGGAAATGGACAATATTAGAGTACTATTCATCAATTGTGCTTACAAACAAGACTATGGGAACATCTTTAGTATTTACTTCCTCATCATTAGATATTTCTTTTGGTTTGTTGTCAGCAATCAACTCACATAAAATATTCCTACAAAATAGCTTAGTAGGCTTAATTTCCATGTCATATTATTGGATCTTAGCAATCCAATTTCCTCTCTTAGTTCCAAATTCCTATTGAGTCAAGATATACTTGGATGTTGAATCAGGTACTAATGCTATAACATGAGAATTAAGAATGTAGAACCTGAAATTATTAACTTCTTTTACCACAACATAAGCATGCTTCTCTATTGGTGAGTACTTGAGTTCATGAGAATTTAAAGGAAAACTCATGAAAGCTATTGGGGATTCAATCCCTTCACCATTTTGTTGCACTAGGATAGTGAATAGAGTATGTTTCATAGCATAACTATACATGATGAAGTAATTTGTAGTCTTGATAGACGAAGACTAGAGCATGATCAATAGCCTCCTTTATGTCATTGAAACAACTTTTCCTTTTGGAATCCAATGAAATATTGAGTTTATTTTCATCATATCCATGATATGATGAGTCTTCTTTGTAAAGTTTGGAATAAATATTCATAGGAAGCTCACCTTCAAAAAGAAGGAATGTACTGTTGTCTTACTCAAAGGTAAAGAAAGATTCTAAATGGACTTGACCCACTCAAGATCACTCTTAATTCCTTCCTTAGACACTATGTCTCATAGGGGCTTACCTTTGGTAACCCCAAAAATGGATTTCTTGGGATTAAGGGAAATATCATGCTATCGACACCTTTCTAGCACTTGCTGTAAGTGATGATAATGATCTCGATGAGCTTTAGAAAATATAGTCAAATCATCAAGGTAAACCACAATAAAATTACCCATCACATCACAAAAATCCAGGTCCATTGTTCTTTGAAAAGTGGCACCGACATTGATCAAACCAAAAGGAATTCCACTTTATGCAAATATGCCCCATGGAGTAGTGAAAGAAGTTTTGTGTTGATCTTCTTTGCTCACTTCCACCTGATTATATCTTGAAAAATCCATCTAACACAAAATATTTTTGAGATGATCACTATTTGTAGAACTTGATTCATTAGTGGTAATGGGTAATTATCTTTTAGTGACGATTGGTTTAGGTTACAAAAATCTACACAAATGTGTATCTCTCCATTCTTCTTTTGTATTGGAAAAATATTATCTCTATCCATGTTAAATGATGGATAGGAAATATGATTTTAGCATTTAACATTTTTTGAATCTTAGCAAGAATGGTACCTGAGATTTTTGGGTTATACTGGCTTTGTTTCTGCTTATGAGGCACAAAACCTAACTTGAGAGGAATCTCATGGGGAACTTCCTTTAGATAGAAAGACTTCAAGTAATTATAGGAATAGGCAAGCATGTCCATGTACTGCCATAAATTTTTTGCAAATTTCTCTTTTTCTTCCAATGTGCAACATTTACTAATATTTAGCATTTTGGGATCCTCTTTTATTCCCAAATTAATTTGTTCAACTTTCATTAATGAACTATATCGGGATCATTGTTGCTTCTTGACATAGTGATCATGCTTATCAATTTTTTTTCAAGACATACCAAACCTTTGGGAATTTTATTCCCTTTTATCTATTATATTTCCTCACTAGTATCCTGATTCACTTAAGAGATTGACTCTTGAGGAGAAGAATCGCTCCCTTAAAAATAAAACTCACTAAATTTTTAGCCTTTTCCAAAAGAGACAACAATTTGATGATCATCATTGAAGATTTGTCAATTGCTAGAATTATCAAGAACACTGGGTCTAAAATCTAACTCAATGGTATATTTAGTTCCTTTGAAATATTTGTGAGGGATCATAAGAGTGGTTGATACAACCAAATAAATTTCCCTATCATTGTATTCTCTTGGAACCACAGATGAAAAAAACATCAAATTGTTGAATGCAATCCCAAACAAGGTTGTGGTAATTCCTTAACCTTCCATTCTTTTTCTGGTACAAATTTCTTACCTGGAAAACAACCAACTCAATAGATCACCTTGTGCATGAATATTCTTAATTCCTTTCTTATGTGCAACATCCATTCCTAACAGCAAGCCCTCATATTCAACAATATTGTTAGTAAATTGTCATATTGCAATTTGAAAGAAAAGGAGAAGATTTTTCCTTTTGGGGATATGAGAACTATCCCTACTCCAGATCCAATGGAAGAAAAACTACCATCAAACTCCAAAGTCCAAATATCATTTGAACTCCCTATACTAATAGTTTCAAATTCTGGAATCTCTTCATTTGAAGAGGATGAATCATCTGTTACTTGATCTTCAATTGAAACATTATCTAAGGACTTCAAAACTTCATCAGTTTGCAAGAAATAAGTGTCCATTCTATAAGAATAAAAAATAATCTAAGCTTTTTGATCATTATATTTTTTCATAGAAAACATAGCTTCCCTTTCAGGAAGAAGTTTCTAAATAACACCCTTGATAGGTATTATATCCTTCAACCAATCCATGTTGATTTCACTACCCATGTCCTTACAAAATATTTATCTCAACAATATCCCATTGATCTAGGTGGATCTCAAAAACCTAAAAATTCAACTATTCCAATTTCCCTTGAAATCAGTGCCATATTGAAGTGCTCAGAAAAATGGACCAAACACAACTTGAACGGGTGAAAAAGGATCTCGTACACCAAAGTTATGGCTAGTCAAAGTTTGATCAAAACTTACAACCAGGCATGTATTTTTAGGTGAAAAATTAATCATAACAAAATTCATCAAAATAGACATCAAAATGAAGAGCTCATTGTCATGATCCCAGCACTACTCGTTTCATAGAAACTAGAGCTCGTATTTTGAAGTTATGGCCAATCAAAGTTGAAGGTTGATTGCTTGCTGACATGATAGTTGACTAGATGCTAACATGGCAAGTGTAGGTGATGTGGCAAAAATGTGGATCCCCCTAACTAAATTCACATACCACCACTATACCATGCTTTATTTTTGAGAAATAAAGTGGTGGAGGTTTATTTTATTTCACAAAATCCATTTAATGGGATTCCAAGTGGATTTTGTGGGATCCCAAGTGGATTTTGTGGGATTTAAAGGCAACGGATTAAAACCAAATCTCCTAAATAAAAAATAAAAAATTAAACCCTTTAAAAAAATAATAATGAATATCAATAAGCCCAAATCTCCTAAGTTTAAATAATTTAACCCCCAAATAAAAGTAGAAAATCCAAAATTAAAATACTAACGCCTATAAATAAGGGCCTAATCATTTAGAAGATTAAAGCCTATTT
This sequence comes from Sequoia sempervirens, assembly GCA_007258455.2. Lineage (NCBI taxonomy): Eukaryota > Viridiplantae > Streptophyta > Pinopsida > Cupressales > Cupressaceae > Sequoia > Sequoia sempervirens. Next base: position 68,096,286 of record VDFB02000013.1, on the reverse strand, counting down.
ACATAATACAATTAAAGGGCTTTGATAATATTTTAAATGATTTATAGAGATTTTTAAAGGAATAAATCTCAAAGGATTATAAGGTTTGAAGATTATTAAATATTTAAAAGGGTATTTTATCAGGTTAGAAATTATTTAAAAGATTATTAAGATTTTAAAGGGGGATTTTGAAATATTTTGGATGTAAATGGGAGATTGGGAGATTTTGTAAATCATTTGGTTTTATGTGAAATTGATAAAATTCATGTATAAAAAGGAGAGTTTGGCCTTTCACGGAGGGGATTTTTCTAGGAAGACTTGGGAGAAGAATTGGGCTTTCGAAAACTCTATGTAGATAATGTCAAAAAATTGACAATTTTGCACTTGAAGGAGTATTGCATGAAATCCAAGTTGAATAATTTCTCTTGTGTAGGTATAGAAGATTCTTACATACTAAAGTACAATGTCAGGTATAACTAGAGTGTTTGGAATATCTGAATTTATTCTATCCTATTCAATTCTTTGGGTAGTGAATCATAGATTTTTGGTTCCTATGGACTTCTCTTGCTCTTCTAGGGTTTTTTTCCTAAAAGGAGAGAGATAGGGCCCAAAAATGCTAAGGGTTCATTCAAATTATGCTATTTGAGATGTTTTCTAAGCTAAATGAAGTACTCTAAATGTAATTAAGTGATCTATATATGATTGAATTTGAATGCAAAACTAAGATTTATGCTATGTTTGAAAACACACTATGATATATGCAAACAATGAACTAAAAGATGAAGTTATGCAGAACAAAAAGAAATGGGAAGAAATAGAGTGCACCTGGAGGCCTGATGAAGAATATGGAATCTATAGAAGGCTGTTTGAAATTATTGAAATTCCATAATGGGACTCATTCGCCTATGGTGGTGAATTATTCATGCTACTGGTGAAATCTATCGAAAATAGGTTTCTAACAATCGAGATCTACAATCTGAAAAATTCATATTTTTAGTCTTAAGGTGGGACTCATTCACCACTGGTGGAAAATTAGTCCTCTCCCAAAATTCTAAGCTATTAAGAAACAACTCTACAACATCGGATCTGGAAATATCTGCTTGTTAGGTTGCCAAAGTCAATTATGCAGGAAACATATAGAAAACCTTGTCCAAGCTTGAAATAAAGTTGATTTGACTAGAAGCACCTAGTTGACTTGTTGACCAATCTTCAACACCAAAATGCTTGTTAAATCTGCATACCTAGGTCTGCAAACACACATACAACAAGGGGAAAATGGTTGAGGGTTAGCAAATATGGGTTTTACTTGGTCAAACCCCACTTTTGGTAATCAAACCCTTAATGAAATAATGAAATGAAAGAGGATGATAAACTAAAAAAATGCAAATTCTATGAACTTACAAAATTCTTGATGATGCAAATCTTAAGTAATGTCAATGGATGCTTCAAAGTGCTTGAATAATGCTTGATAAGATGTTGTAAGATGCTTGTATGCTTGAGATTACTTGAATATGATATGTGAATGTTGGAGGATGTAAAATGAGGTGAAAATCACTTATTTATACAATCTTGTGCCTTATTAACCCATTCATACCTAATCACAGGCTGACATCAAGTGTTTTTGAATAAAAACCTGAAAGGAAATTTTTTTAAAAAAGAGAGATAGGTAGGAAGGAAGGGGTAGGTGGAGAGAGGTAGGGTAGGAAAGGTAGGTATAGATACTCAAGGATAGAGGGATGGGTAGGTGGAGTTCCCTTTTGTGTGTGTGAAGGAGAGAGGGAGGGGTAGGTGGAGAGAGGTTGTGTGTGTGAGAGGGAGAGAGGGAGGGATAGGTGGAGGGAGAGAGAGAGAGGGAAGTAGGGAGATAGGGAGTGATAAGGTGGGATGGGTAGGTATAGAGAGAGAGTTATGGATGGAGGAAGGGGTAGGTTGAGAGAGGTTGTGTGTATGTGAGGGAGAGAGGTAGGGAGAGAGGGGGAAGGAGGGAGATAAAAAGTGGTAGAGTGGGAGGGTGAGAGGGAGGGACAAAAGGAGGGATATAGGAAGTGGTAGGATAGGAAGGATAGGTATAAAGAGAGTTAGGGAGTAAGGGAGGGGTAGGTGGAGAGAGGTAGGGTCGGAGAGGTAGGTATAGAGAGAGTTATGGAGAGGAGGGATAGGTGGAGATAGGTTCTGTATGTGTGCGAGAGATAGGGAGTGGTAGGGAGAGAGGGATAGAGGGAGGGAGAGAAATAGGTAAGGAGGGAGATAGGGATTGGTAAGGGGGGAGGGAGATAGGGATTGGTAGGGTGGGAGGGAGATATGGAGGGACACAAAGAGGGAAGCAGGGAGATAGAGAGAGGAAGGATAGGAGGGATAGGTATAGAGAGAGTTATGGAGGAAGGGAGGGGTATGTGGAGAGAGGTAGGGTAGGAGAGGTAGGTATAGAGAGAGTTAGGGAGAGAGGGAAGGGTAGGTGGAGAAAGAGAGGGATAGGTGGAGAGAGAAAGAGGGAAGGAGGAAGATATGGATTGGTAGGGTGGGAGGGATAGGTATAGAGAAAGTTAGGGATGGAAGAGGGGGTAGATAGAGAGAGGGAGGGGGAAATAGAGAGAGGGAAGGAGAAAGATAGGAAGTGGTACAGTGAGGGAGAGAGGGAGGGATGAAAAGGAGGGAAGAAGGGAGATAGATTGAGGTAGGATAGAAGGGATGGGTATAGAGAGAGTTAGTGAGGAATGAAGGGGTAGGTGGAGAGAGGTAGGGTAGGAGAGGTAGGTATAGAGAGACTTAGGGAGAGAGTGAGGGGTAGGTGGAGAGAGGTTGTGTATGTTGAGGGAGATAGGAAGTGGTAGAGTGAGAGGGATAGAAAGAGGGAATGAGGGAGATAGGGATTCGTAAGGTGGGAGGGAGAGAGAGAGAGGGAAAGAGGGAGATAGGGATTGGTAGGGTGACAGGGAGAGAGAGAGAGAGAGAAAAAAAGAGGGAAGGAGGGAGATAGAGAGAGGTAGGATAGGATGATAGGTATTGAGAAAGTTAGGGAGGAAGGGAGAGATAGGTGGAGAGAGGTAAGGTAGGAGACGTAGGTATAGAGAGAGTTAGGGAGAGAGGGAGGGATAGGTAGAGATAGATTGTTCTTGTGTGTGTTAGGGAGAGAGGGAGGTATATGTGGAGGGAGAGAAAGAGGGAAGGAGGGAGATAGGGAGTGGTAGGGTGGAATGGATAGGTACAAAGAGAGTTAGGGAGGGAGGAAGGGGTAGGTGGAGAGAGATTGTGTGTGGGGGGATAGAAGGAGTGAGAGAGAGAGGGGGAAGGAGGGAGATAGTGAGTGGTAGGGTGGGAGGGATAGAGGGGGTGAGAGAAAGAGAAGAGGGAGATATGGAGTGGTAGGGTGTGAGGGATATGCATAGAGAGAGTTAGGGAGGGAGGGAGGGGTAGGTAGAGAGAGGTTGTGTGTGAGAGAGGGAGATACAGAGTGGTAGGGTGGGAGGGATAGAGAGAGGGATAGAAAAATGGAAGGAGGGAGATAGGGAGTGGTAGGGTGGGAGGGATATGTATAGAGAGTTAGGGAGGGAGGAAGGTGTAGTTGGAGAGAGGTTGTGTGTGTATTAGGGAGAGAGAGAGAGAGAGAGAGAGAGAGAGAGAGAGAGAGGGGAGGAAGGAGGATAGGAAGTGGTAGGGTGGGAGGGATAGAGGGAGGGTGAAAAAGAGAGATGAATGGAGATAGAGAGAGGTAGGGTAGAATAGGTAGGTATAAAGAGAGCTAGGGAGAGAGGGAGGGGTAGGTGGAGAGAGAAGTAGAAAGATGGGGGAAATTGGGAAGGAGGGAGAGGTGAGTAGAAAGAGAGGTGGGGTGGGATGGATTGAGGGAAGGTAGGTATAGAGAAGTAAGGTGAAGGAATAAAGAGAAAAGTAGGTAAAGTTACATAGAGAGGTAGGGTGGGGGAGATGTACAAAGAGATAGATCTAGTGAGAGAGAGAGAGAGAGGGTGGAGGGAGATGTAGATAGAGGGAGATGGAGGGAGTGAGGGATAAATGGAGGGATAAGTTGAGAAAGTGACCTATAGTTGTTATGATTTGTGTGTAGATTATAAATATATATTTATAAATTTTTTGAAATTAATTGTGAATTTTTAATGTAACTTTTAATAACTTGTCTTTTATAGCAAACAACAATTTTAAAAAGAGACATTTATGTTATAACACATAACTTTTTTTTAAATAGGATAAAATTATAATTTTCAAAATATAGATTTGTAACATCAAATATCTAGCATATTGATATTTTTTCATAATTTTTTGTTACATATTTTATTTTTAATTAATTTATGAAGTTAGGGTAATTATAATTTGGACATAGGTGTATGTCGTAATAGATTTATCAAGCGAGAAATGCCTTGGAGTGGACATTTTGAATTTTTCTAAGGAAATCGATGTTGGGGAATCCGATGATGATGATGATCCTGATTGAGGGTTGCAAAACATTACCTGGTGCACTAGGGTATGGTTTGTTCCCCTCTCACCGGTTGCTTGTGGGTGTTCTCCATAGTTTTTTTTTGGATTTTTTGGCTCTGTTGTTGGCATTGAGTTTGATGAGGCTTTACGTCCTCTTCTCTGGTGTATTTAGTATCTAGTTGGTGGGTTTGTCTCTAACATGGGTGATGTTGAGATCCTTTGGCTTAGATCTCCTATGTCGGAAGTGTTTGGGAGGTTCAAGCAGCCTGTTCTTTGCCTTTCCTATTTCATTGGGGGTGTTGTTTCGCCCTGTGTTGCTGGTTTGTCTCTTCTTTCCCCATTGTGGTCTCTTGTTGGATGGATACCTACTTCATATGATGACTTTCCCTTGCTACTACTGGTTGTCGGTGTGTGTGCTTTTGAGTTGGCTCTTGTGGTTACCTGTGGTGTGGTGGTTGCTATCTCTATTTTGCAGCGATTGGTGGTGCTTCTTAGAGATGGCTTGATTTTTCAATTGGCTTATGTGGGGGTTTGGGTTTCTGAGACACTTCTCCCCTACTCCCCTACTGACAAGTTGCTTCTTGTAGCTTGGGTGTCTCTTTGGGTTGGTCGTGGTGGGAAGTTTGTTGTCCAAATTTTTCTTTCCACCCCTTTTTTGTGCTCCTACCTGTTTGCGAGAGTTGAGTGTGATTGGTTCCTGGTGGAGTTTTTGATTGGGGATGTTTATAAGGCATTACTTCTTTGTTCTTCTCCCCTGTTTCATCCATGGTTGGTTGTCCTATGTGGATGCCTCTTGTGGCTTGTCGAGTTTGGTGATGGGCTTTGGTGCTTGGGAAGTTTTTCCTTTGCTAGCTTCATTTGGTTTGGTTCATTCTTAAGGGATGTTTTTTTTGCCTTGTTAATTGGTGCTTCTTCCCTCTTCTTTTCCTCCCGACTTCCTATTGAGGTGGGTATCCCTCTTGTTATGTCGGAGGTGGTGTTTGAGAGTGTGGTTAAGGGTGTTTTTCTCTAGTTACTCTCTTTCTTTTTGGGTTCTAGATTGAGCCCCTTATGGGGAACGATGTTTTGCAACCTTCAAGGTAGGTGTGTGAAAGATGCTAGCTACATGATAGCTTGGTTGAAGATGCTCATTAGAGCAGTGATCTTGTTTTTTTCTTTTCTCTTAATAACTTTCCTCTCATTATTGGAGTTGAAGGTTTGTGTGACCATCTCTTGTCCTCTTTTGGGGAGATGGAGGTTTGATGTTGGTGTAGTGCAGAATGGTCTGTGCTAGAGGATTGGTGTTGCTATTTTTTTTTTGTAAATGTGTTCGTTGGGGGTTGGTATTAGAGCTCCTTTGGAAGTCTTGTTTTGTTCCCCCTTTGTTTCTTCTATCTAGATACCTTGGGAGGAGGTGTTTTCTTGTTCTATTGGAGTTCTTGCTTGCTACCATGTCCTTCAATCATTATATTCTATAGAGGTGAATATGGCTCCTATTAAGGTGGAGCCCTCTCCTATTGAGGTGGAGCAGGTGGTTGTTGATATGGTGGGGAGTGCTTCTCTCCTTAGCTGGTTCCTATCGAGGTGGAGTGTGCTTGCTATGGAGGGAGGTTTATTTGGTAGTTTTGGTCCCCACTTCTTCATCTCCTATAGAGGGGATCCCCATCCTTTTGAGGTGGTTTTTGGGTTGGTGTCTAGTTGGTTGGTGCTTCATGAAGAATGTATCTCTACAATTTTTTGTGATTCTTACCCCTCTTTTGTTGGGTTTCTATTAGGCTCAGTTTTTTCCAACTTGAGTGGAAGGGTTGTTGTTGTCCAGCTACTACAGGTGGTTAGTGGTCTGGCTATTTTTGGCAGTCTTTAGGGCTTGTTGTGTGGTGGGTTGCTATTTGGATCAAATTGTTTCTCTATGGAAACTTGTGATTCTTACCCCCCTTTTGGTAAGAAACCGTTAGGCTCATTTTTTTCTAATTTTAGGGGAAGGTCTACTGCAGTCCAATTGTTGTAGGTGTTGTGTGGCTTGGTTGTTTTAGGCAGTCTTTTGGGCCTATAGTTTGTGGGTTTCTCTTTTATTTCAATAGGACTATTTTTTTTCCTAAGTGTTTGGTTGCTCTTAGTTGTGGTGCCAATTTGGGTTGTTAGTCTGTCATTTACTCAAGACTGTTGTTGGTTTTGAGTGCTATGTCTCTCCTGGTTTCTACTGACCAAGTGTTTTTTGCTTTTTTGCTATGCTACTATGGTGTCTCCACTAGTGCTAGTTCATTGGAAAATTTTGAGACTTTGTTGTTTGGAGTGTCCTTCTGTTACCTCTGTAAAAGGTTCTTGGTCCTTTCAAAACCCTGCTTTTTAAAAGTCCCTTGAGGCTTGTTGTGTAAAGGGTACAACACCCTGTAAATGTTGCTTATCTTATCAAAAACAAATAACTTGTTTTGTATATATCAAAATTCATTTTTTTTCTAAAACAAGAACATCAATACCTAATGTACAAATATTTTTTGGAATTTATTTTCAGTATTTTACTATTTTTCCACATGTGTAGAAAAAAGAACTTGATCTTTGTTGAAAAACATGTGTTCAATAAAAAATAGAAAATAAATACATAATAAAATAAAAATATATTAAAATTATAGTTTTGGAAAGTTTGTTTCAAGAAATATGATCATGCAAATTATCTTGTCAAGTTAATTCCATTTGAAGATCCAACCTAAGGTTCGGAACTAGAATTTTTGAGGAAAATTTGAAGCAAACATTGAAAGTTTTTACCTAAGGCCCTTCATTTGAAGGTCCTTTGAATGAAGGTACTCAAGGACCTTCGTTCAAAGGTATTTCATTCCCACAAAAATAAAATGTAAAAAATCCTTTGAACGAAGGTAATTTCCAAAAATGGAAAAAGTGGATCTTTAAACAAAGGCCCCTTTTTATTTCTTTTATAGAAATTTCCATTAAAGGAATAGAAAGGGACCTTCATTCAAAGGTTTCTTTTCTCCATTTTTTAGAAATTATTTTCATTTGAACTTTTTTTTTACATTTTCAACCTTTGAATGAAGGTTCTTTTTGACATACCTTTGAACAAAGGGACCTTTTTCGAAGAAAAACCTTTGAACAAAGGTTTTTTAAGTTCTTACTTGCATCCCATAGCAAAAATTTGATGTGCCAAGTTTGGGACCCATTATTGTGGGATGACTCTTATATAAGCCCCCCCCCCCTTTCTTTATATTTGTGTTTGTAGGTTCAGATGTGAAGACAAAGTTTTCAGCCCACACAATATAGCAGAGAGAACCTATAATTTTCATACCATAACTCAAATAGCTCCAAACTTAAAGATAAGGGCGGCCAACCCCTGTCTTTCCATTTCAAGCTTTACTTTCAGTGACAAGTGTGCCTCTATCTATTTTTCTCATATTTGTAATTATTTCATCAATTTATGTTTTTTTCTATGTAGATATTCACATTTTTAGATTAGGGTTTCATATTAGTTAGGATAATTAAATCACATTCTACCAATATGCTCTCATTGCAACAAAAGAATAAAACCCAAGCAAATTATCTCTCCTTTAGGAAGTTAGCCAATCATAGTTCCTTTGTTAGTTTGTGTTCCAATGTTAAGAAAATAAAAGATTGATCCAAGTTAATCTACTAGTTAGATCTAAGATCTATTTGCACACTTAATAGTTGGGTTTCATCATTGCATTTAAATTTTGTAGCTCAAATTAGAGATCCACATATTTCATAACTTTTTTCCTCCCAATTTTTGAAAATGTGTGATCTATAGATTTAAAATCTTGAAATTTTATTGGATAAGAGGGGATGGTATGGATTGATGGAGAGTCAAATTTAAATTTTGGTTTATTAATTATTTGATTTGATGTCTAAATAGTGAGTCTCACATCTACATATTTATTGTATAGGTGAACATGTTGTGGTTGATGTCTCTAATTTGAACATTTTTACACGATATTGTGAGAGATAGAAATACTTAAAAATACATATTTTTTTAATTATATCAAGTTGGGAACATCAATCTTCATGACAATACTAGTTTAATTTCTTAAGGACTATAAGTTTTACACCTATATATTTTCTATAAAATAACAACTATGTATTGATGTTCACAACTTTGTCTATGTGTTTAGATAAATTATTTGGGAAGATTGTATAAACTTTAACATACTATTTTTGTTACCTATTTTTCACTACAAGCTCAAACATGTAGAGTTGAATAGAATTCATCATTGAGAGGTACATAGAATTTCAAATTTTTCTACTAAGTATGTTTCATCATGTAAAAATCAGATTACATTTGATTTTTAGTTTTATTATGCAAGCACTTCTAAAAAATATTAGACATTTGCATAACACATGCTCTTTTATTCATATTGTAAAGATCAAGGTCCCACACAAGTCGTGTGAGTAGCTGAATTTGATTTACGTAATCAAATGATAGTTGCAAAAACAAATTGTAAACTATACATCTGTAGACAATATAAACATAGAAAGGAGGGTGGTTAATAATTTCCTGTAATGATGGAGCCAGTGATGCTTGATATATTTGACTGGTGTTGTTGAAGCTTTCCAGGTTCTCTGACTCCAGTCTCCTTAAGTTCTTCTGCAGGATTAATGAAAATGATGTTAGAGATTAACTCTAAGCAATGATGAATCAAGATCAATCCTATGCCTACATTGCCAACAAGAATATAATCTACATCATTTCAAGCATGCATGAGATGATCAAGTTAAAAGAGCATAGGGATTCATTGGAAGCTTTCAACTTTAGTTATTTTTGCTAACTTATTTGTTTAAATGTGCAAGAACAGGTATAATTAGATCATTTCAATCAACAAATATTGTTGTGAGTGGTGAGAAATGTGGCTCCCACAAGGGTTGAGCCCAACTCATATAAAATAACATAGGACAACAATGTGGAATAAGATATCATCATTTTCCATGAATGAACAATTGATCAAGCATCATCATCTAGTTAACAAGCATACATATGTCAAGTGCCAAAAGAATGATCAAAACATGTAACGAGACCATCAATTTCATTGATATTCTGTTCAGATCTATTTTTCATTTTTAAATTACTTTTTAATAACTTAGTATAGAGCTTCTTTACACTAAAGGGAAAATAGAACATCAAGAGGCATTAAATTGTTTCTTATAACTTCAAAGCACATATATAGTCTACAGAAGTCCATGAAGACAACAAATGATCAAGTAAAGATATAGTGGTAGATATTTTCCCAAGCATCTACAATATTTATTTCATAGAAGCAAGAAAGCCTCAACACTAATTTCAATTGCATTTTAGTGTTGGAAAATGGTGTCTCAACTTATTGGCTTGTATCTTTGTGAAGACTTGGCAACGTTACCCTATATTACATTCTCATTTTCAGTCAATCGTTGGAGTTGTTATCTTTGGAACCATGTTGTGGAATCTGTGTTATTTGTAAACTTGTTGTGGAGTTTAAAAGTTTTGAAATTTCCTGCTTGACAGATTCTTTTCCAGCATCATCAGATGGTACATGTGGTAGTCGCCCATGATATTGCGATCAACCAAAGTGCCATCGTGGGATAACAAGCAGCCGTTGAGATCTGACGATAGTTGGTCAAAGGTCAAGCAAGTTTATCTCTGTCGGCGTCATCAGTTGGGACATGTGGCAATCACACGTGATATCATGATTAGCCAAAGTGCCATCATGGGATAGCGAGGAATGACTGAGATCAAAAGATAAAAGTACTTACCTTTTTCCTTTCTGCTTTACCGATGAAGATACGTGGCATTCACCCATGATATCACAATTAGCCTAAGTGCCATTGTGGGATAGTGGGGAATAGTTGAGATTAGAGCTGACAGATGTGGGATCCACTTGGAGTTTCCGAAATACATGAGTAGTAGACACGTGTCGTTGGTGGAAGGTATCATCGGAGAGACTCTTGGCTAATGGGTTTGTTGTCGATATGAACTCTCATTGAGAGTGGAAGTCTTGCCTATACGGTGGTGAATACGATATGACTTCTCAGGGTGTTGCTGATAGCCGAACGTCTGTCCTACATGGCGTGTCCTAATCTAATGAGAGAATCGAATGTAAACTGTTGGAAGTTGAATAGTTGTGACTGTTCTTGTGTGGAAGATCAATATACCATGAACAAGATCATATATTCGTAACAAATAATAGTTGTGGGGTTCAGTTGATGGAATTTTTGTTCGATACTAAACATGATCTAATATGAGTGAATTCATTATATATTTTTTGAGAGCATTGTGAGGTTCATGTTCTATACAAGATTGATCAGTGAATGTTGTTGTTAATTTGACATTAGAAAGTGAATTTCGATCTCTATATGCAATTTCCATTACTATAATACAAAGAGGTTTTTCTTGGTGTGGTGGGTTTTTCTCCTGTAATGGTTTTTCCACGTAAATCTAGTGTTCATCTGTGTATGTTCATTTTGTTGTTTCTGTTATTTCTTTCATGAGTATCTTAATTGGACTGTAATTGAAAATTCTAAAGACATATCTACATTCTTCCCTGAGTTTTTGACGTTAGGAGAGTTTGTTCCGCACCTGGGATTTCCTTACAAGGGGTATCAGAGCCTGGCCAATTGCGTTATCCTTGTGGGTACATTGGTTTTTTTGTGTCAATTCTATTTAGTGGGAGTCTTGTAGAAGTTTGGTAATTCCAAATTACAGATTAAGATGGCAAGAACATCAGGAAAGATTGAAATAGAGAAATTCAATGGCAGCAATTTTGAGTTGTGGAAACTTAAAATGGAAGATTTGTTAGTTGACCGAGATCTTTGGCTTGCTGTGTCTGGAACAAAGCTTACAAGCATTGAACAAGAGGATTGAGACCTTGCAGATCAAAAATCAAAGGGGCTAATAAGGCTCTATTTGGAAGACTCTGTTCTTTTGAATGTTCATGAATAAATGACTACATCTTCTTTGTAGAAAAGACTGGAAGCTATTTATCAGGGCAAGTCCTTGGTGAATAATTTGTTCTTGAGGAAGAAGTTATATTCTTTGAAAATGTAGGAAGGAGCATCTACAGCTGATCATTTGAATGCTTCCAACATGTTGATTTCTCAGCTAGCATCTGTGGGTATGAAAATTGGTGAAGAAGATCATTGTATGTTGTTGTTATGTTCTTTTCCAGATTATTGGGATCATTTGGCGATGACTATTGGGAGTACAACATCCACTTTTAAGATGAAAGATGTTGTTTCTTCTTTTTTATCAAAAGAGATGAGAAGAAAATCTTCAGAGATGGCAAAGGAGGCTCTTGTTGTTCGAGGGAGATCAAAAGAAAAAGGAAAGAAGAAGGACAAGAAGTCCAAATTGAAATTAGAAGGGAGATCAAAGTCTCCTGGCAAGAATTCCAAGGTGAAGTGTTGGAATTGTGGGCAACCTAGTCATGTCTGAAAGGATTGTAAAGAGGAGAAAAAGAAGAAGAAGAATTCTTTCGACAATGATTCTTCTCAGAGTGATGCATACGCTTTCATTATAGCCTTGGCAACTCAAGCATCAGATGATGTCTGGCTGATTGATTCTGGAGCATCTTTCCACATGACATCTCATAGAGATTGGTTCACTAAGTATGAAAAATATGATGGTGGAAAGGTGTATGTGGCAAGCAATTCATCTCTAGAAATTGTTGGCCATGGAAGAGTCAGAATTCAGTTCCCTGATGGAAGAGTGAAGGGAATCAATGATGTAATGCATATATCAGGTCTAGATCAAAATCTACTTTCTGTTAGTAAGCTGAATGATATTGGAGTGCAAGTCACATTCTCTGGAAATGGCTATAAGATGACTAGAGGCTCAATGGTGCTAGCAAAGGGTGCTCATATTGGTACCTTATATAAGCTAGATGCACATGATATGCAATGCAATATTGTCTTTGTAAAGTCACAAAAAGCTACTCATGGAGAAAAAAAAGGGAGATGTTCCCAATAGTGCAAACTCTATGGAAGTTAAACTTCCAGTAGAAAAGACTACATGCTATGGCATCATAGGCTTGGTCACATTGGTGAAAATGGTTTTAAAAAATTGAAAAATAAAAGCTTGGTTGAAGGGCTTGATGATTGTAACCTTGAATTTGAGTTTTGTGAACATTGTATATATGGAAAACAACATTGTGTTTCATTTTACTCTAGTCCTCACAAATCTTCTGGTTTACTTGATTATATTCATTCTGATGTTTTTGGTCTAGTAAATGTTCCTTCTTTGTCTAAATCAAGATATTATGTATCGTTCATTGATGATTATTCAAGAAGGGCATTTGTTTATTTTTTGAAAATTAAATCAAAAGTGTTCAGTCATTTTAAGGAATTTAAAAACCTTGTGGAAAATTAGTCTGGAAGGAAAATAAAATGTTTAAAGACTGACAATGGTGGTGAGTTTTGTTCTGATGAGTTTGAGAGGTACTGTAAAGATCACAGGATTAAAAGACATAAAACTACACCCTACACTCTACAGCAAAATGGAGTTGCAGAAAGGTTCAATAGGATAGTGATGGAAAGAGCATGAAGTATGTTGAGCAGTGCTAGCTTGGAGGAGAAGTTATGGGCTGAGGCAGTGGCAACAACATGTTAATAAATTGTTCTCCTAATTCTGCTCTTGTTGAGAAGACACCTTTGGAAGCATGGTCTGGAAGGAAGCCCTCTCTTAGACACATTCGTGTCTTTGACTATGAGGCATATGCATATGTGCCGAATGAGAAAAGATCTAAATTGGAGAACAAGGTTGTCAAATATATTTTTATTGGCTATAGTGTTGGCATAAAAGGATACAAGCTTTCAAATCTTGATACAGAGAAGGTTTTATACAACAGAAGTGTTATTTTTCGTGAGTTGAAGCCTCCTACTTTGGATATGTAGTCAGAGAAAAAAACAAAAGATAAAAAGGATGTAGTTGAAATTCCTCCAACACCAGATAAAGAGGAATTCAAAATTCAAAATTTACCTGAAACTGAGGAGAGCTCAAGCAGTTCTGAGAGTTCTAAAGAAGAACAACAACCTCAGCCTCAGCCCGTGAGGAGGTCAACACGTGAAAGAAACTAACCTGATAGGTATGGGTTTTCTATGTTAGATTCTACTTGTGCCTATGCTTTAATTTCTAGCACTGATGAGTCTAGGACTGTGAAAGAGGCATTTAGAATGTCTGATTCAAACTCCTGGTTGGAAGCCATGAATGAAGAAATGGCATCATTAGAAAAGAATGATACTTGGAGTTTGGTGCCCTTTCCTGAAGGCAGAAAAGTTGTTGGCTACAAAAGGGTATTTAAAAAGAAAATAGGTATGGATGGCAGTGTGGAAAAGTATAAGGCAAGGTTGGTTATGAAGGGTTATTCCTAGGTAGAGGGGATTGATTATGGAGAAATATTTTCTCTTGTAGCGAAGTTGACATCTATCAGGTTTCTTTTGTCACTTGCAATAGCTTATGACTTAGAGATTGAACAGATGGATGTGAAGACAACATTTCTTCATGGTGATCTTGAAGAAGAAATTTACATGTCCTAGCCTGAGCACTTTGTGGAAAAAGGTAAAGAGAATTTGGTTTGCAAGTTGAAAAAGTCTCTGTATGGATTGAAACAACCATCTAGAATGTGGTACCAGAATTTTGACACATTTATTTTGTCATTGGGATTTGTAAGATCAAAATTTGATCATTGTGTGTATTACAAAGCTGAAAGTGATCGTACTCTTATTATTGCTCTCTATGTTGATGATATGTTGTTCATAGGCAATAGTAAGTTAATGATTTCTGATCTAAAATATCAATTGTCTACATAGTTTGAAATGAAAGATCTTGGTGCAGCCAAGTATATTCTAGGAATGGAAATAACTAGGGATAGGAAGAGTAGAAAACTTTGGCTCAATCAGAGTAAGTATATTAATACTGTTATAGAGATATTTTGTATGAATGAATGCAAGCAGCTAGTTGTTCCAGTTTTGCAGGGAACAAAGCTATTTGTTGAAGACTATCCAAAATATCCTACTGAGATGGAGAACATGACCAGAGTGCCTTATGCTAGTGCATTTGGCAGTTTAATGTATGCAATGGTCTATACAAGGCCAGACATTTCCCAAGAAGTGGGAGTACTAAGTCATTTTATGGAAAATTCTGGAAGGACACATTGGGATGCTGTGAAAAAAGTGTTTAGATATCTGAAGGGCACTTCAGAATATGCTTTTTTTTACCATGGAAATTTGGCTGAATCACAGAGGACTCTCAACATTCGAGGCTATGTGGATTATGATTAGGCAGGAGACATTGACAGCAGAAGATCCACCAGTGGATATATTTTCATGATGAATGGTGGTGTAGTTAGTTGGATGAGTAAGAGGCAGGTGGTAGTCACTTTTTCCACTACAGAGGCTAAATACATGGCAGCAACACATGCTTGTAAAGAAGAAATCTGGTTAAAATGTTTGTGTTCTAACATTGGATTTGATGTAGGGATAATTACAATTTACTGTGATAGTTAGAGTGCTACTTTTTTGGAAAAAAATCCTACTTTCCATGCCAAGATGAAACATATTGATGTGCAGTATCATTTTGTACGAGATATGGTGGAGGATGGAAAGGTCTCTTTAGAAAAAGTGGATACTTTGGAAAATGTTGCAGATGCATTAACGAAACCAGTGAGCACAGACAAGTACAGGTGATGTGCTAGTTCAACGGGCCTTGGAACCCATGACCTTCATTAACTTTAGAGTAAGCCAGTAAGTCTTTGTCAAGTGGGAGATTGTTGGAAAATGGTGTCTCAACTTACTGGTTTGTATCTTTGTGAAGACTTGGCAATGCTACCCTATATTACATTCTCATTGTCAGTCGATCATTGGAGCTGTTATTTTTGGAACCATGTCGTGGCATCTATGTTATTTGTAAACTTGTCACAGAGTTTGAAAGTTTTGAAATTTCCTGCCTAACAGATTCTTTTTTGGCATCATCAGATGGGACACGTGGCAGTCGCCTGTGATATCGCGATCAACCAAAGTGCCATCATGGGATAGTGGGAAACCATTGAGATCTGACGATGGTTGGTCAAAGGTCAAGCAAGTTTATCTTTATTGGCGTCATCAGTTGGGACACGTGGCAGTCACCCGTGATATCATGATCAGCCAAAATGCCATTGTGAGATAACGGGGAATGGCTAAGATCAAAAGATAAAAGTACTTACCTTTTTCCTTTTGGCTTTACCGATGAAGATACATACCAGTCGCCCATGATATCGTGATCAGCCTAAGTTCCATCACGGGATAGTGGGGAATGGCTAAGATTAGAGCTGATGGATGTGGGGTCAGCTTGGAGTTTCAAAAATATACGAGCAGTGGACACGTGTCATCAGCGAAAGGTATCATCGGAGAGACTCTTGGCTAATGGGTTTGTTGTCGATATGAACTCTTGTTGAGAGTGCAATTCTTGCCTATAGGGTGGTGAATACGATATGACTTCTCAGGGTGTTACTGATACTCGAACGTCTATCCTATGTGATGTGTCCTAAGCCAATGAGAGAAGCAGAATGTAAACTATTGGAATTTGAACAATTGTGACCATTCCTATGTGGAAGATCAACAGACCATGAACAGGATGATATATTTGTAACGAATAATAGTTGCAGGATTCAGTTGATGGAATTTTTGTTCAATATTGATCATGATCTAATTTGAGTGAATTCATTGTATATTGTCTGAGAACTCATTGTGAGGTTAATGTTCTATACAAGATTGATCAGTGAATGTTGTTGTTGTTAATTTGACATTAGAAAGTGAATTTTGATCTCTGTATGTAATTTCCATTACTATAATATAAAGAGGCTTTTCTTGGTGTTGTGGGTTTTTCTCCCATAAGGGTTTTCCCACGTAAATTTGGTGTTCAAATGTGTATGTTCATTTCATTGTTTCTGTTATTTCTTTCATGAGTATCTTAATTGGACTGTAATTGAAAAGTTTTAAGGACATATCTCCATTCTTCCCTGAGTTTTTGACATTAGGAGAGTTTGTTTCGCACATAGGCTTTCCTTACAGTTAGCAACTTTTCAATGAGAAAGATAACATTTAAGCATGATGGGAAATACATAAGACAATACTCAATAAAAGTGTAAAGTAGATGAAGTTTCAATTTATACAAACCAGTGGTAAATGAATGATACCTAAAGAATTAGAATAAATATAAAGTTACAACCATAAGATCTTTAGAGAAAAGTACAGTATGTGTGCCACTTTGATGGGCCTTGGAACCCATGACCTTCATTAACTTTGGATTTGAAGGAAGCTAGTAAGTCTTCATCAAGTGGGAGATTGTTGGAAAATGGTGTCTCAACTTACTGGTTTGTATCTTTGTGAAGACTTGGCGACACTACCCTATATTACGTTCTCATTGTCAGTCAATCGCTAGAGATGTTATCTTTGGAACCATGTTGTGGCATCTGTGTTATTTGTAAACTTGTTGTGGAGTTTGAAAGTTTTGAGATTTCCTGCCTGACAGATTCTTTTTCGGCATCATTAGATGGGACATGCGGTAGTCACCCATGATATCGTGATCAGCCAAAGTGCCATCGTGGGATAGCAAGCAGCCATTGAGGTCTAACGATGGTTGGTCAAAGGTCAAGCAAGTTTATCTTTATCGGTGTCATTAGTTGGGACACGTGGCAATCGCCTGTGATATCACGATCAGCCAAAGTACCATCGCAGGATAGCGGGGAATGACTGAGATCAAAAGATAAAAGTACTTACCTTTTTCCTTTCAGCTTTACCGATGAAGATACGTGGCAGTCACCTCTGATATCATGATCAGCCTAAGTGCCATTGCAGGATAGTGGGGAACAGCTGAGATTAGAGCTGACGGATGTGGGGTCCACTTGGAGTTTCAGAAATACACGAGCAATGGACACATGTCGTTGGTGGAAGGTATCATCGGAGAGACTCTTGGCTAATGGGTTTTTTGTCGATATGAACTCTTGTGGAGAGTGCAAGTCTTGCCTACAAGGTGGTGAATACGATATGACTTCTCAGGGTGTTGCCGATAGTTGAACGTCTGTCCTACATGGCGTGTCCTGAGCAAATGAGAGAAGCGAATGTAAACTGTTGGAAGTTGAAAAGTTGTGACTGTTCTTGTGTGGAAGATCAAAAAACCATGAATAGGATGATATATTTGTAATGAATAATAGTTGTGGGGTTCAGTTGATGGAATTTTTCTTCGATATTGAACATGATCTAATCTAAGTAAATTCATTATATACTGTTTGAGAGCATTGTGAGGTTAATGTTCTATACAAGATTGATCAATGAATGTTGTTAATTTGACATTTGAAAGTTAAGTCTGATCTCTATATGCAATTTCCAGTATTGTAATACAAAGAGGCTTTTCTTGGTGTGGTGGGTTTTTCTCCCGTAATGGTTTTCCCACGTAAATCTGGTGTTCATATGTGTATGTTAATTTCACTGTTTCTGTTATTTCTTTCATGAGTATCTTAATTGGACTATAATTGAAATTTTTTAAAGACATATATGCATTCTTCCCTGAGTTTTTAATATTAGGAGAGTTTGTTCCGCACCTGGGCTTTCCTTACAGTTAACAACTTTTCAATGTGCAAGATAACATTTAAGCATGATGGGCAATACATAAGACAATACTAAGTAAAAGTGTAAAGTAGATGAAGTTTAAATTTATAGAAACCAATGGTAAATGAATGATACCTAAAGAATTAGAATTAATATAAAGTTACAACCATAAGAGTTGTAGAGACTACATTGCCAAACCGAAGGAAAATGGGTATGGAATTTAACATATGATAGCTGATCTTAGTGTCACTATTGTTGAATGTCCTCTCATGGAAGTTCAAATTTACACAACTGAAATGATGCTATAGGTATTGGTAGGGGCTGCTTCTCATGAATTATACAAATGAGGTTATACAAATCCAGAACGGGTTGAGCACCTAGAATAGCAAGAAAACCCAAAAGATTCAAGTCCCAAGCCACGATAAATGTTTCCTAAAACCCTCAAAATACAAAGGGGAGCTTTGAGCTCATACAAGTAAGGAGATTTATTTCAGAGAATGCAAATTATAAGAGAAATGGAGGGGGTGCAACCATAAAATATAGAGGATTTTCATTTTTACATGGAAATAATGTAACCCATAATACTTGAAGAGACCATTACTTGGGATTTTCAGCCTCTAAATTTACATAAAATTCCCAGATTGAGAAATGAAGATGCGACCATGATTTCTCAAGAAGGCATCAATGGTGTTCCAAAACTAGAACAAAAGGAGGGTTTTCTAATCTTTTATTTTCAGAAAAATGAGGAAAAAACGTTGAACAAAGAACAAATTTATGAAAATAATCATAGATTTGAAAGCTTCTTTCAATTTTTTGTATATAAACAAGAAAAAATCACTCCTCTTTGACAACAATATAGAGGTTCAAAACATAGCCAAGCTCCATGGTGGCAGTGTTACAACAATGAAGGAGTCAAAGCTCAAGAAAAATGGAAATAAAATATAGAGTAATGAAGTCTGTGAGCATGCTCATACAATGTGTAGTTGTTGAATTTCTTTCATATCAAACAAGAGAAGAAAAATTAATTAAAGAATCCCATCATTTCAGGTATGAGGAACAACTTACCTATAGGTCGACCTCGTTTGCATGAGGGATCTCAGCCTTAAGCTCTTGAAGACTCCAATTTGAAGCCCTACCACAATCTCTAGATGGTGGCCAGTGCAACAGAGGTTCTCTCAAAGTTCAAAAGACAAGCGAATAATGACAATGATTAGGGTTTTCCCTAATCTTTACCTTCCTCAAGCTCGATGGTGCTTTTTTTACCAAGTTTTTAAGAAATTAATCATAATGTTTATTCTGCACATGGCCATGACTTCAAGTCAATGTGCCTAGTAATTATCAAAATGCCTAGTAATAGTCGGTGTTGATGCATGTAATAGTGGAGGGGAGTCATAAGGGGTTAATTTGTTTTTGCAGACATATTTATTCCCCCCTATAATATACATTGTAAAGTGTTTTTTTATTTTCTTAAAACAATATTAGCAATTTTTTTAATGATTTTTTGAAACTACTATTATCGAAACGGGGAAATTTTTTGTAAATTTAAAGATGAAGTGAACAGACACATGATTTTGTGATGGACTTGAGATTTAGTGCCATGCATGAAGGCATTTTTGAGTTACATCTTCAGTTGGAGGAGTTATTTTTGGGAGACAATTCAAGTTTCATTTTCAGTTGGAGGATCAGTGAAGTTTATCTTTGACCTTTAGTCAAACTAGTGAGGCTTTCTCTTAGTTCTACATCAGTTCACGAGGTATTTCGATGCCTTATCATCATGCACAATACAGAGATGGAGTTTTAGTCATCATGGGCAGATTAATAAAAATGAGGCAATTTTTGAATGTTTTGGCTCACTTTTTCAGGGATTTCCAGTTTATTTTGAGTGACCGATGGGTCAGTCATGAGTTAACCTTAACTTTGAGCCTGAGTTCACTCATTTTTGCATGGGTTTGAGCTCTTCTTTTGGACATTTTTTTTTTTGCTTGGGATTTGCCTTGGAGTTATCATTTTTACATTGAAATTGACTTTCAGTTTCACCTTCATGCCTTGGAGAGGTTTTTGGTATAAAGTGATATGACTTAGTCATTTTTCACTAGTTCTTGTTTTCTGCCTTTTCCTTCAGCAAAGAAGACTATCTTGTAACTCGAGATTTTAGATTTAATACAGTTTTATAGAAGCTTTACAAGTTACATAAGTTATCATTTCTGCAGAGGTTTTCCTTCATGATATTAATTGAAATAGATGTCACCTTTCCAATTTTAGGTGTTTTGTATGGTTTAAATAATTTGATGCAATTTTGATGAGTTTCATTTTGGAAACCTTCAAACTTTTGTCTTGTTTATGCATGCATATATACAATTGCAGTTCGTCATAGGTCATTAATTGTGCTCAAAATTTGTTTTCTTTTTCCTCTAATTTGTGAAAACTTAGTTTTCCTTAATAGGGAAAGAATACATATAGTATTTTAATGTATTATTCATGTGTTCAAAGTGCTTAAATTGGACTATGTTAACAAATTTTTCTGAAGGTATAAGTTGTGAATCATTCTGCAAGTTTACCATCAATTAGGTGCATCACCGAGGTTTAATTTTATTTCATGCATTCAATTCAATCCTTCTTACCCTTTTCTCAAAACAAGTCATTCAAGTACCTAATTGATCATCATATAGGAACCAACCTAGAATCTAGAGGTCTATCTTCGCCATAGGAATACCCACAACCTGAAGATAGTTCCCATGTTTCAACAGATTGTTGAATTTAGCTATTCAAGCATTCAGGTGCAATCTACTTGACAACAATTTTCTAATAATTTTATTATATTTTTAGAAGTAAACTTTATTTACAATGAATTACATTGCATTATGTTTCATATGGAAAATATGAAGTAAACAATGAATATGGATTCATTATCTACATTCTAATAGATAATTGAAAATATTTTTATATGTCAATGGTATATGTAAAATAAATTTCAAATAATTAATTGCATAGTGATTACTAACACAATATCAAATATTTGTTGATGCTTGATTTTCCAACAATAATACAAACATATTATATTAATGAATCAAACTATTACAAAGTTCCTTCACATCTATGACCAACTACTTCAATTTATGATCAACTACTCAATCTTTTCTCATAATGCATTGACATAAATACATTTTTGTATGGATACCAGCCACTTTTATTTGACAAGTTAATGTAACATTAAATAGGTGGAAGTGACTTAAAAACACATTTATTATTTTGATGTACCTTGCACCTAAAGGAGGTTCAAGGATTACATTGATAGAAAAGTATATCTATTAATGCGATGAGATTTCCACAATCCATAATGAGCTTATAATTTGTTATTTATAGATTTTGATTGTGTTTGAGTTTTTCCATCAATGTTTCAGATCACACTCAATGATCCATCATCTCCTTTTGCTCTCTATCATCCTAATGATGGAAAAACTCAAACACAATCAAAATCCAAAAATAACAAATTAAAAACTATATCTATGCTCCTATGTTAGATAGTACCTATTTATGCATGCAAATTCTAATTGCATGTGGCTGGATTAAACAATTATTAATAAATGCTAAATAATGGAATGAAATAAACTTAGACAATTCTAGATTTTTTCCTTAAAGAAATTAATTATTATTTGATTATGAAATATTTGCATGTACAAATTTAAAACATAAAGCAATGCAAATAAAAAAAAAATTGCCATCAAATTGACAAAAAAAAAGAGATTTTAGAGGCTTTTACATGATATTTTGGAGGCTTTGCAATTGGCTTATCATTAAGCCGCAATTGAAACTTGTTTTTCAACTAATCAGTGAGAATTGTTTTAGGCTTAAATCTCACACTATATATAACCTGACTAAAAACTAATTACATCATAATTACTAACATAATATCAAATATTTATTGATATTTTATACTCCAAAACCAATATGAATATGATATATTAATAAATACATTGGAAACTACATCTTCTCCCATAATGAATGGACATAAATGCATTTTGTCTGGATAAAATCCCCTCCCATCTGCCAAGTTAATGTAGCAGGTCAAACCAGTAAAAGTCAACCGAACGCACATTCATTGTGAGTTAAATGTGCATAGACGGTTCTATGGGGTATGTCAGGACGGGCATCAATAAAGACATGGGAAATACATGGGCAATTCAGGGGATACACAACAATAAAAATATCGAAGTGTGCATCGAGGAAGACGTTGTGTCGATAATGGGGTCAGAAATAAGAGTTGATTTCTTTCCTTTCTTCTAAATTCTCAAGGATGGAAATGTCCAACGCTGCATTGGCACAGAGACTGTGCCCCCTGAAACTGGTGGAGTGCTCGTGGCCTCCCAAGACATAACACTAGATGCAAACAAGGGCATTTCGTCTGGGTGTATGTTCCAAGCGTGGGCGAAGGAAAAAAGATACCAGTGGTGGTGTATGTTGGGTTATCTGAAGCCCAAATTAGCAAGTTGCCTTAATAATTCGAAATAGTTTCCTACTTTGTAATTACTTCTATTGGCATGTATTGGCCAATTTAGAAGTTGTTTATTTCGAATGGATTTTTCCATTTAATTAGATTGAAGATTGTTTTATAAATACAGCTGCTAGCTGAATGTAATCAATTTAGAACTTGAGAATAATAGGAGATAATCCCGGAGTGTGGACTTAGCCATCAAATTGATGGTGAACCACAATAAATCTGTGTTGTTGTTTTGTGATTGATTTTAATCTTTTATTTCTGTAATTTCTTTTTCACTTATATTCTGCAATTATATTCAACAATTGGTATCAGAGTAGGTTGGAGAAATTTGGCGCAGGAAATTGTAAAGAACTTCTATAGCCATGGAAGATGCAGACAAGTGGAAAATTGAAAAGTTTGCAAGACAAAATTTCAACCTTTGGAAAGTGCAGATGGAATCCCTTCTCATCAAGCAAGATCTTTCGAATGCATTGGCTAGCAAAGCCAAAGGGAAAGTATCTCTATCAGATGAAGAATGGGAGAAGATGGACAAAAAAGCAAGAGCTACAATCTTCTTATCACTCTCCAACAATTTTTTATTTAATGTCTCTACAGAGAATACTACACAGGAGTTGTGGGATAAATTTTCTTCAATGTATGAAATGGCATCTGCTTCCAATAAGGAATTTATTATGAAGAAATTGTATAATTTAAAAATGCGAGGAGGGGTTATGTCCAATCATTTGAATGAATTCAATACATCTATTACCCAGCTGATTTCTGTAGGCATTAATTTGGATGATGAGATCAAGGCTATTTTATTACTGTGTTCTTTACCAAATAGCTGGGAAGGTGTTGTGATCGGCAGTGAGCACTTCGGTGGCTTCCAAAAGTAAGCTAAAATTCGATGATGTTGCAGCCACTTTACTGAGTGAAGCTATGCGAAGAAAAAATCAAGAACCCTCATCTGGTGAGGCATTAACACCTGTAAGTATTGGGAATAGAGGTAGAAGTAAAGAAAGAGGTAATATAATAATCGGAGGAGATCAAAATCCATATCGCAGTCAAGAGGAAAAATGGGTGCCTATTGGTTTTGTGGCAAGCCAGGCCACACAAAGAAAAATTGCTGGAATTATAAGAAGGTACAAGAAAAAGTCAGTAACAATGAAGCAAACATTGCAGCTGAAAAAGATGATGGAGTTTTAATTTTGGCTGCCGGTGACATGACTCCAGACTCTTGGGTTCTTGATTCTGGAGCTTCTTTCCATGCTACTTCGTGCAGGTAAGCTTTTACAAATTTCAAAGAAGGTGTTTTCGGTAAGGTTTTTCTTGGTGACAATAAAGAATGTGAAATTGTTGGTAAGGGTGATATAGTTTTAAATCAAAAAAATGGTAGTAAATGGATTTTAAAGGATGTTAGATATGTTCCTTTGTTGAAAATAAATTTAATTTATGTCAGTCAATTAATTGCTGGGTGCTGTCATAATAGTGGTTTACAATTCCTGAGAGGAACGAATTTTAGCTGAAATCACATATTTTTAGAAAATATAATGATTTAAGCCTTAAAAATTTCCACTTTAAGGATTCCAATTGAAGAGGGTTTGATCAAATCACCTTAGATCAAACCCCCTTAGATAGAACTTCACTAGTTTTAAACCATACCTATAAATGTGTCTCCTTTACACCTATCAAAATGTTGATAAAAAATCACTTTTGATTTAGCTTTTGGGGGATCAAATGAATTCATTTAAAATTTATTTCAAATGATTATGGTATTCCTCAGAACAAGCTATCCAATGAATATAATTTTAATATGTTTTGGTTTTGTTATGTATTTGTTTTTAAGTTTTATTAAACATAGGTTTTTCATCGAAAATGAATTTCTTTCTTCTTCACATGTGGAAAAAGAGAATATTATAAAAAAATTGAAAAATATGAGTGCACTAGATATTGAAGTCCTTGATCCAACAAAAAATAAAAATAAAAAATTGACATATACAAAAAGTTACGCTATACAAGCATTAATCCGAATTTAATTCGTTTGACTTTGAAACTTTTATTACAGAAAAATATTCAATAAAAAACTATCTAACCAAGTGGAAGCACTAGATATCAGAGTTACAAATCTAAATTTGAAATAATTAGAATTTTATCCTTCATGGAAAAAAAGTTATGTGTTATACGGTGTGCGTCACTTTTTAAAAATGTTGTTTTCTAAAAAAATCTATTTTCGTGGGAGATGGTAAAAGAAGTGCAATTTGATTCCAAAAATTTTGAATTTTTTTTTTTTAGAATCTACAGACAAAATTTGATGAGACTCTAGTTTGCACCATGTTCAAATTCCTCACAGTTTAGCCGCTATAGGTGCCCGAATGTGAAGATTTAGTTAAAAATAATAATTTCAGTGTCCAGTTTGGCCAAAAATTGTAAACCACTATTATGGGTTCACCCTGCTTCTGGGTGTGATGTTAAATTTTCTTTAGAAAATTGGCAAGTAACAAAAGGGGTTTTAGTGATTGCCAAAGGCAAGAAGTTGGGTAATCTTTATATTTTAAAATGCCATGGTGAAGTGGGAGCTGCAATGACAGTCATGGATAGCAACTCAGAAATTTGGCACAAGAGGCTTGGTCACATGAGCAAGAAAGGGCTTGAAGTAATGCTTCAACGAGATCAGCTTCCTAGCTTGCAATTAGTGGATTTGTAGTTTTGAGAACACTATCTTTATGGCAAACAAATTCGGGCCAGTTTCTTGAGGACAGGTCATGATCAAAAAACTACTCCTTTGGCATTTGTGCATTCAGACGTTTTTGGTCCCACGGAGGTAATTTCATTTGGTGGTGCAAATTACTTTGTTACTTTCTTGGATGATTGCACTAGAAAAGTTTGGATTTACATGTTGAATAAAAAGTCAGAAGTTTTTTCAAAGTTTAAAATTTTCAAGGCTCTTGTCGAAAATCAAATAGGGCATAAGATTAAATGTCTGAAAACTAACAATGGAGGAGAGTTTTGTTCCTCGGAGTTTGATAATTTTTGTGCAGACAACGACATTCGTAGAATAAAGGTGGTTCCATTCACCCCTCAGGAAAACGGAGTAGCTGAGTGGTTGAATCAAACAATTTTACAGAGAGCTCGCTGTATGCTCTCCAATGCTAGGTTGGGAAAACAGTTTTGGGCAGAGCCGTGCAATACTGCAGTTTATTTGATCAACCGTGCCCCGTCATCTCATTTGGATTTTCACATTCATGAGGAGAGATGGCTTGGGAAGAGAATTTCATGTCGTCATTTGCGGGTGTTTTGCTGTGAAACGTTCGTACATATTCCAAAAGAACAACAAACATAGCTTGATTTCAAATCGAAACAGTGCATTTTTTTAGGCTATGGCGAAAATCAATTTGGTTTTAGGTTGTGGGATCCAATTGCAAAGAAGATTGTTCATAGTCGGGATATTGTCTTCAATGAGAAAAAATTCTCAGGTTTGTAGCCTTTGGATAAATCTTCTGATGAATATTTTAATATAAATTTATTTGAAAACAGTCATGTTAAGAACACTTCTGTGTCTTTCTCCTAGCCTTTAGTCATTTCTTCCAATTTGAACACCTCTATTTATTCGCAGTCATTTAATTTACATGGTCTGCCTTCACATATTGGTGCCCCTGTTTATACAAGCACATAATCTATTACTAGTTCTCAACCTTCTCTATTTCATACAATGCCTCCAGTTATCAATTCATAGCCACTAATCAGAGAGGAGCGGCCCACACAAATGATAACGCAGCCTTTAATACAAAATTCACTACCTTCTCATTCTCTATTTGCTACGCAGCCTTGTGAGCCTTCTTCATTGTTAGGAAATTTGCTGCTTCCTTCCACAGTTCACGCGCAGCTTTCAAATACAAAGCCGCTACCATCATTAAGCATTTCGCAACCTTTGGTTTTTCCTTTGCCACAAATAGTGGACACTATGCACCCTCCACTGGATAGTTCGCAGCCTTTAACGCATGGTTTGTTGCCTTTAATAAATCAAACACAACCTCTCTTCTCAAAAATTTTGCTTTCTCCAATTCATACGCACCCATTCATCTCTAATGCGCTGCCTCCTGAAGCAATTTTGATGCCTCTAATTCCTCACAATACACAGACACTATCAATTCATATGCAGCCATTATGTGATAATTTGTAGTCTTTCATAAATTCACAGCCTTCTTTAGACCAGACACAACTTTAAATGGTTGGTTCGCTACCATTGGGAACCATTGAAAGGCAGAATATTCAAGGCAGTGTCTAGGGTCAGGAAATTAGAGAATTTAATGAATATGCAATTATGCAGGGAAATATAAAAAAAATAGGACAGTGATGTTAATTTACAAAGTAATCAGGCAAATATAGAAACAGAGGGTCTTTTGAAATCAGTAATTGATTCTCAATTAAGGAGATCAACACGGAAAATAAAACTACCACATAAATATGATGATTTTGAGTTATTTTCCTCTGATAATTATGATTATGAATTGTTGCTTTGTGGTGAGGCAGAGCCAACGACCTTTAAACAAGCTTGGATAGATGCAAATTCAGATAAATGGATGGAGGCAATGAATGAAGAAATAGAGTATCTGCATGCTAATGACACTTGGGATTTGGTTTCTCTTCTGCCAAATTGGAAGACTTTGAAAAATAAATGGGTGTATCTGGTGAAAGAGGAAGAGGGAGGTCATCAATGTTACAGAGCCAGATTGGTCGTCAAAGGTTTTGCTCAGGAAAAAGGCATTGATTTCAATGAAATTTTCTCGCCAGTTGTGAGAATGACCATCATTCGAGCAGTGTTAGGCTTGACAGCCATTTGGGATCTTGAACTTGAGCAATTAGATGTCAAAGTTTCCTTTCTTCATGGAGATGTTGAAGAGGAGTTATACATGAAGCAGCCTGAAGGTTTTGCAAAACCGGGTCAAGAACATTTATATTGTTGATTGAAGCGGAGTTTGTATGGGCTCAAGTAAGCCCCTAGACAGTGGTATTTAAAATTTGACAGCTTCATGACTCAACAACAATTTATTCATTGTGATTTAGACCCATGTGTTTATTATAAGAAGCTTCCAAATGGTGAGTTTGTCATTTTATTACTTTATGTTGATGATATGTTGGTTGTTGGCAATAGTGTGAGGATAGTTTGTGAGTTAAAACAACATTTATCTCAGCAATTTTCCTTGAAGGATTTAGGGGTAGCAAAGAGGATTCTTGGGATGAATATAATCAGGGACAGAAAAAAGAGAGAACTTAAATTATCTCAGGAAAAATATATTCTAAAAATTTTAGATAGATTCAATATGAAGAATGCCAAATCTGTGAGTACTCTTTTGGCTGATCATTTTAAGTTATCCTTAGCTATGTGTCCTAAAATAGATGAAGAAAAAGAATACATGAAACGAGTTCCATATTTATCAACAGTTGGCAGTTTAATGTATGCCATGACTTGCACTCGTCTGGATATTGCTCAGGCATTAGCAGTATTGAGCAGATTTATGAGTAATCCAGGCAAACAACATTGGCAAGAAGTACAGTGGATATTCAGATATTTGAAATGTACTTCTGATCGCAGTTTATGTTTTGGTGGTAAGGAAATTCATCTACGAGGTTATGTTGATTCAGATATGGCTGGAGATCTGGATAAAAGGCGTTCTACCACCGGTTATATTTTCACTTTTGTTAGGGCAGCGATCAGTTGGGTTTCTCAGTTGCAACAAGTGGTTGCACTTTCTTCTATGGAAGTAGAATATATTGCTCTTTTAGAAGGGGCAAAAGAAATGATTTGGTTGCATCGATTGATAGGTGATTTGTGGTTTCAGCAATCTATTTTTACTCTTTTTTGTGACAGCAATAGTGCTATTCACTTGTCAAAGAATTCAGCTTTTCATAATCCGACAAAGCACATTGAGCTGCAATATCACTTCATTCGCCATTGTATTGAAGAGGGGAAGCTGCAGGTACAGAAAATTGACACAAAGCTCAATCCAGCTGACATGTTGACGAAAGTAGTTCCGAGGAAGAAGTTTGAATTCTGTAGAGCTTCTCTCAGACTTGTGCAGCTCTGAATTTAACTCTGCAGCGGTGGGATGTCTCTGAGTAGCATTTGGTCTTCAAGTGGGAGAATGTTGGGTTATATCAAGCCCAAATTAGCAAGTTGCCTTAATAATTCGAAATAGTTTCCTACTTTGTAATTACTTCTATTGGCATGTATTGGCCAATGTAGAAGTTGTTTATTTAGAATGGATTTTTCCATTTAATTAGATTGAAGACTATTTTATAAATAAAACTGCTGGTTGAATGTAATCAATATAGAACTTGAGAATAATAGGAGATAATCCCTGAGTGTGGATGTAGCCATCAAATTGATGGTGAACCATGATAAATCTGTGTTGTTGTTTTGCGATTGATTTTAATCTTTTATTTCTGCATTTTCTTTTTCACTTATATTCTGCAATTATATTCAACAATTGGTATCAGAGCAGGTTAGAGAAATTTGGTGCAGGAAATTGTAAAGAACTTCTGCAGCCATGGAAGATGCAGACAAGTGGAAAATCGAAAAAGTTTGCAGGACAAAATTTCAACCTTTGGAAAGTGCAGACGGAATCCCTTCTGGACAAGCAAGATCTTTCAAATGCATTGGTTGGAAAAGTCAAAGGGAAAGGATCTCTATCAGATGAAGAATGGGAGAAGCTAGACAAAAAAGCAAGAGTTACAATCTTCCTGTCGCTCTCCCGCAATTTTTTATTTAATGTCTCTACAGAGAAGACTACACAAGAGTTGTGGGATAAATTTTCTTCAATGTATGAAATGGCATATGCTTCCAATAAGGTATTTATTCTGAAGAAATTGTATAATTTAAAAATGCGAGAAGGGGTTATGTCTAATCATTTGAATGAATTTAATACATCTATTACCCAGCTGATTTCTGTAGGCATTAATTTGGATGATGAGATCAAGGCTATTTTATTACTATGTTCTTTACCAAATAGCTGGAAAGGTGTTGTGATTGGCAGTGAGCACTTCGGTGGCTACCAAAAACAAGCTGAAATTCGATGATGTTGCAGCCACTTTATTGAGTGAAGATATGCGAAGAAAAAGTCAAGAACCCTCATCTGGTGAGGCATTAACGGCTGTAAGTATTGGGAATAGAGGTAGAAGTAAAGAAAGAGGAAAATATAATAATCGGAAGAGATCAAAATCCAGATCGCAGTCAAGAGGAAAAATAGGTGCCTATTAGTTTTGTGGCAAGCCAGGCCACACAAATTTTTTTTTGGAATTATAAGAAGGCACAAGAAAAAGTCAGTAACAATGAAGCAAACATTGCAGCCAAAAAAGATGATGGAGTTTTAATTTGGCTGCCGGTGTCATGACTGCAGACTCTTGGGTTCTTGATTCTGAAGCTTCTTTCCATGCTACTTCGTGCAGGCAAGATTTTACAAATTTCAAAGAAGGTGTGTTTTCGGTAAGGTTTTTCTTGGTGACAATAAAGAATGTGAAATTGTTGGTAAGGGTGATATAGTTTTAAATCTAAAAAATGGCAGTAAATGGATTTTAAAGGATGTTAGATATATTCCTTTGTTGAAAAGAAATTTAATTTCTGTTAGTTAATTAATTGCTTCTGGGTGTGATGTTAAATTTTATTTAGAAAATTGGCAAGTAACAAAAGGGGTTTTAGTGATTGCCAGAGGCAAGAAGTTGGGTAATCTTTATATTTTAAAATGCCATGGTGAAGTGGGAGCTGCCATGACAGTCATGGACAACAACTCAAAAATTTGGCACAAGAGGCTTGGTCACATGAGAAAGAAAGGGCTTGAATTAATGCTTCAACGAGATCAGCTTCCTAGCTTGCAATCGATGGATTTGCAGTTTTGTGAACACTGTCTTTATGGCAAACAAAGTCGGGCCAGCTTCTTGAGGACAGGTCATGCTCAGAAAACTACTCCTTTGACATTTGTGCATTCAGACATTTTTGGTCCCACGGAGGTAACTTTATTTGGTGGTGCAAATTACTTTGTTACTTTCTTGGATGATTGCACTAGAAAAGTTTGGATTTACATGTTGAATAAAAAATCAAAAGTTTTTTCAAAGTTTAAAATTTTCGAGGCTCTTGTCGAAAATCAAATAGGGTATAAGATTAAATGTATGAAAACTAACAATGGAGGAGAGTTTTGTTCCTTGGAGTTTGATAATTTCTGTGCAAACAACGACATTCATAAAATAAAGGTGGTCCCATTCACCCCTCAGGAAAATGGAGCAGTTGAGTGGTTGAATCGAACAATTTTACAGAGAACTAATTGTATGCTCTCCAATGCTAGGTTGGGAAAACAATTTTGGGCAGAGGCGTGCATTACTACAGTTTATTTGATCAACCGTTCCCCGTCATCTCATTTGGATTTTGACATTCTTGAGGAGAGATGGCTTGGGAAGAGAATTTCATATCATCATTTGCGGGTGTTTGGCTGTGAAGCATTCGTGCATATTCCAAAAGAACAATGAACAAAGCTTGATTTCAAATTGAAACAGTACATTTTTTTAGGCTATGGCGAAAATCAATTTGGTTTTAGGTTGTGGGATCCAATTGCAAAGAAGATTGTTCACAGTCGGGATATTGTCTTCAATGAGAAAAAATTCCCAGGTTTGCAGCCTTTCGATAAATCTTCTGATGAATATTTTAATATTGATTTATTTGAAAATAGTCATGTTAAGAACACTTTTGTGTCTTTCTCCCAGCCTTTAGTCATTTCTTCCAATTCGAACACCTCTGTTTGTTCGCAGTCATTTAATTTACATGGTCTGCCTTCACATATTGGTGCCCCTGTTTATACAAGCACACAATCTATTACTAGTTCTTAGCCTTCTCTGTTTCATACAATGTCTCCAGTTATCAATTCACAGCCACTAATCATAGAGGAGTGGCCCACACAAATGATAACACAACCTTTGATACAAAATTTGCTACTTTCTCATTCTCTATTTGCTACGCAGCCTTGTGAACCTTCTTCATTGTCAGGAAATTCGCTGCTCCCTTCCACAGTTCATGCACAGCTTTCAAATACAAAGTCACTACCTTCATTAAGCATTTCGCAGACTTTAGTTTTTCCTTTGCCACAAATAGTGGACACTACGCACCCTCCACTGGATAGTTTGCAGCCTTTAACACATGGTTTGTTGCCTTTAATAAATCAAACACAACCTCTCTTCTCAAAAATGTTGCTTTCTCCAATTCATACGCACCCATTCATCTCTAATGCGTTGCCTCCTGAAGCAATTTCGA
The DNA here is from genome assembly GCA_007258455.2 of Sequoia sempervirens. Classification (NCBI taxonomy): domain Eukaryota; kingdom Viridiplantae; phylum Streptophyta; class Pinopsida; order Cupressales; family Cupressaceae; genus Sequoia; species Sequoia sempervirens. The sequence goes on along the minus strand of VDFB02000013.1, from coordinate 68,064,556 downwards.
TGCCTCTAGTTCCTCACAATACATAGACACTGTCAATTCATACATAGCCATTATGTGATAATTTGCAGTCTTTCATAAATTCGCAGCCTTCTTTAGACCAGACGCAACCTTTAATGGCTGGTTCGCTACCATTGGGAACCATTGAAAGGTAGAATATTCAAGGCAGTGTCTAGGGTCAGGAAATTAGAGAATTTAATGAACGTGCAATTATGCAGGGAAGTATAAAAAAATAGGACAGTGGTGTTAATATACAGAGTAATCAGGCAAATATAGAAACAGAGGGTGTTTTGAAATCAGCAATTGATTCTCAATTAAGGAGATCAACACGGAAAATAAAACTACCACATAAATATGATGATTTTGAGTTATTTTCTCTGATAATTATGATTATGAATTGTTGCTTTGTGGTGAGGCAGAGCCAGCGACCTTTAAACAAGCTTGCACAGATGCAAATTCAAACAAATAGGTGGGGGCAATGAATGAAGAAATAGAGTCTCTGCATGCTAATGACACTTGCGATTTGGTTTCTCTTCTGCCAAATTGGAAGCCTTTGAAAAATAAATGGGTGTATCGAGTGAAAGAGGAAGAGGGAGGTCATCAACATTACAAAGCCAGATTGGTCGTCAAAGGTTTTTCTTAGAAAAAAGGCATTGATTTCAATGAAATTTTTTTTTCAGTTGTGAGAATGACCACTATTCGAGCAGTGTTAGGCTTGATAGCCATTTGGGATCTTGAACTTGAGCAATTAGATGTCAAAGCTGCCTTTCTTCATGGAGATGTTGAAGAGGAGTTATACATGGAGCAGCCTAAAGGTTTTGCAAAACCAGGTCAAGAGCATTTATATTGCCGATTGAAGTGGAGTTTGTATGGGCTCAAGCAAGCCCCCAGATAGTGGTATTTAAAATTTGACAGCTTCATGACTCAACAATAATTTATTTGTTGTGATTCAGACCCGTGTGTTTATTATAAGAAGCTTCCAAATGGTGAGTTTATCATTTTATTACTTTATGTTGATGATATGTTGGTTGTTGGCAATAGTGTGAGGATAGTTCGTGAGTTAAAACAACATTTATCTCAACAATTTTCCATGAAGGATTTAGGGGCAACAAAGAGGATTCTTGGGATGAATATAATCAAGCACAAAAAAAGGAGAGAACTTAAATTATCTCAGGAAAAATATATTCTAATTTTTTTAGATAGATTCAATATGAAGAATGCCAAATGTGTGAGTACTCCTTTGGCTAATCATTTTAAGTTATCCCCAACTATGTGTCCTAAAACAGATGAAGAAAAAGAATACATGAAACAGGTTCCATATTCATTAGCAGTGGGCAGTTTAATGTATGCCATGACTTGCACTCGTCCGGATATTGCTCAGGCATTAGCAGTAGTGAGCAGATTTATGAGTAATCCTGGCAAACAACATTGGTAGGCGGTATAGTGGATATTCAGATATTTGAAAGGTACTTCTGATCGTGGTTTATGTTTTGGTGGTAAGGACATTCATCTACAAGGTTATGTTGATTCAGATATGGCTGAAGATCTGGATAAAAGGTGTTCTACCACCGGTTATACTTTCACTTTTGTTGGGGCAGCGATTAGTTGGGTTTCTCGGTTGCAACAAGTGGTTGCACTTTCTTCTATGGAAGTAGAATATATTGCTCTTTCAGAAGGGGAAAAAGAAATGATTTGGTTGTAGCGATTGATAGGTGATTTGTGGTTTCAGCAATCTGTTTTTACTCTTTTTTGTGACAGCAATAGTGCTATTCACTTGTCAAAGAATTCATCTTTTCATAGTTAGACGAAGCACATCGAGCTACGATATCACTTCATTCACCATTGTATTGAAGAGGGGAAGCTGCAGATACAGAAAATTGACACAAAGCTCAATCCAACTGACATGTTGACGAAAGTAGTTCCATCGGAGAAGTTTGAATTCTGTAGAGCTTCTCTTGGACTTGTGCAACTCTGACTTTAACTCTGCAGTGGTGGGATGTCTCTGAGCAGCATTTGGTCTTCAAGTGGGAGATTGTTGGGTTATCTGAAGCCCAAATTAGCAAGTTGCCTTAATAATTCAAAATAGTTTCCTACTTTGTAATTACTTCTATTGGCATGTATTGGCCAATTTAGAAGTTGTTTATTTCGAATGGATTTTTCCATTTAATTAGATTAAAGACTGTTTTATAAATACAGCTGCTGGCTGAATGTAATCAATTTAGAACTTGAGAATAATAGGAGATAATCCCTGAGTGTGGACGTAGCCATCAAATTGGTGGTGAACCACGATAAATTTGTGTTGTTTTTTGCGATTGATTTTAATCTTTAATTTCTCTAATTTCTTTTTCACTTTTATTCTGCAATTATATTCAATAGTGTACGCCCACGGCGGGGGCTTCTGCATAGAACCGACTGCTTCCCCCACATACCACAATTATCTTAATCTGCTAGCGAAAGAGGCGAAAGTGATCTGTGTATTGGTGGACTACAGGCGGGTGCCAGAGCATCGTCTCCCTGCACCCTACGATGATTGCTTCAGTGCTCTCAAATGGCTTGATACAGATGATCTTCATCCTTTCATCAGCACTAATGCAGACCTAGGCAGGTGTTTTGTGGCTGGCTACAGTGCAGGGGCCAATATTATACACCAATTGGGCCTTCTGGCATCTGAGAAAAGTTGGAGGCGCTTGTGTATCGAGGGCGCGATATTAATTCATCCTCTCTTTGGCGGGGAAGATAAGATACTTGAATTAGGGCCCGAATCACAAGCCATGGTTCAGTTTGGGGATGGTCTGTGGATGCTGTCACTGCCCGAGGGGGCAGATAAAGACCACCCTTTTAGTAACCCGATTGGCCTGCGCTCTCCTACTCTGTCTTCGCTTGTTTATAGGCGTCTGCTTGTTGTGATTGCGAGAAAGGATTTTTTGAAGTACAGGGGGAAATTATACTATGAAGCCCTAAGGAAAGCAGGAAAAGAAGCGGATCTTATGAGTGCTGAGGAGGAAGCACATGTGTTTCATCTTCAAGATCTTTAGTGCCCCAATGCTGTGTTGATGATGAAGCGCATTTCTGATTTCATTGCCTCTACTACTTAATGGGACTTGTAAGATCGCAATTTGCTTGCTCTTCGGTTGGGATCCTACTCTTTTTTCATGAATAAAACAATAGTCACATAATTAATTGGTATTTTACTTTGAATAATAGCATTTCTGGCTACAGATTTGACTAGGTGAAAATGGGGTGGAGCCAGAAATTGTCCAATCAATTTAATCTATCAAGCATGAAATTATAGATTCTGTCAGAAGTATTTCATGAGAACACCAGCATTTTAAATGGGGAAGTTGAACTTTAAAGTTGAACTACACTACTAAATTTATGAGACCACCAATCTTAAAATATTCCAACGGCATTCAATGAAATCCTTTAGGAGGTCCCCATCCATTGAACCCCAACGAAGAAAAATTTCTATGGTTCTTGGGTTTTCCAATCCTTCATTTAATTATATATTATTTTTAAGTAAATATCGAAACAATGTTTTCATAAGGTTTCACCATGGAAGCATTTAGATCTTAGTTGATGTATAAATTGATGGTTTTTTTAAAACTATATTAAATTAATGTAAAGATCTTAAATATTTTTAGTTTAAAATGTTTTAGAGATATTAATTTGAAGATATTTTATTTACTTAAAATATTTTATTTTAGTTAATACATTTATAGATGAAGATGTTATGTTTTCTTATTTTTGAAATATTAAATATTAATATTTTGACATGTAAATGACAATCAAATTTTAGATTATAAATAAAATTTTGTGTTAACACATTCACTCTATTATATTCCATTTCTTGTTATTCTTGTAAAATACCTCTATACATTAATGACTGTTACATAAGTTTATTTTATTTATCAGTATAATATACATAAAAATAGAATTGATAATATGTAATTAAAAAATAAAATGTTGATTTTAATATTATTTATTAGATTCAAATTTTGTAGTAAGAAATGAATAGAATTAATAGACAAAACATTAAGCTTAAGTGAAGTGGTTGAAATAAAGAATGCGAATAGTTAAGCATAAGAAAATGTTTTTCCTAGATCTAGAATCAATCAACTCTTGGTGGAGTCAAAAAGCACAATAAAAAATTCTAAGTTAAATTCCATGAGGGTTCGCCGAACTTTAGATAATCATTTATTATAGTAAAAGTCAATTCAAAGATGATTAAAAAGACCAGTCAATCAGTATTTTAGGGATTAATGTGTATGTACAATCAAATCTTAAATAACTATTATGTTGCAATTTATATTAATAAAGCTTTTTCTTAAGCATAAATCATGTTTACGATTTATTTAAAGAACTTAAATAATGAGAATAAGTTTTAATTTTTTGAGTTGCATTTTGGAATTTTGCATTTTGCACCATTGATAGATCGTCCTCCCACTTACTACACTCCACATGCCATATTTAAAGCTATTAAATGGAAGCCATAGACTTGTATATTGATTTCACTCATAGGTGGGCATTTTGAATAATATATGGCATTTGTATGTTATGGTATCATATCACCATTATAATATTAATTCTTTATATTTGCACATACTTCAAAATTTGAAAGTAATTCTTCTCCCATTGGTTGATCTCAATGATGGATCAACAATTTAAATTATAAGTCATTATATGGTGGGGTGTTCTATTGTAGTAACATAGTTTTAACTTGCATCAAGTTCTTATTGTGTCATCTATTGACATCATACTAAATGTGTAGGTCAAGATTTTTATTGGATGCATGTTTGAGTGAACAAATCACATTTAATAGAGCATGCTCTCATAATAAAATAGAAAAGGTGAAGTTTTTTCACTTCTCAACCTATCTAGAATGGTAATGGGTATGTTAAACACCTTCTTGAAATATGACCTTTATTATTTTTATCTCGACAAGGTGTATAGCTCAAATTTTATAGCTTTGGCCTCCTAAACTTAGATAAATGGATCCTTTCCACTAGGGTAAGGACTATTTTCATTACATGTTAATTTAAATAGAGAAATCAAGTTGAGGTAAAATAATTATCTTTAGATAAAAGAAGGGTGTTTGCTAATTGATTATAAAATTAATATGTTTGTACTAATGTCAAGGAAAAGAGCAATCAAGACAAAAAATTCTACCAAGGTCTTGAATATTCCCAACACAAACATCTCTACGATCTAGGTAGTTTAGAGGCTAAGTTTGGAGTAATGTAGTTGGTGTATTTCTAGATCATGGCTTTGAATATACACCTCCTTAAATACTATGGAATATATTTCTCCCTATTTGTGGCCCAATATTATTCACTTGCTTCTTTTGTTCACATGCAAAAATTTTCATTTATTTTTTTAAAATATTGAGTTAGTCAAATATATAGCCTATGTGTTTCCACATTCTTAGTTATAAAGCTTATATTTGAAATAATTATCCACTAGAGGGTATGGATCTTTCAAATAATGCCATGTAATCTTGTTGAGCCATTAAGTAGATCTTATAAATCACTTTTAACCTATGGTATAGACAAAAATCTATGAAAAGGATAATTAGTCATATATCTTTGCAACTAAAGTGTTCACTTAAAAAGAACATTCTAAAGGGAAAGTGAAAGATAATATTAGAGGTTATATGTTGTTAGGTTGAATTTACAACATCTAACCCCTATATCAAGCATATGACTTCTGAAAACATTCTTACAAAATCTTCTTATAGTCACACTTATGATTATTTGAGGATGAATAACAATCATTTGTACTTGACCACTAACAATCCAAAAATATTCATTGTAAATGTATGAGCCTACATGTTGAAGTTTCACCTTGGATTTGAAGAAGATGACATCTTGCTAACAAGGCTTAGATTCTTGTAGTTTTTGCTAATTCATACTTTTAAGTAGATACACTAAAATTATAGTTTAAGTGTAATGTAACATACTCATACTACAAAGGAATTACTTTGGTTTTTACTATAGAAGTAAATAAAAGCATCTGCTTAAAAATAGGAAGGCATTTTTTTTCTTTTTCACACATTATTTATTGCATATGATCAAATATGAAAGTATAAAACAACTTTTTAATTTGAACTACATTAAATTTCAACTTGAAAATGAGATATAACTTTTCAATTACAATTCATACATGATAAAATTTCAAGTATACAAGTTTACATGCTACAATATAGTTACAAGCTCAAGTCTTCTGAATCTAGACAATGTTTTTGTTTCACAAGCCTCGACATTGTTTGCAAGAGGGAGAGCATCACCTAAGCACTTTACCTCCAACCATAGACCAGTGGTCCCCCACACACCTTACATTTCGAAGTGGCCCTACACTTCACAAAGAGTATAGACTAAAAAAATCACAAGTATCCCATCTAAGTTTCTAGTGTTATGTCCTACATAACCAATTGACCATACAACTTTAGACTTCTCTAACTGAGTATGGACAATTTAACTGAGCATGCAATCTGGATCATGGTTTCAAACCAACTAATGCAAGTAGAGACTTTTGCATTACTTTGGACCAAGTTTTTTAAAATTTCAAACACTTCCTTAAGAAGTGAAGCCTTATGTTCACACACCTCTAACTTAACTTGAAAACCACCTTGACCTAAGGTATAACACAAAATTGTCTATGTAACTAACTTGTTTGATTTTTCATAACCTGGGCACTCAATCATAAAACAAATACTCACTTTAAGTTAGTAAATGACTAGGATGGCTAGATGCATTTTTGACTTTGAACACCCATGTTACGTTCTCATAACATCATTGGACTTGGAAATTGTCACTTGTTCAAGTACACACATTCAAACCATGAGAGTAAACTACTCTCCTATTTTCATGCACATATAGTTTATAATGATAACACATTGTCATCAATTCAAGACACTCAAGGTCTCACATTTAAATTCTTAACTACTTATCAAATAAGTAAAATAATATAATATTGAACAATAATAAAAGGCCATTTCATCTTTAAAATAGTTCATACTTTTCAATATTTTTCCTTATAGTTCTTTGCTCGAGTTCACACAATAACAAATTTTGATATAAATACTATATAAAATACTGACTTGTTTTGTTCGAAAGTATACTATGTTCAAGCATTTCAAAATTCTTTAGTAAATTGATTTATTAAGTTAATTATACCTAGTTAACTCAACTGAGAAAGCTTCTAACATATCTCATAATTTCACAAACATATTCATAAATTATCTTTTTATATATATATATACTTCATTATGAATGAATATATATAATTTATATCCAAAAGATAGAAATATTCTCGTTCAGAGAAAATGGATTAATCCATTAATTTTAACACAACATAAACTTGCTTTTTATTCTACTGTTCCTCTTAGAATGAAAATAAAATAAAATAAATTTTTGTTTCAAATTGGAAAATCAAACTAATCCTCTATTTTAACTTGTATTAATCCTTGAAATGAAAACTAATCTTCCTCTTTTAAAATTAGAAAATTATAAAATGTAAACTATGAGTTACATAGAGAAAATGAATATAAAAACATGTATGTGCTATTGCTTTGATGAAAAAGGGAACCTAGGTCTAATACATAGAGCACTAGGATCAATCCTTTTTCAAGAGAACATTCAAATGCAAATCAAGGTGATTAGATTGACTTTCAACCTTGAAGGTGATCCAATCAGACCTAGATCTGCATCTTTTAGAGCCTTGGAAATGAATTGGAGTTGAATTTTTTTTATTAGCCTAATTAAACTACATGCCCTAATCTGAAAATGCAAGATTTCATGAATTGAAAAACCATAACAAAAATTTTGACACCAAAATTGAATTGAGAAAGACACTGTACACCTGTTATATAAATTTCAATCTAATTTCTAAGGATATTTCCTCCAAGGGTGCCACTTTCCTCGTACGTATAAATTTTGGATTTGTTTTTGTAGTCCTTGAGAGTCGAGTCCAAGCTTCTAATTTCCATCTACAAATTTGTTGGATCACTATCAAATAATTCTATAGGTGGGTTTTTGTGAGTTGTCACGGTATAGGGTTTCAATTGCAATAATGAATATTTTTTCTTCAAGCTTCCTTCAATCCTCTTCAACCTAAAACCTGTACATTCAAAGAGAAGGAAAGTGTTGTGCCATTTAGGGGATTTCCTTAATCAATCCCTATGTTAGTGTTTCCACTTTCACAATGGAAATGTCAATGATAAATGGATAAATGAAAGGAAGGAATGATGAAATCACAAAGTGTTGCAACTCATCACCCTTCAATGATGCCCTTGAACAATTGAAGTCATACACATCACTTCAAGGTCTTGATCTTGTTGGCTTGATTGGCTTGAATGGCTTGAATTTCATGGAGACCTACAAGGATTAGCCTTCACAAACAATATGAAAACATAAACATGAACACACTCACATACACTTTGACATGATGCTTGGGTCTTGCATTCCTATAATAAATCCTCTAATGGTTGCTCTTAACTTGCTTGATAATGCTCTTGATAATTGCTTGAACATAAATTCTCCAACTTGCTAAACTGATTTGAAATGACACAACAACTAGGTATTTATATGTTATTATTCTAATTTCCCAAAAATTAAATCTCGACACTCGACTTTAGACAAATTTGAATTTTAAATAATAAAATGTTGGCATTGACATATTTGAATTTGGAGCCAAAATAGGGGGACATAGGCATCCTAGGTGCTAGTGTCCCAACCCTATTTTTAGAATTTTAAAGTGTCAGGTACAAAGTATTAAATGAGAGGATTGGTTTTATGCTTGCAAATTGTTGGAAAATATTTCAAATAGGGCCACAAATGCATAATTTAGGAAATTGGAAGCTTAATTGGGTCCATGCACTTAAGGGGAAGAAAGAAATAGTGTGAAATCATCATGGGTGACAATTTATGATGCTACAATTATTCTTTTTCTACACTCTTAAAACTCCAATTTCATAGTCACTGTGGTTGGCATAGTATTTCCCAAGAACCCAACTTGCAAAGATAAAGATAACACAAGATTTGTTTGCAAATACCTTCAGTAAATACCAAAATGAGTAGCAACAAATTTTACTCTCTTCTTTGTCACTAAACTTCCTGTCATTTCCCTCTCTCTAAAACCAACAGAAAAGAAACAATGTAAACTAAGTGATAAAAAGAGAATTATTATCTCTTGGAACCGTTGTTGGTTTTCAAAAATTCAAAAAGAATGATATTGATTACAGATGCAAGCACTTATTTTGTGAGGAGATTAGCCATTATATTCCCATTTGTTCCCTCTAATTGGATGAGAGTGTTTTTTATTACCATAGATGAAATTTGGATGTACCACTAGTTGCTAATACTAGTGCTTGGACTTGTCATTTGTGTGGATGCAAATTCATCTTAGAAAATCATCTTCCTTTATATATGAATTTTTGAGTAATGAGCTCACCAAGTTATGGGGAATGCTATCTCTACAACACACCCACGGATTGATGAGCAAATGTTTTATAGAAATCCCTCTTCATGAGAGCCTATAATAGACATGAGAGATAGTAGAGATGGTAGTAGTGGACTGCAACAAAATATAGTGAGTAGTTTGTTTGTAATTCAATATTGAGTTGATAGAGGTTGTCGTAAACTATAAACATAAGATGACAAATATGACATTTCATGGCAGATACATCAAATATTGCAAGAGTTAGTAAAAATTAACATTAACTATATAAATATAGTGAAGTATCTTCCACAATCAACATAAAAACTATAATAAAAACTCAAATTATTCAATAAAAAATATTAAAATATTATTTATTTAATATTCTTTATTGACAAATTTACATATTTATTTAATTATTTAATATTTTTGTTAACAAATTTCAATATTCATTTAAAAAATTAATAGTAATATTAGGAAAAATTAGTTATTTGTAATTGACTATAAAGGAAAATAGATTTAAATGATTATGTCCTTGCTCTACACATACTATAGGATAAATAAATTACTAACTAATTAAAAGGGAAAAAATAGATTTAAATTATTATATCCTTGCTCTACAATTATTAAAGGTGTTAGTCAATTTTGTCATTATTGTCAGGGTATCTGGAAGGTTGTTGTCTAAAATGTTGTCTATGCATTTATGTTCCTTGTGTTTCGAGAATTTAGTAATAGGTTGCAATATCAGTTGGACCATGCTTGTATCTATTATGTTGATGGAATTAATCTGAAAAACTAATCTATTCAAATGTTATGATCTATGATTATTGTAAAGTGAATTGTTTTATGAGGAAGTAAGTGACTAAGAGTTGGAGGTGGAGAAAAAGTATAATGAGACACAAAGATGTATGTTTCTAACTATGCATCGCTAATCTCTTATTCAATTTAATGTACAACATAAAATATATTTATTATTATGTAAATTTGTGCTTTTTAGAAGTCAATAAAAATTAGCCATGGATTCTTCTTCCAATATACCTCTATTTTGTAAAATAGTGACATTAGATTCCTTTCTTAAAATATAATGTATTTTAAACATGCTCCCCTCATCATTAGTTACTCATTTTCATTTTATTTCATTTTTGAAGCATCCCCCTTAGAGTTTGTTTGCATCTTTTTTTTTATCATGTTTTTTCATGTCATAAAATTTCACAATATTCTTATTATAAATATTTGATTTCTACAATTTTCTTATGGTAAATTGGGAACATGTCAATTTAGCGGTCTAAATATAATTTTATTGTGATTGTAAATTTTGAGTAGTAGAATGTATTGTGGTCAAAGATGTTTTCGACATTTGAATACAACTCAAGCTCATCTTTGTTTATTTCATAGGACAATTACCACTATAGCTCAAAGAAGCCATATAATGTATTGTGCTCAAAGAAGCCATTTCCATCATGTGAATAGAGCTCAAGCTCATCTTCGTTTATTTCTTCCTCTAATTCCTTTACCCTACTATAGAGAACTTTTGTCTCTTATCATGGAATGCAAATTGAGATGAAGAGTTGATTTATGTCTTTAGATTCAATTAAATGCTATGTCACACATGATAAACATTTGTCACTTCGTGAGGACAAAACCACCCCTAGAAGTGAACCTAAGGAAAAACCAAACCACTAGTCATAAAAGCAAAAGAACAATTACTTATTAATTATTTAATTTTAAATGATAGATGCCAATCATGCTCCATTGAACACCCTTGTCTAATAACTATTCAAATATAGTTCTTTAGATTTTGGACATTATCTCAAATTAGCATTCCAATAAACATTTTCTTAAGATCTTTTATTAAATTCTTGACTTCTCTATTGACCCAATGCTACTTTTAAATTTATAAGACATTCTATATAAATTAAAATTTATATAACCATTGCATCTCCAATACAATCTTGGTGTAAAATTGTCCAATTGTTAACCAAGACAAACAAACCACTAAAAACATAAAACATAATTCATAAAAAGAAATGATAGCTTGAAAACAAATAAAAGATTGTATTTCAAAATTGTATATAAAAAAATACTATTTTATACATACAATATTGTAAATTAAATTAATATATTTTCTATGCACCACTTATATTATAAATATATCTATTAATGAAAACAAACTTTTCCATGTAACTTCACAACTAATTTTTCCCATAATGAATGGACATAAATGCATCTTGTATGGATAACAGCTCCTCCCGTTTGACAAGCGTGATCAAACCGGTAGAAGTGAAGCAAAGGCACATTCCTTATAAGTTAATGTGGGCAGACGGTTAGTTGGGGTACCTATACTGGGATGAACAGCAATAAAGACATCGGGCGTGCAGCGGGTATGCGTTGTGGAAGACTCTGACGAAAATGGGGTCAGAAATGAGAGCAGATTTCTTTCCTTTCTTCCGAATCTTCAAGGATGGAACCATCCAACGCTGCATGGGCACGGAGAGTGTGCCCCCTGAAAACAGCGGAGTGCCCGTAGCCTCCCAAGACATAACACTGGACGCAAACAGGGGCGTTTTAGTCCGGGTGTATGTTCCAAGCGCGGGCGAAGGCGAAAAGCTACCGGTGGTGGTGTACGCCCACGGCGGGGGCTTCTGCATCGAATCGGCCACTTCCCCCACATACCACGATTATCTGAATCTGCTGGCGAAAGAGGCGAAAGTGATCTGTGTATCGGTGGACTATAGGCGGGTGCCAGAGCATCGTCTCCCTGCACCCTACGATGACTGCTTCAGCGCTCTCGAGTGGCTCGATACGGACGCCCTGCATCCTTTCATTAGCACTAAAGCAGACCTGGGCAGGTGCTTCGTTGCAGGCGACAGTGCAGGGGCCAATATTGTGCACCGATTGGGCCTTATGGCCTCTGACAAAAGCTGGATGCGCTTGTGTATCAAGGGCGCGATTTTAATTCATCCTTTCTTTGGCGGGGAAGATAAGGTCCTTGAATTAGGGCCCGAATCACAAGCCATGGTTCAGTTTGGGGATGGTCTGTGGAAGCTGTCGCTGCCCGAGGGGGCAGATAAAGATCACCCTTTCAGTAACCCCATTGGCCCGCGCTCTCCTGCTTTGTCTTCGCTTGTTTATAAGCGTCTGCTGGTTGTGATCGCGGGCAAGGATCTTTTGAAGTACAGGGGGGAATTATACTATGAAGCCTTGAGGAAAGCAGGAAAAGAAGCGGATCTTATGAGCGCTGAGGAGGAAGCGCATGTGTTTCATCTCAAAGATCTTCAGTGCCCCAATGCTGTGTTGATGATGAAGCGCATTTCTGATTTCATTGCCTCTACTACTTAATGGGGATTCTGTGACTCCCAGGTTTTCTTCTTTTGTTATAAGCTGGGCTTGTATATCGATCAATATGGGTTATGCTGAGTACTATTATGGCATTTTAATTTACTCTGAATATCTGTTTTTTTTTCTATAACCCACGTTCTGTAGATCATATCTTGCTGTAGATCTGAGGGTCTTTGTTTGAAATTCGAATATTTTAGCTTGCATAAGAAGCGTTGAGCTTGGTATACAAAATGTAAACATTATGTCTTGAGTGGTGGACTGGTAAGATCGCAATTCGCTTGTACCAAAGCCGGGGTTCCATGGAGCAGGGGTTTCACACAGTAAGAAACAAAACGTGATTAATTTGAATCTTATTTTAAATAATACCAGCTTTTACTTTTCGTTTTAGATTTGGGAGGAGTTAGCAATTGACACTTGTCAAGCATCGTTTTAGATTTGGGAGGAGTTAGAAATTGACACTTGTCAAGCATATGAAGTTTTAGTTTTCCACCAGGAAAAATTGAAAGAAAAATTATCTTTATTGATTTATTGTTATCTCTCATAAGAGAACTCCTCAAGGACATCTCTAAACTAGGGAGCTTAAACTTTTAAACTGATCTGTGCTATTAAATTCATGGATTGAAACTCTAAAATTGAACTATACTACTAAATTCATGGGACCATCAACTTTAAAATATTTTAAAAATAATTTATCAGCATTCAATGAATTTTGTTAGGAAGCTCCCATCTATGAGATTCCGGTATAATAAATTTATTTAATTATGGCTCTAGGAAAATTCACTGCCTTGACAAATTCATTGGGAAGTAAAATTCACTCCTAACTATTCACCATGGCCGAAAATTAATCGCCAGCCTTTAATTATATATTATTTTGAAGTAAACATTAAAAAGAATGTTTTTCATGCTATTTAACTATTGAAACATTCAAATCCCAAGTTTCATATCCCACTTAATTGATGTATACATTGATGGTTTTCTTAAAATATATTAAATTTGTAAAAATATCTTAAATATATTTAGTTTAAAAAGTGATATTGATTTGTAGATATTTTATTTATTTAAAATATTTCATTTTAGTTAATACATGTTAACAATATTTTTTCATGTCGTTTCATCATGGAAAGCATCTTCAAATCCTAAGATTCATATCCCACTTAATTGATGTATAAATTGATGGTTTTCTTAAAATTATATTAAATTAGTGTAGATATCTTAAATATATTTAGTTTACAAAATTTCAAAGATATTAATTTGGAGATATTTTATTTACTTTAAATATTTTGTTTAAGTTAATACATGTAGATAAAGATGTTATGTGTTGTTTATTTTTGAAATATTAAATATAATTAATATTTTGACATGTAAATGATAGTCAAATTTAAGGTAAAAAAATAAAAGTTTGTGTTAATACATTCACTCCATTACACTTCATCTCTTGTTGTCCTCATAAAATGCTTCTCTACATTAATAAATATTACATAACTATTACTTTTTATCATTCTAAAATGTATAAAAAGAAAATTGATATAGTTAAAGAATAAAAATATTGATTTGTATATTATATATTAAATTTGTAATTTGTAATAAAAAGTGAAGACAACCAACATAGGAAAAACATTAAAAGCTTAAGTGAGGGAGTTGCAATAAGGATGTGAAGGATTTAAGTGTAAGAAAATGTTTTTTTTTTCTAGATGGATGTGAAGTCTACTTTTTTGAATGGACAGTTAGAAGAGGAAGTTTGCATTGGGCAATTAGAAGGCTTTCAATGCTTAGATAATCTTGATTTTGTATGTAGATTGAAAAAGGCTATGTATGGACTTAAGTAGGCTCTTAGAGCTTGGTATTCTAGGTTGGACGAGTATTTGCAACAATAGGGGTTTTGAAGAGGTAGTCTGGATCTAGCAACCTATGTATAAAAACAAAAGATGACAAATTGTTGATTGTTGTTGTCTATGTTGATGACATTATCTTTGGAGGTCCAAGCAGTGAGGACATGCACAAATTTTTTTGGAATGCAATGCAAGGTGAATTTGAAATGTTAATGCTTGGGGAATTGTCTTTCTTCCTTGGTCCATGGATTGCTCAGTTAGATGAAGGCATATTTATCTCTCAAAACAAATATATAAAGGAGATGTTGAGTAAATTCAAGATGGAAGAATGTAAATTGACAAGTACACCTATGGTTATCAGATGCAAGTTAAGTAAAGATGATGAATCTACTCTGATAGAACAAAACCTATATAGATCCATGATTGGCAGTAAATATTGTATGTGACTACATCTAGACCAGACATGGCTATGTGCAGGATCATGATGGGCCAAAAAGTGGCGAAGTGAAAAAAGTAGCATTTTTCATCCACCAAAAAATGTGAAAATCTTGAGTTGACTATTTTTTGGGTTGGGTGTCAATACATTGCTCCAAATCAATGCCCAAGGAAAAGTAGCTCAAATCAGATATCCGATTTGGGTCAGGTATAAATACATAGACATGGCCATTTAAAATCATTTCAACCATTGTAACGGTAAGATTTTAGTGTTATAAATTGGATATACAATTTGAATCGGATATCCAATTTGTGCACACATAGACCTAAGAGTAATTAGGAGGTGGAGGGTGGGAAAGAGAGAGAGAGAGGGAGAGAGAGAGGGAAAGGGAGAGAAATAGAGAGAGAGAGAGGGAAAGGGAGAAAGATAGAGGGAAAGGGAGAGAGACAGAGAGATAGAGAGAGGGGAAGAGAGAGAGGGAAAGGGAGAGAGAGATAGAAGGGGGAGAGAGAATTAGTAGGGGAAAGGGGGAGAGAGGGAAAGGGAGAGGTAGAGAAAGAGGGGTAAAGGGAGATAGAGAGACAAAAAGAGCAGGAGAGAGAGAATTAGGAGGGGGAAGGGAGAGGGTAAGAGGGGAAGAAGGGAGAGGGGAGAGAGAGAGAGGGTTGAGGGTAGAGGGTTAACGATATAGGGTGAGGGATTAGGCTGAGGGATTAAGGGTTTAGGGTTTAAGGTTTAAGGGTTAAGGGTTTAGGGTAGAGAGAGAGATATAGAGCGAGAGAGTGAGTGAGAGAGAGACCTGAGAGAGGGATAAAGGGTAGGAGGGAGAGACTTGAGAGAGAGAGAGTAGAGGGTAGAGGGTTTAGGGTTTAGTGTTAAGGGTAGAGGGGGGAGAGATAGAGGGAGTGAGAGAGAGACCTGAAAGAGGAAGAGGGAATAGGAGGGAGAGACTTGAGAGAGAGAGTGAGTAGAGGGTAGAGGGTTTAAGGGTTCAGGGTTTAGGGTTAAGGGTAGAGGGGAGAGAGATAGAGGGAGTGAGTGAGAGAGAGACTTGATAGAGGTAGAGGGGGTAGAGGGGAGAGAGAGAGAGAGAGAGAGAGAGAGAGAGAGAGAGAGAGAGAGAGAGAGGGTTAAGGGTTTAAGGGTTAAGGGTAGAGGGGGAGATATAGAGGGAGTGAGTGAGAGAGAGAGAGACCAGAGAGAGGTAGAGGGGATAGAAGGGAGAGACTTGAGAGAGAGAGTAGACAGTAGAGGGTTTAAGGGTTAAGGGTTACAAAAGGGAGAGAGATAGAGGTAGTCAGTGAAAGAGAGGGAGGCAGGTAGTGGGAGAGAGATAGAGGATAGAGGGGAGAGAGATAGAGGTAATCAGTGAGAGAGATAGAAAGACCTGAGAGAGGGAGAGGGGGTAAGAGGGAGAGAGAGAGAGAGGGTAGAGGGTTTAAGGGTTAAGGGTAGAGGGGAGAGAGAGAGGGAGTCAGTGAAAGATAGAGAGGGAGGGAGTGGGAGAGAGATAGAGGGTAGAGGGTTGAGAGTAGAGGGGAGAGAGATAGGAGTGATTGAGTGAGAGACTTGAGAGAGAGAGAGAGCGAGTGGGAGAGAGATAGAGGGTATAGGGTTGATGCTAGAGGGTAGAGGGTTATAAGGGTTTAGGGTTAATGGTATAGGGAAGAGAGAGAGAGAGATATAGAGAGAGAGAAGGGGGTAGGAGAGAGAGAGAGGGGGGTTAAGGGTAGAGGGTAGAGGGTAGAGGGGTTAAGGGTAGAGGGTAGAGGGTTTAGGGTAGGAGAGAGAGAGGGTTAAGGGTAGAGGGTTTAAGGGTTAAGGGTAGATGGTAGAGGGTAGAGGGTTTTAAGTGTAGAGGGGAGCGAGATAGAGGGAGTGACTCTAAGAGAGAGACCTGAGAGGGAGAGGGGGTAGGAGGAGAGCAGAGAGAGAGAGAGACAGGGTAGAGGTTAAGGGTACACCATTTAAGGGTTTAGGCTTTAAGGGTTAAGGGTAGATGGGAGAGAGAGATAGAGGAGTGATCAGAGAGAAACCTAAGAGAGGGAGAGGGGGTAAGGAGGGAGAGGCTTGACAGAGAGAGAGAGAGTCAGAGAGAGGGAGAGGGATGAAGAGACAGACTTGAGAGAGGAGAAAAGGCAGAGGGTTTAAGGCTCTTAAGGTTTAGGATTAAGGGTAGAGGGGAGAGAGATAGAGGGAGCTCTATGAAAAAGAGAGGTAATGGGAGAGAGATAGAGGGTAGAGGGTTAAGAGAGAGAGGAGAGAGATAGGGAGGATTGAGTGAGAGACTTGAGAGAGAGGAGTGGGGAGAGATAAAGGGCATAGGGTTAATGGTAGAGGGTAGAGGGTTAAATAAGGGTTTAGGGTTTAGGGTTAAGGGTCACAGAGGGAGAGAGAGAGATACAGAGGGAGTGAGAGAGAGAGACCTAAGAGAGAGAGAGAGAGAGAGAGAGAGAGATTTAAGGGTAGAGGGTTTAAGGGTTTAGGGTTCAAGGTTTAAGGGTAGAGGGGAAAGAGATAGAGGGAGTGATTTTGAGAGAGAAACCCGAGAGAGGGAGAGGGGGTAGGAGGGAGAGACTTGAGAGAGAGAGAGAGAGGGAGTGGGAGAGACATAGAGGCTATATAGGGTTAATGGTAGAGGGTAGAGGGTATAAGGGTTTAGGCCATATTAAGGGTTTAAGGTTGCAGAGGGAGAGACATATAGAGGGAGTGAGAGAGAATTGAGAGAGGGAGAGAGGTTAGGAGAGAGAGATTTGAGAGAGAGAGAGAGCAGAGGGTAGAGGGTTTTATGGGTTAAGGGTTTAGGGTTTAGGTAGAGGGGAGAGAGATAGAGGGAGTCATGGAAAGAGAGGGAGGGAGGGAGTGGGAGAGAGATAAAGGGGAGAGGGGAGAGAGATAGGAGTGATTAAGTGAGAGACTTGGGAGAGAGAGAGAGAGGGAGAGAGAGAGGGAAAGAGATAATATTTAAATATTATATATATATATTTATGCATTAACTAAAATATTGAAATAATATTTAAATATTATACATAATAATATAATATATCATATATTAAATACATAATTCCATAAGAGATTATCATAAATTGTATATTATATATTAAATTAGAAACTATATTGTATATTCTAAACCAGATATATTAAAATAAACTATAAACTATTTATTGTATTTTTTAAATCATATATTATAAACTGTATAATTTTTTAAAAATCATAACTAAAACAAATCGGATATCCAATTCAAATTGGATATTCGATTCAAATCATATATCTAATTCAAATAAGATTTATGATATTTTTGACAAAAAAATTACTGCCTAGGGATTAGCCTTGGGCTTGCTTTGGAATTTGGCTAGGACATGCCAATACTAAGAAGTCAACACAAAAAACATTTTTAATAGCTTACCTTTCTTTTCTAGACTTCACCCATGTGGCTGACAACTTTTTTTTAACCCAAAATTGATGAAATGAAAAGGGTTTGTAAAGGAGATTCTCAACTTTCCACCAATATAACTTGTTCTTTACTTTGAATTTAATAAATAATTATTATTCATTTTCTATTAGAATTACAAGTAAAGTCCCGATTGATAGGTTGATTGAAAAACATATATAGCTCTCAAATGATATCACATTTTTTGAATCCAAAACATGCATCACATTCTATGCTTCACATACTATAGGATTAAAAAAATAATAATAATTTCATGAAGTTTTGACCAAGTTAAGGTGGTCAGACATACAAATTTTTATATTTTTTAAAAGTTGTAATAACAAATTCATAATTAATTATTTACTTGGAAAAAATTTACAAAGAAACATGCATCACATCCAGACATGAGTCTTCTACTTATATCTAAAATATTATCATTTCATTGTGGTGAGGGTGGTCAAATAGATACTTCTTATTTTTTCCCTGAAATTTAAGTACTACTGCATTGAAATTTCAAATTTTCACCAAATAGATTTAAAAAACCTAGTAGTTTAGAAACTACATTCAATTTTCCATAGATTCTATTCTTACATATTTTTGAAATAATATAGATAACTTATTCAATTTTTTATGTCAAGTTACCTAACTCTAATTTTTCTAAAATTTCATTGCCACTTAAGGGCCTGTTTTTTCCATGATGATCCTGCACATACCCACATACTGCAAGTAGTTGGGATGGTAGCAAGATTTCAAGCAACATCAAAAGAAATTCATGTCTAAGTAGTAAAGAGAATACTCAAATATTTGAAGGCTACAATTATTTTTGGTTTGTGGTAACCTAAGAGTGAATTTTGATTGCATACACAGATGCAGATTGGGCATGAAGCATAGATGACCAAAAGAGTACAAGTGGTGTATATTTCTTTCTTGGTGATAGTCTTGTGTCATGGTTGAGCAGGAAACAAGATTCAGTTTCCTTATGAACAACTAAAGTAGAGTATAGTGTGGTAGCTTCATGTTGCACATAAGTACTATGGATGAAACAAAACTTGAAGGATATGAAGATTGAATTTGAAGAACCTATTTCCATTATGTGTGACAACACTAGTGTCATAAACATCTCAAAGAATCTAGTTGTTCATCCAAGGAAAAGCACATTGCAATCAAATATCACTTTCTAAGGGAGAAGGTTGTAGAAAAGGAGGTGAAGTTGGAATATGTTGAAACTAAGGAGCACGTGGTAGATATTTTTACAAAACTACTTCCTAAGGAGACTTTTGAGATTCTCCAAAAGAAGTTGGGAGTTGTTACTCCCTGCTCTTAAATCAAAAAGAAGTATTGGTTGAGGGGGATCATTTCCTCCCTATCGCAAGAAGGCTTGGTGGTCTTGCAAAATGTTTATCAAATGCAACATGGCATGGACTCAAGGGGAGTATATCTCATAAATGGGTTGACCTTTGCCATTGATGTCAAAGGGGGAGAAGTGGAACTCAAAATGCTATATTTTCTAAGGGGAATAAATGGAACTCAATATCAAATTTTTCTTTGTCTTTGTGTGTGTGTGGGGTCAACATTTTGCTATTTTCCATCACTGACAAAGGGGAAGATTGTTGAACAAAGATTCTTATTGATTTCAAAGGTGTGCATGGTTGTCAAAGGAGATATGATCAGAGGTGGCACTATCTTTTTAGGAGTTGTTCTATCATACCTATTTGTGTTGGTAATTGTATTATCATATCATTTTGAGTTCAAAAAATATGTTTCTAGCTATATTGATAAAAGAAGTTGAGGAGTGTTTGTGTTCCAGAAGTATGTATCAGGATATACGTGTGACTATTGTATGCTTGCAATATCATGTATCCATCTATTCACTAGATGATAGAGCTGATCCGAAGGCTATACCAGAATGTTTCAGTTCAATGTTTCTCAGTTATCTTTTCCAAAGGTGTTGTCGGCTCTACGATTTGAGAGGAGAGTATGTCTACACATGTTCCACCATATTATAGAGTCTTTGAAGGATATGTTTAGCATGCAAAAAGATTGAAATGACAAAAGGTTTCCTATTCTTGTCTATCAACCAGTTGGTGTTTGAGAACTGTGTAGTAATGGCTAGTAATGTGCAACATTCAAAGTTAGCATGTGGTGTTAAGATAGGACTTGGTTAAGGTTCTTGTGGTAGCACATGGTGCATCATGTTCTTTTAGTGATTTTTTTTTTTGGATTGACTTATTACACATTTCATGAAATTTGAATTTAGGTCCACCTTATGTCATCCTGGTTATTTGTAGACCCTTGGCCAACATGGAGTAATGTTTTATGTGATGTCTTGTATATAATCATCTGTTGTGTGGATGCATAATGTGAAGTATAATTAAAGATGAAGGTGGTGAGTGAATAGACAAGAAGATAATTGTTCAAGCATGTGTTTATAGTGCAACATTATTAGATCATAAGGAGAGTGGAAAAGAGTTTGAAGTTAGTTCAAAATGTGTATGAGATGTGTAGGCTGCATTGAAGGTCCACAATATTTATAATTGTATTTCTATAGAAGTGGTGTTCTACTTGTAGAGTTGGTGATCAACTCATTATATTAAGAATTTGTGTTGCAAGTGTGTGTAGTTGGTGTTGTCATTGATGTCAACAAGATTATGTTTGAGTTGTCATTGATGCCAACTAGTGATGGTTGAGAAGTTGTGATGATGCTTTGATTAGTTTCATTATGTTGGCATTAGTAAGTGCTACTAGTGTCAACCTCTAGTATTTTTTTGATAAGATTCTATTTATGGATATTGTTTGGTTGAGTTTCTATGATGATGAGGAAGTGGTGAAGATAATGAGAATGTGCTTATGGTGCTTGGTTTCTAAGTATTTTTGAGAAAATTTGAATAAAAAAGGAAACAATGTGTTGTAGTGGTGTTTTAGCATATAGAGTGGTGTTCTAGATAGTTTTTCTCCACATTTATTCTATGTTGAAGATCTACTTCTGTAGTTTGGATATGTTGATTAGAGGTGTTCATAGGTGTTATATTCAACTTTTTCGGTTTGGATCATTGTGCAAAGGAAGTTGTGTTCATCAATGTGTGAACTGTGTATTGCAATGGTATATGGGAGAAATGGTTTTTCTTTGCATTTCTTCATAGTTTGTGTTTTAGTCTTGCGGTTCTGGATGTGTGCTTATAAGATTTATATCTACCTTTAGTTGAAGTTGTTTGTGGTTTGGTGTTCCACAAGTTGATATTTTGAGTTAGTGAATGGAAGATTCTCTAGCTGAACATGATGAGTTTGTTCTTCAATTGAAATTTGTTCCAAAGGAATTTATTGGATTTTGAGGTGTTTGTGGAATATTCCAGATTATGTTTAAGTGTTGTATGTAGTCCATGATTCATCTTTGGATTTGAGGAAGCATGTACTTAAATGTTAATGGTTTTTACATATGTTCGACCGACTTTGGGTGTTTACACTAATTACAAATTTTCTTTAGTGATTTTGAAAGTGTGGCATGGTGTGTATAAGTAGATTTAGGTCCAAGATAAGCTGTGATGTGGTCCACTTTCATTACTTTCCACTGCGGGAATTCTTAGTGCCGACCTAATTTGAATTTTCACAGTTGAGGTGCATAACCAACCTTGGAGAATGTTTTCAAGGTTGGGGAAGGTATAAATAAGTGTTGTGTTGATGGAGGATTAATGTGTGGGATGTATGATGTGAATTGCAAATTTGTGAAGTGTGAATTTGTGAACTGCAAGGGTAGGTGCATGATCATAATGGAAAAAATAGGCCCTTGAGTGGCAAAAAATTCAGAAAAAATAGAGTTAGGCAACTTGACGTAAAAATTTGAATAAGTTATCTATATTATTTCAAAAATATGTAAGAATAGAATCTGTAGAAAATTGAATGTAGTTTCTAACCTACTAGGGTTTAAAAAAAAAAAATCTATTTGGTGAAAATTTGAAATTTCAATGCAATGGTACTTAAATTTTAGGGAAAAATAAGTAGGTGTTTGTCGACCACCCTAACCACAATAAAATGATAATATTTTTTATAATATTTTAGATATAAGTAGAGGACTCATGCCCCGATGTGACGATTTTTTTTTTTGTAATTTTTTCCAATTAAATAATTAATTATGAATATTTTATTACAACTTTTTAAAAAATATAAAAGTGATGATCACCTTAACTTGGTTAAAACTTCATGAAATTGAATTTTTATTTTTTAATCCTATAGTATGTGAAGCATAGAATGTGACACATGTTTTGGATTCAAAAAATGTGATACCGTTTGAAAGCTATAGATGTTTTTTAATTAGCCTATCAATTAGGACTTTAGTCGTAATTTGAATAGAAAATGAATAATAATTACTTATTAAATTCAAAGTAAAGCATAATTTATATTGGTGGAAATCTGAGAATCTCCTTTAAAAACCATTTTCATTTCATCAATTTAGGGTAAAAAATATTTGTCGGCCACATACCCATCATATTGCCACTTTTTGGCCCATCATGATCTTGCACATACCCGCAATACAAGCTTTAATGAGTTAGACTACTGGAAGTAGTGAGAAAAAGGTGTCTACAATTTTCAAAAATATTACAAATGTGTTGGCAATTTTGTGGTGGAATTTTATATTGCATTGATATGGATTTCTCACTATAACATTCCTCTTTCCCTTTTTTCTGTAATCCGACAGTTAGCCATTAGTAGTGATCCCTTCTTTATTTTGGGCAGTGAGCCCTTAGTAGTGAGCCTTTTGTATCCAATTTTGCAATTACTTTATATTGTGAGCTAATCCTTACTGTGGTTCTTCCCTTCTTGGGTTTTCCACATAAATTTTTTGTTTTATATTTTTGTTTCTATTTTGTGATTTCATGTTTAATTAGTTTAACAAATTAATGGTTAATGAAGTTGATGTGAATCTAAATGTTTATGAGGGCTTTTGGTATTTTAATGTACAAGTGATTCACCCCCACTTTCAATTGTCTTGTGCATTCAAAAATTGGTATATTCAACAATTGGTATCAGATCAAGGTTCCTTGGAAGAAAGCTTAACCACTTGAGGTAGATTTGGGATGGCACACAAGAGAGATGCTCCTATGTTTGATGGATCACATTATGCATTTTGGATGATAATGATGGAAGGTTTTTTGGTATCCCTTGGATATCTAGTTTGGAAGTCTATTATGACTGGATACATTGTGCCTACAAATGGTTTGAGCACAGATGATGAGATCAAGGCCTATGAAAATAATCGTAAAGAAAAGGTATGCTCTTTTGAGTTATCTTTCTAATATTGAACTTGTAAAAGTTATGAATCTTAAAATTGCTAATGAGGTCTAGAAAAGGTTGGAAAGCATTTATGAAGGATATGATAAGGTCAAGCAAGCTAAGATGTAGAATCTAGAGATCATGTTTGAAAATATGCGAATGTCAGATGATGAAAACACTACAAGCTACATGCAAAAAGTGGACGAAGTCATCAACTCCATTAGAGAGCTTGGTGGAAATATTGAATATGATGAGGTGGTAAAGAAGGTAATGAGAACTTTGCCTAAATATTATATTCATAAGGTTTCTTCTATTGAGGAATTTTAGAATCTAAATAATTACTCTAGAGATCGACTACTTGGCACTTTAACTACTTTTGAATTAAGAGAGTTTGGTTCAAGTAATGCAAAATTTGAGACTAATTTTAAGGTTGGGAAATCAAAACAGACTGAAGAATCAAATCAAGAGGATCTTGATGATGTTGAAGCAAAATTTGTGAGGAGGAATGAAAAAGGGTAATGTTAAATACAATGGTAAGTTACCTTTAAAATGTTTCAATTATGGAAAGATAAGTCATTGTGCTTCAAGATGTCCAAACAAAGCTTTAAATGATAAGAACAAGGAGAACAAAGGTAAATAAATTAAGTTTTTTTTTAAATTTTAGAGAAGATGCCAATATATCTAATGATGAGTCTGACTATGGGTATGATGAAGATAGTGAATGCTTGTTCATGGCTATAAGAGTTGAATCTAATTCTACCAACTCAGAGAGATATGTGAAGGAAAGTGCTCTGGAAGCAGGCCATTATGCTATGGTGATACTTTTCATGCTAGGGAGGAGAAGAACTATTGGATTATTGATAGTGGATGCTCAAATCATATGATGGATGAAAAAAGTAAGCTTGTTAGACTTGAGAAATATGAAGGAGGTCTAGTTAAGTTTGGTGATGATACATCTGCTAAGATATGTGGAAAAGGTTCTATTAGTTTTGATGGAAAGCATAATACAAATGATGTTCTTTGTGTTAAGGGTCTAAGCATAACATCTTGAGTGTTGGAAAAATGTGTAGCAAAGAATATAATCTTATGTTTCAGGATGATGGATGTGATATTGGAAAAGGCTTCAGAGCTATGGTTGTTGATGGAAGGACAAATGGAAATGTTTATTAGCTTAAAGGTGCTAATGGTCATTGTTTTATGACTCAAATTAATGAAAGTTGGCTATGGAATAAAATGATGTGTCAAATCAATTTTGATAGCCTAGTGAAAATCATTTCAGTTCAAGCTATGAGAGATCTACCAAAGATTACAAAACCCATGATCAATGTTTTCTACAAGGAATGTCAAACTGGGAAGCAAGCAAGAGGAAGTTTCAAGGTCCTATTCTTCAAGATGACATGTATTTTATGCTATTAATTGATGATTATTCTAGAATAACATGGGTTACTTTTCTCAAAGAAATCTCAAAAGCTCTAAATAATTTTAAAGAATTCAAAGTTATGGTTGAGAATGAAATGAATTTGAAAATCAAGTGTTTGAGGTATGAAAGAGGTGGAGAGTTCAGCTCCAATGAATTTAATAGTTTTGAGAGAATCATGGAATAAAGAGGCATTTATCTGCCCCTAGGACTCCTCAACATAATGGAGTGGTTGAAAGAAAGAATATGACTATTCAAGAAGCTGCAAGAACAATGATGAAAGAGGAAAACCTACTGTAAGTCTACTAGAGAGAAGCAACTGATACTATTATCAACATACTTGACAAAGTGCAAGAAAGAGAAAACAAAGCAAAGACTCCCTATGAGTTGTGGTATGGAAGGATTTCTAGTGTCAAATATTTTAGAGTGTCTGGAAACAAATGCTATATTAGAAGAGATGAAGAAAACTTAGGAAAGTTTGATATAATATCTAATGAAGGTATTTTTCTTGGATATTCTACAAGAAGAAAAGCATACCAATGCTATAATAAGAGATTAAAGAATATTGTTGAGAGTGCAAGTGTCAAAGTGGATGAAGACCTACGAAAAAATTATGTGGTGATAGATGGATATGAATTAGATGAATCCTATTACAGATAAAATGATAGAAATGAAGGTAAGGAGAAAGAAGTTAATATTGAAGGGAAATAAGTTCTACAAAGGATCCATAAGATTTCTAAGTATGTGTAGAAGAATCACTCTGAAGATCAAATCATTAGTGACAAAAGAAAAGGTGTTTTGACAAGGAGAAAATTTGTTATGACTAAAGAATAGGTAAACCTATGTTTACTCTCTAAAGTTGAATCTAAAATAGTGATTGAAGCATGCAAAGATGAGTATTTGATCAAGACTAGGGAAGAACTACTACAAATTGAGAAGAATCAAAATTGGGAAATTTTCCCAAGACCAATAAACAAGAATGTTACTAAAACTAAGTGGGTATTCTGAAACAAATTGAATGAGAATGGAGAAGTGGGAAGAAACAAGGCAATGCTTGTACATAAGGGATACTTACAAGTAGATGGAAAGAATGAAAGCTATTAGGATGTTTTTGGCTTTTGTAGAACACAAGGATTTCAAATCTTATCAAATGGATGTGAAGTCTGCATTCTTGAATGGTGATTTCGAAGAAGTATACAATGAACAACCTAAAGTATTTTAGTTATCAAAAAAATTAGATTTAGATTCAAGAAAAGATTATATGGATTGAAGCAAGCTCCTACAGCTCGGTATGCAAGGTTGGGTAGGTAATTGATACAAGAAGGATTCAATAAAGGTACCACAAATAGTAGTCTTTATTTCAAAGTTGTAAAAGATAAAATTTTGATTGTGGTTGTGTACATTGATGACATAATATTTGGAGGAAATGAAGCTATGTGTAAGAGATTTGCAGAAGAGATGCAGAAAGAGTTTGAGATGTGTATGTTTGGGGAGATGAATTTCTTTCTTGGGCTGCAAATCAATCAGATAGGGAAAATAATATTCATTTCACAATCAAAGTATATCAAGGAAATGTTGAATTTTTTTGGAATGGAGCATTCTAAACTGGTATGTATTCTTATGTTATTGGTTGCAAGCTGAGTAAGAATGATGAATCTCCTAAGGCTGATAAGAGAAAATATAGATAAATGATTGGAGGACTACTATATCTAATTGATACTAGACCAGATATCATCCATGCAATTTTTCATGTGGCTAGATTTCAAGAAGATCCTAGAGAGTCACATGTTGTAGCAGTGAAGAGGATATTCAGATACTTGAAGGGCACTCCATAACATGGTTTATGGTATTCAAAAGATACTGATTTTTCTCTGAGTGCTTAATAGATGGAAATTGGGTAGGATGTGTTGATGATAGGAAAATTACAAGTGGTGGTGCATTATTTCATGGACATAGATTGGTGTCTTGGCTAAACAAGAATCAAGATTCCCTATATTTATCTACAATAGAGGTAGAATACATTACAACAACATCTTGCTGCACACATGTGTTGTGGATGAGGCAAACCTTGAAGGATATCAAAGTTGTAATATGATGAACCAATTTCTATCTTTTGTGATAATAGAAGTGCTATTAACATTTGAAAGAATTTGATGATGCACTCAAGGAAAAAACATATCTCAATCTAGTATCACTTTTTGAGAGAAAAGGTTGTAGAGAATGAGGTGAAGTTTGAGTATGTGCCTACAAAGGTTCAAGTTGTTGATATATTCACTAAGGCTCTTCCTAAGGATACTTTTGAGTATCTCTAGGAGAAGTTATGGGTTATTACCCCTCCTTTGAGCTAGATGCATAAGGATATGCATCAGTCCAATGGATTTCAAGATTCATTCTTTTTTATGAACTAATGTTGGAGGCTACCTCTTAGAGGGAGTAGGTAGTGGCATTGTTGGTTGTTGCAATCAGGGGGAATAAGTGTTGGTGTAGGTTGGTGTTTTCCTTTATTATTTGTGTCAAAGGATATGTGCTATAGTTGTTGGTTGATATAGCTTGTTGTGTACTCTTAAGGGGGGTGTGTAGAAATGGTGTGAAGAAAACATAATGCAGTAAAAAGAAAAGGTTGTTGTAGAGTATTTGTTGTCCCTTATAGGTATTTCCTTTGGGGGAGAGAGAAAGTATGTATGTTTGATTTCAAAGGGGGAAAGTGATGTAAATTTGGTTCCCTTTTTCATTGATGTCAAAGGGGGAGAGAGAAAATAATGTGAAAATGATCAGTTGCCAAAGGGGGAGAGAGAAAGTTGGTATGGAGCAGTATGTTGGTGATTAGAGCTATTATATTTGTTGACGGTTTTTCACATTATGTGTTGCTATCAATGAAAATGGGGGAGATTGTTGCAAGTGTGTGTATTTAGTGTTGTCATTGATGTCAAAAAACTTATGTTTTTGTTATTAATGTCAATTGGTGATGGTTGAGAAGTTGTGATGATGCTTTGATTAGTTTGTGTAAGAGAGGGGGACCAACCACGTCAAGGCTCTAGGTCACAGAGAGATGAGAGTGGAGGGCTTCCCTAGCTTACCTCACTATAAAGGATGTCTTGGGGTGAGGATCGAGAATGAAGAGCACTATATAGTACTTCTGTCACTCTACAGACCCAAAGTTTAGGTTTAGGGTAGGCAAGCTAGTTTTAGTTGGTACTGCACCTTAGACAACTCTCCGTCCAAGGACATCAACACAGTTCTAGAATGACAGTACAACGCACTAGAATCTCTTTGGCGTGTTGGCATCTATTTGGCCATAAAACACCAAGTACAACAAAAACTACCTAAAAACTAACCGACAACCTAGCTAGTTAATTGTGATGGAAAAAATAGAATAGGAAAGTATGAGAAATAAAGAGGAAGATGATAAAGGAAGTAAAAAAAATCTAGGGTGATGAAGATAATCTCGCAAAAGCATCAATTCACCTACTAGCTCCACACATATGTCCACCTACACACAAGAAAGAGGGAAAATTGTTGGGGATGTATAGGGGTCTACCTCAGTCAAACCCCCATTTTGGTGTTTCTACCTCCATGGACAACTAGAAAGCAATGAAGTAGAATATGTGATAAAATAAGTAGAAAGAAAGAACGATTGAAATGAATAATATAAAATAATACTATGCTTCTCTATCAAATCAAAAAGGAGAGGAGTGAAGCATTACCACCTCCACCCAAAAGCTCACTAGCCAATGGTGGAGAATGCAAGGTATGGACTTGGAAAAGTCACCACAACCACAACGGTGATGATGGGAGGTCTTGCAAGACTCCAAGCCCACACTTCTAGGATAGCCTTCACACTTGATATGTGGAGTTGATGGAGCTTCAAAGCTACTACAATGCTCACAATGATGTGTTGGAAATGCTTCTTGAGAGTGAAGAAGTGAAGTAGAGAATACTAAGAGAGATTAATTGAATGTGTAGAGAATTGCTAGAGGGTGAAATGAAGTGAGAATGAATGTTTTTGAAGGTGGGATGAGAAGGAATAAGGAATTTTCAAGTCAATTGGTCAAAGGGAGACGTTACAATTCAGCCCCAATCGGGTGTGTAATGCCTCTGCCAACTTCAAATGTAAGAATCTATTAAGGACTGTAGCACAACATGCAAACATCTACGCACTGCATGTTTTTCCTCAACAAATATTCTCTCACCGATGCATGAGACAAATTCCAAGTTGATGGAAGGTAGGTGGATGATGTAGAATTTCACCTTCAGATTTGATTTTCTAGGGTGAGGGTATGTGAAAGGGGAATTTTCTTAAGGGGTGAAAATTCCCTCCTATGCATTTTTCCCCCACTTTAGTGAGCACAAATATCAATAAGTGTTTGGTAAAGTAGATCAATGAGTTAGTAGAGTTAGAAATGTATACCTAAACTATTAAGGAGGTAGACCGTGATCCAGTGAACTCAAAAGTGCAGGGTAGGCAAAGGACTCCATAGGTACTCTCCCTAGGGAGTTTCAAACAAAAGGACTCCATAGCTCTGTGGAACTATATGAAGTTGCAAAAAGTACACTGAAGGACCTCAGATCGATGATGGAAAAATCTCATAGGATGAAAGTGTCTCACAAGCCTGTAGATCTACGAAGGAAACCCCCAAGTTCTCTCTCATGAAGGAAGCCCAGTGAAGTAAGCCCAGATGTAAGGGGGGTCCGCAGATTCAGACTAGAAAGTGGCTTCACAGGAGCACCTACGAAGCAACATGTTAACCCGTAGATAGAACATGCCAAGAAAACAAAGTAGCCACATAGGAAAACAAGTAGACAGTCATGCAAACAATTAACATATTGGAATGATTTCAAAGGGGTCCCTCAGGAATCCATCAAAAGAAAAGGGGGTCCACTCAAGGGATGTGCTATTTGAAAGTGTAAAAGAGACATTTTTTCTCAAATCAATTCATCATCAAGGAATCCTTTTGAAATATGAGCTTACTTCATCAAGGAATTCGAAAGAAAGGAAATGTACCCTCACAAGGGGAAAGTCAAGGCTTCTCTCACAAGAAAAAAGATGCTCCCACCTCGGAAGAGAGTTCTCAAGTTCTTTCTTTGTGAACCCATAATGAAAGAAACACATTCCATTAGGGGTCCAAATCGAGAATGCTATTCTTGAAAAAGCTTGCCAAGATTTTCAAGAAAATATTCATTGGAAATGAATGCGTTTTCTAAAAATCAAATTATTGTGAAAGAAAATTTGTCACACATATGAGGGACAACTCAAGCAAAGAAGAGAGAGAGATTAAAGAAAATTAAAAAGAGACAAAGGCATCACAAATAAAGGGCATAGGGGTGATTTGATATTTTGGAATCAGAACTACTATAAATATAAGTATAATAATAGTATATAAATGAACTATCATCAACCCCCTACTATATTAGACAATGTGAAGAATGCATGAGAAGACAAATTAAAAATAAAAAAAATTGGGTCAACATGGAAGGGAAGCCTAAATGCCCCCAATGCTTTGCATTGTCCCCAATTTGTTGACATTCAAAAACACATAACAAAGGAAGAATGATGATACAAATAGAAGAAGATTTACAACACATAATCACTTCTATAACCAAACACTAACAAGGGTGACAAGGTTCAACTAGGAACACATAACACAAGCACGTGGGAGCACATCACACACACAGATCTAATCTAAAGATAAAGAAGGGGCCTCCCCCTAACATTCATTGAGTAAGAGGTCATCCACTTCCCAATCTAGGCCATTATAAGGGGAAGGAGGATGAGCCTGTAGTAGTGGAATATTAAGGGGAGGAGCTTCCAACCCTCTTGCAACAAGGGCTAAGGAAGAAGGTTGCACAAGGTCTCATCTGCTAGGATTTTATGGACTTATGGTCAATTATTTCACAAAGATCGCTGACAAGGTCGATACTTTTTTGTGAGAGTTGAGCATAAAATTTATAGAGGTGTCATTTCATACCTCAACAGATGGGGAGGATGACACCTAAGATTCACCGCTTGGATCACTGAGTGACTCAGAAGTGGTGACGAACTCAGGGGAAGCTAAGACTTGTTGCGTCACTAAGACAAAAAAAGCTAGCGTAGGACCACCCTTTGGATAAGGTGGCTCCTCTTACGTCCTCCATTGCTGGAAGGGCCAACTTCCACTTTTGGTTTCATCTAGGGATGTGAAATCCCCATAGATAAGGAAAGAGGCACAAAGGAGGAGGAGAAAAAATGTGGTGGACACCATCAAAGTATTCAACATGTCCACAAATTTAGGGAATGGAGGGATTTTTGGAAGGGACATCAACAAGGACAGTTCAATCGAGGGAGTGATAAACATCAACACCTTTTTAGGGTCAAGCACACTCACACTCACAACAAGAGCCAGAAGTGAGACTGAGCTCGATTGAATATAAGTTGAGGGGAGAAGATAGGAGGATGCATTAGGAGGCCCTAAAGTAGGGGTGGTCGTCTCCTCTTCCTTTCTTTGCAAAGTGGCCTGCTTAGTTGCTAGAGCCTTTTTCTAGTGCTTGCACTCATGCACAAGGTGGTTTCTATGACTCTTTGAGCTAGAGGTCAGGATCTATGAAGGGACATAAGGCTCCTACTCAGACATAGGGGTGTCCATCACAACTGCTTTCAATGGAGGGATAGACTCCTAAATGGGACCAGGAGTAAGAGGTTGAGAAGTGACAAGGGCCTCTCCCCATTCACTGCTTTAGGAGCAAGAGTAGTGGAAGGCTGTAGAGGTTGAGACATAGACAATTCCCCATGGGGACCCTTTCTTCTACAGTATTGAAGGGGCCTAGGCTCCCCTCCTATCCTACCTCTATCTCCCTCCTTCCCTCTTTTTGTCCCTCCATCTCTCCCTCCCAACCTACCAATCCCTATCTCCCTCCTTCCCTCTCTCTCTCTCTCCCTCCCACCTTACCAAACGCTATCTTCCTCATTCCATCTTTCTTTCCCTCCCTCTATCCCTCCCACCCTGCCAATCCATATCTCTCTCACACATACACAACCTCTATTGATTTCTTGATTGGGATTTTTAGTTATTAGTAGTATTATTATGTACAAAAAATGATTTATATTAGCTTAGTTGATTTCATACTATGGGTGTGAGTAGGAGTTAATATGGAGATGATGAATTATATTTAATGGTTACTAATAGTAGTATCAATTTTAAGGAAGGTTTCATTACGCCACTTCCATAAGTGGTGACATCTTGAATTAACATATGGTATGATCAATTATTGTTTGATTTTAATAGGTATTATGAAGGTAAGGAGTGCTAAATTATATGTTGTGTAGATTAGTGGATTTAATTTTCTAGTTGACTATTATTTTGGAAATGTTATTTGTTTCGACTATTATTGATCATGAGTAATATTGTCACTTTTTTGATTGAGTAAATAGGTGAAATTGGCCAATGTTGATCAGGGGTCACATAGCTACTTCCCTTATCTTATCCTTGTGAATATTTGGTCTTGTCCAGGGCATGTGATTTAACCTTGTTTTTTGTAATAGGGGTTGTGTGTATGTGAGAGTTTTCTTTACTTGTCCCTTGAGATGCCTTTGTAATATGGTTACTTATTCTATGTTTCATGAAGTCCTTATGTGGTTTTTACTGTTTAAAAAGTTCCCTAGGTGGTAGGCTTATGGGTTAGGGGTATTTTTATGTGTTAAAAACCCTTTAATAGAGTTTGGAACCCACTCTAACTACCCATTTATGAAGACTGGCGAAAGTTGGAGTTGGATGGGTGGTTGGATTGTTATGAAAAGGTAGTTTTCTTTCCCCTTCTATTTATTATTTCTCCTTAAGTGGAGAAGGGGGCTTATCTCTCTTACATTTTTTGATTTATTCTTTTCTTTTGGATTATTCTTCATTCGGGAGGAAAATTATTGATGGAGAAAAAGGAAAGGATAGGTGAGGAAGAATGGAAGGAATGGGTCTTGAGGAGGAGAGGTTTCCACATGATGGATAGTAAATTTTTTGGTAAGATATTCCCTTTATTAGATCTTTATTGATGAGTAAATGAATGTTTGTGGTGTTCTTAATTTATTTGTGAAAATCTATGTTGAATTCCTTGTATTTTTGGTTGTGAGTTGTGTGTTGGGATTTTCTTTATTTTTGAGTATAAATGGTTGTAATGTGCAAATGGTTATAAATGTGAATGTTATAGGGTATGGAATTGTTGAGTAGTCTTTATGAATAGTGGTTATGTGTGTGTGCATGGGAAGAGCTATGTGACCCTTAGAGCTTGGGGGTGGATTGAATCTCAATCCTATGGTTGGGAGGAGAGCTTTTGGCTATGTTTGTTTTCTTCTTTTTTTGTTGGCATTTTTAGGTCCACACTATTGAACACCTGAAATACTAAGAAGGAGGGGTGAATCAGTATTCTATTAAACCATTTGATCATAAACCATCCAATTATCAAAACACATCTAACTATAACAAGGAATGAAAGCATTAAACAATCACAAGATCACATGGCACATGAACACCAATATTTTTATGTGGAAAACCCAAAAATGGAAAACCATGGTGAGGATTAGCTCACAATATTTTATAACTGGTTATAAGATATTAAAAGAGGCTCACTATCAGGAAACACTATGCAATAGAGCTCACAGACACAAAAATAAGAATATACATAAGATAGAAATGGCTACACAACCAAGATGTGAACTGATACAAAATGCACCTTCCTTGTGCTGAATTTAGTTACTTTGAAGCTCAATATGTATTGACTCTATGTAATTTATTAGATCTACAAAATACAAAACACTACTTTGCTTTACAATTGCTCAATATTCATAATATCTCTACTCTAGATCTGATCATGTACATACAAAATTTGCATATTCACATCTCATCACCCATATGTCATACCTACAATCTCAAAAATTTCTTACATATAAATCCAATTCATCTACCTACATCAATTAGGTTGACCTAATTAGATGTAGCCTTATATCAAATCAAAATTTCCTCATCGGCTCCACACTTGAATCATAAAAATATTTGACCGTAAACCAAATGTGAAACATTTGATTTAGGTTGGCATGGACCTAAAATAGATCTCACTAACTAAAACCTTGGAAATTGTTGCTCTATGTTTAGGGAGATAGAACAACCAATTTCCTACAAGTTTCACTCAAGGAAAACTAAGAGATCTCAATCTAGAGATGGAAATGAGGGAAAGAGATCTACAATAAGGTTTCCTAGGGTGTGATTAAAAACCAAAAGGGGATTCACCACCAAGCTATGGCTTGGAAAGACAAGAAATGTAAATGATATGTAGGACTTAAGTAAATGACCTAAAAATGAATTCAAATTAGAATAATGGATTGAAGATAAATAGAGGTGCACCTGGAAACTGAAGAGGCTTGAATGAGGATTTGAAATCCTGGAAATACTAAATTTTACTGTACACTATTATTCATATTCCAGTAGGGGTGATTTAGTCTAGATTAGGGTTTTTAACAGAAACTGGAATCTAAAATTGGCAACTCAAGATCTACTAGAAATGTCTAAAATATGGTATATTGGGACTCATACACCACAAGTGATGATTTAGTCCCAGTATCAAGGTTGATCTGAAACTTTTACATCCTCTTAGGTTCTCCTATAGCTTCTCTCCTGCTGAATCTCTAAGTCTAAATCACTGAATTGCAAACTATAGGTGACTTTCTATGATCTTGCAATGTGGATTACAATTTTGACAACTTGAAAACTTTCTCCAAAATTTCTCTTCAATGGATCTTCAACCTAAACCACCTAGATCTATAAATTACACATCAAAGAGGGGGGGAAATTTTGTTTTGTTAGGGGATGGGGGTTTTCCTTGGTCAAACCTTGTTTTGGTAATCAACCCTTGAAATGAATAGAAATGGAATGAAGGAATGATGAATAAAAAAATATGCAATGTTGAAACTCACCAAACCCTTGAACAAAAGGCTATAATCTTGTATGTAATGGCTAGTATGAATGTGGATCTTTACTTTTGCTTGTATGATATGGATCTTGACTTGAATGCTTACTTGAATCATAAAACCCTACATCACAAATGCTAACTCAAAAACAAACATGATGCATGATGACTTTGGCATGATGCTTGATACTTGAATAGTGCTCCAAAATACTTGATAATCACTCTTGAATAATTTATAATTCTATCACTTGATTTCTCATAAGATCACTTAAATTGCTAGGAGAAAATATGTGAAATAACCTTGTATTTATACTTGTTTATGCCAAATTTCCCAAAATTACAACACTACAAGCCTACATCAGATCTAGGAGAATAAAATACCACTAAGAATTGAATTAAAATTAGGTCCAAGATAAGTAGGACTCATACACCAGTTGGGGTGTATGTGTCCCAGTAGGCTAGGCTTGGTACACAAATTTCAAGAAATGCTTAGTTTATTACCAAATTTAGATCGAGGCCCTGAAACTTAGGTGGGACCCATATGCCCAAGGTGGTGTATGAGTCCTAGATCACTAAATTTGGGCAATACAATCCAAAATCATTAAATTATGATTGGTAAATTGATATATGTCAAGATTATCCTTGGAAAGATGCATTAAATAGGGCTCGTGGATGCAAAATAGGACCAAGTAAAGCATAAAGAAGCCCAATTTTAGTAGGGATGACCTACACAATTGTGAAAATGTAAAGGGATACATTTTTTTTACACTCCATTTAGCCCCCACTTTAGTGAGAGGAGGAACTTGCTTCAAACTCACACTAAAGTAGAAAAGCTCACATCAAGAGGGGTTCAAGCATACCAATGCTAGTTAGATAAGAAAACAACGATCAAGAGGGTTGTGCAAGCTCCCAAGATCAAGATTCTATTGTGAACCAACATAGGCACAAAAGAACACACATGTAAATAATGTATGAAGCAACAAAACAATACAAGAATACATTTCCAAAGACAATAAGAAAGAGAAAGAAAACTGAATGGCGTGGATGAAGCTTCAACTACTTGTATTGCATGTTATGGATCATATCTAGGTTGTTTGTCCAAGAATGTTGACAAGTGGAACATGATGTCCACTATGCAAACCAACACACACTCACAAGGGCTAGTGGAACCTCAAGCCATCCACTAGGTGAGCCCCTAGTGAGACACATACACATGCAGCCAATATGTACTCAGATAGACAAGCAAGTTCCTCTGGGAAAGTCATGCCTAAGTTTGGCTCCCATACATACAACCATACCAAAGATACACCTCCTAATAAATTTGATAATGTGCCACACAAAAATGAATTTGGAGATTCATGAGGAAAGCAAATCTTTGTATGATTGAAACTCATGAACAAATAGGATGGCTCCACAAGCAAGCAAAGTGTGTTATACAAGGTGGCCATATAATAGATAAATTATAAATGAAAAATAGTGTAAGGTACACTAAAAGGAGTTTTTCTTAGTTCATGTAAGGTCTTAACTTAGGGAAAATTTTTCCTAATGTCTCCAAGAGAGGACCAATCAAATAATAGAAGATTCACAACATATGGGATGCAGTGTGTCACATCAAGCCACTAAGAGGAATACAATATGCTAAGAGAGATCACACTCTTGAAGGACATCACACCCAATTTCACCACAAAGTGAAAAATGCATTGCATGAAGTAAGAAGAGTACACAATGAAACATGAGAAATGCAAAGGAATAATGCTAATGTATGCCCTCGCATTAATTAAGAAATTTCTAAACACCATGTTGTGAGCAATTACTTTAAAGTAGAAAATGATAAATACAAACAATAAAGAGGAAATGAGAGATTATTCAGAAATCCCTATGCAAAGTCATATGTTTCCAAATAAGCTACATCATGAAAAGGGGATGGGTTTCCCCCAAAATGAAAGTCCAAAGACATGAGGGATCCATGGATTCAAGGTCAATATTTCTTTGCTATAATGTTTTTGTGCCATAGAAAAAAGGACCCTTTTCTTGACATGGGATTAATTCACGATAAATTGGACTTAATGAGGCCTTAATCTAATGTTGTGAGGCATTTTATGTATCCACATTAGGTCTTGGACCCTTGCAAATCGAATAACATGTTTTTAGTGACGTCTTGTAAAGGTGTTGTAAAGTGTTGTAAGATACTTTCATGCTTTTCTAGACTTAATGAACCCATTTCTTCCTAAATCAAAAATATAAAATGTGTTTAATAACATTATTACATCAATATAGATTTTTTTTGAAATAAACTTAATGTTAAATTAGTGTTGTAATGTGTCTCTAACATTCACATTGGTTCTTGTGCCTTCCTAGGCTATGTGGACCTCATTTTAGTGTTGTAAAGTGTATTTAATCACACTTTCACATTGAATTTTGTGTCCTAAGCCCTATTTGAAATTTACATCATCACTAATTGGCCTCTTTTAACCCATATTGTGCATCTCGAGGCTTAATTTGATCAAATAACCGACATAGTCATCATATAAGCCTAATTTTCTTACTTCTCGACATTCTAGCTAGCAAAAATGGCTCCTTTGGGACCCATTCAACATTAGTGGTGAATTAGTCCCATCTATGTGGGACCCATTCGCCATTAGTGGAAAATGAGTCCCATTTTGAGCCATTTTTGAGGTTTGAGTGGGAAAAATTAGGTTTTAAGTTTAATTTTTCTCCATGTCGGCCTTAGGGATCCAATTAATAAGAAAATAAGGTGAATTTACTATAAATATAAGTATCTAAACCTTAATTCATAATAACTTAACATCATTCATCATTTGTCTTCCATCTCAAGTCAAGCAAGCTAGGGTTTTGTCATTCTAAGTCACCAAGGTAGAACTTTTTAGACAATTACGGGCAAAATCTTCATGTTTTATTATATAAATTCAAGTTACATCATCATGGAAAGGTAAAAACTCTAGTGTTTCATGCTTCATTACATATTTTCATCATTTTGGTTTAATTATCTAAAAAGGGGTTTGACCAAGGCAAACCCCTATAACCTAACATTCACCATTTCTTTCTCTTTCATTATGTGTTTATAGATTTAGGTGCTTGGATGGCTTGGAAATTATTGAAGATTAGTTTGAAAACTTTTTGAAGTGATCTCCACTTTTTAAAGCCCAAAAATTACACAAAAATTCATTTACAACTTCAGAAATCAAGGTTTCAAATCTAGGTACCTAGAGGTGCAGATTGAGCAGACCAAAAGCTACAAATTCCATTTTTGAGTTTTCAGAAAAGCCAAAATGGAATAATTTTCCTAGATTGGTGAATGAGTCCCATTGTACCTATCTCCAAAAGATTTTTGGAGATTCAAACACCCATTTGGCTAAAACGAGCCACAGTATAGTTTTCCAGAATTGGGACTGATTCGCCTAGAATGGCGAATGAGTCCCACCTGGCCTAAATTTTAGCATAAAAAACATTCCACAATTCATTTCCAGTCCTCATCCATATATGAGGTGCACACTTTCATTTTTGTTCATTTCTCTTAAGTTTTGCATTCATTCTTAGTTCATTGCTACATTACACAATGTGTTTTCAAACATCACTTGTTTCTTGGATTTTTCATTCATGTTTGATCAATTTCATAGCTTAATTGCACTTATTTCATCTCATTTAGCTTAAAAAATATCACACATAACATAATTTGAATGAACCCTTTAGCATTTTTGGCCCTACCTCTCTCCTTTTCGGTGAAAAACCCTAGAAGAGTTAGAGAAGTGCATTGGAGCTAAGAATCTACGGTTAAGTTTTTATAGAACTTGGAATTGTCATCATTCCCAAAATATATATGGAATAGAAAGAATAACATAGAGAGAGTGAAAAAAAAGAAAATCCTTTCAATTCAACATGGGAGAGACCGAAATGTCTTGATGCCTTGCGTCATCTCCAAAAGGAAAACACAAGACAAAGAAAAGATAAAGGTTTTATGACATAAAGAAGAATGTAGATACATATAGAGGAATGTCACAAAAGAGAGAGATACATTAAAAGAATAGCACGTGGGATCACATTATGCACATGCAATCACATAAAAGAAAAATGAAAAAGAAAATAAAGAAAATATTAGGAAGGCACATGCGAGTCAACCTATTAGCAGGTCGTTTGCATCCCAATCTTGTTCATCATATATATAGAAGGCAGAAAACTAGAAAAAGGGACAATGTCAAATTCCAAGACTAGGACAAGGCTATCTATCCCCTTGCCCCCACTAAGTATAGGACAAGGATGAGTCGAGAATGGATAACGATATGCCGCTCCTTGCAAAAAGGAAATGATTTTCAATGAATGTAAAACATGCAATAGTGAGTATGCTATGATCCTAAAATTATTACATGGAAAGGAGCATAAAATATTGTTATTGATTATAATGAGTAAAAAAAGTGTCAACTTGATGGCTATCTAATGAAATATTCCCACATGTAGTATCTATTAGTTCAGGATGCACCAAAGTTAAAGTTTTCTTGGAAGAATCTTTTGTAAGAGTGTTGATATTGAGTGAAGGTGTTTTGGTTGCTTTTTTTTCTTTCAAAGGAAAATAACCAAGGCCATTAGTCATTTCTTGCATTTTAGGCTCTATAGGAACACCAATACCTTGTTCTCTAGCACCACATCATTTTCCACTATACCCAAGTTGTTTCATAAGTTCATAACCTCTTCCATAAAGCTATTTCATTTCTTTCGGGTTTAGTGGTTGTTCATCTTCATCAAATTTTGTTGTGTATATTGTATTTTCTTCTAAAGTGGTTGAAGTAGATACTTTTGAATTTTGTATTGACATTACCGCTTTTTCTTTTCCCTTTTCAAACTCTATGTGTATGATCTTGTATTCAACCATGAATGTAGGTATGAAATAAAAGGAAATCTAAGCATCTTCCAATAACTTTGTGACTTCTTCAATATGATTTTCTTTTCCTCTCTCGACATGCAAACAACTTTCATGTTCAGGGTTGACCTTGATTGTGTACACTTTGTTATATATATGACCAATGATATTGTAAGTTGGTTGCTACAAAAGATTATCATTATCAAGTTTTCTTTTAGGTGATTCTAAGATGGGGATGGGTTTGGTATGTGCAGGATCATGATGGGCTAAAAAGTGGTGATACAATGGGATGTGTAGGGTATGTGGTTGATGACTTTTTCTTACCCAAAATTGATGAAGCAAAAAGGGTCTTTAAAGGAGATTCTCATCTTTCCAACACTATAAATTATTCTTTACTTTGAATTTAATAAATAATTATTATTCATTTTCTATTTGAATTACGACTAAAGTCCTGATTGATAGGTTGATTGAAAAACATCTATAGCTTTCAAACGTTATCACATTTTTTGAATCTGAAACACGTCTCACATTCTATGCTTCACATACTATAGGAAATTAAAAAAAATGAATTTCATGAATTTTTGACCAAGTTAAGGTGGTCAAATATACAAGTTTTTTATATTTTTTAAAAGTTGTAATAAAAAATTCATAATTAATTATTTACTTGGAAAAAAATTACAAAAAAATATGCATCGCATCATGACATGAGTCCTCTACTTATATCTAAAATATTATAAAAAAATATTATCATTTTTTTGTGGTTAGGGTGGTTAGATAGACACCTACTTATTTTTTTCCTGAAATTTAAGTACTACTGCATTGAAATTTTAAATTTCACCAACTATATTTAAAAAAAAAAAAAACCTAGTAGTTTAGAAACTACATTAATTTTCTATAGATTCTATTCTTACATATTTTTGAAATAATATAGATAACTTATTCAAATTTTTAAATCAAGTTGTCTAACTCTGATTTTTTTGAATTTTTTGCCACTTAAGGGCCTATTTTTTCCATGTTGATCCTACACATACCTGGTTTATTTTGAACTTGTGGTTGTTGTGAGGGTGGATAAATGATAAGTTCAAGCTTTGATATTTCTTCAAGGGATATCTAATGTGCATAACATCAAAATTATTGTCCTTATTTTTATGATCACTCAGTGAAGAGGAGTCTAATGTCAAGCTTCATCATCTTCATCTAAGTAAGCCACATCACTATTGTTTGAAAGACATGTGTCAATGTTATCATTTTCTTCCACCATGATATCTTCCCTAGTAGGATATATTTTAGGAGATCTACAAACTAAATGTTCATGACATTCAAAGGTTGGTTCTTCTAAACTGACTTCATTAGAAGGGAGTTATCAATGGTTGAATTTTCTTGCTTATCAATGATGGCATTTTTTTGTTCAATAATTTTTTCCCCAAAGGAAGAGGGACAAATAATATTCTCAAAAATTTCATTGGTTTGATCCTCTAAGACAAAAATATCTTCTTCACAACTAGGAGAGATATTAGGAGAGGGACAATTATGATTGTTAGGGTTGTCCAAGCTTTCATCCTTTTTCTCTAAGGTCTCATTCTCTTGTTTCATACTATCTACCCTAGTAGGAGATCTTTCAAGAGGTTCATCATATTCCATGGTTATATATTGTAAAGTAACTTCATTGCAAATAGGGGATGTGTTAAGGGAAGGACAACAACGATTTTTCATGTTTCCTAATGATTGGATCCTCTTGTTCAAATAGACCTTTCCAAATGTTAGGGACATTAGAAAGGAGAGAAATAATGCTATAACTCTCAATTATTGGATTTATTAATACCAACATATCCTCTTCACAAATGTGTTTTTCATTCAATCATTCGCAATTGTATCCTCTTTAATTAAAACATTCTCACAAGTAGGGAAGGTATTAAGAAGTGATTCAATGATCTCATTTTTTGTTTCCTAATATCTTTCTATGGGGGAGTAGGAGAGGGACAATCAAGACTCTCAATGATTGTATCTTCTTTCTACAAGATACCTTCATCACTAAGAGGAGATGTATCAGGAGAAGAAAAATTATGATTGTTATTGTATACACCTAAAAATGGTCTAGAGAATATAATTAATTAAATATGATTTATTTGATTAATTAACCTTTATTTCATCTACTATTAAATAAATAAATATATTTATTTATATAGTTCATCTTAAATTTTTCAATCTTTATTTTATTATTTTCATCTTAATTAAATAAATGAATTTCACTTTGTTTTATTTAATTATCATAATTAAATTCCTCTACTATTAAATAAATAGAAATATTTATTTATAGTTCATTCTCCTATTTTTCAATTTTAATTAAATATACAACTTCAATAGTTTGTGTTATTTAATTATCACATCATTCAATATTAATTTAATTAAACAAGGTTAAATACTTTGTTGTTTAATTATCATATTCCTTCTATATTTATTTAATAAACAAATTCTATTTATCCCCTTTTACTAATTTGAATAAAATCAAAATATTCAAATAAAGGCATAAAGAAAAATTTTCCTCTATTCACTCACCTACCAAATTAGACATAAAATATCCAATTTAATTCAATTGGCATTTCAAGAGACAAATTGGAGACAAATTGGAATTAATCTCTCAATTTCCTTCCTCTGATTCTTCCTATCATCTAGCCTAATGTTTTCATGGGGAGAAACCATTCCCATAATTAGCTCAAGGTTCTCAATCTCTTACCATTCAATCCTCCAGATTAAATCCAAGCCTTTGTTGTGTTGACCCTTCACAAAATTGCTATTGTAAATCTATATATAAAACCTCATTCTATAGGAAAAAGGATCCCGAATCCCAACTTTGTGCAAACTTACTATGCAGGAATAGCAATCAAGCAATCAAGCAATCATAGCAATAACAATAGCATCTTAGCATCATAGCAATCATAACATTAGTAAAATTTGTATCACGGCTGCGTCATAGTGTTACTGTAGCTTCTATCCTTTAGGTTTCATGTCAGAATAGCTTACAGTAGCATCATATCATTTAGAAATCAGCATATAGAATTACATCATTGTATTTAGCATCATTCCATTCTCTAGATAGGCATTTTAATAGTCACAGTGCTTACCAAATATGAGAACCCTCTGTGATTTGATAAATCTTTAGAGATAGGGAACAATATGACACTTTTAGTAGATTCTTGCTTTAAACTAGTTTAATCATTGAATCTTTGATATAATGTCTCATTAAGAAGTGTTTTCAGTTATTTACTTATCCCACACTTAAATTTTGGCCCCCACCATGGGGCTTAACCCCATGTTTTTTAACAAGTTTTTTTGAAAAGTGTTCATACATGATATAGGTGTGTTTCTTTTAGCGTGATTGAAAGATTCTATAGCACTTCTGACTATTTTAGCACTTCTAACTAAAACTATAGCACTTCTGAAGACTATTTTAGCGCTTTGACAAAAAAAGCTTTCAACACAATTCAACTGTTCATGTTCAAATCTATTTTAGCGCATCTGACGAATTCTACAACACTTCTAAAAGATTTTGCAGTGCTTACAACTATTTCTACAACACATTTGAGCATTTTTGTAGTGTTTTTGGCCTTTGTTATAGTGCTTATGTAAAAATTTGTCTGGATCAAATGTGACCATGGCCAATAACTTCATTTTTTCAATTGGATTAAAATGAACCAATCCTAGGATAGTCACTTGATTTAAAACATATCAATCCTAGGGTAGTCATCACATATTTTCTTTCTCAGTTAAAATAAACACCATCTCTTTTGTGAAGCAATATCTTCATTGTGATAGTAAATTGTCA
The DNA here is from genome assembly GCA_007258455.2 of Sequoia sempervirens. Classification (NCBI taxonomy): domain Eukaryota; kingdom Viridiplantae; phylum Streptophyta; class Pinopsida; order Cupressales; family Cupressaceae; genus Sequoia; species Sequoia sempervirens. The sequence continues at coordinate 68,020,791 of VDFB02000013.1, read as the reverse complement.
TTTTGGCTCTAAAATTGAACAATTGATTACTGTGATTGTGTGGTGATAGGGATATGCTATCCCCTTAACTAGGTGATCAAAATGCTAGAATCATCCTTTATTTTCATGCATTTCCTATTTTATTAAATCCTTTAGAAGGCCTTCCGTAGTGGGAAAAAGTACTCACCCTACAGAAATGACCTGAGTGGGAACAACCAAAGCTAGGTTTTCCAACCCACTATAAAATAAAAGTAAATATGGGAAAACCCTCATTTATTGGAAGTGTGCAAGATAACCATCCCCAAAATATTTGTTCTAAAGATTGGGAGGTCTCCTGAGGGAGTTTATCATTTTCCACTCTGAATGGAAACCCTATCTACAAACCATAGTGTAGTATCCAACTTGTCAGTTTCCAAATATTGTAATACTTAGCAGTGTCGGGGAAGGGAAGAATCTACCCCCAAGACACTCACCAGATAATTGCCAAGGACCTTTTTCTCAAGGTATCAAGAAATATAACCTTGAGTACACACCTAGAAAAGACAAAAACATAGGCACCCTCTAGGGAGTGGCATGACTATGTGAGTTGACGCAATTTTAAGATGTGGGCTATTTGAGTATAGCGATGAAATTTTGTCCTTAAGAGTGAGTCTTTCTGAAGTGTATTTCTTGTCAAAAACCTATGAAAATCAAGAAGGATTTGTTGATCCTTGAACATACACAAGTTATTGTTTAGATTCTAGGACTTAAAAACACTTGTTCTACAGTTACTTGTTGTGTCTTCAATCATTAAATCAGATAAAGATCATCCCAAAGAACACAAAAAGTTGACAAGTCAATCTATGAAAACTTATGATTAGGGATTGGAAGTCCACAAACTTTGTCAAGATAACCCTTACAACAAGAATAAAGAAACCAATGAAACAACTTAGTCAAAAGAAACTGTTGGAAAGAAGAAAATTCTTGTATCAAACTAGGAAAGTCCTACTTCAACATAGAACTTTCATCCATAGGTTTCACGATTTTTCTAAGAATGCATAGATGATTATGCCTTAGAGCCATTATATTCACAAGCCTACTTTCAAAGAAGAACTCTTTCATAGAAACATAATCATAGTCAACCTATTCGTCCATCTTACATTCGACAACTAGCAATAGAGTATTCCAATAGGCCAAACTAGTTCATACAATAGAGGAAACACTTGAAAACATTGGGCTTGTTATCAGAATAAAAAATTTACTAGCAAGAATACCTTGTCAAAATACCCCAAATTTCATCAAAAAATTAGTCCTTTCATTGAGAAGAGAAAACCAGACAAACACTGATAAGTTTTGAAATAACACATCCACAGTCTGTTTTAGCACTTTTTCCCACTGTAATAGTGCATCTATAGTGTATCATAAACATCCATCAGTGTTAGAAAATACTAGATACTTTAGTGCATCTACGGTCTATCTTAGCGCATACACCTTGTCTATTAGCACATCCATAGTTTGTTTTAGCACTTACACAGTCTGTTTTAGCACATCTAACAAATATCATAACACATCTACATTTTGTCAAAACAAAGTTTACCAGTGTCAAAAATGCCAAATAATTTAGCACTTGTAAAGTTTGTTTTAGCGTATCTACCCTATTTGAAAATGCTTTTACAGTATCTTTTAGCGCATATTGATCCCACAATAGTGGTTTACAATTTTTTGCCAAACTAGACACTGAAATAATTTTTTCTAACTAAATCTTCACTTTCGAGCACCTATAGTGGCTAAACCATGAGGAATTTGAAGATGATGTAAACTAGAGTTTCATGAAATTTTGTCTATACATTCTAAATATATTTTTTTCAAAATTTTTGGAATTAGATTGCACCCCTTTTTCCATCTCCCTCAATTTTTATTTTTATTTTCAGAAAACAACATTTTTAAGGAGTGACGTTCACCGTATAACGTATAACTTTTTAACCATGAAGGATAAAATTCTAATTCTTTCAAATTTATATTTGTAATTTTGATATCTAGTGCTTCCACTTGGTTAGATAGTGTTTTATTGAATATTTTTTCCTTAATAAAGTTTCAAAATCAAACCAATTACAATTCAGACATAGGAAGACCGTATAACGCATAACTTTTTTTTTATGTATCGAAATTCAATTTTATTTTTTGTTGGATCAAGGAATTCAATATCTGGTGCAATCATATTTTTCAATTTTTCTTTTGATAATCTTCTATTTTTCCACATGTGCAGAACATAAAGCTCCATTTTTGGTGAAAACCTACATTCACAAGAAATAAAAAATAAATATAATAATAAAATTAAATTTATTTAAAATTATACTTTTTGGGAAGCTTATAATAAGGAATATATACTTACAAAAAATTAATTTTAAATGAATTCATTTGATCCCCCAAAAAGTAAATCAAAAGTGGTTTTTTATCAACATTTTGATAGGTGTAAAGGAGACTCTATTATAGGTATGGCTTAAAAATAGTGGGGTTCTATCCAAGGGGGTTTGATCTAAGGTAGTTTGATAAAACCCTCATCAATTGGAATGCTTTAAATGGAAATTTGTAAGGCTTAAATCATTATATTTTCTAAAAATATGTGATTTCCATCCACAGTCTGTTTTAGTGCTTACACGGTCTATTTCAGTACATCTAACAAATATCATAACACATCTACAATTTGTCAAATCAAAGTTTACCAGTGTCAAAAATACAAGATAATTTAGTGCTTACATAGTCTATTTTAGCGCATCTACCCTGTTTGAAAATGCTTTTACCATATCTTTTAGTGCACACAATGTTTGTTTTAGTGCTTCTTCCCTCTGTAATAGCACATCCATAGGACAAGAAAACAAAGAGCTGTTAGAAACATCTATCAGACTGTAGACATTAGAAACTCAGGTTTTTATCAGACAAAAACATTTTCCATAGTATCAATAGTGTCTTAAACTTGACACAAATAGGATCATAAAAATAAAACCTTTTCAAATAAAACCTAGATCTTGTAAACTTTAAAGTGTCCACAAATCAAACACAAAATCTTGGTTATTAGGTTAAGATTTTTCATCAAGATATTATCATCCTATCATCATGAAACAAAACATAATAATTAGATTTTTAAACTTAGTCTCATCAATAGGATATATCATCCTATTTGACTTTGTTAAAATTCATTGGACACTTATCCAAACACAGAAGATAAAAGTTTAGTGTAGAAAACAAACATTTGTATGCCAATTTTGACAAGGTTACAAAGACAAAAAATTAGAGAAAAAGACATCAAAACACCAAACATAATGGTTGAAGAAAACCCCTTTTCCTGATTTCATCAAAATGATCCCAATGAGATAACCCAAGAGGATATACAAATTTCCCAACAAGATCCAAATTTCCATAAATTCATGGAAAAGGCCTTGGAACAAAATTTGGAAAAATACCTCTTGATGTTAGTAGAATTGGGTGCAAAACTTCTAAACTATTTTGGCATCAATTGTTGATTAAAGGAAACGCCTAGAAAAAATGAAACAAAACAACACAAAAACATAGATCAAGTGGTTGCTATAACCGCTCAAATGCAAACCTTACAACAACAAATTCAAGATATGCAAAAGAGAACCACAAAGAGGTATTCATTACATGACATTTGTCCTTATCCCTTCCATTTGAGTGTTGACATGATACCCTTCTCTAGGCATTGTGAGTTCCCCAAATATGACAAGTACAATGGAAAAATAGATCCGATTGACCATGTGAGGGAATTTAGAACTATGAGCCTTGAGTTTGTACAAGAAGATACTTACTTAATGAGGTTATTTCCTAGGAGTTTAGGAGCACACTATATGGAATGGTTCTCCAAATTACAACCGGGGATTCAATCCTTTGAAGAACTGGTCAATAGATTTATCACATAGGTCTCCTTCAACATTCAACACGATGTAACCATAAAAGATCTATAGAACATGAAACAAAATAAGGGAGAGACATTCCTATCATTCTTAGAATGTTGGTGAAAGTTGTTCGCTAGATATCCTCAATCTATACTTGAAGGGGAAAAGATTGAATTAGTTATCAACAACTTAAATGATGACATGAGTTATAGACTAGATCTAAAATGTCCCCCAACATTTGAAAAGGTGATTGAGAATAGGCTTAAAATTGAAGAAGCCTTAGTCAAAAGGGGAGTGATTAAACATTACAATGATACATCAAACAACACAAATTCCTCAAATCACTATGGAAACAATGACAAGCCTAAATTTTGGTATAAAAATAGAAATACTAGAAATAATGATACTACAACTAACACACAAAATACAAAACTAGTATTCAATTTAACTGCAACAACTCTGAAAACAAGTCAAAATGACAACCAAAACAACAATCAAGGTACCACTCAAAACAATAATCCAAATAATGGAGAATCTTGACCACCGCCATATCAAAGACAATCCAATCGACGAAGATTTACACCATTAGGAAAAACTTTGGAATCAATAATGAGAGAGCTTATTGCAAATAGAATTATTACTCTACTAGAAGGAAAAAGCTAGGAGCCGAAAGTGAAACCATCTTGGTGGAATGATGCTGACTATTGCAACTTTCACAAAAATAAAGGACATAAAAAAAATGACTGTATGTAAAGGAAAAAGTGTAAACTATATCTATGACACCACCATTCTTTGTATTTTTGAGGTTGAGAAAAATAATGTCATTGATAGTCAAATAGATAACATTAACATCAATGACACTATATCCCTGAACATGATTCCAAACATAAACACATTTGACAACCAAATCAACGTCATAAAAATAAAGGAAGCACAAGGCTACCAACTAGTCAATGCAATGACAAGGGGGTAGTCCAAAGTGATACTGAAAGGAGTTTCACCTAAAATCACTACTCCCTCATCACATCAATATAGCATTGTGGATTAACTACAAAAGATACCTACACAGATATCCATACCAGAACTTCTTAAAATTTCACCATCACATAAAGAGGCCCTAGAACAAGCTTTGGTAGCCACTACGGTACCCAAAAATTTGGATGTCTATCAATTTCAAGCTATGGTGAGAAATTTGACAACACCTCATTGTTTTTCATTCTCTCAACAAGATGATGTGTCACTAAATCACCCACACAATGTGGTCTTGCATATAGAGGTTCTAATCCATAAACATCGTGTCAAGCATGTCTTAATAGATGGCGGAGCTAGATTAAATATTTGTACTTTGAAACTAATTTGTGCACTAGCCTATTCTGAAAATGCCATTAATGTCAGAAGAAAGATAACAATAAAATAGTATGATGAAGAGGAAAGGTCTTCCAAAGGGTTGATTGTACTAGAAATTCAAGTGGGATCGCTTGTCAAAAATATTGTTCGCCAAGTGTTAGATAAGGAGATAACATATAACATACTCTTGGGACGCCCATGGATCTATGAGATGAAAGTAGTAGGTTTTCGACATATCATCAATGTTTGAAATTTCCTGTTAATGGACAAGATGTCACAATTTCAACAGACAACAATAATCCCCAGACTTGTAACATGCTTAAGGAAAATCAAGACACTTTGGCACCCCACAATAGAGAAGCTAGCACATCTAATTCATCTAGTGGTGAAAAGCAGCTCAATTTTATATCCAAATGGGTCAAGAAAAAGGACCAAGCAAAGGAAACAACTATTGCTGACTCAACTTTATCAAACAAAAACAGTCCCATGAATACTCTATCACAACAATTTACAAACAAAATCTAGTTAAAGGACAAGGGTTTGGGAGAATATACCATTGAGGAATCTTTGTGTCTTTCACAATTACTCCCATCTCCAAAAATATATGGAAAACCCACAATCAACAAACAACAATCATCACAACCCATCACGGTTCTTGATGAAAGGTTTGTAAAACCAGGTACCTTAGAAGATGAATCAGAAGACAAAACCATTCTCAATTGGCAATATAAAGACGAAGAAGCCTCAACATCCGTAAATATCAGCATACGAATAGATCAATATGGAAAATGAAAGGCTATCTTAGAAAAAATAGGCTATGAGGGGAAAGGACCGATTGGCAAGAGAAAAGATGGTATTATGGTATTATAGGATTAGACTATACAGGGGAATCAAGAGAAGACGTAACTCAGAAAGAGGTAGAAAGGATTCGGTAAATGAGGTATGGGTTTGAAATAGATTCAAATGAATATGAATGGGATCATTTATCTACAAAATCATACACTAAAAAACAAATTGACGTCATCCAAGCATATAAACCCACACAAGAGGAGGGACAGAGTTCAAGAACTAGACCACTTGTTTTGGGATAAAAAAAATTGATGACTCAAGCAAGAATGAACATACATCGAATGAGATAGATGACTCAGAGCAGGGTAATATCATAGACCTCGACCTTCCCACTAAAAAAATTGATCACTTGGCTATTAGAACACTTACAACCATCGACCTTACTCAAACTGATGATTTATTACCCTTGATCCATCCCAAAATTATTGACTGGGAACCAACCAAAACTATTAATATACCAGTATTTTCAAATGATGAGGCCATCATAAATTTTATTTGTAGTGAAAAACCTGATACAAGTTCTACCCATAACACTCATAATGATACTTCAAATCAGGAGGGTGCAAAATGACAACAAAAAAAGGATTTAATGGTGAAAAACTTTCTAAGGCAAAATTAGATTTTGAAAAAGAAAAAATAAAGAACATATGTAATAGTGAAAACATTTCTTAGGCACTAAAAGATGGAAGATTTGACACCCTTCCAGAGCATTACTAGGATAGATCATCAATACTAGTGGAGCCTACATATTCCATAAATCTTAGAACAACAGAAAAGACAAATTCTACATCTAGAAATGTCTATGACAAAAAAGGAGAAGCCCACATTCACCAAATTCTTTGAAGAGTGACATATCAATTTTTCTTGGTCTTATTCTGATATACTAGGATTAGATCCAAATCTCCTGATGCATCATTTGTCTCTACCATCCGAAATGAAACCAGTAAAGCAAATATTGAGAAAATTTTATCCTCACATCGCACTGATGGTGAAAGCTAAGTTGAAGAAATTATTGGATGCAGGGTTCATTAGGTCCATCGATTATGTAGAATGGATTTCAAATATTGTGCCTGTATCTAAACTAGATAATAGCATCAGGATATGCATAGATTTTAGAGATCTAAATAAGGCCTTCCCAAAAGATGATTTTCCTCTACCAAGCATTGACATTATTGTGGATCTAAGAGCAGGCCATGCTATGTTGTCATTAATGGATGGTTTCTTAGGATACAACCAAATAAAGATAGAACTTGAAGATCAGGAAAAGACAACATTCTCTTGTCCTTAGGGTGCATTTTGTTGGAATGTCATGCCCTTTGGGTTGAAAAATGTAGGTGCAACATATCAATGAGAAATGACCACTATTTTTCATGACATGATGCATACTTTCATGGAAGATTATGTGGATGAAATCTTAGAAAAATCATACACCAGAGAAGGACATCTGGAGATCCTCGACAAAATATTTGCTAGATTGGAAAAGTTCAATGTCAGATTGAACCCTAAGAAATGTGTGTTTGGGGTAACATCAACAAAGCTCCTTGGATACATAGTGTCAGAAAAAGGAATCAAAGTGGATCTAGCTAAGGTCAAAGCAATAATGGAGATGTCACCACCTAAAAATATCAGTCAATTATAGTCTCTACAAGGTAGGCTACAATCCATCAGGAGATTTATCTCCCAATTGGTAGAAAAAAGCCATCCATTGAATCATCTACTTAATAAGAATGTTTCATTCAAGTGGTATCGTGAATGTGAAACAACATTTAACCAGATAAAGCAATATTTAATGTCACCTCCCATACTCATGCCATCTACAGTAGAAAGGCCATTGTTACTATATATCGCATCAACAAACATTTCTTTAGGAGCTCTATTAGCACAAGAAGACTCTAAAGGAAAAGAACAAGCTATTTACTACATTAGCAGAACTCTCAACAGTTATGAAATAAATTACACATTCATAGAAAAATCTTGTTTAGCGGTGGTATTTGCAACCCAACTATTGCGACACTACCTGTTGACTCATACAATCAGACTCATTGCAAAAATAGACCCATTAAAGTATCTACTCAACAAAGAGGCTCTAACAGGGAGACTAGAAAAATGGTTCACGATCTTAAGTGAGTTTAACATCTAGTATGTAGACTAGAAATCCATCAAAGGACATGTGATAGCTGATCAATTAGTTGAAGCTCTATTACAAGATAATCATCCAATGAACATTGAATTTTTGAATGCAGACATTCTCAATATTACCACACAACAATGCAGACTTTATTTTGGTGGATTATACACACAAAGGGGATCTGGTGCAGGAATTCTATTTGTTACACCCCAAGGACACACCATCCCAAGGTCCTATAGACTAATGTTTCCATGTACCAATAATGTGGCTGAGTATGAGGCATTGATTATCGACATCAAAGTGGCTATTGAATGGAAAATCATAGAAATAGAAGTATATGGAGACTCATAGCTTTTCATGTCTATCAGGTAAATGATGAGTATCAGAAAAAGGATGAAAAACTCATGCCATATAAGAAAATGATAGATGATCTTAAAAAGTACTTTATGGAGATCAAGTTCAAATAGATACCAAGGGTAGAGAACAAAGCTGTGGATGCCATGGTGACAATTGCTTCTCTCTTGCAATTACCAGAAAAGAAAGGTCATTATGATTTTATGGTAGAACAAGTATCTAACCCGACCTATGACAATCCTAAATCAAAAAACATATGCCTAATAGCCGACATTCAAAACTCACTATATGGAGAGATCTATACTTACCTCAAGGATAACATCCTTCCTCCTGATCTTTCTAGAAACCAAAAGCATAACTTCATCCACCAATCTGCTCGACATACATTGATAGTCAACATACTTTATAGTCGAGGTCTAGATGGTACTATTCTTCAGTGTCTAGAACATCATGAATCTGAAACAACCTTACATGAGGTCCATGAAAGTATTTTTGGAACTCATTCAAGTGGCCTAACCCTAGCAAAGAAACTCCTCCATTTGGGGTATTATTGGTCGAATATGGAGATGAAGTCCTATCATTTTGTCAAGAAATGCCAAAAATGTCAAATACATGGTAATTTAATCCATGCACCAACACAAGAGTTGCACCCTTTCACATCAACATGGCCCTTTTTCCAGTGGGGACTAGACCTGGTAGGAAAGATAAATCCGTCTTCATCAAATGGACACAAGTTCATAATCACAACAACAAAATACTTCACAAAATGGATAGAAGCAATTCCCTTAACAACAATCATAGAGAAACATATATCATCTTTCACACTAAACTACCTCATTTGTAGGTATGGCATACCTCAGTCCATTGTAACAAACAATGGTAGACCTTTTACGAACAAGGATGTCCAAGAATTATGTGAAAAATTTCATATCCAACATCATTTCTCAACACCGTACTATCCTCAAGGAAATGGCCAAGCAGAGGCCTCAAACAAGACAATTATGAAAATACTAAAGAAAATGGTTAATGATGTTGGATGTGATTGGCATGTCCAGCTAAATCCTGCATTATGGGCCTATAGAACCAGCATCAGAACACCAATAGGAGCTACATAATATGCCTTGGTATATGGATCAGAGGCTATACTACCTATTGAGGTTGAGATATCATCACTTTGCATCTCACTAAAGGGTATCATTACAGATGAGGAATATAGAATCTCTAGACTACTTGAACTGGAATTGCTAGATGAACATCATCAACAATCTGTCAATCATCTGATGACATATCAACAAAGGATTTCAAGGAGCTACAATCACAAGGTAAAACCTAGAGTCTTTCAGGTTGGAGATTTGGTCCTAAAGGAAAACACTAGAAATCAGCAGGACAGAGAAAAGAAAGGGAAGTTTGAGCCTAACTAGCTAGGTCCCTCTGTCATCATATCAGTATATGAATCTGGAGCCTGTTGGCTGTCGACACTTGAAGGGGTCTAATCGATGAACCAATCAACAGTATCCATCTTATAAAATTCTATGCTTAAATCACCTAGTGCATAAATTAGTTTTTGAAAAGGGTTACCTTGATGAAAACCTTGAAAACAAACCTCTTGGTGATGGAAAAATACAAATTTTTTTAGAAAAATACAAAAATACAAAAAAATCAAAAAGACTGAAAAGGTGCAATAAAAACAAGTAGTGAAAACCTAGAAATAGGTGTTATTTGTGATTTAAACCAGATTTTCTATCTATTTGATGCATGTCATGGTTGTTACTTCCACCATCATTTTACATCCAATATCATATCATTATGAGTGGTCAAGTCCCACCCTAGTTTGGGGAAACATCTAGACATCAATGGGGGCAATTAAACATCAAGCTTAAAAAAATGGACAAATAGTAGGAAGACAAACACAACAAAAACAATGATCAAAACACAACCCAACATGGAACATCAATCAACATTGGAAACACATTGGACATTCATATCAAAACAAAAAATCCAAAAACAAGTCAAAAAGTTGGTCTCAAAAAGTCAAAAACATGGGTCTATGTCAGTTGAGCTACGTGGTCTCTGCATGTATAACATAGGTAAGGCTAATCTTTGACTAGCCCCCGGGGCCTGTAGGATAGGTCTTTAGGTTAGGTTTGATACAAATCTCAGAAAATCACATAAACATCAAAAATTCAAAATCAATATCTAGATGATCTAATATGAATAATGGTTGAATAACTTTAAGTAAAGGTTGGATATGTTGTACTTTGATCTTTTTTATCATTTCTTTGGAGTAACTCGATGATGTATTGAGCTAGAGAAGCTAGGAAGGAGAATGGTATTTTTTCTTTATCTACTGCTTATGAGTTAATCATTATTATTATGTGAATTGTCATGAGATGTGCTCTACAAAGTATCACTAATGACATTCAAAATTCACATTGGAAAGTGATTGATTCTTGTCTGTTTATGCAAGAAATGCTCAGGTCATGTCAGTTTAATTATACCTAGATGGGTATGTGCAGGATCATGATGGGCCAAAAAGTGGCAATATTATGGGTATTTGTAGGGTATGTGGCTGATGACTTTTTAGATGAGATTCTCAGCTTTCCACCAATATAAATTATGCTTTAATTTGAATTTAATAAATAATTATTATTTATTTTCTATTAGAATTATGACTAAAGTCCTAATCGATAGGCTGGTTGAAAAACATCTATAACTTTCAAACGGTATCACATTTTTTGAATCCAAAACATGTGTCACATTCTATGCTTCACTACAATATGATTAAAAAAATAAAAAATAAATTTCATGAAGTTTTGACCAAGTTAAGGTGGTTAGACATATGAGTTTTTATATTTTTGAAAAGTTGTAATAAAAAATTCATAATTAATTATTTACTTGGAAAAAAATTACAAAAAAATATGCATCACATCTGGACATGAGTCCTTTACTTATATATAAAATCTTATAAAATAATATTATCATTTTATTATGGTTAGAGTGGTCAGACAGACACCTACTTCTTATTTTTTCCCAGAAATTTAAGTACTACTGCATTGAAATTTCAATTTTTCACCAAATAGATTTTATTTATTTTTAAATAAACCTAGTAGTTTAGAAACTACATTGAATTTTCTATAGATTCTATTCTTACATACTTTTGAAATGATATAGATAACTTATTCAAATTTTTACGTCAAGTTTCCTAATACTAATTTTTCTAAATTTTTTGCCACTTAAGGACTTGTTTTTTCCATGATGATCCTGCACATACCCAGATGCTTGTGTTAACTTGCAATATCAAAAATCATGAAAGTCATACTTAGGTCATCATGGTCTAACTCATACCATCGATGCTTGTACTCACTTTCAACATTTTAAAAGCTCAATGATGATAAAAAGCACAATAAATGGATTGTTGAGATGCCAATGCTTGCATATGTAGATTTGCATGGTTAAATTAGATTGCATTCATATTAGTTTTGCATCTGCATTATAGATTTTCCACATCGATTGATGATATCTATATTAGCTTGCACCAGATGCCAAATCATGTCCCATATCTTTGAGAAGAACTCTAAAATCCTCCTATGATCATAACATATTGCAAATCAGCAATATTATCAATCAATAAAAAATTAATTAGCCCATCAATCTATCATTGATCCTCACTAATCATGAGGAAAATCATCAATCTATCATATATCCTTGCCTATCATGAAGACAATCATCAATCTATCATTGATCCTCGCCTATCATGAGGTCAATTATCAATCTATCATTGATCCTCACCTATTATGAGGGAAATCATCATCATATCATTGATCCTGACCTATCATGAGGTCAATCATCATCATCCTATCATTGATCATTTCCTATCATGAGGTCAATCATCATCCTATCATCAAATCAAACAATCAACTAAAGTGATTATCAATCATCAAACACAAGGAGGCAAAATAGGGCATCAATTTAATCAATTTTGTAAAGTCTCGATCTTTCTTTTTTGGGAGATAAATCATCACTATCAAATCATCAAAAAAATTATTAAAAAAATTGAAAAATTATGAAAAATTTATAAAAAAAAAAGTTCATCAATTTATCTCCCAAGGGGGCATATATCCATCATCACCTAAAAATCAACGTTTTGGGCATACTAAAAAAGTTTCATCGATACTAGTAGTAGCAACACATAATTTTCTTTGAAGCAATGTGTAAACGCATCACTTCAAAGAGGGGAAAAATGTATACAACTAAAAATGATATGGAGAATATAATTAATTAAATATGATTTATTTGATTAATTAACCTTTATTTCATCTACTATTAAATAAATAGAAATATTTATTTATAGTTCATTCTCCTATTTTTCAATTTTAATTAAATATACAACTTCATTAGTTTGTGTTATTTAATTATCACATCATTCAATATTAATTTAATTAAACAAGGTTAAATACTTTGTTGTTTAATTATCATATCCCTTCTATATTTATTTAATAAACAAATTCTATAGTTTGTTTTATTAAATTATTTACCCCCTTTTACTAATTTGAATAAAATCAAAATATTCAAATAAAGGAATAAAGGAAAATTTTCCTCTATTCACTCACCTACCAAATTATACATCAAATATCCAATTTAATTCAACTCGCATTTCATAGGAAAGCTTCGGAGACAAATTGGAATTAATCTCTCAATTTCCTTCCTCTGATTTGTCCTATCATTTGGCCTGATGTTTTCACGGGGATAAACCATTCCCATAATCAGCTCAAGGTTCTCCATCTCTTGCCATTCAATCCTCTAGATTAAATCCAAGCCTTTATTGTGCTACCCCTTCACAAAATTGTTGTCGTAAATCTATATATAGCCTCATTCTATAGGAAAAAGGATCTTGAATCCCAACTTTGTGCAAACTTACTCTGTAGGAATAGCAATCAAGCAATCAAGCAATCATAGTAATAGAAATAGCATCTTAGCATCATAGCAATCATAGCATCAGCAAAATCCATATCACGACTGCATCATATTTTTACTATAGCTTCCATCCATCAGGTTTCATGTCAAAATAGCTTACAATAGCATCATATCATTTAGAAATCACCATATAGAATTACATCATTGTATTTAACATCATTCCATTCTCTAGATAGGCATTTTAATAGTCATGGTGCTTACCAAATCAGAGAGCCCTCTGTGATTTGATAAATCTTTAGAGATAGGGAACAATATGATGCTTTTAGTGGATTCTTGCTTTAAATTAGTTTAATCATTGAATATTTGATATAATGTCTTATTAAGAAGTGTTTTCATTTATTTACATATTCCACACTTACAGTTATGAATGTCTACACTTGCATCCTCTTATGTTATGATGTTCTTACAAATCTGATAGATGCTAGGAGGGTAGCCCACATGCTTGTCAAAGGTTTTATATTATTTTTCCTAGATTATTCCCATGAGTAGGGAAAATAGAATCATACAAGCCATGTGATACTCTATGAACACTAAATGCTTGAAAAGAAAACATGTTAACATGAAAATGCAATCTATATAAATTATGAAATGCTTTTGAAATGTAAACAAATGTCCTACATATCTAAAAAAAATATTGAAATTATTTTTGAAATGGTTTAAAAATGACTACACTAAATTGATTATTTGACCCATATACCTAAAACAAAAATTCCTGAAATTTTCCAGATTAATACTATAGGTTACTAGCAAGCCTAGGAAGTATAAAAATGAAGTTTTTAATGTTGTAAAATGCAGTTTTAGGTCTAATTTGGGACTAAATCACCTAGAGGGGTGTATGGGTTCTAGTTAGGGTTTTTGAAGGGTTCAAATCCCACAAATCAATCCACACAGAATACCTAGAAATAAGGTAAAACCATCTGCATTAGGACTAAATTTCCCAGAGGGGCATATGAGTCCCAAATTAGGGTTTTTGCACTAATTTCAACAAATTCTAAGTGTATGTTAGGTTTTCTAGTTTTTATGTTGTTGAGACTAAGTGCAATTACATATTTTAAATGAAATTCAATGAGGCATTAAATAGGGCTTGTGGATGAAAAATAGGACCAAATAAGGCATAAAGAAGCTCAATTTTAGCAAGGAGGGCCCAAACAAGTGTGAAAATGTAAAGGGTTTCATTTTTTGACACTACAGTAGCATCCAAAATATATATTTAATCATCACAACACACGCCAAGCATTAGGTCGGCCATGAATTAGATCTAATCACAAAATAAGCTAACTAATCAACACTGGAAATCAATCTGATCATATAAACATGCACCAACTGAAATATATAATGTAATGACACTTGTAAGCAATCTCCCAAAATTGTAAAGTCTGATTCCTATCACCAGAGGAATGTAGACCAAATTGCTCATACCCATTTACACTATACATAGCCAAAATTTTATGCCAAACTACTATCACTTGTATCTTTCAAACTATACATCTAAAACAACTAAAATATTGAATATAGATGCACATGATAGTAAAGAACAACAAATTATCACTATATAGGTATATCTTATCATATGAGCAAATGAAGACCAACATATTAGAATAAGATATGTCCATTATGTTCATTGGATTAGAGTAGATATTAATATTCAATGTTGACATCAATGACAACACATTAAGGGGATCCTCCTTCATTCTTTAAAAAATATTCCCCTTATCATTAATGGAAATATGTGTCAAAAATGAGTCAAACTTCTCTAAAAACTCAAAAAATCTACAAAACTCCATCTCCCCCTTTGACATGAAAGACAAAGGGTGTGCCGATAACATATATGTAAATTCCCCCTCAAAAAGTTAACCTAATAAAATTGAACCATTCACATGTATAATGAAAAATTGGAAAACAACTAAAAAAATGAAGGAATATACAAGTGAAAAGGAATTTAACCGAAGGAGGAGGCACCTTCAAGCTCTTTAAGAATTTCTTGCCATGTAGACTTCCCTTCATTCCATGTTCTCTTGACTACTGCAAACAATTTGTACAATGATTCTAGCTCTACTATACTCTCCTCACCCTCTTCTTGGGTATTGAGATTTGGATTTATCTTTGCAAGTTTCTTAACATTAGCTAGGGAAATTGGCATTGGTATATGCTTGGTTTTCACCAAGTCCCCAAGCTATCCTAGAAACTACCTCATGATGTATTCTTTCTACCCTTTCAATGTGAAGAATCTATTTTGAAGGTCCATGATGGCAGTTTAAGAGGAGTGATCACTGTCCTAAGAAAAATTATAAGCACTTGAGGCATTATTTACTTGTGACTCAATTGAATCCATTAAGTCTTTAATGCCTTGAGTGACATCCAACCACTTCATGCAATACAAATATAAAGTTTTTGCTTCATCTTCACATTCTTGAACTTCCTTTATGCATCTCTCCACTTTGTTATGTACTGATGCATGTATCTCTCACAATTCTAACAACTTCTTCTTGACAAACCTTGTTTCCACTTCATTTTTAATCCGCCCTTTTAGAATTGAGGTGTACTCCTTAAGAGAATCAACCAAAATATTAATATTTTCCACATAGGTTAAATAATTTTCAATTGAAGTATTGGGGGTGGCATCCTAGATAGAGTCTTTATAGCTTCATTTATTAGTTTTCTTCCCTTTTGATGATTTTCAACTATTTATTTCCTTTCAAAGGCATGAAAACATCTCCAAGCTCCAACTTTTGAATTATTGAAATCTTCTTCAGATCCACACTACCTTGATACATTGGGAGCTATAATAATTGAGGAGGTATTACCAGTTGAAACCTTATTTTTAAGGAAAAAAGACCCTTGAGATGATTACCAAATGATTCTTTGGAGGGCTTGGGTACATCCATGTTCTTTTATGCATCTTCTTCATTCTTTCTATCCTTATACTCATCTTCATTATTTATTTTTTCCTCTTCACTAGAAGCTTATTCCTTTTGCTTATCTTCATCCTCCTTGTCATATCTTTCCTATTGTCCTTGTCTTTTCCTCCTTGTTCTTCTTCACCTTTTTCATTTTCTTTACCTACATCTTCATTTTGCTGATAAGAGTGGTCCTTAGTACCATCTGCATCATTATTTTCTTTTCCCTTGTCAACTTTATATTCTTAAGAAGTTGTTGTCAGAGCAACTCACATAGATCAAAGTCTTTTCTATTCACCACCATTTCATGTGCAACATAGATAGTTGTAGCCAATTTTTTTTCCATATTTTTGAAGTAGATTTTATGACCTATCACCATAGAAGCATATCTCATAGTGGGATTCTATATAGGTTTAGTTTTCAAAGCCCTTTTATCATAGGTGGCACTAGTTAGTTCCATAACAACTTCATTCTTCATAGACATAAGTATTTGTATAGGTATGATATCACACAACCCTATAACATCCTTAATCACTTCCTTAGTTATTAGTCTAGGCATGCCAATCCATATAAATATTTCATGAATTTTTCTCAGTGCTAGTCTCACATATTTGGCATGAACATCACTATTGTAGTTAGGGAACCAATTCCAAATATCTAGCTTCTTCCGCACTAGGTTAACATATTCTATTTTTACAAGGTGATTATCTCTAGTAAGCTCGTTGGTCAAAAGTTCTATGATTTCAAGTGATTATATTCTTCCAATTTCTCATGTATGTATGCCCTAGTATCTTCCGTAGGAAAAAACTTAAATGGAATTTTTGAGAAGGAATTGCCAGGGTCATTATCAAATACTTTCATTTGATACCTTTTGAGTTTTTTTCTAGGCCTCTCAATAATGTTAAAAATGGTTGGGATAACCATTTTAAACTTGATTCAAGCTTGAATACTTATGAATTTTTTTTGTTTCAAACCTACAAAGCATATAAAGCTGTAAATACCTCTTTATGTACACAACAAGATCTAGGGTTTGAATATTTTGCAAACTTTTCTTTGAATCACCTTCAAATTTCCTTCAGCTCACTCCGCTTTCTTCAAATTCACAAATGCGATTAAAATTGACTTAGAAACTCAATTTAAAACTTTCCTAATCTTCTCTAATTCTGCATTAAATGCTTCAAATTCCATAAAATTGATAAACCCTTTACTGATAGACTGTAAACCCTAAAACACTTTGCATTTCTTCATATTCACATATTTTCTCCTGGTTTCTTTTCCACAATCTTAAGCTTTTCATTTTATATCACATATCTTCGTGTCACTCCTTGACACCTCATACCTCATATTTACAGGGGGTTATTGGATTTTCTCTGTTATTGGTCCCCCTAAGCCAATGCCTAGGTTTAATTTTCAAGAGGATTATATGCACCAAAGGGAGGTACAAATTCATTTTTATTTCTTGATTCTTCTTTATTCTTAGGCTCCTCTTTATTTTTCTAAATATTTTCCATTTCCTTCTTGACTTTAGTAGGATCATTTTTCTTCATAGGTTTATTTCTCTTTACTGGATTAGTCTGTCTTCCATTCTTACTTCTGTAAAATTTTGAACTGTGTCTATGTTTGTTGCAACTGTAGCATACAACTTTTTTTGAATAAACTGACCATAGTAGGATACACATGAACACTAGTATTTTTATGTGGAAAACCCAAAAAGGGAAAAACCACGTTGAGGATTAGCTCATAATATATTATAACCAGTTATAAGATATTAAAAGAGGCTCACTGCTAGGACACACTGTCCAATAGGGCTCACAACCACAAAAAGAAGGATAGACAAAAGATAGAAATGGATACACAACCAAGATGTGAACTCATACAAAATTCACCTTCCTTGTGTTGAATTTAGTTCCTTTGAAGCTCAATATACTAACTCAATGCACTTTATTAGATAAAAAATACAAAACAATACTCTGCTTTACAATCGCTCAATATTCACAATATATGCTCTAGATTTGATCATGTACATACAAAATTCACCTATTCACATCTCATTACCCATATGTCACACCTACAATCTCAAAGATTTATTACATATATAAATAATTCATCCACATACATCAATTAGGTCAACCTAATTAGATGTAGCCCTCTATCAAATCAAAATTGCCTTATTGACTCCACATTTGAATCAAAAACATCTTCAAGCTTAAAATAAATGTGAAACACTTGATTTAGGTCAGCATGGACCTAAAATAGATTTCACTAACATCGACAATACATATTTAATCATTGCAACACACACCAAGTATTAGGTTGGCCAAGAATTAGAACTAATCATAAAATAAGCTAACTGATCAACACCAGTGATCAATCTGATCATATAAACATCTGCCAATCGGCATACATAATGTACTAACACATGTAAGAAATCTCCAAAAATTGCAAAGTCTGATTCCTATCATTGGAGGAATGCGGACCAGATTAGTCATACCCATTTACACTATACATAGCCAAAACTATATTTCCAACTACTCTCACTTGTATCTTTCATACTATAGATCCAAAATAGCTAAAATATTGAACATATACGCACAGTAATAGTCAAGAAAAACATATTATCACTTCATATAGGTAGATCTTATCATATGAGAAATACCAAATTAAGATATCCCCATTTTGTTCATCAGATTAGAGTAGATATCAATAGTCAATGTTGACATCTTTGACAACACATTAAGGGGATCATTCTTCATTCTTTCAACACACATAAGCAAGGTATCTTGGAAGTTTCATGGTTGATTATATGTGAGAAATTTAGAAGGTGGAAATATTTCATATGTAATTGTAGAATAAATGGTTGGATAAAGACTCTAATTACCTTGTGGTTTTGGGTTAAGTTGCAAATCATCATTGGTATTTTGTATAGAAAATAAAAGTTATAAGTTTTTCATTTTCAATGTTTGAGTATCAAATTGTTGATATTAATACTTAACTTTGAATGCAAAAGCATATAGGAATCATGAAAGAAAACTATTCTTTAATTTAGTTTGAAAAAAATTGAGAAAGGAGATATACCCTAAAATTAAACTATGTAAATTGACATAAATTTAGTCTCATAATTTATTTCTCCATTAAATTGCGTAAATTTTCCTAAAATATTAGATGATTATTTCAAAATATAATATGGATATCCACATAAAAGTAGTGAATTTCAATGTATAACTACACTCCAATTAACATGTATATATTCTTAAAAGGGTTTGCAAATATGTGTGTGTGTGTGTGTGTGCAAGAGATAGATAGATAGATAGAGAGAGAGAGAGATGTGTGTGTGTGTGTGCGAGAGATAGATAGATAGATAGATAGATAGATAGATAGATAGATAGAGAGAGAGAGAGAGAGAGAGAGAGAGAGAGAGAGAGAGAGAGAGATGTGTGTGTGTGTGTGTGTGTGTGTGTTTGAATAATATTAATAGATCATTTTGAAATATTTGTATTAAAAGCACATTAAATAAATTGTAAAAACTATATATTTGTTTGGGGAAGGAATTTTTTATTATTATTTTGTATATATGTTCTTTATAACCTATTTCAAGAGGTTCAAGAAAGAAGAAATGGGTTTTAGAACATTTATGGCTTATATTTCTTATATTTTATGGGTTAAAAAAAGTGTTGAAAATTAGGATTATAAAAGAAAAACTAAAGTTAGATCTTGGATTTGGTTCGCATTATGTTTTGGGTATGTGCAGGATCATCATGGAAAAAACAGGCCCTTAAGTGGCAAAAAAATTTAGAAAATCCATAGTTAGGAAACTTGACGTAAAAAATTGAATAAGTTATCTATATTATTTCAAAAATGTGTAAGAATATAATTTGTATAAAATTGAATTTAGTTTCTAAAATACTAGGTATGTTTAAAAAAACTAAAAATCTATTTGGTGAAAATTTGAAATTTCAATGCAGTGGTACTTAAATTTTAGGTAAAAAATATGAAGTAGATGTTTGTCTGACCACCCTAACCACAATAAAATGATAATATTTTTTTATAATATTTTAGATATTGGTAGAGGACTCATGCCTCGATGTGATGTATATTTTTTTGTAAGTTTTTTCCAAGTAAATAATTAATTATGAATTTTTTATTACAACTTAAAAAATAAAAACTTCGTATGTCTGACCACCTTAACTTGGTCAAAAATTCATGAAATTCAATTTTTCTTTTTTTAATCATATAGTATGTGAAGCATATAATGTGATGTATGTTTTGGATTCAAAAAATTGTTATACCATTTAAAAGCTATAGATGTTTCTCAATCAGCCTATCAATCAGGACTTTAGTCATAATTTGAATAGAAAATGAATAATAATTACCTATTAAATTCAAAGTAAAGCATAATTTATATCAGTGGAAATTTGAGAATCTCCTTTAAAAACCCTTTTTGTTTCACCAATTTTGGGTAAAAAAATAGTCGTCAGCCACATACCCATCATATTGCCACTTTTTTGGCCCATATTGATAGTTCAACTGGTTGGTTGCACAAACAATGAAAGAACATTCTTTGAGCCCATCTAAAATTTGTCTTAGTTTTCAACAAATGGTTCTCCATTGTTCTCATTCAACTTGTAACAAGCTACCTAGAAAACTAAACTTGTATTTAGAAAAAGAAATTATATAAATAAAAATATCTAGTTTAGGAGTAGTTAATAGTTAAAAGATTGATTTTTCTAATTTTTACAAATAAAGAAACTCTAAAATATGAATTAAATAGTCAAAGAATAATTATAATATGAACTACAAATAGTTGATAGATAGTTAAATTTATGAATAACAAATAGTCATGAATAGAGAATTTGGTGTTTAGATTTAAAAATTTCAAGGAGAAAATTTAATTGAGAATTATAAAATTTTTGCTTATAAAATATATGAATAATTTTGTAGGAATTTAAATAATAATTCTCTAATTTAAAATTTATATAATAACTACTTATTTATTATTAAAAACTCCCTAATTACATTAAAGATCAAGGGGTAAAAGTAAGGGCAAGAATGAATTGGGCTGCCCTTGGAGATAGAGGATCAAAATACTTTAATATTTTGAAAAGTAAGCAATCAAAGGAGCAGATAAATCTACTTTGGCATAATGATGCCCTAATGAAGGATCCCAAGGAGATACAAAACTATCTTTTACAATTCTACAAAAAACTCTTTACCTCTAAGTGCAACAACTCATTTAATCACAAGGAAAGAGAGGACTGCAAGGAACTAATCCCTAAGAAAATTTCTACTTATAGG
Organism: Sequoia sempervirens; assembly: GCA_007258455.2. NCBI lineage: Eukaryota > Viridiplantae > Streptophyta > Pinopsida > Cupressales > Cupressaceae > Sequoia > Sequoia sempervirens. Next base: position 67,999,081 of record VDFB02000013.1, on the reverse strand, counting down.
AAGCTATGGAATTAAATAAGAAACTATCATTGGATGAAATAAAAAATGCTATTCTTTCTCTTAAAAATGATAAACCCCCAGGGCTGGATGGAATCCTAGCAGAGTTTTATAAAAAGAATATAGAGTCGGTGTTTGAAGATCTCTTCAAATGTACTCCAAAGCTACAAAAATGGGATCACTAGGTAGAGAGGTTAATAATGGAATTATTAAGATAAATCCCAAAGATAGAGACATGGCCCTAGTGAATAAATGGAGGCCTACTACTTTGCTAAATGTCTCCTATAACTTTTTTGCAAAGGTTATTGCATTAAGACTTGCAAAGCTACTCCCCGAGATTGTGAATAATACACAAATGGGCTTTATTAAAGGAAGATACATCTTAGAAAAATCGTTGACAAGCTAGAAAGCAATGGAATGGGCTAAGGATTTTAGAAAAAATATTGGGATGTTGTTCATGGACTTTGAGAAGGCATATGACAGGGTCAAGTGGCCTTTTATCTTCATGGTCTTGGAAGAACTTAGATTTCTATAGATGATATGCAGGATGATTAAAACATTACTAAAGGATGCAAATACCCAAATAGAGGCCAATATATGACTGCCTTTTTGAGGAGCTAGACCTATAGAGGTCTATAAGGCAAGGTTTCCCCTAGCTCTTGCATTGTTTTTTTAGCTATTGATGCACTACATTATATACTTAGAGATCAATCTCTAGGCCCTAAAGTTAGTGGTATAATCCTGTCTAATAAGGAAAAACTGATAAACCTATAATTTGTGAATGACACAAATTTACTTATAAGGCTAGACAAGGGGAATGTTGAAATTCTAATGGATAAGTTAAGCCTTCTAGAGAAGGCAATAAGAGAAAGGATATCTAAAGCCAAATCAACTATACTAAGTTGGGAAGACAAGAAGCTTGACTAGTTTGATGTGTTTGATCTACAATGGGGGGGTATGAATAGGATTATAAGGTATCTAGGGATACCTTTTGTATTGAACCCAAACCTAAGAGACATGTGGGAGTGAGTGAAGAACAATATTGAAAAAAAACTAAATGGTTCAAACAAAAATTACCTTTCTTTGGCTAGTAGAGGTCAAGTGTGCCAAAAGATTCTTTCCTCTTACAATATTTATTATGCTTTAGCTTGGATTTTTAGCAATTATCAAGTGGACGAGATTCAAAAAAATATTAGAAAATTTCGTTGGTCAAATGGTAAAGGGAATAATAAAATGCATTCAATCAGATGGGAAGTGTGTTTCTTAGATAAACAAAAGGGTGGACTTGAGTTAAAAAACCTGAAATAGCAGGGCCTAGCCTTAGCAACTAAATGGATCTACAAAGCACTAACAGGTGAGAAGCCTTGGAAGATTTTAATCAAGAATAACATTAACTTAGTTGTCCCAAAAGAGGCCGAATATTGGAAACACATGCCTCTCCATGACTTAGTCTTTGGTAGATTTTCAATCTCCCCTATTGGCTCCAAGGTATTTAAGAGTCTTTGGAAAGCTTGAGGGACTTGCAAAGGGGACATTATTAAAAAATGGATATTGATAATGAGTTGAATGAGGTATTCCCTTCAAGATCTATTTGGTGGAATGTGTTTCATAACAAAATACCCTAAGCTCTGCTACAGAGCTGTTTTTCTAAAGCTTGGAATTATAAAGGTATCTCTTCCTTTCATAAAATCTTAAAGGATGGACAACTTAAATGTTGGGAATCCCTTAAGAGCAAATTTTACCTACCTCTTTCTCATAAAAGAACTTATGAATTAATTGTAAAAACATAGTGATTGATCCTATTACTAAATTCAAAGTTGATAACAAAGTGCAAGAATGAGAAGGCCTAAAAACTAATGCCCTTGCTGGTATAAAAGCCAAAGAAATCTATAGACTTCTTGACAACCCACTAGACCTTGTAGGCATTCTAAACCAAGGTTGGAAAGTAAACCTAAATAACAATAATTGGAAGAAGAAATTTATGCACAACTAGAATAGTACCATGGATCCCAAGAAATTAGCTTTCAGATGGATGCTACTAATGCGAAGATTTCCCAATGTGGGCTCTAGTAAATATCCTCTTATCTATAGTATTTGTAAAAAAAAAAAAATTGTAATGCACATCTTCTTTGAATGTTTCTTTTCCAAGGAAATTTGCAATATGTTTAAGGTAAATGATAATAAAAGATTAGAAATTATTATGGGAAAATTCAAGGTTTTGGAAAAACTAACAACTTGTTTTGGCTAATATTATCTAATGAAATTTTATGGTTTTTATGGAAAGTGAGGAATAAAGAAATTCACCAACATTGTAGAAGGGATCTTACTGAGTCATTTAAAAGACTCACACTTCACTTTGTTTATGTGTAGCTGTCGATCAATATATAGGCTTCTAAAGGAAAATTTAAAAAACTATTAGAGGAAGGCATGATTGAGAGCAAGAATCAGGAGGTGGCTTTTGCAAAACAATGGCTACACTAGAGACAAACAATCCAAAAAAGATTGGATTTATGAATAGTAGAGATATTGTACATAAAATATTTGGTCATAGTAGAAAGGAAAACGAGAGCTGATAAAAACTTGGACAAACTTTGTATTTGCGGGCCTTCAAACCTTTTGTATGCAATCATAAATTAAAAAAAAAAACAATTTGTAATGGCCCCTCAGGGTTGTACATTCTATGTAAAGTTTACTATTATGAATATAAAAAATAGAATATTTTCAATGGGTAAATTTTAGGAAACTTAATATTAAAATTGATGAATCTATAAGAAAACCCACTTAATTCAATAGTTCTACTAATATGAAAAATTATTAAATATTAATTCTCACATGGAAGTATTTTTTTAAAAAGTTGTTTAAAAAAAGAATAAATTCCACTAGATGAGTTTAAATTATCAACTCTCTTCTTATAAGTATAATCATGGAAAGATTAATTACCATTATTAAATTAAGCAATTTAGTATGTATAAATAATAATAATAATAGTTATAAAAAATAGCATTATGAATTAAATTGGGCTTCACTTACATGGAATTGTACGAATGTATCAAGTAATTTTCAATTAGGAAAGGTTTGTTTTTTATTATGGGGAAAGCAAGTTTTGATGGGACCCAAAACCCATTACATAATAGTTTTTAAGGGACCTAAAATCCTATCCAAGAAAACAAGCTACATCAAAGATAAACCATATACCATTAGCAACCCAACATCAATAACACTAAAAATAAAGCAAAATAGAATAGGTTACACAAATAAATTATAGGGGCCAAGATCCCTTAACCAAGTACAAATAGGTTTTACTTGGGACCTTAAACCCTTAACTAGGTTTTCTAGGGACCTTGAACCCAAAAGCATATTGGTGTAGAAAACCAACAAAACCATTATTCTCAAAAGAATCAGAAAAAAAAAAAAAAAACCGCACCTCAATAGGAGTTTTGGGAATCACAACATAACACTGTGAAGCATCTACCTTCCTATAGCACCAAATTGCTTGATTTTCCAACCCAACCTCCACCTCTAAAAGAGAGGGATCCCCTCTATAGGAGAGGATGATATTAAACCCCCTACCACTAGAACCACAACTCTCCATGCCATACAAGCTCCACCTCAATATAAGCCAACACTCCACAACAAAAGGATAAATCTCCCCCTCTATAGGAGACACCAGCTGAAGAATCCAACAATGAGTAGCTTCAGTAGGAAGGGATGACATAACATCCCTTAGTAGCACAAACATCAAGTACTAGAAGGAAGAAGTAGAAACCTCCTCAATGAGCTCACACAACTGGGTCCAAAGAGAAAAAAATAAGCATAACCCAACTAGCAACAAAAAAGCACCATCTTGGACAAAGTTCAACACCACCTAGCCATGAAAAAAAATCCCATCCTATATAACATGAGTGAGAAAAAAACCATGATAAGCAACTCCACAACCTAATCCTTTGAAGAAACAATAAACACCAAAAGAGGCTAAAGGAGAACAATAGAAGCCACCACCTACAGACAACCTTCTACAAGAAACCAAAGCTAAAAACAAAAAAAAAAAGGTCATAAAACTTCCCTCCAATAGAAATAGGAACTTTGAACACCAATTGGGATTCAACACCAACCATAAAGCTCCAAAGAAACCAATAGAATACTCCCCATTGTGAATAGGGAAGCAAACCACTAGAGACAAAAGGCTACCCCAAAACACACATCTACTCTACATGGAGGAACAAAGCAACAACAAAGCAAGAAATAAACAAAAAAGAGCCAAAAGACTCACCCAAACCACAACCAACCCACATGAAGGCCAAATGGGAGCCCCAATAAAAGCCAATTCCCACAAAGAAGAAGGCATGACCCTATCCAAACCCACACAAGAAAGAGGGGAAGCTAGAATCAAGGAAGAAAACAACCAAGACCTCCACCACAACCCCCCAAAATCTCTGTCGCAGAAAATATCCTTGAGAGAGAAACAAAAAGGAGGAAGATACTGCAGGACGGGGCCCTCAATGTGCACCAAGTAAGGTAGAATCTAAGATTTCCTCCTAGTCCCAAGCACAAGAAAATTGAATGACAACGACACCATCTCACAAAATAAGGAAATGAGCCCACTCCTGCCAAACCCAACGTCCTCAATAAAAAAAACTACCACAAGAAGGAAACCCAAAAAAATGGTAGTGAAGGAAAAATCATCCTCTTCCACCTTCAACAAATCCACCACAAAAATGACAACCCCGTCATCATCAACCTTTGTTGCTTCTTCACCATCTTCCACATACCCCTTCAAACTTTCCACTCTAGACCTCTTCTGGCTTACACACTCCATCTTTCTGTCGATAACCGTAACACCAAAAAAGCTTCCCCAGAAAGGAAACAATGCCCAACCTCCAATACCCAAGAAGACAACATCAAACAGATGCATTGGAGAGAAGAAACAATTAGAATCATCATCATTAGATTCAGACTCCTCATCTATAATTCCCTCTGTGGAGTTCAAACTCCTTGCTCAGCCATGATTCCAACCCAACTTTTCCATTTTAAGAAAGTTAAACTCACCATAAGAGTTGGACACATAGAAGATAGGAAAGGTTTTTTGATCAATGGACCAAAATAATTTGAAATTTAACTTGAACGAAACATATAAGAGTCAACCATTAAGCATTTAACATAGATCTTGAAATTAAGTCCACTTAGTTTTGATAAGAGTCAAAATTATTTTATGATTATTGGTGTTCTTATTTAATTTTATTTGTATTTAGGCATTATTATTTTATATAAATTTTCTTGAGGAAAGATTTTTCTTCCATTGTAAAACCCCTATATATAGGTCATTATGGTATAAACACATTTCTTGCTAGTCAACTAGGGAAAATAAGTATAACATGAGAAGGAAAAATCTTTTATTTTGGTAGCTTATCAAACTCATCAAAATGAAAAGGGTGGTTGTTGCTATACTTTAGTTACTTAGGAAAATATTTAAAACATTACCATTTGAGAACAAATAGAGAAAAATATATACTAGGAATCACCCCATGATAGTTTAAGTAGTGCAATGACATCATAAACTTAATGTCATCAATTACAAGATAAATTTTAAACTTGATTTTTCCTTAGTAGAATTAACAAGTTGAACAAAATTTGGTAGTTGTGTATGGTTTAGAATGTGTAATTTTTTTGGGCATTAAATTTGGTATTAGAGCCAAGTTTGGGTATGTGTAGGATCATCATGGAAAAAACAAGCCCTTAAGTGGCAAAAAAATTAGAAAAATCAGACTTAGGCAACTTGACGTAAAAATTTGAATAAGTTATCTATATTATTTCAAAAATATGTAACAATAAAGTTTGTATAAAATTGAATGTAGTTTATAAACTACTAGATTTATAATATATATATATATATATGGTGAAATTTGAAATTTCAATGCAATAGTACTTAAATTTCAGGTAAAAATAAGAAGTATCTATCGACCACCCTAACCACAATAAAATTATAATATTTTTAATAATAATTTAGATATAAGTAGAGGACTCATGTCTCAATGTGATGCATATTTTTTTGTAATTTTTTATGTAAATTTTTATTACAACTTTAAAAAAAAATAAAAAACTCGTATGTCTGACCACCTTAACTTGGTCAAAACATCATGAAATTAATTTTTTCTTTTTCTTTTTTTAATCCTTTAGTATGTGAAGCATAGAATGTGATGCATGTTTTGGATTCAAAAAATGTGATACTATGTGAAAGCTATAGATGTTTTTCAATTAGCCTATCAATCAGGACTTTAGTCATAATTCAAATGGAAAATGAATAATAATTATTTATTAAATTCAAAGTAAAGCATAATTTATGCTGGTGGAAAGATGAGAATCTCCTTTAAAAACCCTTTTCATTTCATCAATTTTGAGTAAAAAAAAATCATTAGCCACATACCCTACACATACTCATCATATTGCCACTTTTTGGCCCATGATGATCTTGCACATACCCATTCCAACACTAGAAACTTTGGGGTTGTGTTAAGTAACTTATTTTCACATAGGGTCCTATTAGTTTAAGTATTATAAGTCATTTTAGGAAAAATTAAATAGGTAATATTTTGTGAAATATCTTAATTACTGAACTAGAAGTTGATTTACTAATATTTTGGGATGAAGATTAAAAATAAGATTAATTAAGTGATTTCATCCTTATTTTTTAAAAAAAGTAGCATGTTAATTATATCTTTGTTAAAACACTTGGATCTATATTCTCTTGTCTTGTGATATTAAACTTCTTTGATTCCTAACAAGGTTGATTGTGATTATTATCTCCTTATCTATGCCAGGATCAAGTTGTTTTTGTCTTGGGGTTCTTTTGAATCACTTAAGTTTTATGAAAGATGTATTTCATAGTATTTATTTGAAGAAATTTTAATGTTAACTCAAAATGTTATTTTCTAGTGTCTCACATTATTCTTAGTTAATATATTTATGGATAGGAATATCCTTGAATTCAAGTAATATTAATTAGAACCATTGGAGAAAATTAATAAATTAAAGGAGGAAAATGATTTATATGAATTTGATTTTGGTTTTAAGAATTATTCTTCTTGTTTATGAGAAATTTTATTCTTGAAGTAGCTAATCAAAGTTACTTATGTTCATCAATTTAACTTCCTTTCTTCATAATGGTGATGGATGCTAATTATAAAAATATAGATGAAGTTCGTAGAGTCATTTCCTTGAGCAATTATTTAACAATTGTTTGTAGTGAAAAGGGTCATGCTAATTGAATTTTTTCTTGGTTAGGTATTATAAATTTAATACAATCTAGTAAATCCACCATAAGGTCACATGGGCTAATTATTGAGGTTATTGCATTCTCTAGACATTTGATATTATTTGATTATTGTCACAAATTAATTATGAAAGTTGTCTAGCTAAGTTGTTGGTTTTTAGTCAAGTGTAACCCTTTGTTATGAATCAAATACAATGTTATTCATATGTTTATTGCATGCTTGAAAATTTAGAAATATTGGTAATCTATGACTATTTGATTGTTTGAAAATGGAAATTTTAGTTATGGTTGAAACTCCTATTTTTTCTTTCTTGTTGATTTTAATATCCTTGATAGTAACTTGAAGTTAAAGAAATTTTCCATTTAAAATATCAGATGTTTTCAAAATGAAGATGATGTAATAGCTATGATATATTTATTAATTCAAGTAGAAAATTTAAAATTCAATTATTTTGTGTGAAGAAACTTAGACTTGGATATTAGAAAAAATTCTTTTTATGTTCAATATTAGTGATGTTTAAATTTAGTGCAATGGAAATACAAGAAGTATCATGTATATTATATTTTTAAACAAGGATGGTTCCATTATTGGGATGTTGCATTTGAGGTATGGTGTAATCCCTTATTGATTTTACGCAAATAATGTATGTTCTTGTTCTAAGGGTCCTGTTGGGGTTTGTGAATACGTGTTTACTTGTGTTATGTGTCATATCCTATGTGATTTTTAGGGGAGTTGAATCTCCTCTTGTGAAGAGATAGATTTTGGGTCCTCCATGTGTAAGAGGTTTGAGTGGGTGTGACTCCCACACATAGGAGCATCTTTATTTTCAGGGTATGAGTACCCATAATTATTCAACGATAAGAGTATCTTGTATCTATGCGTATATTGGCTTTAGTTTAGAGGGATAAGGGTGTTTGGATGGTACATTGTGGAGTATGGAGGTGTTGATATGAAATTTTCTTTTGGGTGAATGTGATATATGCATTTTCCCCCAAATAGGTAGAGCCCCTACTCCCCCTTATGTGGAACTCCTTAAAAATATTATGGGATAGTGATGTTCTTGGGTGTTGATAATTGTATGAACTGTAAATCAATTTGTGCATTGTTGGTGCTAAGTAGTCTTGATATGTTCCAAAGTAGCTAAGTGTTTCCAATAAAATTAAGATTTTTTTTCTTTTTAATAAGTGTTTTTGAAGGCTAAGAAAGTGCATTATAATACATGTTGTGAGAAACCAATGAATTTTATGTTCATGACTCAAGTTTGAGATACTAGGTATCCAACTTGGGATAACGGTGTGGTGGACATATAGGATGATATACTTGTGTATACCCTTGTGTTAATTTATGTGTTATGTAAAAATTCCATGTTTGTTAGTGTGTGTTGGAATTCCCTAGTGACAACCACTCCCTTCAAAGAAAGGTTCTACTAGTGTATTAGGGGTTAAGAGAGTCCCTCATTTATTGGAACATTTTGATTCTTCCTTGATTTTTTCCTTGTGCTAGCCAAAGGATGAATTTCAAAAGATTATGTTCCCCCTTGGAATATTGAGTTCGATCTACTCCCCTTTTGAAGGATCACATTTTTTAGTCCATAAAGCAAGACCTTTTTCCTTGAGTTTGTGTCCCATGGGTTGAGGATGGATCTTGTGTGCTAAAAATTTGGATGAGCTTCCACTTGGGTTATAGATGCCACATATATTGTGTACTCATAGACATGGTTATTAGATACAATGTTCTTGTGATATAATTATTGATCTATTCACATAACAGTAAGGGATCAATAGTCATGGGCCATGAGTAGTGTTGGAAATTTAGGGATAAGAATGAAATTGTTTACTTTTATTATCTAGTATTTGCTAAAAGAAAATAAAGTAATAAAATTCAAGGCTTGTGACAGTAGAACATTATGAAATTTCTTGGGCTACAAAATTTATAAAGATTGTGATGGAGATATGTGTTGGTGAATGATGTTCTCTTGGGTACGATTCAATATACAAATAATTTATATTACAAGATACTTCATATTTATATATGATTATGACTATTTGATTAGCATATCTCGGGTTGTGTAGGACTATTCTTGGTTACCATGTGGATATTTTATGGTTTGATACCTCCATACTATTGTATTCATAAGTGGTTTGAAACCACCATATTAGTATATTCATACATGGTTTGAGACCACTATGATAATTCCAGCTATGTGGTTTGAGAACCACCATTCCCCTTCACCCCTCAAGTGGCTTAGAAAAGTCACATAGTGCATGTAATGTGCAAATATTTTTGAAATGTGTATTACTTTTTAAGATTCTTTAGGTTCCTTTATTATTGTCACCAATAGTGTTTTATTTTTGGGATATTTAATTTGTGCAGTCCTTTTTACCTCAAGGACTTAATTTAATTTAAAATAGTTTCTAATTGGATTGAGAAGTTTCCTTCTTGTACTTTGATTATTCTTTACTTTTTTTTCTTGATATTTTATTGTAAAATTTGAAATCTTATTTATCTTCTTAAGTTTGAGGCTTCTTTAATTAATTTGTACTACTGACACATGTGTCGTGATGTGAACTCTGTAAATGTCTACATCTAGGAGGGATCCCTGGTAGGTCATATGGGGGTGAAAATATGCTAGAGAATTTATATTGTGAGGATGGGGATGTAAATGGGTCTTGTATGGGATGGTCATAATCCATTCTCCTCTAAATCTTATGTGTGATTCTTTGTGTACCTTCCTTCTTGGAGGCTAACCCCCTTACACAAATAAGGGGAAGGTACTAGGAAATGTATGGAGGGGTCCTAAAGAGGCCCTTGAGACCATCTTTCCTAATATTAGATCACGGTTACTCAATGATGACAGTTGCTTCAGATCACAATGATATGACATTAGCACCATTCCTCCTCATAAATCTCATTCCTTGAACCGTGCAATATGTCAGTGTTGTGTTGAGAGTGTGTATGTGTTGTAAACCAATTTATGTGATGCTAATGTAATTTTCATAAAAAAAGGAAATAAGTTATTGGTTAAGACAAAAATTCATTATGTTTTTGTGAAATTATTGACCTATTTGTCTAAGTAATGATGATTTAAGTGAATATATATATATATATATATATATATATGTATGTATGTATGTACATGTATGTATGTATGTATGTATGTATGTATGTATGTATGTATGTATAACTTGTAGTACTTAATAATAATATAAGCGATAGATGAAGTAATGTGAAACTAACATATGTGTAACATGAAAAAAACATCTTTTGGATTGTGTTGATGGTTAATTATAAAACTTACCCTAATAAATTTTTTTGTTGCCATACTTGGAAATTTTTATATAAAGGATTATTGTCAAGTGCTTATGCTTACCCTCACTTCTTTGGGACTTCTTGGAGGAAGCCCAAATTTTAGAATAAGTATTATGTTTACAATGGGTACTCATTCTATTTTTAGAATGGATACCCACTTTCAAATAGGTACCCATTCTAATTTTAGAACAAATACTTATTTTTAAGTAGCTACTCATTCTATTTTTAAAAAAGGTTAACCGTTTGGAAAATCGGGTGGAAAATGGGACTCACAATACAAGAAAGGGGTCCCTAATCCAAGATTTTTCTTTAGTGGGCGATGGTTCATTTAATGAAACCTAAGATCCAAATTGGATTGACTATCAACACAAATGTGAGTCAATTATCAACAAGGGAGACCTAGGAGGATTCCTAAGTAGGCTTTCGAAGGGTTCACCACCAAGCTAAAGCTTGGAAAAAAACAACTTAACATTCAACTGACAAAACCTAGTAATGCAAGCCAAATAATGAGTGCAAATGACAAAATTAAATAACAAGTTAGGATGTATGTACTTGGGAAGTATGGAAATGTGATAAGGATTTTGGAAATGGAAAAATGTTGTCAAATATGCTAGGGAGGACTAAGAGTCCCTTACTATCTTCTTAGTCCCACTGCTATTTTTCGGGGCAAACACATGATCTTCAGATGTCAGAATCAGATTTGAAGGAATCTCTAAAAATACCTCAAGGGGGACTAAGATTCCCTTATTTTCTTCTTAGTCTCAATCTAAATTTTGGAAATTTTGGAAGATGATCTTGGGGCTCAATTTCTACAATTTCTTCTTCTCAAATCTTAGGTATTTTTGAAATAATATAGATAACTTATAGATAACACCTTTGCATCACAACTTTGCAACTTTTCACTTCAAATGATCTTCAACCTAAATTTGCAAACACAAACAGACAAGGGATTTTTAGTGAATGGGGGTTTTCCTTGGTGAAACCCCTTGTTGGTTATTGAACCTTAGAATGAAATGAAATAATGGAGGGAAATGATGAATGAACAAAGTGTTATGTTGCAACTCACAAAACCCTTATTATGAAATCTACAAACTTGTGTGAAGTGGCTAGCTTAAATATAGATCTTGGATTGAATGAATGCTTGATAGATCTTGACTTGAATTGCCTGCTTGAGCTAACATCACAAATGTTAGCTCAAAACAACACATGATGCAAGAATAGCTTTAAAATGATGCTAGAATTGTAATGATTGCTCCAAATGCTTGATGAATTTCTCTTGAATTCTCTCTTGATCACAAACTTGTTATAATGCATGAATACTAAAGTTGTTAGGATGATCTCAAGAATTGCTTGGATGAGAAATGAGTGAAAAAACCTTGTATTTATACTTATCCATCCTTGATATCTCAAAATTACACCACACCAAGCTGACATATGAATTCATTAATTAAAGGAGGCTAAATCTTGCCAAGATTTGAAATTAAATCTTGAAAATAACTTGAGGGGGACTAAGATGCCCTAGGTGGCATCTTAGTCCCGACGCTTGAAACTGAGGGCACAAACTCCAAAAAGGGGTCGTTTAAGGTGCCTTTAAAATTAGGGTCCCAAGACCTTTGGAGGACAAAGATTCCCTAGGTGGTGTTTTAGTCCCAATCCAAAAATCAAGGACACATAGCCAAAAATATTAAATTATCATTTATCCTTTTATGTTTGTCAAGATTAGCCATAAAAAGATATAATTTATTAGGCTTGTGGATGCAAAATAGGACCAATTAAGACATAAACATGGATAAATAAAGCAAGGTGAGCCCTAAACAAGTGTGAAAATGCAAGGGTATGCATTTTCCTACACTTCATTTAGCCCCCACTTTAGTGAGAGGATGAACTTGCTTCAAACTCACACTAAAGTAGTTGTAAAGAAAATTTTTCCTTTTTATCATTTTTTTTTTTGGCTTCTACCTTTTTTGGCTTCAAGAGAAGTCCGTGCTTGGGTATGTCCAGGATCATGATGGGCCAAAAAGTGGCGATATGATGGGTATGTGTAGGGTATGTGGTTGACGACTTTTTTTACTCAAAATTGATGAAATGAAAAAATGTTTTTAATGAAGATTCACATATTTCCACCAATATAAATTATGCTTTAATTTGAATTTAATAAATAATTATTATTCATTTTATATTTGAATTATGACTAATGTCCTAATTGATAGGCTGATTGAAAAACATCTATAGCTTTCAAACAGTATCACATTTTTTGAATCTGAAATATGTGTCACATTCTATGCTTTGCATAATATAGGATTAAAAAAAACAAAATTGAATTTCATGAAGTTTTGACCAAGTTAAGGTGGTTAGACATACGAGTTTTTATATTTTTTAAAAGTTGTAATAAAAAATTAATAATTAATTATTTACTTGGAAAAAAATTACAAAAGAAGATGCATCACATCGGGACATGAGTCCTCTAATTATATCTAAAATATTATAAAAAATAGTTATCATTTTATTGTGGTTAGGGTGGTTAGATAGACACCTACTTATTTTTTCCCTGAAATTTAACTACTACTACATTGAAATTTCAATTTTTCACCAGATAGATATATATATATATTTTTTAAATAAACCTAGTAGTTTAGAAACTAAATTCAATTTTCTATAAATTCTATTCTTACGTATTTTTGAAATAATATAGATAACTTATTCAAATTTTTACGTCAAGTTGCCTAACTCTATTTTTTTGAATTTTTTGCCACTTAAGGGTCTATTTTTTCCATGATGATCTTGCACATATGCACTTAATGAAGAGAAGAATACTTCAAAATGTGTGCAATGCACTATGTGGTGGTTGTACAACTTTTTTATATCACTTTCCTTTCAAGCATGAGCAAAAACACGTGTCAGCTTCGCGAGGATTTTCTTCAAATCCATTCTCATAAATTTGAGATTGTCTGCCCGCTCGACATGTTGTATATTCATTTGGGAAGTTCGTATTTTTGTGGAATGATCTCTTTGGGTGGAGTTTGTTGGAATGTGGTGGGTGTCTTATCTTGAGGGTGGAACCTTTGAGTTAGTGCTATCAATCTATATGATTGATTGATCATATTTTTTCTAGGCTATGTTTAGAGAATTCGATTGTTTTCTGACTATAATCTTTGCTAAATATCTAAATCCATTAATAAAGTAGTTGGTACTTAATGAGAAAATATTGTTGTGATCTAATCAAGATCTAAGATCGGATTGTGGGCTATCTGGTACAGGAACCTAGCAATTTTTTCTTCAAGAATGTTGGTTGCAGTGTTCTCTTCTTCCAATTATAAATAGGGGTTTGTAACATAAGAAAGAAAGTTAGAAGAAATAGTTACTTCAAAAAACTTTTTGAAGTAGATAGATCTAGTTAGGGAGTTTTTTATGTTTTCAGAAGTAGAAAGTTTTAGAGAACACTACTATTCTCTAGCATGCTATATTTTAACTCAAACTATCATCTGATTGGCATCCAACCTCTATTCTTTAGATCATTTGATATTGATGTTCAATCTATTTAGAAGAAATCTTTGAATCTATGCATGTTATGGCCTTTTTCAAATTCCTTCTTTATGTTTTCATTCATGTTAAAAACATTGTGTTAAGCTTGTTTTGATAGTTTGGGTAGCTAATTTCCATGTTGTATGCTTCTATGTTAAATGATAGCTTTTGGAAAATGGACTATGTCCGTTGAACTTTTCCATTTTTTAAAAAATTGTTGTTTTTCATATTATGTTGTAAAGGGAGAAAGGGTTTCTATAATTTTTTTGATATTTTTGTTAACTTGATGAGTTTTCCTACATTTGATCAGACCTTAATGGGTGATTCCCATGGGGATATTTCAAAGATTGCACTATGCTTTTATTAAGCCTTTGTTGCTTGTTCTCTTCCCAACAATGAAGGGTCTATGGCATTCTATGTCTATTATATCATTTATAGGAAATAAGTTGAGGTTTGAAATGTTGTAAAAGCTTTGGCATATTGTCATTTTCATGTTTTATTCACATTTCTTTCTATCTTTCCACTCAACAAAAAGAAGAGTTGGCTTACTATAAAAATCCCACAGGTTATTCAATGAGGCACAAATTGGTCCCCCACTCGTTGAAATTCCTAGAAAACTATTAGAGAGGCACAAGCTTTGATGATCAACAGTTCTTTTTTTGGCACACCCGATGGGACTCAAAGCTTTATAATCACCTGATTAGAAGTCAAAAATATTTCTAAAATCAAACCAAGAAAAGAGGCTAGAAATTTCATTTCGAGAATTAAAAAAAAAGCATCCTCAAGAGGCCATTTCTAGTACTCCCAGTTACCTACCTCGATATCAAGGAGAAGAAGACTTATAGGTTTTGTATCACCTATAAGGAGCAACAGGGAAAAAAGCGGAAGCCCAAGATCTAGAGCTTTATCTACTCCACCTGGAGGCTGAAATTTTTAAATTAGAATACTAGTATACCCTATTCATAGGAATTTGTTTTAAATGGCTTATCTAGTTGTGCATGCTCTTAGAAATTTTGTAACCTAGGATAGTAGTAGTTTGCTACAATCGCCTATGCACCCAGACGTTTGGCCTACCATACCTACCAATTCCCTCAAAGCCTCCCAATGTTTTCTAGGGTGGCTTTCAAAACCCCCTCTAAACATCTCCAAAATATAGTAGAGGTATGCAGAGTACATAACATAGCAGAAGAAAATATTGCTCTTAGGTTATTGGTCACATCTTTCAAGGGAAAAGCTTAGGATTGGTATAGGTCTTTTCCTTCTAGTTATATCTTCTCCTGGGATTAGATCAGAGAGAGATTGTTCAAACATTTATCAAAAAAAGGAGATCTCTCCTTGTTGTTGCATCAATTAATCACCATAAAAAAGGCCCTATAAGAGGCCATGAGTGACTTCAACACTAGGTTCCACAAAACTTGGCAAAGAATTCCTACCATTGCTAGGCCTCCTACCATGATGGTGTTTATGCTTTACCTAAAAGCTTTCAATTTGGACATTACGATCATGGTAACCTCTATGAGAGGAGATATTCTACCCACTACATATGATCTGGTTGTGCATGTAGAAAATAGTTTGATCGATGTCAGGAAGCTTCCACCATGTCCACTGATTCCTGTGTTCACAAAATCTCTAGTTCCCCCAAGAAGAAATCACTCCAAGCACCTTCGCTCCACAAGCAACCATGTTGGCTATACCACCATGCATGTATGTATATCCCATTGTGCAACCAAGCACATCGGGCTCACCTTGACTAGCAGTGGATGTCAAAGATATGAAGAGTCTCATGTAGTACTTTGTTAATGAGCTAGTCCTCATCCAACGATAGCAAGCATCACCTCCGAAGCAAGCCACACAAAAATATCAAGGAGGGAGGCCATATTATCAACATAATGTGTACCAAGGAGCCTCAAAAGGAGGAGGTCAACAACCAACATCCAAAAACTAGATAGTCCTGGTAACCATACCACTTCAAGTTGTCAAGAGTAGTCTAAGAAAAGATTTAGTCCTAGGCTAGAACAACTTAGTGGAGGATGAGAATGCATGGTGCTTCTCCTATAATGATACTCATATGCCTCAAAGCTTCCCAAAGGGAAATATACAACAAAAAATAGTAAAGAAAAGAAGCTAGGGCATGCTCTCAAACACAAAAGAATATGAATCTCCCGAAATGGATAATTCCCACTTTAGAGCACAAACACAAGGAATTTATTTAGAACAAGAGTTGGATATTGCACTAAACCAAGCACTTTTCTCATGGATGGAAGAAGAAGACACAATATTTGCAAATGATGCTCCAACGACTAGTACCCCACAAGTACAGTTAGTCTACAACACAAGGTCTAAAATAAGGATCATTGGAGAATATGTGCAATAAGCCCCGCAGCATCCATAACTACATCAACCACAACCACAAGAAAAGAAAGCTCCACAGGTCATCACTTGACCTACTCAACAAACAAAAGCTCTGCCATTGAAAGAAAAGAAGACGGGTAAAGCATTGAGTCCACTCACGTCAGATCAACTCCTCTCGAAGATGAGAGAGATACCACCATTCAAACCCAAGACCCTGCTAGTCAGAATGCTCAACATGGTCAAAAAATTAAAGAAGGTGCCTACTAACATATCCCTATGGGATGTAATATCCATTTCTGAACAAAAGGCATTGCTCCAGGAAGCGTTAAAGATGAAAGAACAAATACTGTGGATGGACGTGATTCTGTTGCATGATCAAGTTAAAGAAAAAGGGCTCACATTGGAACCCCAACCTTCAAGAGCTATGACTTATATGCACGTCGTGGAAAATGAAAAGTAGAAAAAGGTAAGAAAGGAAAAGTCCATGCCTTTCTTTTTAACACTTATTATTGGAGATAAGCTTTCATATAATAACATGATTGATTTAGGAGCTAGTACTACGATCATGCCTAAACAAGTGGCTAATGCCTTGAAACTAAAGTATGAGCCTCTTGAGAAAGGACTCATGTAATTAGATGGGAAGAAAGATCCAACCATTAGCTGCATCTAGGATCTATCTTTGACCCTTTTCTCATATCCAATCCAAACGGTCACACAAGAATTAGTTGTGATAGACATCCCCCAATATTTGGGATGTGCCTTTCAAGGGACTTTATAGCAAAGTTTGGTGGATATTTAGCACTCGATTCGTCTCACCTAATATTGCAAACCAAGCATGGGGAAAAGATGAAGATCTTGTCCAAATCCTTGCATCTGAAACACATAATGGGTAATGTGGTTCTATGCTTTGAAGCAGAGCATACCTCCTTCTCACAAAGAGAAAGGTATTGTGTAGAAATGTTAGAAGACGAGGAAGACATGAGTGATTAGACTCCTGAAGAAGAGGTACTCCTCAACTAATTTATTTACTCCGACCCGTTCAAAAAATTTCATACTACTAGATTAGGCACCTATGTGATTTTTGACGATGACCAAGTCTTCCCAAAATTGGTAAAGGAATAGGAAGAGCATAATGGTCAAGGTGAAAATAGTCTATTGACATTATATTTTGATGGCACCAAATGCAAAGCTGGTTCAAGAGTAGGTGTTTGACTAGTATCCCTGACAAGATCAGAGACCCTCAAAGCTTTTCATTTCCAGTTCCCATGCTCAAATAATGATGTGGAATATGAAGCCTTGGTCCATGGTTTGTTTCTCATAGAATAGATGGGTGTAAAGAGAATAAAAGCATTTGAAGATTCAAAGTTGGTTGTAAGTCAATTTCATGGGCAGGTGGCTACAAGAAATATAAGAATGAAGTCATATAGACACAAAATATGGGATTTGCTCACTTGAGTTTTAAGGATTTTGACATTTAAGTTATTCTAAGTTCCCAAAATGATGTTGATCAGATGGCTTCGATTGGTTCACAATTTGAACCAATTTTTGATTCAATGACACAGAATGCAATACAAATCATCATTTGACTAGCAATTCTTGATAATGATTAGAACTGGTAGGTATTTGAGGACAATGTTCAAATCACCAGTTTTTTAGAGAAATCTAGAAAAGGTCCTGACCATTCACAGTCTGAAGTAGATCCCTCCGAAGGGAAAGTGATCCAGTTAAAAGGAAATAAGCTCCCTCAAGGTTTAATCTCTCTTGAAAATATTTTTGACTGCAAGGATGCAAGAAATAGCAAATAAAGTTTCACTTCCGATGAAAAAGACAATGAAGATATCGAGGTTATAAAAAAAAAAAAAGATCTAAAGGGACATTCCGTAGAAGGAAAAAGAGAGATTAAAAGGGCTATGTTATAGATACGATGGGGTCATATCTTGGACCTACGATGATCTTAGAGGATACGATCCCAACATAATTCAACATACTAGTGACTTAGCCGAATACTCAAAGTTCATCTGACAAAAGCAAAGGCCAGTTAATCCAAAGGTCGAAGCATTGATGGCACAAGAGCTCACCAAATTAATTGAATCAAGGATCATATACTGATTAAGAATTATACTTGGGTGTCTACTATTGTTCCACTTCAAAAAAAGAATGGTGATATTCAACTCTATGTAGATTTCAAGGATTTAAATAAAGCTTCACTAAAAGATCACTACCATTTTCCATCAATGGAGAAAATTTTGCAGATTGTGGCAGTATCAGAAATGTTCTCATTGCTCGATAGTTTTTTGGGTTATAACTAGGTATATTTCCAAGAAGCAGATTAGCATAAAACAAAGATCACCACAAAGTGGGCAACGTTCACATACTTGAAAATGCCCTTCAGAATCTCCAATGCTGGTCTGAATTTTTAATGAGCAATGGATATCACTTTAGACGTTTAATTATTTAGATTATTTTAATATATATCTAGATAACCTAACAGTCTTTTCAAAATCAAAGGATGATCACTTTGATCATCTACAAAATTTCTTCTAGAAATGTCAATAGTTCGGGATTTCCTTAAATCCCAAAAACTATGTTTTCAAAGTGCCCCAAGGCAAGCTACTTGTTTTCGTGGTATCAAAGGAAGGAATAGTAATAGATCCTGAAATAGTGAAATCTATAATGAAGTTACCTCTACTAGTCAACCAAAAGGGGTTGCAGTCATTTTTGGGGAAAATTAATTTTGTTAGCCAGTTCATTTCAGATTTCACAGGCATCATGAGACCTATCACACTAATTCTAAAAAAGAATCTAATCTTCAAATTGACCCCTGAAGGAAAGATAACTTTTGAGTGAATAAAGGTGGCCATATTCATGGCCTCGGTGTTAGCTAACCTAGAATTCTCCAAGGATTTCCTGCTCTACATCTACAACGGCCAACACAACATAGCTTCGGTGCTCACTTAGAAGGATGAAGATAATAGTGGAGAACATCCCATCACATTCCACTCTAGGAATCTCAAGGGATATGAGGCTAGGTACAAATTTGTTGAGAAACATGCTTTTGTTATTGTTAAAAGCCTGAGGAAATTCCAACACTTGGTATTTACCAATAGGATGACCATTCTCGTCACCCATCTTAGTGTTTGGGAGTATATCAGTAAGGGAAAAGTAATTGAAAAGAGGGCCAACTTGATCACCAAGATCTTAGAATATGATGTCGATATTAGACCAACCAAGCTGGTTTAGGGAAGAGGTCTGGTCGCGCCCACAAAAGGATATGAAAATCATGGCAAAAACCTATCCTGGGAATTGGACATTCCAGCAGGTGACTAATACCTCTTCGTGGTCATTCATTTACTTTTTAAACCAAGAAACGTAAACTTTAAATGGAGCGGCACAATATGTGCACTAAGAACCAGTTTCATTCATGACCTATTGAAAATAAACACTTGGAAAGAAATTCTATCTATGCAATAATGCAAAGTTCTCTTAACTCAATCATAATCTAACCAAAGTAGAAATTGTAATAGCTACAATTGAGGGACAAACTATAAACTAGCCTTATGCTACAGGAACAAACATAGGGATGGATTCCTGATGCTGCAGGAATAGTATAAGACTGAGCTTGTGCTGAAACTTCTAAAATGAAATCTAACTTGAATTAACAAAGGATAAACAACTATGCTCCTCCAGATACTTACTAAGTGGGGCCCCTTAGTAAGCATCAACTAATTAACACAGAAGATTGTGCTCAGAATTCCATTAGCTTTTATTCATAACGTGAAATCATTTACATTGACTGTTCTGCTTCAGAAAACTAACAAAAACTTTGATTCATATTATAACTCTAACTCTTACATAATCTGCTTCTCTATCTATCTATCTCCTTCTCTATTCACCTGCGTCTTAAGAGGAACACTTATTTTTAAAATAGGAGAACAACTAACTAACTAACTCAATAGAGAAAGACGTGGATATAAAATGCATCCTAAAATAGAGGAACAGACTTCATAAATGAGTTATTCGTTCAACCCGATCCAGAGAGAATCTAGTACTCCACTCTTTCCAAATTAAATGTTATTTAAAATCCTTCCCAACAGTTTCGGTCAAAGAGTCTTCACCAGAGCTTCCTCAAAGTTGTGCAGGAAATGGACTTTACTACAAGGCCAAGATTGGCTGCGCTTGACTCGATCAAACTTTCTTCAACAACCTGTGAAACACAAGGTAACATATACGAAAAAAAAGGTGCACGGCACATACACAATTTCCATTCATTAATCACATATTTAAATATATTTCATCATTCAAAAGCTACATGCATTATACCAGTCATTTGGGAAGTCAAACAAGGTAATAAATGTAGACATCTCAACATGATAGGCATTAGGAACATGAAAGTGTATTCCTACAAGATATCCCCCAATAAAAGGTTTCAAGAGAGTTAAACAACCATAATCAATAGAAGTAAAGGTATTAAAAGTACACCATGATATCCAAATTATGAGTATATTTTGGGCTCATCATTTTTCCCCCTACTTAACCCAATGCTGGTCCTCCAGCATTAAACTTCTTGGTGGTCTCTTTGAAATCAATCGCTGAGGAATGGCCCTGAAATGGAATTCCAAATTTGTAATAAAAGCCTCTGTAACTCTGCCACCTTTCATACCTATAGGCTTCTATGTCTTCATTAAGATTTGTAGCCTAATAAGAATAAAGGGGCCACATTAGCATAGGAGGTCTAAATGTTAATGGCAACCACAATTCAAACATCTTTTGGAGTCCTAGCTATATGTATTTGCTTGACCGTTTAAGAGCTGCTGTAAAATTTAGTGGACTATGAGGTTCAGACTTTCTTAACCCAACAGTTAATCTTTCCCACCTCTTTTCAATTCTAGAGTATGACAGTCTCTAAAACGAGTATGATTGTCCTGAAATTCATCATATACCTATTTCCCGAGATCAAATATTTTCACTCTGGCTATATCATTATTAAGACCATATGTCAGAGTAAGCCAGTTTTTCAGCATTGTGCGGGGGTCTGAACTCTTAGAATGCAATGGAACAAGCTCATTCCTTTCGGCTTCTTCATATGTTTCCCATTGCCCACCATAATTTGCTTCATTTGCTGCCCAAGACATAAGTGATCTCAAATGGATGTCGCTAATATACAGAAGGGGATTCCACTCTATTTCAAATGGAATTAAAAAAACATGTAGGTAAAATTCACACAGAATTTCTGAGCCAATTAGGGGCTACCTGATATGCATCATAAAACTCTTTAGTAGTGTGAAGAATAGGATCCTGATTTCTGGAAATTCTCATCAGTTGGAACCACAAGAACTATTCTTTGAGGCACAGAGCATAAACTCTGGGTGGTGGTTTGCATTCCATAATATGACCAGTTACCTTCAGCATTTCATCTATTTTCTCTTTTAACTCCTGAATTTTTCAGTTTCTGCTCTTCAATTTTCTTTTTCAATTTCTTCTTTTCCTCCTCCCAAAAACTCTATTGCATTTCAGTCTTGGCCAAGTGGCAGAAAGTTAGGGTTTGTAATGTAACTGGTTTCCATGTAGCTTTGACATATTCCAAAAATTCAATTAAAAATGTTTTCTTATAAATAACAATGGCTTGACAAGTTGCAGGGCGAATTGAGGCTTCATTGGCCACTTCCAATGGTTCAGTCTATTCTTCCTCTTGCTGCAGGATAAATTCATGTTGCTGTAGTGGAGAAGACTGTGCTTCCTCCGAAATCTGCATAGCCACAGTAGCCAAGTCATCAAGACTTGGTACTCCCCTTTCATTATGCTCAACATCCCTTGTCTCAACTTGTTCTTCCTTAAGAATAACAAATGAACTCTATGCAACACTCAATGACATATTCTGAGAAATATCATGTTCAGACTCAACAAATTCTTCTAAAATTATAATAACCTCAGGGTGAGGTGAAGCAGGAGATACTTTACATTATGTTCTGGTAGAAACTCTTCTTGGCATTGTTGTGGCTGCAGGAAGTGCTCTCGTAGCCTTCCTCTTTTTGAATTTCCTAGAAGGTTCTACCTTGTCAGATGATGATGGTCAACTGGTGACAGCAACAAGTGTTGCTATAGGAGACAATGTTGTAGGGGAAGAAACTATAGGAGAACGTTGCCTTTTCTAAGAATGAGGGTTAGATTATGGGGTTTGTTCTGCCCCAGATGACTCTCCGGCCTTTTTTTTTCCTCTCTCTCTCTACAGGAGCAGATGATTCTTGCCCTATTCTCCTACCAGTGGATGCTATTTCCTCTTTCTTTTTCTGAGGCTATGGGGTAAGTGCTCTAGGGGGTTCTAGATGTTGCAGGCTCTTCTAGGCAACAAATTCTTGCCAGGAAAGAGGTGATACATCTCTCAAAGAGTGTGCAATCAACAATTTTATGAGGCCATGGTGAGCAATAGAATTATTTTCCCCTATTGGGTTCCATGGGCACATTGTTTCAGAAATTTTAACAAGAATTTCATAACATTAACAGCTAATCCATGCCTCATATGACTTAGCAATTTGAAGTGGTAAGAATGCAGGTAGGAGAAATGGCTTTCACAAGTTAAATACCTAATTATGAAAGCAGTGTATTCTTGGGTATGGAGGAGGCAACAACACTCGCTTGCATCCCTGCTTTGAAACCTCCAAAGGTCCATTAGTGGGTATTGAAAATTTTGCCCTTGCAGAGGCAGCATCCGAAGAAAAATTTTCTCCAACGGCTGGGAGCCCAATTACTTATGGAATTCTTTCTTCAGTTACAACAACTATTAGACCCCATATAGTAGCCTCCCCTTCAGAGAGGGTTCTCAAAAATTATCCTGCAGCCTCCTCATTAAAAGCATCTAAACTAAAAAAGTAATTCAGCCATCCACAGAGGCTGAATGCTTGGGCCGTTTGAGGATTTTGCATTAACAACTCATGAGCTACAGGCACACGCCTAACTAGCTGACCACCCATGTTAATAGTTTTGTCTTAGCTGAACTCAACTCTTTTATGAAAATCAAGAATTTCCCCTGTTCTGCTCTGGTTCTTTTCTGTTTTGCCGTCACTTTTCTCTTCTTTTCCAAAAAATGAACTTTTTAAACAAGCAGTTTTTGAATGTGATTTTCAATGAAAAACATGCAATGAAAAAGACATGTGATCAAATTTGGAAAGTACCAAAAAAATAATAAAGAAAGATTATCTGAGTAGTTGTGACAGTGGCGAAAGGACAAGTTTAAAAAATGGATTATCCCACCCCTACTTAGAGTATGACATGTGTCCTCACATGTACTAGGGAATAGGAAAAAATTGGGTAATAATGACTGATACAGACAGTGCAGTAAATGAATAGAATGAAATAAATCAAAAATGCGATAATCAAAAGATATTGCATACCTTTCATTAAATGTTTGTACGTGTTGAGAAAGTTGACGGCTTCAGCATGAGATGACAGTTGGGAATGAGATCATAATTAGGGGTGGTGCAGATGGATGAGATGGATGGATGACATGGACGGACGAGATGAATGGATGGAATGGATGGATGGTATGGAAGATAAAGAAGTGAAATGTGGCAACAAGTGGAAATGAAGAAAAAGGGGTTCCCTTAAAAGGAAACCTTTATTATGAGCATGCATTAGAAAATCATGGAGAAGTTGCAGGAGAAAGGCTAAAGCCTTCATCTGCAGGAGAATTAGTGGCAGGATCTTGAACCAACTGTTACATGAATTCTTCTTTTGAAACTAGTTTGTGGTACAACCGGAGGCGATGCCCATTAACTAATAGCTTGAATCTAATAGGATCAATTGTAACAAGTTGCACTGAACCATTAGCAAATACATTCTCAATTTCATACAGGCCCAACCATCTGGTTTGTAATTTTCCTGGACTATTTTTATATCATGAGTCATAAAGGAGAGCCCAATCTCCTTCTTTGAATTTCTTTTCCTTAATGTATTTATCATGCCACCTTATTCGTTGATTTTGTATCATCTCAATTTGTTGCAGGGCATTCTTTCGGAGTTCATCGAGAGCATTGAGCTGCATAATTTTGTCCTTTTGTGCATTTGTTAAATCCATGTCCATCTTCAGTGTTATTCTTAGAGTCTTATGTTCAAACTCTATTGGCATCATAGCTATTTTACCATACACCATTTCAAAAGGTGTATATCCTGTAGCAGTCTTCCAAGTAGTATGGTAGGCCCATATAGCTTTTGGTAACCTTGTGGCCTAGTCCTTCCTATGCAAATCTATAGTTTTAGTCAAAATGGCCTCTATGTCCCTATTTGTAACCTCAACCTGGCCATTGGCATGGGGATGATAAGGAGTTGATTTCCTATGCCGTATATTATATTCATTGACTAAAGCTGTGATAAGTGTAGAAGTAAATTGTGCTCCTTGATCTGTCACTATTTCCCTAGGAACACCAAACCTAGTGAATATTTTCTCATAGAGAAATTCAGCCACTTTATTGTCCCTAGCATGCTTCATAGGCTTAGCCTCTACCCATTTTTGTGACATAGTCTGTGCATACAAGGATGTAGGACTTACCATTGGAAGGTGGATCAATTGGTCCTACAAAATCTAGTCCCCATTTGTCAAAGGGAGAAACTACAACTTGTGGAAATAGAGGCATCTCATCAGATCGAGTTGGTCTTCCCATCCTCTGGCATCTGTCACACCTCTTGGTATATTTGGCTGCATCTCTATGCAAATTTGGCCAATAGTAACTAGTATTTAAATTTTTATCGCTGTCCTTTTGGTAGCAAAATGTCCACCACACAGCTCATCATGGCTGGCATGCAGTATATCATGAGTGTCCTCCTCTGGTACACATCTCCTCATAACTTGATCTGGCCCTGTATAAAACATGCAATCTACAATCTAAGAAAAGTTAAAGCTTTTCTCTACCAATAATCTCTTTTTCTTAGGGGGGAATTGAGGAGGAGTTCTTCCTATGGCAGATAATTTGCTATATCAGCATACCATGGATGAATAACCTTGATTGCAAACAGGTGCTCATTAGGAAAGGAGTCTTCAATAATTACAGAGTCATCTTGCCTTTGGAGTCTAGAAAGGAAATTGGCAACCACATTGGCTTTACCTGGCTTGTCCACAATTGTAATGTCAAATTCCTGCATCAGTAATAACCATCTTGTCAGTCTCCCAGATATTGCAGCTTTGTTCATGAGATACCGGATTGCGGCATGATCAATATGAACAAATATCTGATAACCAGTGATATAATGCCTAAATTTATTGAGGGCGTAAATAATTGACAACATTTATTTTTCTGTAATAGTGTAGTTCAATTCAGCCCCTTGCAGATTTTTGCTTATGTAATAGAGTGCATGTTCTATTGAACCATTCTTCTGCCCTAATACTGTGCCAATGGCATAATCTGATGCATGACTATGAATATGAAATGGAAGTGACCAATCAGGTCCTTTCAGAATAGGTGCCTATGTAAGGGCGACTTTTAAGTCAAGGAATGCTTTTTCACATTCCTCTGTCTAGGAAAAATCTGTATCTTTCTTTAGCAGACTCTATAAAGGGCCTGTTGTTTGACTGAAGTTCTTGATGAATCTTCTATAGTATTCGGCATAGCCTAGAAAGCTCCGTACCTCTTTTTGTTTGTAGGAGAGGGTAGCTTAGAAATGACTTCAATCTTAGTAGGATCAACCTGAATTCCTGTAGCAGAGATATAGTGACCAAATACTATTCCCTCTTGCATCATCATGAAGCACTTTTGACTATTCACTGATAGGTTGTGATCTTCACATCTCTATAGTACTTTCTCCAAGTTGGCTTGAGCTTCCTCAAATGTTATACCATAAATAGTAAAGTCATCCATATATATTTCCATGCAAGCATATGAGATGTTTGAGAAGATACTTATGACTGCCCTCTGGAAAGTTGTAGGAGCATTACAGAGACCAAAAGGAAAAACTGAATAGGCAAATGTTCCCCGAGGGCATGTAAAAGTAGTCTTTTCTTGATCCTCAGGAGCAATCTTGATTTGATTGTACCCATTGAAGCCATCTAAGAATGAGAAGTACTTTTTCCCTGCTAAATTATCTAGAACTTGATTAATGAATGGAAGAGGAAAGTAATCTTTCTTTGTTGCCAAGTTGAGCTCTTTGTAGTCTACACATACCCTCCATTTTCCTCCTTTATTAGGAATAATGACCAATGGGGAAACCCACTGACTATTTGAAATTGGGTAGATAAAGCTAGCTGCTAACATTTTCTGCAATTCTTCTTTAACAATTTCTCTCAAAGCTGGATTGATTCTCCTTTGAGGCTGCCTGATAGGTTTGAAGTTACTGTTAATATATATGCGATGTGTACAGATTTTTGGGTCTAAACCCATCATATCCCCATAGTCCCATGCAAAATCTCTTTTGTGGGCTTGCAGCATGTGGCTAGGGTAGTTTGTTGAGACAGAGACAACTTATTATTAATATGCAGACAGTGGCCTGGAGATACTTCTATCTATTTGGTGAGATCATTTATTGAGGTTGCTGATAAAGGTGGTGCCTATATATCACATAATAGAAAATCATGTTGGCTCTTAGGATCCAATTGCTATAGGAAACATTACTGAGAATGGCTGTCCAAAATAGATGGGCTATTCAAACCAGAAGTAAATTACAGAATGTGTAGAAGCAATTTATCTTCACTCTGAAGTTGGGAAAATGGATTAGTTTGTAACATCATTAACTAAGCTAATGAATTGACTTCTTCAGAATCCTCTCCTAGATTTGGCCAAACTGGTTGAGACAAATCTAGTAGAGGTTGTGCAGGTGGGTATAAAGCCAATTTCTTCCTTGACTGACCATCAGAAATATTCATGTCTCTAGAGTGGCATCCTATAAGGGCATCAGCTATAGCTAACCAAGGTTGGCCTAGGATAATAGGATATCCTCCTAAGGTTGCTTTAGTGGACAATATGGTGAAATTAGCAAGGTATTCCCAAGATTCAAGGGTGACAATGACATCTTCTATCACTCCATTAGGTGTAACCGTGGAACTATCATCAAGTTGCAGGACAGTCAGTGTAGACTGAATATTTGGAATATTCAAACACTCCATAGTGTGCTTGGTCATCACATTAATGGTTGTACCAAGGTCAACCAAAATATTTCTTAAGACTACTTGACCATTGATATTTATTTTTACTACAGGACTTCAAGGATCAGTATATTTTGGAATGACAACTTTCCCCAACATAATATCGGCTAACTGTCCTAGGACATGGATAGTTTGAGAGTCCTTTTTCTTTCTTCCTTATTTCTTTAAACAAGCCTCTTTAATGGCTTTTCCATAAACTGGAACATCTTTAATAGCTTGAAAAAGAGGAATTTGGACTTGTACATTCTTTAGTTGCTCTAAAATATCAAAGGTGGGCTCTTCAATGGTCTTGGGTGTAGTAATCTGCAATCTCTACAGAAAAGGTGGTGTAGCCTGAGGCTGCAAGATAGGTTCCTTAAAGGCAGTAGCTGATACAGGTATATCTTCTGCATGATCAGTAGGTTGTTCAGCAACAGAGTCTAGAATCTCTGTTATTACAGGTGGATGTGGAGCAGGGAGAGTGGTTCCAGACCTAAGATGGATATTATTGATATTTAGGGCATAAGTTGGATACTGGTTGGCTTCTACAGAATACATAGGTTGTTGTTGTTGCTACTGCTTATTATTAGGATTTGATAATGATTGAGCAGGCATAGGTGTTTGTTTTGGAGGGCCAGTATTTGTGGCAGGTGCTGCAGGAGCTGTAGGAGGTGGCATAAGGGCTTGAGGTTGTGGCTGCTGAGACAGCAGGAATCTAGGGGGTTGGTTTAGCCATTGCTGAGGACCTCTCCATTGAGGGTTCTGCTGCCAGTTACCTGGAGGTGGAGTCCATTGTCCTTGTGGGTGTTGCCAACCTCCTTGAGGGGGTTGCCATTGAGGGCTTTGATAATTAGGCCAATATGGTTGAGGAGCATTTCAAGGTGGAGGTGGGCCATATGTAGGTTGCCATTGGTTATTATAATTAGAGTAAGGATTACCAAAAGTCAAAGGATCTTGAGGCATACCTTGTCTTGGAGTCCATGGTCTCCCTTGTGCAATAAAGAAGACTTGGTCATTATCACCTTCTATCATCTTAAAATTAGTAGGTAACTATTTAGCCTCCATATTGGCCACCAAATTGCATCTGCAATCACGTTTCTTCTGTCTACAATGTGAACAAAACTCATCCAGGATTGCCTTAGCCTCCTCATGCTTCTTGCGAGCTTGCATGGTATCCAACTATGTAGCCATGTTGTTTATGATGTCCAGCTTGAAATCAGACAGCAAATTTGTGATCTCCATCTGGGAAACTCCGTTGGAAGAAGTCTTTCCCACTGTAGCTTGATGACCTCTACCCTTCTTCACATTTTCTTGGAAGTAATTGAGACATATCTTCATGAGATCATCCCAAGATGCTTGAGTGACATCACCACCTCCCATCAGGTCCAAGGCATCTATACAAGTATGATTGATTCCCCTTAGATAAAGCAATTTCTGATATTCTTCATTAAGAGTATGGTCTGAATTCTTTTTCAGAGAAAATAGGAATCTTGATATATAATCCTCCAGAATTTCATCTTCCTTCTGTTGAATTCAGAATATATCATCACCTTTACTGCCACTCTTACAATATTCCTTATATTTCTCAAGAAATTTTGTTTGCATGGCTGCCCAACTATCGACAACACCCCTTCCCAGACTCATGAACCATCTAAGAGCTCCCTCCTTCAAGGTAGCAGGAAACAATTTTAGTTTGTAAGCATCTGAAGTATAGTCATAACTGCGACAGAGGATATCAAACTTGAACAAGAAGGTCTCTGGGTCTTCTATAACTAAGCCATAGAACTTGGGAAGTAATGAATAAGGAATATTCTTAAGGTTGTCATTGTTTTGTTGAGGAATAATGGGGAATTCAAAAGCAGGAGGTCAATTTGGTGGATTACATGCCATGTTCACTTGACCAAGTATAGGAGCAAATGGATTTTCTTCAGGTTCTTCGTCAAATGGACCGAATAGCAAGTCAGCACACAGACCTTCAGCAAATGGGTCAATATCTAAGTCTCCTTCATCCTTAAATAGGCTATAAGCTAGTTCAGGTTTCTTAGCAATGAATGGAAGGTTGGGGAGAAATCTTCCCTGAGCGTCTCTCCTTCTATGCATGCAATGAAAATGAATGGTATTTTAAAAGATTTTAAAAATACTTGAAAAAATACTACTAACAATGACTATAGCAGGTTCTTAGATTGACACAATCCCTGACAACGGCACCAAAAATGGTCGTGCCCATAAAAGGATATGAAAATCATGGCAAAAACCTATCCTAGGAATTGGACATTCTAGCATGTGACTAATACCTCTTCGTGGTCGTTCATTTACTTGTCAAACCAGGGAACATAAACTTTAAATGGAGTGGCACAATATGTGCACTAAGAACCAGTTTCAGTCACGACCTATTGAAAATAAACACTTGGAAAGAAATTCTATCTATGCAATAATGCAAAGTTCTCTTAACTCAATCATAATCTAACCAAAGTAGAAATTGTAATAGCTACAATTGAGGGACAAACTATAAACTGGCCTTATACTATAGGAACAAACATAGGGATGGATTCTTGATGCTGTAGGAATAGTATAAGACTGAGCTTGTGCTGAAACTTCTAAAATGATATCTATCTTGAATTAACAAAGGATAAACAACTACGCTCCTACATATACTTACTAAGTGGGTCCCCTTAGCAAGCATCAACTAATTAACACATAAGATTGTGCTCAAAACTCCATCAGCTTTTATTCATAACGTGAAATCATTTACATTGACTGTTATGCTTCAGAAAACTAACAAAAACTTTGATTCATATTATAACTCTAACTCTTACATAATCTGCTTCTCTATCTATCTATCTCCTTCTCTGTTCACCTGTGCAGGAGGAACACTTATTTTTAAAACAAGAGAACAACTAACTAACTAATTCAACAGAGAAAGATGTGGATATAAAATGCATCTCGAAATCAAGGAACAAACTTCATAAATGAGTTATCCGTTCAACCCGATCTAGAGAGAATCTAGCACTCCACTCTTTCTAGATTAAATGTCATTTAAAATCCTTCCCAACAGTTTCGGTCAAAGAGTCTTCACCAGAGCTTCCTCGAAGTCATGCAGGAAATGGACTTTACTACAAGGCCGAGATTGGCTGTGCTTGACTCGATCAAACTTTCTTCAACAACCTGCAAAACTAAAGGTAACAGATACGAAAGAAAAGGCACACGGCACATACACAATATCCATTCATTAATTACATATTTAAATCTATTTCATCATTCAAAAACTACATGCATTATACTAGTCATTTGGGAAGTCAAATAGGGTAATAAATATAGACATGTCAACATGATAGGCTACAGGAACATGAAAGTGTATTGCTACAGGATATCCCCCAATAAAAGGTTTCAAGAGAGTTAAACAACCATAATCAATAGAAGTAAAGGTATTAAAAGTACACCATGATATCCAAATTATGAGTATATTTTGGGCTCATCAAGGTCTTTGTGAATAAGTTGAGCAAGAGTTAAGCTCCTCGGCAGAGGAAAAGACAAACTAGGCTTACACAAACCAGTTCAAGTTTAATGAGTCATGGGTGACTAGTCAGACACAATATATGCAAAAGGGGTAGTACCCGATCAACATTCTGCCTCACAAACTTGATACTACCAATTGCAAGGCCCTAGGTATGTACTGATTGAGGGCATTTTGTTCAAAATAAATTATGATGGCATCCTGCTTTGATGCTTAGATAAGCCACAAGCGGATAGAGTTTTAAATGAATTTCATAGCAATCCTACGGGTGGACATTTCTCTACCAATACTACTACTTTGGAGATAATGCAAGAAAGATATTACTAGCCTTCCATGTTCTCCAAAGCACACCATCTGGTGCAAAGATGCACTCAATGCCAATATTTTGTTGGCAACCAGCAAAATTTTTCCATGCCCTTAAGCTCGATTGTAACTAAAGAACCCTTTGTCCAATGGGGCTTGGATTTTTTCAGAATGATAAATCCTATTTCTAGTGTAGGCCATAAGTGGATACTTACGACAATTGACTATTTAACAAGATGGACGGAGATGGTTGGTATAAAAAATGCTACAAAATTTGAAATTGTTAATTTTCTTGAGGAGTTGGTAGCAAGGTTTGGTTCACCAAAAAATTTCATATCTGATAATGCATGAGCTTTTGTGGGTTTTAGGACATGTCAAATTTCACTCTCAAACATGGAGTCTACCTCAAGACTGCATCAAATTACTACCTGCAAGGAAATGGGCTAGCTGAATCGACCAATAAAAACCTAATTAGGATAATCAAGCGCATCGGGTTAGAAAGACAAAGGGAGTGGCATAAGAACCTATGAGGTGCTCTATGGGCCAATAGAATTACACCCAAAAAAATATTGCAGGCCTCTCCTTATGAGATAGTATATGGAAAGGAGGTGGTTTTACCTGTTTCTATAGAGATTTCAACATTACAATTGTTAAAGGTGTTGGAAGTCGAACAAAGTAGTGGAATGGAAGTAAGGTTGGTGGAACTCCTAAACCTTGAAGAAAGAAGGGAAAAATCCTATGAAGCCATGATCAGTCGCCAATAGATATTAAAATGATCATTTGACAAAAGGCCTCCAACCTATATTTTTTTAGGATGGGAGCCTAGTGCTAAAGTACTTGATGGGCATGCTGTAAAACTAGGGAAACATGCAAAATTTGAAGCCCTATGGAATGGTCCCTTTCGCATTCGCACGTGCAAAGAAAAAAATGTGTATGAGCTAGAAGACATGGATGGTAACATTTTGGATATACTATTAAACGATATTCATCTAAAATTGTTCTATTAAAGTGTGCAAGTTCTTTTAAAAAAAATCATAGTTATGTGTACCATATGTTAAAATTTTGTAAAACATGATTTAGTTTTGCAAATAATCCATGAGAATAACATAGGAAAAATAAAAGTGTATTATATATTATGTTCATTGAAAATTTTACAATCTAATACAAGCCCGAGGCTCTGAGAAGGTTGAAGCTTACTCAAGAAAACCCAAAAAAGTATAGTGTATAAAGGAAAAAGAAGGAAGCACACTCAAAAAGATAGTGAATTTAAAGCCTTTGGGATGTTGCTATGTAGTCAAAATAATACTTCATCGAGTTCTTCTTCTTCTTCTTCTTTGGTAGGGTGGAAAAAGGGGTCAACACACAACACGTGTAGGTTCAGAACACCAAGGACCTTAGTCCTCATTCCCATGGCTATATACTAGAAATTCAAAATGCTTTTTTCCAGATGAGCCCATGAATGCACTCCACACTGAACTCCCTCAAAAGGAAGGAAGCCACAGGATGGTACAACAAGCAATTCCTCTCAAGGTCCATGGTTTGAAAATCAGTAAGGAGAGGTATCCAGACCACATCTTCCCCATAGTCGACATGCCTACGAAGGTCCATGGAATTCAGAATATTGCCACTAGGGATGGCCACTTGCATGATTTTGTTGAGCCCATCCAAATACAAAGAGCCAAACATGGCATGGAGCATATCAATTATTCAAGGCTTGGATATATGCAAGTCAATAAGGGAGGCCACAAAGCGGGAGATGACATTGGAGTTACAATGTGGTTGGTTCGTGTCCTCCACATAGTCCTTCACATAGTCCCTAAGTTATGAATATTTAATCTTTGAATTTTCCTCTCTTGGAGACATTAGGCACTATGTTCCCTAAAAGGATACCTTACATGAACTAAGAAAAAACCATTTGAATATCCCATTGTCATATTTTTTCATGTGTTCTTAGCATAACACATCTTTCTAGTCTTTTAAAGCTTGAAGTTACAACCCTTTTTCATGGCCGCCAAGCATAAAACACCTTTCTTATTAGTGGGGCCATGTTTGTTCATGAGTGCTTACCATAACACAACTTTCTAGCCTTGTGAAGATCGAAGTTACAACCCTTTTTTATGGCCACCAAGCATAAGACACCTTTCTTACCAGTGGGACCATGTTTGTTCATGAGTGCTTAGGATAACACAACTTGCTGAGCCTTATGAAGCTTAAAGTTCATATTGTGTGGTGCCTTATCAAAGTAATCAAGAGGAATAATTTTGGTATGGTTATGGGAGCCTAATAAGACTCTCTCATTTGCAAATTTTTGGTGGCTCACCTAGTGGACATAAGATTTCACTAGCGTGTGTAAGAGTGCATTTTTTTTTGCATAGTGGACAACGAGTTTCACTTGCAAACATTTTTGGATAAATGGTTGAGGCTTGATCCACATCAAGTTAGACAAATAGTTGAGGCTTGATCCACCACTTTTCCTTTTATTTTATTTTTTCTTTTAGTCTTTGACATTGTACATTTCTATATCTGGTCTTGTTGCTACATATCATACATCTTGTGTGTGTTCCTTTGTGCTTATGTTGTTTTTCCTTGGAATCTTGATCCTGGGGGCTTGGCCACCTCCTTGATCTTTTCCATCCTATCTCACTAAATTTTATACACTTGGAGCCTTGTCTTAGTACATATTTGTCTACTTTAGTGCATGAGTTTTCACTTGTGCTCATCCTCTCATTAAAATGGGGGCTAAATGTAGTGTAGAAAAATGTACTCGTTTACATTTTCACTCTTTATTTGGGCCCTCTTAATTGAATTGGACTTAATTGTGCCTAAATAAGTCCTATTTTACATCTGTACAAGTCTAATAAATTACATTTTATAAAAGGAAAACCTGACAACAATTAATGCCAACACATAACACTTTACCTTGAGCAATGTGTGTTCCAAGAATAAGGAACTAGGACCCATTCACCCATGGGTGAATGTGCCCACCTAGGTCTTTAAACCTGAATTTAAATTATATTTTTTTAGTATTTTAACATCTCTAAATTTCATTTTTATTTTGTCTTGTAATGTTTAAATTTTGGGAAATTAAGAATACATACATATAAATACAAGGTTATTTCATCAATTCAAATCCTAGAAGCAAGCTAGAAATTTTGTGATATTTCAAGTGCAAGTTTACAAGAGAAAAGTTTATGATCATGGGAATTAAAGAGCAGATTTATTAGTGATTTGTTGCAGCAATCAAGATCTCAAGCACCATGTTAAGTTCTTAAACATCATGCATGTTTTTGGAGCTAATATTGTGATGTAGGTTTCAAAGATCAAGCAAGCATTCAAATCCATATTTCAAGCATCAAGATCCACATCCATTGAAGCCATTTCATGCAAGATCAGGATCAATATAGTAGATTTCCAAAGGTTCATTCAAGGGTTTGGTGAGTTACCCCATTGCATTTTTCACTCATCATTCCTTTCACATTTTCATTATTTCAATTCAAGTTTTAATTACCCAAATGGGGTTTGACCAAGGAAAACCCTCATTCACCAAAAAAACAATTTTCCCTCTTGTTTTTATTTTTCATATTTTAAGTTGAAGAAGGATTGAAGATCTTTTGGAGAGAAAGACTGCAAAAGTTTTCAAAGTTACAAAAGTTATCAAGTTGTCATCAAGCCCACGAGAAACTCAGCTTCCGGTCTGGTACCGAAAAAAACTTTCTAATATTGCTTGCAGCTTTCGGATAAAAGCGGGCTATAGATTGACATCCGGATGCTCCCCAAATTTTTTGTTGAAAACCACTAAGCAAAGACTCATTCACCATGGGTGAATGAGTCCCAGGCTCTTCTTCTAAAGTGCCTTTTGTTATTTGTTTTGTAATACTCAAGCCTTCTGGAATCTCTGCAAAAAGTTTTATGTTTCTATCAATATTGAGCTTTATATTGTTGTTTCAAGTTCAAATTAGCATAATTGAGATGATTTAGTATTTTTATTTTTTTGGGTATGTGCAGGATCACGATGGGCAAAAAAGTGGCAATATAATGGGTATATGGCTGACGACTGCTTTTTTACCCAAATTCGATGAAACAAAAGAGTTTAAAGGGATTCCAACACCAAAAGATTCCCACCAATATAAATTATGCTTTTACTTTGAAGTTAATAAAAGTGATTATTTTCATTTTTCTATTCAAATTACCACAACTTCAAGGTCTGAATTGATAGATAGTGAAACATCTATAGCTTTCAAAATGGTTATCCTTTTTAGCCGAATACAAAGTATCGTCCCATTCCATGTTTTGCATACTATAAGATTAAAAAGGGAAAAATTAAATTTCAATGAATTTTTTGACCAGAGTTAAGGTGGTTAGACATACAAGAGTTTTTATATTTTTTTAAAATTTGTAATAAAAATTCATAATTAATTATTTACTTGGAAAAATTACAAAAAAATATGAATCACATCGGAACATGAGTACTCTACTTATATCTAAAATATTATAAAAAAATATTATCATTTTAATATGGTTAGGGTGGTCAGACAGACACCTACTTATTTTTTCCCTGAAATTTAAGTACCACTACATTGAAATTTCAAATTTTCACCAAATAGATATATTTTGTTTTAAACAAACCTAGTAGTTTAGAAACTACATTCAATTTGCTATAGATTCTATTCTTACATATTTTTGAAATAATATAGATAACTTATTCAAATTTTTACATCAAGTTGCCTTACTCTAATTTTTCTGATTTTTTTGCCACTGAAGGGCCTATTTTTTCCATGATGATCTTGCACATACCCTTTCTCCCAAAAGTGATGTTCAAGCTAAAACCCACATCCTAATGCATATGGAAATCAACAAATTCCTTCATTGAGTTGACTCACCTAAGGGTTGTAAGTCAATTCTTTGTGTGGATCTCATTTCCTAATGAAATAGTGAGAAATAGGTCTACATTTTAAATTGGTGAACCCCCTCAACCTATTTTCACCTATTCATTAAGACACCATCAAAGCTATATTTTATAACAAAACATCACATTAGCGTCCTTTGGAGATCTTATAACAACTTAAAATTCATAAACCATGTTTCTATTTTTACACATTGAACTTGATTTTCTTGGCTAATAACACAGTAAAGCTAGGGGGTTGTTTTCCCTTATCTAGAGTTTTATCACTTATTAGGGGTTCTTCAAGTCAAAATACTTTTCTTAGTAACAATCATGTTTTCTTATTATTTTATATGTGTTTCTATTACTTCTTGATGATGTTTTGATTCATATGTATAATTATCCTATAGATTAAGAATTTTTAAAACTTAATTTTTCTTGTTTCAAAGAATCATATTATGAGAATTTATAATTAATGAATTTATTTGTGATAAAAAAATAATTTTAATATCTTAATAAATATTTTTTACATTTAGATTAAAGTATTTGCATCAAAATAAAAACTAATCACTTATACATTTAATTTATTTGATTACCTATTTATGTAAGAATAAAATACATTTATTTCAATTATTAATCCAAACTCTTAAATTCTAAAATTTTATTATTTTTAATTAATTATCCTACATAAATATAGAAACAAAATTTTCATGACAAATAAATTAATCTTTGTATCCATATTATAATGAAGTCTTTAGATGAATCTATATTGTTAAAGCTATTAACTTGTGCCAAACAAACAAATATAACTAGCAAGAGACACTGATATGAGGATGTTTACATTAAAAGTATGGTGTTTATCAAATATTTAAGCTAACTATCTACTCTCAATTCCAACTTATTATTTTTGTTCTCTTTTATATTAGTTTTTAGAAAGTAGATCAATAGATAAAATCTTGATAGTCAAGATTAATAGAGGGAAAATATTTACCCTATCAAGGAGTGATAGTCAAATACTTTAAGAAAATAAGGAATGAATGAGAATAATCAACATATTTCAATTATAGTTAAAAAAGATCATGTACACTTAAATAAAATGAGTTTAAGCCTCGT
Source organism: Sequoia sempervirens (assembly GCA_007258455.2). Classification (NCBI taxonomy): domain Eukaryota; kingdom Viridiplantae; phylum Streptophyta; class Pinopsida; order Cupressales; family Cupressaceae; genus Sequoia; species Sequoia sempervirens. Next base: position 67,961,717 of record VDFB02000013.1, on the reverse strand, counting down.
TTGTCTAAATAATTATGAGAATTGATACATTCTAGAGTTCTAAAAGTTGATACCTTATAGATAGACCCTAATAGAATTGTGTAAACCCTGTAAAATATTCTCTATTTATATCTCAACTTGTGAAAGCATGTTAGAATTAAACCATTAAAAGAATCTTTTGTTTATTACTTGAAGATTAATTTTTAAATTTATGTTTAGGTTTCAAAAATGGATTTAAATTTTTAACACATATGACCAATTTAATCATTAATGGAGTAGCATTATGCTTGATAATGTACCCTAGATACATCATGAAAGAGAATTCATTCAAATGAACACAATCCTTTCATTCCCGCCACTACTTCTTATTAGAAATGTTGAAATATATTATATCATGATAATAATATCACTAAATACTATAACTTGTATTATCTAGCCTAAGCTAACATAGATAATTGAACTATTATACCTCCACCTTGTATTTGGTGTGCACTCATGAATTTTTTAGTTAGTGATTCTTAGAATGGTTAGTTTGATCCAAATCCTCCCTAAATTGAGTACTTTTCTTGGGATAATCTTTAACCATGGAATTAATTTTCATCTCTTTTTTATGTGGCAATTTGTACTTAGCAATTATATATATGTTTTTAAATTTTTGGTTTATAATTTAGTGTAAGAACTTGATATATACATAGGTTAAAAAACTACTTTTGATTGTGAAACTTTAAATATCCTCTATTAATATTTTTCATTAATATGATTCATTGAAATGTTCTAATAAAAAAAATATTTTAATTATACATTTCTATAATAAGGATAAATATTTTATTCTAATGACATAGAAATATTTATCTCTATTTTTTTATTTTTTATTTTTTTAAAAGAGGGTAAAAACTTTATTGAATTAAAACAACATTACAAAGTCCAAAGAAGGGAGCCACAAGGGGCCAAAAGCAACAAGAATTAATTCACACCCAAGAAGCACCTCATATCCTCAGCAACCCACTCCTCAAGAACAGGGCCCATATCTTCAGGAAGATTGCTCCAATCATCCGCACACCAAGAATCAGTCCTTTCTGAAGCCCATCTAGCCAGCCCATCAACCACCCTATTCCACTCCCACGGAATATGGAAGAACACAATGGACTCCAAAGTAATGCACAAAGAAACAATTTGCTTGACAACCACAACTAGCTACCAATTCACATCCTCCAAATTGCGATTATTCAACATATCAATAACCACCTGAGAATCAGCTTCATAAACAATCTTCCGCCATCCAAGGGAAATCGCATGCTCCATCACCAAGAGAATGGCACTCACCTCCATAAGATTATTAGTTTGCAAACCACGATACATGGAAAAGAAAAAAAACCACCACTCCAAGGCTGTCTCTACCAATGCCACCAACCCCAGCATGCCCAGGATTACCTCTAAATGATCCATCTGTATTGATTTCTAGCCCCACAAGAATAGGCGGGCACCCAAAGCCCTCACGAGCAACCCTCTCAGGCCCACACCTACGATGCAATTTTCTCAAACTACTCTTATCCCTTGTGGCAAGCCCTAGGGCATTAACAACACCCAAGTCCCCCAGATCAATTGGCACAGACAAGTCACACTTTGCAGTCAAAGTCTCCCGTAGAGCCCCAAGAATACACCTCCAAAGTTGCCCCATGATCAATTTTTTATCCAGAAAAATTATTTTGTTACGCTCCAACCAAATTTTCCAAACAATCAAACTAGGACCAATGCTCCAAGCAATTTTAAGAAAAGAGGTTTTGGTAGGAGAGGAACCCTGTCTCTTCCAAAAATCTTCCAAAGAAGAGACATGGCAACACGGAAGGCTCCAAAGATTCCACCAGTGGTGCTAGATAGTTCTAGCAAAAGAAAACTGAAAAAAGAGGTGTGATAAGAATTCTTCATGTTGACCACATAGAATGCACATGGAGGGGCCCTGGAACCCTCGTTTCCAAAGATTGTCCCAAGTAAGATACTTGCCTTGAACCACAAGCCAAGAGAAAAAATTACACTTAGGCCAAGCAAATTTATTCCAAACATGCTTCCACCAAGAAACTTGGGGGCTCCTAAAAACCTATTTATCCAAAACCTAATACCCAGAGGCAACCGAGAATTTTCCTTTCAAGTTAGGACCCCAAGCAAGCACATCACCCAGGCACAACCCAATAAAATCTTAGCAAGCTCTTGACAATCCTCCACTACACCACTAGGAGGCCAATCCAAGGGGTTCTTACACCTGGACACAGAAGTTTGACCCAAAGAATGTTAAGATTTGAAATCAGCTACATGACTCCAACTTGCCTCCACAAAAATCTGGCACAAGTCTTGGAGATGGGGATGGTAGGACACAATGGGTGGGTGTCCATCCCAAGAATCATGCCAGAAGAGAGCATCTCGACCCCCATTACAAATCCAAAAAATTCCCTGCTTAACCAGCTTGGCACCTCGCTAAACGGTACTCCAGATCACATAGCCTTTCCCCTCCATACTGAATCTTGCAACCTCCCTACTTTCCACTGCCCCAAATATTTGAAGGTCAAAATTTTAGCCCTGCACATGTGTTGTTGAGAACACCAACGCCAATACAACTTAGCAGCCAAGAACTGCCCATTCAAATCCGTCTGTCGTAAACCAAGACCCCCCTCCTGCTTTGGCCTACAAACCACATCCCACTTCACCAAACTCCATTTTCTATGAAGAAGATTACCAGCCCACAAAAAATGATGAGACAATTTCTCAAAATCTTTAATAAAGCTTGAAGGAGCGAAAAGATCAAAGCATTTATAAACAGGGAGAGCCTAGACCACCAACTTTAGAAGGGTCACTCTACCTACTGAAGAAAGCCACCTACAAGTCCAATGACTGACCAATATTTGAAACTTATCAAGAGTCTCATGCCAAAACCTTTTGGGGAGAGAATGAACAGCAAGAGGGATTCCAAGATAGGAGAAAGGAAGCAACCTAATCTGGAACCGAAGGATACTAGCAAGTCTCCTTTGAATAATCTTAGGAGTGTGGAAGAAATATATGAAGGACTTCCCCTCATTTATGCACTGTCAAGAAGCCACCAAGTAATTGTCCAAAACACTGCACAAATTGAGAGCCTCCTCAATCTTTGCTCTGCCCATCAAGGTCGTATCATCTACAAACTACAGATGAGATTAAGGGGGAATAGCATCTCCCCAACTCCATCCCTGAAGCAAGTCGCTAGCAACCCAATCATGAATGAGCCTTCCCAGGCCTTCCGCAAGGACGATGAATAAGTAAGGAGATAGGGGATCTCCCTGCCTGAGGCCTCTAGAAGCACCAAACAAACAAGTGGGCTCACCATTAATAAGCACCAAAAAGGAAGAGGAAGTGACACAACTCCTAACCCATTCAATCCAACCCTCAACAAAGCCAAAAGCTCCAAGGATTTTAAACAAGAAGCTCCATTTAACACGATCATACACTTTAGCCATGTCCAACTTGATAAACATAGATTTATCTTTTGAGGATTTCATAGAATGGATGGCCTCAGTAGCAATAACCACCCTGTCCATGATCTGTCTGCCAGCAACAAAACCCCTGCTCTTCAGAGATTAAATCATCAAGCCAAGGTTTCAACCTTTCTGCAATCAACTTAGTAATAATTTTATACACAATATTACATAGTGCAATAGGCCTAAACAAATCCAAGGAGTTAGCTCCCTCCTTCTTAGGAATAAGAGCTAAAAAAGTAGCATTTAGAGACTTCAACATTTGTTTATGCATAAAGGATTTGTGAACCACCTCTAAAAGGTCCAATTTAACCACTTCCAAGAAATCCTAAAAAAATCAACTAGGAATCCATCTGGCCCAAGAGCTTTACCTTTCTTCATTTGAAACACAACATTCTCAAGCTCCAACAAGGTAATAGGAACAAGCAACGATTCATTCATTTCATTAGTCACCAGCTTCGGGATACAATCTAAAATCCTTGCTTCATCCTCCTCCATAGGAGGCGAATCCTTAGAGAATAGGGTAGAGAAATATCGAATGCATTCAGTAGAAATAGAAGTGGAAGAGGATAAAGTTTCCCCATTAGGCAACAAGATAGAAGAAATAGCATTACCTTGTCTCCGATCCTTAACTGAGTTATGGAAAAAAGAAATGTTCTAATCACCAGCTTGAAGCCATTCAATACGAGACTTTTGTTTCCAAAAAATCTCTTCTCTTAACTCCCATTCCTCAAGCTCTTTTGTAGCAGCAACCTCTAACAAACTCGACTCCTCTGAGAACCCTTGATCCTGAATCTGTCTGGTAATTAGGTCCAGATTAAACTGAGCCTTTTGTTTTTCCTGAAATAAATTACCAAAATGCTGCCTATTCCATCTTTTCAATTTGTATTTAACATACTAAAGCCTCTTTGAGAAAGAGTACATAGCAGTGCCATAAGCAGGCTTCGCTCAATCCCACCAACCAGGGAGAAAATCATGGAGAGATTCATCCCTAAGCCACATGAGTTGGAACTTAAAATTCTGTCTAGCACACCATTGAGGCACATTAGTCACTAGCTTAATAGGCCAATGGTTAGAACCTTGACCATCTAAAATTTCAGAGCTAGTCATCCACTTGTCCCCCAACCAAAAACTGGACACCAAAAATCTATCAAGTCTTTCTGAAATAGAAGCATCTCCAATTCTCCTATTACTCCAAGTAAAAATACCATTGCCTGACTTGATATCCACAACATTCAGAGCATAGATGTTGTCCTGGAGCAATAACACAGAAGCCTCCAGCCTTGCAATACCACCCCACTTCTCAGCAAGCTCTGTAATAGCATTAAAATCACCTCCAAGAATCCAAGGATGGTAAGGAAATAAGCTGCGAACTAAACAAATGTTGGACCACAAGAGTTGCTTGCCCTGCAACTCCATAGGTGCATACACATTGGAGAAAAGAGCAATTTCCCATGACATAAAACAAGAGGCCACCATGGAAAGGGAGGACTTAAAAGACACCCACCAAAGGGGGCAAATCATTCGTGGGTTCCATAAGCACACCAGCCTGCCAGAAGACCCCTGAGCACCAATGCATTGGCATCCACCATTCCTCCATAACTTAGGAACTAAATCCATCATACCATCCATAGAGAGCTTAGTATCCTATAGAAAAAGAACATCAGGCGAATGACTTCTAATCAAATCCTGAACAGCTTTTTGTCGAGGGCCACTGTTCAAGCCCCTTACATTCCAAGAGATAACTATCATTTCAAGGGGCATGAAAAATGTGAATCCAGAGTCTTGACTGACCTCAACTCCACCAAAGTCTCCCCTATCATTTTAATCTTTTCCTCATCCTTCTTCCTTCCCAGCTTAGAGCTTTTCTTTGACCCCCCCTTCTTGAGAACTTTTTGCAAAACACCCAGCTAAGAGGACATCTTAATATTCTTCTTACCCATCTCCGAACCAACTTTTTGCAAGAGGTGATCCTTATCCATACTATCTTTCACTACCTCAGCACTACCACCCAACTCCTCCTGAACCCCCATTTGTCGATCAGCCCCTAGAGCCAAAGTCCCATCAACAAGCGGAGCCATAATCACCTCTAAGTTGAGCATTACATGTCCAAGATCTTTCTCTACCACATCTAAGCATGGCACTCCTGTACCCTCCACCTATTGGGGAGCATGCATTGCCTCAACCGAAGGACCATGCTGATCAATATCCAAAGTCCCATGATCTAGATCCAAAAATCCTGGGTTCACCTCCTGCTAACTAAGATCATCTAGCACCTCAAACTTATTAAAGGTGTCCTCCTCTTGCCTATCCTTCAAAGTCCTTTTATGTCCTTTATTTCTGTTTCGGCCTCTAACGGGAGTAAAACCATCTTCCCTACCACCAAAACCTTAAAAGGGATCCTTGCCCTTATCCACCCTGGGTGGATTAGCTAAAGGCTGAGAAGATTGAGCCTCCAAAGGCTTGGCCTTTGGACATCTGCGTAGGAGGTGACCATACTCATGATAGAAACGGCAACAGAAAGGTAGCGTTTCATAATCAAGATGTTGCACCCATTAATAATCTCCTGCACTCACTTCTAAAGAATATGACAATGGCTTGCTTAAATCAATTTCTACACAGAATCGGGCAAAATTCATTACCTTTCTGAATTGTGTTTGTTCTGACGAACCCACAAGTTTCCCTAGCTTCGAGGCTAATAGGAATAACACATCCTCTCACCAGCATTCCACAGGGAGCCTTGGAAGACGAACCCAAACCAGAACCCGATTCGGAAGGTCCTCTACTGGGTTGAAGCTAGCATGCCATGGCTTAATGAACAAGCCCACCTATTTGTAAGAGTATGGCCCCCCTTCAAAAATCCTATTCCGATCCGCCAAACAGTCAAATGAAACCATGAAATAATTATTTGTTAGGAGGCGGATCTCCATCTCTCCCTCAGGCATCCATGTCCTTTGAGCCCATGTTTCCAAGAATTGCAAAGAAATTTTCAAACCTAAGAATTTGCAATAAAGAGAATGTCTTGAATAATAATCAATGTCTTCAGCCAGCATCTCCATCAGAATGACTACATTTGACCTCTCCTTACACTATTCGAGGCACCCATTAATCTTCAGAATTCTAGGTCCACCTGTCGAGCCTGTCTCAGCACTTTTAGGTTCCAAAAAAAGATTATTCTCAAAACCTTTGATCCCTAAAGAGAGGGTTTCGAACCAAATGCTGAGTGAAAGTCCATTTTGGGGCCAACCCTAGAAGATTCCCCGAGAAACATAGAGGAAAAAATGCCCTAAACAGACATGCAAACCCACGGAAGCCCCAAGAATAGGAAGAGCATTCACAGGAAAAGCACCACACAACCCCACCCCACCTCAGATGAAAGCACACCCCTAACCACCTGTCAAAACACCACACCACACCAACTTCAGCACCCAACCCACACTCCACACTCCACACCAAACCCCACCCTCTTCTTAGCGAAACCCACACTCCAACATAGACACCCCAACCAGAAGCTCCTAAGCCCTTGTACACCCCAACCATACCCAGGAAACCAGGCTGCCTCCACCAAGGGCCAAGGGAAGGAGAGAAGGTTGCGAGCAAAAAGAAACCACCCAGCCACTGAGCGCCCTCCACACAGCACCCACCGAGGCTTACAGGACACACACCCCCTGCACACAAAAAAACGCCCACCCCGCACGACGTACAACTAGGAAAAAATGAGAAGGAGCTAGGGCATGGATGTCCTAGCTCGGCACGCAGGGACCAGAGACGCCATCCCCCGATTATGCGATTACAGAGCGAAATATTTATCTCTGTCAAAAGAGTATTTTTATGAATTTATCTGGAAAATATAAAGGTAAAAGATTTTAAATATGTTGCTGGTAAACAATATTGCACCTTAGTACAATTTTTTTATCATTGTCAATTGCTAGTGTTTTTAAGATACCTTATATTACCAATCATACTTAAATTTAATGTTATAATTTATAGTATTTTTATGCAAGCTCATCTAAGAGGTCATGCAATATTTCATCTTTTATAATTTATTTATTTACATGCATTTTTTCATAATATTTTATTTTTCTTATGATTCACATCAGTAGAGATAACTTTTGCACTAATGAAATTAAACCCAAACCATACACAATTATTTTTATCTATAGATTAGTTTGTTTGAAAATTAGGTCTTAATCACAATATTCTCTCCATTTTAGTCAAGAAATTTGTTTATTGAAATATCATCTTTTATTAATTTTGGAGCATTAAATTCTTGTATAAAGAGTTTTTTAATATGACATGATTTGGATTATCCTAAGAAATAATAAAAACTTATGTCCTAGTTTACAAACTTTGTAGAAAGTTCATTGAATACAAATGCAATGGACACATGTTTACCTTGAGCATTTATTTTCCTTGATGATTTCATGTGAATTTTTTTATTCCTTTGAGAACCAACAAACTCATTTCTATGTGTTCACTACATAGAATTTGAACTATTATACAACTATTTGTTTCAACTTTCAATCAGTGGGATGCAAGCCTTGACTCTTGGGAAGTTTTTAGGAGGGTACATATACAAGTTTTGATGACTGCATGAATGATACTATACAAGTTAGAAATCATTTATAAAATTTTAATTAAGAGGATTTGCATACTAATATGGATACTATAGATATGAATGATGAGTGATGGTGAGATTGAGGTATGGTTAATACTACTTTTCAATTTCCACATAAAATAAATCATTTTACACACTATTTAATACATAAAATAACCCAATAATCATAGGTCCATATATAAATCAATCAATGATCTTTATTAGATGAAAAAAATGGACTTTTGTCAAGTGATAGAAGATATCTTTCCTTATATTTCAAATGAATGGATGGCTAGAAACCACCCCTAAATACAATAACACAATAAAACTAAAAAAAAAAAAATCACATTATTCTTTAAAATATTGAAGATATTATGATTTAAATGTTGCATTAGAGGCTGGATACAATTTTTAAAAAAAAAAATTCACATATTTCTTATATGTTATTTGTTTCAAAAATATTGGTTGACACAACTTAGAAAGACGTTGTCTAAGATTATTGACTTTAAATTTACTACTACCATTTACAATTTTTGATGCATTCATAAATTTACAGTCATTCATTTCGACGAGACAACATTGGTGTTATTGCTATAGAGAATGGCATTAATCTATCGTATAATGCCAGTCAAATTAGCCATCATTTCTCACTACTGAAAAATGGGGGTAGCACTTGACCATTCACCAGCCTGCAATATTCTTTTTTCTGAAAAAGCCGACACTTAACAGGAATGATGATAGAGATTCTGTCTCAATATCATGTACTAAATGTGAAAATATCATAATTTGCTAAAAGCCAAATACTAGTCAAATATGGAATATGAACTACGATAGCAGGGATTGCTAACAATGAATGTGGTCTTCCTTCCTGTGCCGCTGATGATAAACTGATTTCATACGATTCAAAGTATGATTTTACTTAGACAAACATTAAGTTTTTAAAATACAAATAATGGTGAGATTAAATTGAATATTAAACCTAGCCACTATAGAGTTCACTTAGACCTACTTCTATATCCACCTCATTTCCCTTTCCCTTCGTTGAAAGCCTTTGAGTAGCTGCTTCTCCCCTCCGCCGCTCATCTTAGGCTTCTTCGATGACACTGCTCAATAGCTCATAGAATTTTGTCTACCTCAGTCAGACCCAGGGCGTGGTGATAACAAAGAGCTAATGAGCAAGGCATTGAACGAGGCCAAGATGAGCGGCAGGGCAGAAGAAGCCGCCAGAGAGGGCTCGGTGTGGTGCAGCTCGAGGCGCGGCTGAGGCTGCAGGAGCAGAAGAAGAGGTTGCGCGAAGATACACTAGTAATGGCGGCCGTATCTACCAACAATCGTTGGTCGCAGATGCAATCACCATACGTAGACCTTTGTTTGCCTAATAGACAGGTCAACTATTATGCAATTGTGTTTTGATCATTGTTAATAATCTCTTAGTTTTGTTGGTTATCACATGGTATCAGAGCCGTACAGGATTTTAGCAGGCCGCCAAAGTGATTTCAATTAATTGTATTATTTGTTCTAATCGTCTGTGGATGCTAACAATTGACAGCCAGCTGTTTTTGTGTCCCGAGCAGAAATCTTGTGACAGTTTGACTTCTCAAATCTCTGTGTAAAAACAGGGATATATTTGCAACGCACGGTAATTGCTACCCCTGCCATTGTTTGGCAGTTTCGAGCTTGTTTTATGCCGATTTAGGGGCGATTTTTGTTTATTTTTTGCAGGGGCGTCTTGAGCTAGAGAGACCGCGACTTACTTCTGTGCAGGCCGACTTTTTTGTGCAGGGTGCGCACCAAATTGCGATCTAGACGAAGGATCCGCAATTCACTCCCAATAGCATCGCCATACTCATAAGACCTTGGCAATTTTAAATATCTGCGTGATTTTGGCCGTGATAAACCCCTATTTGGGCCGTGTTTTTCACAAGTGCAGGAGATTGTGATAGTTCTCTGTGTTGTTTTTTAAATCTATGCATTTCTTTGTGTAAATCCGAGTGATCAAGGGAAGCAGCCATTCTATCAAGGGAAGCGATTATGACTGGTTTGTTGGAAGAGTTCGTGAAGAATCGGGGCTAGTTTAGCAGATCTATGGAGGTTTGGCACATAGTTTTTGGGGACTATTTGTTATGGCGACGGTTGTCAAATTCGTTGGAAGGAAGTGCGGCACTGTTCACTATATTTTCTGTGCAATTTGCTAATCTCAGGCTTTTTTTTTCCTCTCTTATTCTAAATTTTTGCACTTAAATAATTTCCTAAAAATTAGAAACTTATTTTTCCCGGACGGAACAATTATTTTTTCAATTTTTTATTCATAATTTAGTGTAAGAACTTGGAATATACATACCAAAAACTACTTTTGATTGTGAAACTTTAAATTTACTTTCTTAATATTTTCCTATTAATACAATTCATTGAATTGTTTTTTATTAGATAAGCAAGGAAGGGCCCTGATCCCTTACAAAATGAAAAATAGTGAAAAATAGAGCCAAACAACTCAGCGAAATAAATAGGCCAAACACAACCAACTAGAGAGAAACAACAAGACATGATTCATTGAATAGTTATAATAATAAAAAATATTTTAATTATACATTTCTATAACAAGGATAAATATTTTCTTCTAATGACATATAAAAATATTTATCTCTATTAAAATAATATTTTTTAACGAATTTATCGAGGTCCAAGGATTCGGGGGAGATGTCAAGGAGCGGAGATCTGTGTCGGCGCATGGGCTAGGGGAAACCCTAGCCATGTTGCTCCCTGTTCGGCCTTAGCTGCTTCATCTGGTTTGCATTTGGAGTGTTCAGGGGGGTTTTTTATTAGTGTTTGGGGATGGTTTTGTTTGCAAGGAGTCATGGGGTGGCTCTCTTTTTTTCTGCATTTGGGTTCTCTCATTTCATCTCTAGTCTTTGTAGTGGGTGGTGGTAAGCTGATTCAGGTGTAGGGGTTTTTTCTTGTGGTGCGTTTTCTGTTTTCTGCATGGCAGGTACAGGTGTTGTCTTTTTCTCTATGGATTCGGCTATGTTGGATTTTGAACCCTCTCCTTCGGGACATGCATCCAAGGGTTTGGAGGAAGAGCCAACAAATTCTATGGGTTCTCATGTCAAAAAGGTGAATGGGTGCTTGGCTAGGTGCGCAAATCATCCTATCTTAGTCATACAACCAGAGACTGTTTTAGAGGATATTTCATACTATTCTAATCATGCCTTAATTTGTAAATTCATGGGGCTTAGGCTCTCTTTACCAGTCTTAGAAATGTGAGCATGTCGTGTTTGGAATCTTGAAGGAGACATGGAGATCCTCTTGGCGGCTAATAATTATTTTAATGTTGTCTTTTCATGCATATCGGATAGACATAAGGCCTTGCAGGGAGGTCCTTATTTCTTCAATAATATTGGGTTATTTGTCAAACCCTGGCATGTAGAGTTCAATTCACCAGAGGAGCTTCCTTCTAGAGTCCCAATTTGGGTTAGGCTGCCAAGGCTTTCGTTGGAATTTTAGAAGAGTGATATTCTCCATTCTATCGCTCTCTTTCTTGGTAAACCAGTTGGATCAGCCATGTAGACTCAAGATAGAAAGGTAATTTCCTTTGCTCAAATTTGTGTTGAAGTTGATTTGAATAACCCTTTATTGAATTATGTTGAAATCTGTCTAGGAACTTCCTCTTAGGTCCAATAGCTAGACTATGAGACACTTCCTTTCCAATGTCGTATTTGCCATGAGTATGGACATTTGCAAAGGAAATGCCCCCAGTTTATCTCTAAAGCTCCAAATTTGAAAACTCCCTCTAGTTCTACTCCTGAGAAGGATAAGGGGAAGGCACCTATGGTGGGAGAGATTATGGATAATGATGGATTTTCCCCTGTGAAGTCTTGTAACAAGGCGCGAGGTCAGAAAAGGACTTGGCGGGATAGACAAAATGAGGACACATTTAATAGATTTGAGGCCCTAGAGGGTCTTCTCTAGGAAGAAGGCATTCCAGTTGACCTGTCTGTGGGTGATGGGACTAAGGATGCAGAAATGATAGATGAAGGAGGACAGGAGAATTTGAGTATGCCCATAGTGGATCCTCAAGGAAGGCAGATTGACACTGATGTTCTTGCTCAAAATCCTGATGGTCATGACCTAGGTGGCATTGGGGTTCAGATTGATAGTGTGGTTGGGATAGAATCTACGTCTCATTTAGCAAAGGAGACTTTGGCTCATGGAAAAGGCAGTGGTGCTTCATAGTCTTTGGGGTTACTTCAGAAACCCTTTAAGAAAAATTCTACAGAGAAGCTCTCAAAGGCAGGATGGAAGCCAGACCAGGTGAAGGTGAAGTTGATTGGTGAGACATTGGTAGAATTGGGTTCTGTTAAGACCATTGATTCTCACTTCTCCCAACCCCATAAATGATTTTCATCTCATGGAATGTGAGGGGTATGAATAGCATCCCTAGAAAAAGAGCTATTCATAGATTAATTGAATCTCAATTTCCTGATATAGCCTTTATTCAGGAGACCAAGTTGACTATGGATGGTTTGTTCAATATAGCTCCTCGTATTTGACCCCTAGGCTAGTGGCAAGGAGTGGGTGCTCATGGTAGTTCAGGAGGGGTAGCTTGCTTTTGGAACCCAAAGAGGATTGCTCCTTTAAGGTGGATCTCTAGCCGCTACTCCATCTCTATGACTGCCACTTGCTTTGAGATAGGAGAACTCCAGGCCTTTTCTCTAATATTTATGCTCCCACTAATCCTTTGGGTAAATCTCTTCTCTAGTCTCATATCAAGTCTGTTCGGTCCTCAACTCCTTTTATCCCTTGGATTGTGGCTGGTGACTTTAATGTAGTCACTTTTTTAGAGGAAAAACATGGTGGGTCAGCCAGACTTGATCCTTCTTCAAATTTGCTTAGAGACAATATTTACCTCTTGAACTTGATTGATGTGAAACTAGTTAATGGTTTATTCACATGGAATAATAGGAGAAGTGATAAGGAAGCTATTTTTAAGAGGCTTGATAGATTTTTGGTTTCTTGTTATTGGGTGAGTGTTAGGTGGTCTACAATTTCTAAAATTCTTGATTGGAGGGGTTCTGATCATTGGCCTATCAAGTTCTCAACTATTTCATATAGAACTATCAAGAACCCTTATTTCAAATTCTAGTTGATGTGGCTATGGGATTTGTCTCTTCAAGATCTCATGATTGACTGGTGGCAGGAAGGGAAGCCTTCTCATGGGAGGGCCATGTATATTTTTGGAAAGAGGCTTTAATATGTGAAATACAGGCTCAAGAGGTGGAATAAACAATGTTTTGGTCATTTGCATTCTCAGAGGTTGGCTGCACAGTCTAAACTGGATATTGTTACTCACTCGATTTAGGATCAAGGGATGACTATTGAGCTTAGTGGAGCTAAGCCCTTGGCCCTTAAAGAGTTGGAAGAGTGGGAGCTCCATGAGGAAATTTTTTGGAAGCAAAAGTCTCGAATTGATTGGCTTCAGGAGGGAGATAGAAACACAACTTTTTTTCATAACTTGGTTAAGGCCCGATGGTATGGAAGTTCTATTACTACTCTCATATCTTTGTAAGGGGGTTAGCTTTCTTCAAGTGAAGAAATTTCAAGGGAAGCTATTAGATATTTTTCAAATTTATTTACTCAGCATGCTCCCATAGCTGTTGAGGAGGAGAGAGCCATTTTAAGTTGTATTCCCTCACTGGTGTCTAGTGAGATGAATGATGCCCTTATGTGACTTATCACTTTATCAGAATTGGAATAAGTTGTGTTTCATATGAAAAAAGGTAACGCTCCTAGCCCAAATGGGTTTCCTATTGAATTTTTTCAAGAATTCTGGGAGATTGTAAAATTTGATCTTCTTGAAGTGGTTCAAGAATCTCATTAGAACAAACAAATGCTTAAGTCTATGAACTCTACTTTCTTGGTTCTCATTCCTAAGAAGGATGGGGCCAATAGTTTTGACCAATTTAGGCCTATTTCTTTGTGTAATGTGATCTATAAGATTATTACTAAATTGACTGCTAAGAGAATTAAGCCATTTCTTAGAGTCTTGATTTCAGAGGAGCAAGGTGGATTTGTTGGTGGAAGATAGATTCTGGATGAAGTTGTGATAGCTATGGAAGCCATTCATTCTATGGTAATCTCTAAGGAGAAGGCTATGTTTACTAAGCTTGACATGGCCAATGCTTATGATCGGGTGAGTTGGGAGTTCTTACAGAAAATACTCAAGGATTTTGGTTTTGGGGAGGAGTTGGTCAATTGGGTGCTCAATTGTGTGACTTCTACCTTCTTTTTAGTGCTTATTAATGGGGAGCCCACTGAGTTTTTTAGTGCCTCTCAGGGCCTTCAACAAGGAGATCCTTTATCTCCCTACCTTTTCATTATCATGGCTGAAGGTCTTGGCAGATTTATTAAGTCTCGGGTGAGGCAAGGTCTTATTCAGGGTTGGAGCTAGAACTGGGCCTTGCCTCCTTATTCTCATCTTTAATTTGTGGATGATACTGCTTTGATGGGCATGGTGAGAATCAATCAGGAAAAAAAATTTAGGAGAACCTTGGACATCTACTTAAAGGCCTTAGGTCAGAGAATTAATGAAGCCAAATCTTCTATCTATTTCTTTAATACTCCTCAGATTATTCAAAGCAGGATTGCTAGGATCCTTAGATTTCAGATTGGCTCTCTCCCTCTATTGTACCTTGGGATTTCCTTGGTCTTGGGATCCCAACATAGAGAATATTGGCAGGGGATTCTAGACAAGTTTCGAAGTAAGGTCAGTCACTGGACTTATAGTTGGTTGTCTTCTGCGGGGAGATTGATTCTTCTAAAGACTGCGGTGCAGACTATTCCTATATATAGATGTCTTGTGCAAACTCCTCCTAACTTTGTTCGGGAGTTTAATGCTCTTTCTCGCCAATTTTTATGGTTTGGTAGTCTTCTCTCCTTTAAGTGGAGTTTAGCCAAATGGGATTTAGTTTGTAGACCAAAGCATGCTGGTGGTCTTGGTCTTCAATTTATTGGTCTAGTCGGTAAGGCCTTGGAAACCAATCTGTATTGGAGGTGGTACATCTACCAAGACTAGGATTGGGCCAAGATTCTCTTCCACAAGTACTTTCCTAGTGTTGATTGCCAAGATGTGCCTCATCTTGTTTTGGTGGGAAAGGTATCATGTATTTGGGACACTCTTAAAAAAGGTGCTCAACTTATTAAGGAGGGACTTTTTTGGATTTGTAATAAGGGCTCTGATGCTCTTTTTTGGCATGAATCTTGGGATGGCCACCCTCCAATTCTTTCTAGTTTTCCTCAGCTTCAAACCCTTTGCAATATTTTTTTTGGTGTTGGATGGGTCAAGGTGGAGAATTTTAAAACCATTAAGCATCAAGGCTAGACAAAGATGACTTGTTGGAAAGACCCACATGGGTGGCCATTAGGTGGCTCAGTTGAGGATCGTAATGAGTAGGCTAAAATCTTGAAAGGTAGGTTATGTAGTTCCCTTAAAGAGAGAGATATTCTAGCTTGGGGGCCCAACCCAAAAGGTAAATTTATTGTCACTGTAGGTTATTCTTTGCTTGACAGGCAGCTACATGGTATGGCAGATGTGCCTTGGTGGAAGAAGGCTTGGAATAGCTCTTCATGGCCCAAGTGTAATTTTTTCATATGGTTGGTTGCTCAGAGGAAATTCCTTGCCTGGGAGAACCTTCGTAGGAGAGGCTTTCATGCATCCTCCATTTGTGCTCTTTGTTGGAGTAGTGAAGAATATAGTTCTCATTTTTTTTTTCAGTGCCCTTTCTCTAGGGAGATATGGCGTAGGTGGTGGGAGACTTGGAAACATGTTTGTATTCATGCTACCTCCTTAGTTGATTTTTGGGAAAGCATGGGTAGACCCCTTGCAAAGACATCTTTCCTTTAGGTGGCTTGGTTTATACAACAAGCTTTTATTATTTGGAATCTTTGGCTAGAAAGAAATCGTAGGGTATTTTGTGACTCCAAGCTGGGGAATTTTCATTTGTGGTAGAAGATAGTCAGCAAGCTCCAGGAAACTATCTATGAAAAGTGTGATATGTCTAAAAATGTGGAGCCTAATGATTATGCTATCGTGAGGAATCTGAACTTGGGGGATAGTAGAAGGGGTTGCATTGTTGGCAAAAGAGCTCAACAAGGTAAGCAAAGGATTTGTAGAGATGGGAGGTGGATGCATCCTCCTGCTGGTGTCTTGAAGATTAATACAGATGGATCCTCTCATGGGAATCCAGGTCATGTTGGTATTAGGGGTATTAGTAGAGGTAATGATGGTGTTGTCATATTTTTCTTTTCTATTTATAAAGGATTGCATTCTAATAATTTGATGGAGGCTCTTGCTCTTAAGATTGCAATTGAGAGAGGTTATTCTCTTGGATGGAGGAGAATTATTTGTGAGTTAGACTCTCAAATTGTTGTGGATATGTTGAACAGGTAGAATTTGGATGATGTTAGCTGGCAATTGGCTTTTGTGGTTAGGTAGATCTTAAGTCTGTGTAGTTCTTTGGATTTTTTTTCCTTTTGTCATATTCCAAGAGAGTGGAATAGAGTGGTTGATTTCTTGGAAAAGTGGGCTTCAAAGAATGTAGATGGTTGGGATATTGAAGGGAGGGATGGTTTACCCTCTGATTATCTTGAGATCTTAGAGAAGTTAATGATGGAAGACATAACTATGTAGTGTTGTTTCTAGAGGTTCCTGGTGGGAACCTTTTTGTTGTTTGCTTCTTGTTGGGGCTGAGGCCTTTGATTTGTATCTCTTTTTTTGTTTGAATATTTTTTTACCCCTCTTTATTTAAAAAAATATTTTTTAACAAATTTATCTAGATAATATAAAGGAAAAATATTTTAAATTTGTTATTGGTGAACAATATTGCATCATAATACAATTTTTTTATCATTCTTGATTACGAGTATTTTTTAAAATACCTTACATTACTAACCATACTTAAATTTAATGTTATAATTTATAGTGTGTTGATGTAGGATCATTTTAGAGGTCATGCAATATTTCATCTTCTATAATATGTTGTACATGTAGGTTTTATATTTACATACATTCTTTTGATAATATTTTATTTTTCTTGTGTTTCACATTAGCAGAGATAACTTTTGTAGTCATGAAATTAAACTCAAACCATACACAATTAGTTTTGTATGTTAGTTTATTTGAAAATTGGATCTTAATCACAATAGTAAGGTCTATTTCTCTCCATTTCAGTCAAGAAATTTGTACAATATCATCTTTTATTAATTTTGGAGAATTAAATGCTTATATAAATGACTTTTGAATATGACATAATTTGGAGTATCCTAAGAAAGAATAACTTTTTATGTCCTAGTTTAAAATCTTTGTGGCAAGTTCATTGAATACACATGCAATGGACACATATTACTTTGGAAAATAAGTAAATCATCATGATTTTTATTGAAAAAATAGTGATGAACATTTATTTTCCTTCCGGTGAATTCATTTGAAATTATTTATTTCTTTGAGAACCAATAAACTCATTTCTATGTGTTCAATACATAGAATTTGAACTATTGTACAACTATTTATTTCCACTTTCAATCATTGGTATGTAAGTCGTAACTCTTGGGAAGCATCTAGGAGGTACATATACAAGTTTTGATGACTACATATGGGTTGGAAATCATGTTTAGAATTTTAATTAAGACGATTTACATATTAATATGGATGTTATAGATATGAATGATGAGTGATTGTGAGATTCAAGTATGGCTAAAACTATTTTTCAGTTTCCACATGAAATAGATCATTTTACTCACTATTTAATACATAAAAATAACCCAATAATCATAAGCCCATATATAAATCAATTAATTACCTTTATTAGATGAAAAGAATTGGGCTTCCATCAAGTGATAGAAGAAGTCTTTCATTAGATCTCAAATGAATGAATGACTAGAAACCACCCCTAAATACAATAATACAATAAAACTAAACAAAAAATTTAAATCACATTATTCTTTAAAATATTGAAGATATTATGATTTAAATATTGAATTAGATGTTGGATATAGATTATCCTATTTAAAATTTCCCATATTTCTTATATGTTATTTGTTTTAAAAATATTGGTTGACACAACATAGGATGATGATGCCTAAGTTTATTGACTTTGAATTTACTACTACCATTTGCATTTTTTGAAATATCTTTAAGCTTTTATCAATAAGCCCATTGCATGCATAAATTAACAATCATTTATTTCGATGAGACAACATATTGTATTGGGTACATTGGTCTTATTTCTATACAACATGGCATTAATCTATTGTATAATGATAATATAACTATATTATGAGATTTCAACCAAATAAATCAATAAAACATCATTCCATTGGTTAAAAACAAAGCTTAAATTTTTTTAGTTATTTAAAAAAATTGATCTTTAGTTAAGTGATATAAGAAATCTCTCCCTGCATCTCAAATGAATTAAAAACTTATCCTATTCTTTGAAATCTTGAAAACATTGTGATTTAAAGATTGACCTAGATATTGGATGAATTTTTATTTATTTATAGATTTCACATATTCATCTTGTGTTATTTATTCCAAAACTATCATCTAACACAATTTAGGATGATGATGCTAATGGTGATTGAACTTGATTTTAATGTCACAATTTTTTATTTACTAAAACATCTCCTACTTTGTCAACAAGCTCATTTCATACATAATATATAATTGTCTCATTCCATAAAACTACATTATATTAAAATAAATAAAAAACAATTTGATATAATTGAACACACCTTTATATTTTTAATCCATTCGTAGACACATTTACAAAATCTAATGAACAAATTCTTCTAATTATATCCTAATGCATTCTCGTACCATATTGTAAGAATTCCATTTTGTCACAGTTTAGGAGGGTGTTAAAAAAAATCTTATTATTTGTCTTTACACTCAAGGTTAGTTAGGTTAGTTCTTTTCTATTTAACTATAGTACGTATTCTTGCATCACTTGAATCAAGTCAAAAGTAACTTGGACCCTTGATTGGATGATCACTATTCAATCTTAGTCATATTTTTCAAGACAAGTTTAAACAATATATTCTAAGCTTTGACCTCGATAGTTTAAAATTAAACAAGCTTTTCAATAAAATCCACCTATTAATTTAATTTCAAATAAACCACTTAAATAAATAAAACTTATATTATTTTAGTGACATAAGGCTTTATTATTCACGTAAGCTCACCATTTTTACGAAAAACAAAAGATAGGCCTGCTACCTAGTTAAACTAGCCATCATTTCCTACTACTCAAAAATGGGGGCAGCACTTGACCATTCACCAGCCTGCAATATTCCTTTTTTTCTGAAAAAGCCGACACTTAACAGAATGATGATAGGGATTCTGTCTCAATATCATGTACTAAATGTGAAAATATCATAATTTTCTAAAAGCCAAATGCTAGTCAAATGTGGAATATGAACTAGGATAGTAGGGATTGCGAACAATGAATTTGGTCTCCCATCCTGTGCCGTTGATGTTGAACTTATTTCATATGATTCGAATTATGATTTTACTGAGAAAAACAGTAAATTTTTAAGCTACAAATAATGGTCATAGTGAATTGAATATCTCTACAGCATCGTCACAAATCAGCATCAAGAGATAATTCCAAAGTAGGTTTGGTATGTTATTATAATCAAAATAGTCACTCCCAGAGGATTTCTACATCATCCCATGGCGAATTAGCCACTATCCTATGGATAAACAGCTTCCTACAGTGGCATCATATATTTGTCAGTTTGTATACTTTATAGCCTACCCACTAAGAAGCCCACTCAGACCTACTTAGACCCTACCCACCATGGCCCCTTTCCTTGAAAGCCTTTTTACCATAGCCCCTTTCCTTGAAAGCCTTTTGAGTGAAGTAAATATGCATTATACCAACATCTATCAGTGTCATGGATGGATGATCCTCCGCGTTGGAAAATTTATATTTCTGGAGCAGCGAAGCATAAGGAGGCGGCGCCAATTTAGCCGCAGCATCAGCGACATAAGACTGTCGGTAGATATGGCCGCCATTACTGTGTATCTTCAGAGAGGGCTCGGCCTGACGCAGCTCGAGCGGCAGGAGCAGAAGAGGTTGCACGAAGATACAGTAATCGCCGCCGTATCTACTAACAGTCGTATGTCGCAGATGCAGCCCTACGTATCCCCGTAAGGGGTTTTTATTCTTCTCAGGCTTCGCTGTAAGAATGAAGCAAAACCGCCTTGTTACTTCATCTTTGACGGTCAATGTGATGGAAAGCTTCCCTGCGGAACATTTCTTCAGAGTGTTCCGGTATCAAAGGTATGCGTAATAATGATCGCTGCTTCTGCATTTTTTTTGTATTTTTGTTGGGCTCGGTTAACAATCGCTTTTCCAAGAAAGAAGAATTGCTGTTGAATCGATTTCGGAGAATTCTGGCTTCAACTGCATTGTTTTCGCAGTTTCTTAGCCGTACGTTTTCTTTTTATTGCTTGAATGAGAAATACTTCACTGCTTAGCTGTAAATATTGGTATCAGAGTCGTCGTCGGTTCGAATCTTTTTAGTGATGTCGAGTTAGGCTCACGACATGGACTTTCTCCGATGGATCCTTTTATCTCTGTCATTTATATCTAACGTGATTTTCAGGCAACCGCAAATGTGTTCCAACAAATATTAGTGTCTGATTCCTTGCTAGCAGCAGGTTTTTTGTATGAGCGAGCAAACTGTTTCTTATTGACTGTATTTTCTGTGCCGTTGCAGAATTTGTGTACAAAATATTAACTAAATGCTATTTTCTGATACAATTGTTTTTTTTTTTTTGGTTGTATATATAGAATTTTCTACTTTAATCGTGTTCTCTGCCGCTATTTTACTACTATGTAAAATTGTTATGTAGTGTCATTTGTTAGAATAGGCCCAAACTATAACATAATCAACAATTTAATCAACAAAGAATATCAAAGCAAAAACATAACAATAATGAAGAGAGAAAACACAGGGAAAAACAGAGTTGAATCAATCATAAAATTATATTTTTCTAGCTTGCATATTACATCCAAAATGTTGTGTCTAGTAGCTATCCGAATGTTGTGTCTACCAACAATCCGGATGTTGTACCCCTCAGCTCTCTACAATCACATATATATACTACAATGTCCTTGAAGCCTAGAAGCTTCTAGTTTTCTAAATAATTCTAAAATCTGGAATGTTTTTTTTTACAAGAGCTCTTAGAATGTTCTTTTCTAGAACAGCTCCAAGAATGAACTAACTTATAGAAGACTCTAGAAATATTATACCATTTTCTAGACAATCTTAATCCTTAACATCCCCCCTTAAGATTGGCTAGAATAATACAGAGAAAATTCAAAGAGGGGAAATACAAAGAGGGGAACATTATACTAATATCCCCCCTTAAAAACATTATACCATTTTCTAGACAATCTTAATCCTTAACATCCCCCCTTAAGATTGGCTAGAATAATACAGAGAAAATTCAAAGAGGGGAAATACAAAGAGGGGAACATTATACTAATATCCCCCCTTAATGTTCACCTCTAGCATACCAAGCATTCTTTTATCATATTCCTCTTTCAAGTCTTTCTCCCATTGTTGCTTCCCTCTAGCTTGCTCATATGAGATTAGATCATCTTCTTCATCGTCACTACCAATAATACCTCTAGCTTGTTCCAACTTGCATTTTCACAACTCCATCTAGCTTTTTCTCTCAAAACATTCTTGACTACAATCTTCCAATCTGCACAACCACTTCCATGAAATATAGGAAAAACTTCATTTATAGAGCCCATGTTAGTAAAAATCAGTCTTCAAACAAATATCAATCTAGCAATACTCCAGCCTACAAACAAACACTTCCAGCAATATATCTGTCGTGCAAACAAATCACTCTAACAATATATCAGCCCTGCAACCAAATATCACTTCAACAATATATTTCTAGCTGAACTTCTAGCTGAACTTCTAGCTGAATCTCTTGGTTGAACCTCTAGCTGAGCCACCTCTAGCTAAACATGGTTAAATCTCTAGCTGAACCTCTAGTTGAATCTCTAAATGAAACTATAGGTGAACATGTATGAACCTCTAGCTGAATTTGGCTCTGATACCATGTTAGAACATGCCCAAACTATAACATAATCAACAATTTAATCAACAAAGAATATCAAAGCAAAAACATAACAATAATGAAGAGAGAAAACACAAGGGAAAATAGAGTTGAATCACTCATAAAATTATATTTTTCTAGCTTGCATATTACATCCAAAATGTTGTGTCTAGCAACTATCCAAATGTTGTGTCTACCAACAATCCAGATGTTGTACTCATTAGCTCTCTACAATCACATATATATACTACAATGTCCTTGAAGCCTGGAAGCTTCTAGTTTTCTAGATAATTCTAAAATCTGGAATGTTCTTTTTTACAACAGCTTTTAGAATGTTCTTTTCTAGAACAGCTCCAAGAATGAACTAACTTATAGAAGACTCTAGAAACATTCTACCATTTTCTAGACAATCTTAATCCTTAACACGATTTTCTATGACTGCACACACTTATTGACTGCAGACACTTATTGGCTGCAGATTTTGTGGATTAATATATTATTAGCTAAATCTTGTTTGCCACTGTAGGTTTCCATACAATTGTTCGGAGTAATTTCCTAATACTGAAATATTTAATTTCTTGTCATGTGCTAGCTACGGATTCTGAATGCAACAGTTTATGGCCTGAACCTTGTTTTGCGATGCAAATTCTGTCTAATAGTATTTTTATAAGGGAAATTTTTTACCCTCGTACATAATGTTAAGCTAACTGTTTGTCTCAACCTGCATGTGCGATGGATTGAATAGTTGAGTGAACTGTTTATCTTAACTTGCTGTTAGCAATGGAGAACTAAACTCTTTCCGATCATGCATAAGGAGATTTTTATCACTTGCAGTCAACGGTGCATGAGATGGTTAACTAAAGCACAACTGATCACATGGAGTTAGCATGCAATGTATTTTTGCATGAAAGCAGTCAACGGTGGATGAGATAAGGACAGTGGAGTTAACTAAATCTTATTCAATGCATGAAGAAATTTTAACTTACTGTTTGCAACGGTGAAGGATTGTACTTATTAGAACGCAGATGTTGCATGAGCAGTGATATTGTATTCTCCGCTAGTTGGAGATTGAGTGATCCATGCATTAGTTTTTAACTGATAGCTTTTAGATTGTTAGATTAGTTTGTTACGAATATTGCATGATAGAAGAATATCTTGATTGCAGTTGATGAGATAAAAATTATGCTGTAGTGTATTGAGAGAAGCTTGAAAAACTTGATAATTTCTGAGACATTATGCTGCCAGAATTATCTCTATTTTCTTCGAAGATTGGTGAACACCCGGAGAAGCATAGTGCTGCTATTGTATTGTAATTCTTTGTTACTGATAATACAAAGTATCATACTTTTGGTGTGGGGTTTTTTATCTGGAAAGGTTTTCCCAAAAAATTTGTGCGTTATGGTACTAATCTTTTATGTGTGTATTTGAATGCGTTTCTTTCTCTATAATAGTTTAATGATTTGTATGAATCTGCACAATCTCTCTCACATAGATTAGTGTTGGAAGCATTGTTCCGCACCTTTACTTCCTTTCACAGAAATGATGTCTTCTTTCAGAATGTTTGCCAAGCATAAAATATAACAATTCTACAAAGTTTGTCAAGCATAAATACCGTTCGTTAAATGCGTAATTAGAAACGAAAAAATTGTAAGCGCAGGTTGGCGTTCTGTAGATTCAAAAGTGAATCCCCTGTTTCCCATAGCCAGCTGATAAACTCAAATAGAACACAAATGAAACAACACAATTACATATAGCTGCAATTCCTTATCAATGATCATTAGAAAACAATACTAATCATACCAAGAATTCATAAAAAAATAGAGTGCTCTATTTTTTATCAGAAATATAATAATGCGTTATGTTTTAAAAAATAGAACTATTCTCTTATTGCAGCAGCTTGTGTTAAAAAACAATTACAAACAGAGAATAAATATATAATTTAATATGCAGCTTCAAAAAACAGTTCGCTACCCTCTAAAATGGAAAAAACAAAACACACACAGAGGTTTTATCCTATGCTAAACATGCAATGCATGTTTTATTCGAAGAAAGCAGGAATAAAACAAAGTTTGGAAGAAAGACTATTTTAAAACTAAAAAACAAGCTAAGATTAGCCATGCCAAAAAAAAATCAAAGATCTCATCGAATCAATTCCCTTCTTGATAAGAATTCGTCAGGTCAGCATCAATTATCCGCATACTCCCCCTTGATGCTAAGAGGGCTCACGATCTGATCTCGAAGTGACAGAAACTGCTTTGTTGCAACTGCTTTAGTGAAGATATCTGCTAACTGATCCTTAGTGCTGATGTGCTTCAATTCAACTTCCTTCTTCTGTACTAAATCACGGATGAAGTGATACTTCAAATCAAAATGCTTTGTTCTACTGTGATGAACCGGATTCTTTCCTAACTTGATGGCACTTATATTATCACAATAAATCACTGTAGGCTGAATCTATTTCTCACCAATTTCTTCTAAAACTTTTCGAAGCCAAAGAGCTTGAGTACCTGCTGAGGTAACTGCAACATACTCTGCTTCTGTGGATGAGAGAGCAACCATGCTTTGCTTCTTGGAACTCCAAGTAATTAAACTAGTCCCAAAGGAGAAACAATTTCCAGATGTAGACTTACGATCATCCATACTACCTCCCCAATCTGAATCACTAAAGCCAACAAGATTGAATCTTTTAGAAGAGTAGTAATGAATACCATAATTTAGAGTACCTTTCACATACCTCAAAATTCTTTTAGCTGCCTTCATGTGTATTTCTGATGGATTTGTCATATACCTTGAAACAAGTGAAACTGAATATGCTATATCAGGTCTTGTGTGGGTCAGAAACATCAAACTCCCAATAATACTTTTGTAAGCAGTCTCATCAACTAATTCAGCACCATCATTCCTACTCAACACAACTCCATGAGCACTTGGAGTGGAGTATGGTTTACAATCAACCATGTCAAACTTCTTCAACATATCTTTTGCATATTTGGTTTGGCAAATGAAAATTTCATTTTTACATTGATAAACCTCCATTCCTAAAAAATATTTCATGAGACCAAGATCTTTCATTTCAAATTCTTTCATCATAGCAATTTTGAACTCATCTTTCATCTTAGAACTGCTACCCATATACAACAAATCATCAACATACAAACTTATAATAAGAATATCATTACCTTCTTGTTTGTAGTAAAGGGTAGGTTCACTCTTACTTCTCTTGAAGCCATTCTCCTGAAAGTATCCATCAATTCTTGCATACCATGCCCTTGGTGCTTGCTTGAGGCCATACAAAGCCTTCTTCAATTTGTAGACATGATTCTCTTTTCCTTCCACTTGAAAACCTTGTGGCTGTTCCACATATACTTCCTCTTCTAAGTACCCATTCAAGAAGGCACTTTTCACATCCATATGTTGTATGCTCCAATTCTTTTGAGCTGCTAATGAAATCAGCATTCTAATGGTCTCTTGTCTTGCAACTGGTGCAAACGTCTCTTCATAGTCAATCCCATACTTCTGTGTGAAGCCTTTAGCAACTAATCTTGCCTTATGCCTTTCAACACTTCCATCACTGTTATGCTTAGTCTTGTAGATCCATTTGGTGCCAATCTTCTTCTTGTCATGTGGAAGCTCTGTAAGCTCCCAAGTATCATTCCTATGAATGGAATCCATCTCTTCTTGCATTGCTTGCATCCAAACCTCATTAGTACATGCTTCTTCAAAACATGATGGTTCAAAATCAGCCTTGGTAAATAAAGCAAAATTAACTGTCTCACCTATTGGATTTTCTTCATGTGCTTGATTGGCACTCCTTTGATAAATATCACTCAAACTTTTTACCTTCCTTCTAGAACTTGGAGTTGAAGATGGACTTGAAGAATTAGATGAGGGGCTGCTTGGTGGATTTATAGCAATTGGGACAGCAACATTAGTGGGCTGCTCATGATCAATATCATCATTCAAAACAGATTTTGACTTCTCCATTTGGCCTTTTTGATGACCATAAACTCCCCTTTCATCAAAAATCACATCTCTTGAAACAATAAGCTTATTAGTGAGAGGATTATATAACCTGTAAGCTTTGCTTTCCTCACTATACCCAACAAAAATACATGACTCACTTTTTGCATCTAACTTTTGTCTATTCTGATCAGGTACATGAACATAAGCTAAACATCCAAAAACTCTAAAATGATTAACATTAGGCCTTTTCTCATACCATGCTTCATAAGGAGTCATCTTCTCAAGTGCACTAGTGGGACTTCGATTGAGAATATACACTGCTGTAGCAACTGCATCTCCCCAATAAGAGTTACTCAATCCCTTGGTTTGCAACATGCTCCTTGCCATTTCTACCACAGTGCGGTTTTTCCTTTCAGCTACCCCATTCTGTTGAGGTGTGTATGGAGTGGTGAGTTGCCTCCTGATGCCATTCATATCACAATAATCTTGAAAGGCTCTTGAACAAAATTCTCCTCCACGATCAGTCCTTAAACATTTGATTTTGCACCCTTTTTCATTCTCCACAAGTGCTTTAAACCTCTTGAATGTATCAAGGGCTTCATCCTTAGTCTTCAAAAAATACACCCAACATTTTCGTGAGTAATCATCAATAAAAGTGATAAAATATGATGACTTACCCAAACTCTTTGTTTGCATCGGTCCACAGATATCTGAATGAACAAGTTGAAGGGGGTAATGGGCCCTCCATGCAGTGCCTTTTGGAAACCTTTCCCTTGCATGCTTTCCTTTTGCACATCCTTCACAAACCTCCTTGTGCTCTTCAACCTTGGGCAAACCAGCAACTAATGCTTGTGAGGTCAAAAGCTTCAAACTGTGAAAGTTTAAATGGCCATACCTTAGATGCCATAGCCAACTTGTATCCTCAAATGCCATATTGGCAAGGCTGCTGTTATTTTCACCAAATCTCAATGGAAACATCCTATTTTTCGTCATAGGAACAACTGTGACTACTCTGTTTCCCTGACTCTTATCAAAAATTGTACATTTCTTATTTTCAAAGACAACTCTATAGTTCTTCTCACATAATTGTCCAACACTTAACAAATTATGTTTTAACTCAGGAGTGTAATAAATATCTTTAACACTCTTCATACCTTCTTTTGTGTGGACCTCCATAATTCCTTTTGCAGCAACCATCAATGATTTATCATCACCGAGCTGAATCTTTGACTTGAAACTTTCATCCTTTGTTGAAAACAACTTCCCATTTCCTGACATATGGTTAGAGCATCCAGAATCTAGGTACCAAACATCTTTACTAGTATTTTCACTTTTAGAATAAGATAAGAATAAATTATCTGGAGGATTTTCATAACTTTCTTGAGCATAATTAACATTTTTACCTTCTTTTAGTCTACATTCTCTTTCAAAATGTCCATACCTATTACAATGGTAACATTGAACATTCCTTTTATCAAATCTTCCTCTACCTCTGCCTCTTGAACCACCTCTTCCTCTTGAAAAACCTCTGCCTCTACCTCTTGAATTATTCTGATTTTGACTTTTACCTTGGCTTTGATTGCTTTTGCTACTACTGCTGCCATCATCATTCTTTGTGATTTGTACTTTGGAGGAAAAGGCTTTCTCAACACTTTCTCCAAAATAATCTTTTAATCTTTCTTCATGTGAGATCAACGATCCAACAAGGTGATCGAATTGAAGGGTTGTCAAATCCTTACTTTCTTCCATTATTATGGCAACGTGATTCCATCTTGGTGTGAGAGATCTCAACACCTTTTTTATCAGAACTTCTGTGTTCACAGTTTCTCCAAGTGTAGCCATCTTATTGACCACATCTTTTACTCTGACACAATACTCACTCACACTTTCTCCTTCTTGCATTTTTAAAGTCTCAAATTCTCTTTTCAATGTCTATAACTTAACAACTTGGACCTGATCACTGCCTTGGTAAGCTTCTTTTAGAGTCTTCCAGGCATCCTCAGCGGTCTTTGCACCTGCAATTCTTGGAAATAAACTCTTGTATAGAGCTATTTGAATATGAAACAATGCTTGAAAATTCTTCTTCTTAGCTTCCTTCCTTGCTGTTCTTTCATTGACTGGGAGGGCATTCCAATTAGCTGGCTCCTGGTAACCTGATTCAACAATCTCCCACAAGTCTTTTCCTATTAAAAATGTCATCATTTTTATACACCAATAATCATACTCATTACCATCAAATTCTGGAATGGGCAAGCTGTTAGAATTCGACATGATAATCTTTGGCGAAATTCGAACAGCTAGATCTTAAACCCAAAACAAAAATACCTGCTCTGATACCAAATGTAGATTCAAAAGTGAATCCCCTGTTTCCCACATCCAGCTGATAAACTCAAATAGAACTCAAATGAAACAACACAATTACATATAGCTGCAATTCCTTATCAATGATCATTAGAAAACAATACTAATCATACCAAGAATTCATAAAAAACAGAGTGCTCTGTTTTTTATCAGAAATATAATAATGCGTTCTGTTTTAAAAAACAGAACTGTTCTCTTATTGCAGCAGCTTGTGTTAAAAAACAATTACAAACAGAGAATAAATATATAATTTAATATGCAGCTTCAAAAAACAGTTCGCTGCCCTCTAAAATGGAAAAAACAAAACACACACAGAGGTTTTATCCTATGCTAAACATGCAATGCATGTTTTATTCGAAGAAAGCAGGAATAAAACAAAGTTTGGAAGAAAGACTATTTTAAAACTAAAAAACAAGCTAAGATTAGCCATGCCAAAAAAAAAATCAAAGATCTCATCGAATCAATTCCCTTCTTGATAAGAATTCGCCAGGTCAGCATCAATTATCCGCACGTTCAGCTCACAGTTGAGCAGTCGAAGCTCTTCTTTTCATAATTTTCATGATCATTCCAGCTGGTTTAACCCAACCGGGATCATGGTAAGGCGAAAAAATAAAATAAAAATTATAGCAAATCCTCTACACAGTGAAGATCATTTTCTGAATGTTCTGGTACCTTAAGCCGTAAAGCTGCAAAAATCATTATGCTGCCAAAAAAAAAACAGCAGTAATTTGCTATCGTGCAGAATAATCCATAGTACGCAATGGAGTAATTTATAGTAAAGGGTGAGTTTATTCTTATTTTGAACACAAATTTATTATATGTTTGTTTTTCCCTACCAAACTCGTTTAAATGTGGGGAACCGAATTTGACTAGATCAATTTATTTATTTAAGAAAAGGAGGAGAAAGTGGGTCGATAACATGATGGTCTTAATAAACCATCTAATGTGGAGTAATCTAAGTAGTTGGTATTGCGAAAGTAAGCAATAATGGTGGAAGTTCTATTTATATAGCATGTATGGAAGTTAATAAACAATAATATCTAATTTTGAATGTTGTTATAATTCATTCTTATTTTTAAAAATATGAATGTTTTGGTTTTGAATTATGTATGTAAGTGTGAAACTAATTTGAATCAATTTTATGATTGTAGATCTAACTTCTCAATTTTAAATTTTATATCTTAAAATCAAATTCAAATCTTTGCTACTACCCCTTTCACTTGACTAAAATGAGCTTACTAAAGTGTGAATTCATCAAATTATACACCAAGTTCACGTATTTAAAGGCTACCACTAATTAGAAAATAGATCATTTAAGAATGAGGTTTAGAACATCTTAATTAGAGAGCACACCTATGAATTTGATTGCATATTGATAAAATAGATTACATCAACACTACATTATTATTCTAAGAGCATATTAGACTCTTCCCCATTAGTTTTTCTCCTTGGTTCATCATCATTGAATCAATTCATCTAGAAGTTAGACTAAAGATAACCTAATTCTCACAATATAATAAGTAACCAAAGGTGTTTGTAAACACCACCCATCCTTACATAAAATGCAAACACAAAAAATTGAGATAAATATGTTTCAACAAGGAGAAAATAGATATACTAAGTTCATGAGCTATATCTTCACTTTTACAGATCAGAATCCAAGACACGTGTAGAAATCATTTTTTCAATCATGAAAGTAACACAAAACCACACATCATTAGATTTATAGTTGAATTGATATAAAAATGGGATCTTAATCATAATATTAATGCCTAATTTTCTCTATTTTAATCCACGTGTCCATTATAATAAGTCATTTCTTTGTTGATTTTGGATCATCAAGAGCTTGTGTAGCTTAGGTTGTTGAAGAATTGGGATAATCTAGAATAAGAAGATAGACTTATGTGTTGGTTTGAAAATTTAGTGCTTTTTAATTTTTCCAAGTTCATTGATTACATAAGATGAATGCATTTTCACCCCAATAAACTAAAAAATAAAAATATAGTGTTGAAAATTTGGTCACCCCAATGAATTAATCTAAAGAAATAAATTAATTCTAAATGAGAACTAGAAAACTTATTTATTTGTGTGCAAGACATAGAATTTGAAGGGTTATAACTAATTGTTTCCATTTCAAAGAAGTGGGATACATGTCTTGACTTATAGGAAGTGTGTATGTGTTAGCATAGATTTATATTACATTGTTTAGTTGACACATTGTTATTCTTGTAGGAAATTGTTATCAGGTAGTTGGAAATGTGTTATTGTATAATTGCATCGCTCTTTTTATATTTGTGTTTTTTGTTGATCAATTTAACCAATCAAGTATTGAGCATTTTGTATTCTTTATTCTTTTTATTTTGGTATCATATCCAAGATAGGGGCCCCGAGCACCTACTATGCAGCTTAAGGGGGTGTTGGAAATAAGCCACACTTGGATCGATGATGAGTTGCCCAATGTGGGGCCAATAGCATAAGCCTCAAAAGGTGAATTGATGGTGTTACATTTGCAATATAAACACACATGCCATGGATAGATGTTGATATAATGCCTTGATGCAACTATAAGAACAAAAGCCCCAAAAGGTGAAATGATGGTGTCACATTTGCAATGCAAACATGTATGACACTAATAGATGTTGGTATATTGTCTTGAATCAATGAAATTCTAGTCACATGAAGGTATATTTGGTGACAATGATTCTCAAAAAAACCAATAACAACCTCAATAAAGAATGGAAAAAGGACATATCATGGCCCAACAAGATGATGCATCCAATGAGGACATACTAGACATAGCCAATTGTGGTGCCCATCAAAATATGTTCTTATCTCCCAAACATCAAAGATTTTTTGGTTGATTATCTAGCATCAACAAGTAGTTATTGATAATATAGATCTATTATATATGGGTTGGAACTCATATTTGGCATTTGAAGAGGATTTACATACTCATGGATAATATAGAGATGAGTGATGGAAGGTGGTGAGATTCAAGAATTTGGTTGATATTATTTCTAAACTTAAAAGAAAAAGATTATTTTATAGATTTATCAATACATAAAATGACCTAATCATGATAGGTCCATATATAAATTAATTCATATTATTTATTAGATCAAAAAATTTGAACTTTGGTCTAAGGGATAGAAGAAATATTCCTTGAGATCTCAAATGAGGGGATGGCTGGAAATCACCCCTAAAAATAACAACACAATTAAAAAAAACCAAAAAAAAAAACTAATGTTATTCTTTAAAAAATCAAAGACATTATGATTTAAAGATTGAGTTAGATGTTGGATGGATTTTTTTTTTTTAATTTAGAAATTTCACATATTACATGCATGTTATTTGTTCCAATGCTATTAAGTACAAAAAATATTATAATGATGATGCCAAATATTATCTAATTTTAATTTACAACTTCCATTTTCATTTACTAAAACATCTTCAAGGCTCTACCAACAACTGATTACATGGATAACTTAATAATTGTGTAATTTCATGTGAGAGAAAATTGCATTGGATACTGTGGTGCTAGCACTATACAACATGGCATGAATCTACAAAATTGCAAGTATAGCCATTCTATGAGGTTTCAACTAGATAAATCAATCAACCATCATTCATTGGTGAAAAATGAAACTTAAATTATCTTCAATTGTTTAAAATTTTTGAGCTATAATTAAGTGATATAAGAAATCTCTCCTTAGTCAGAAGTGAATTAAAAGCTAAAAGCAACCCCTATTTATAATAATATAACAATATAAAATAGAAAAAAAAATCTCATTGTATTCTTTGGAATATTAAAAGAGATTATTATTCCAAGACTGACTTAAATATTGGATGAAATTTTTTTCATTTATAAATTCCATATATTACTCTTGTGTTATTTAATTTTTTTCTCTCTTGTATAATTTATTCAAAAATATATTTCATACAAATTAGAAGGATGATACTCAAGTTTAAAATTGATTTTAAAGTTAACAGTTTCATTTATCTCTTACTTTATCAAGAAGCTCGTTTAATTCAAATCTGTAACGTCTCATTCAATTAGACAACAACTTCAAAACTTGATCACACATTTATATTTTATTTTAAATGCATAAGGGTGCATTCACATTTACAACATCTAATGAAAATCCTCTTTTAGTTATACGTTGATGCATTTCCATACCATGTTCTAAGATTTTTTATTTGTTTTTAAATCTTATCCTTTCCCTTTACATTCTAAGTTAGTTCTTTTCTATTTAAATGTAGTGTGGATTTAACTTTTCTCTAGGAGTAAGGATCTTCGCCATTAATCTTCTATTTTGATCAAATGGAAGCAATTGTAAACCATTCTACGTTACTTAGTGAAGAGGAAATATCACGAGCCATTTGATTGACAACCGTAGAAAGACAAGATTTAAAACAGCATGCATTTTCACTAACCATTCATAGCCCTCGTTTATTGTTGGCATCCCTTCACACCGTATTATGCCTAATTTTCAAATGGATAATTGGAAAAACCTGAAAGAAATTACCGACTAACTAAGGAAATGTTTGTCACATAAGGTTTTATTACTCATATAAGTTCACAATTTTTAGGAACAAAGAAAAAGATAGGCCGGCTGACCAGTCAAAAGAGCATTTGCACATTCAAAAAATGAGGGCAGCATTTGAACAGCCAACCAGCCTGCCATATTCTTTTATCCGATAAAACTGCAACTTAATAGGAATAATGATAGAATTTTTTTGTCACAATGTCGCATGTTATATGTAAAAACATCATAATTTGCTGAAAGACAAATGTTAATCAAATATGGAAAATGAACTGCAATAGCAGGGATTGGTAACAATGAATGCGGTCTTCCATCATGTGCCATTGATGATAAACTGATTTTATATAACTCAAAGTATGATTTTACTTAGACAAACAGTAATTTCTAAAACTACAAATAATGTTGAGAGAAAATTAAACATTTTTGCAGAATCATCACAAATCAGCAACAAGAGATAATTCCAAAGTAGGTTTGATATATTCATAAACGGCATACGGCAAATTCACCACTAACAATTCATCAACTTCACTGCTAACAATTCATCTCAGGAAAATTTACTGTTATGACAATTCACCACGTGAAAAGTTAATTGCATGATCTTTTGGCGGTTAATTTTCAGTAGCGGTAAATTTTCCCTCAGTGAATTGCTGACGATGAATTTTCCTAGAGCCATTCATAAACAAGATAATCAGTCCCAAAAAAATTCTACATTATCCCATGATGGACAATTAAACATTATCCGGTGAGAACCATTGCAATCAACATATAATTTCATCAAGAAGCTTATATCTCTTCCTATTTTTTCTTTCCACACTGTGTCTCAATTCAGAATTTTTCTTCTTGAGCAATTTGGATATCTGTCCATTAATTTCAACGCAAGGTTTTCTCAGATCTCTCTTGGCTTCGCTATTGTGGGTCATGCTTGTGCACTCTCCAAACCGAGCACAATTTCTCATTCTTTTAACGGAATCCCTGATAAGCTTGATATCAGAGGCAGTCTCCTCCTTTTGAATACCGAAGCACCAGTCACACACGTCACTGATACTCTCAACTGACACATTTTCATAATATGATCTGCTGCAATATATGACCAAAAAAGCAAAAACCAAATATTTAAGGCCTTAATACAAACGCACTGAATGAATTCTTATTTCCTACATAGCATATACTGCATGAAACTTATCTCTCTAAAATTGAATAAACTGAAAGAAATGAGGAGAGTAATTGTTATTTTACTGATGCTGGAAACGAATTAAACACTTTCTGCATTGAAACAGATAGATCTGGAAGCCCACATCACCGCACATACTGCACTCCATTCTTGTTTATTCTTCCTCTCTCATTGAGATTGTACAGTGCACCTGAAATAATAGAATGCTTGGGGAAAGTGGTGGGAAATTGCCAAATAAAGGGATTTCATAAAAGACGGAGGAATGCGGGGAAAGTAACGCTTCGGTGGACTTGACATCGTACAGTCCGTCTTGAACACGCTACCAGATTGCGTGTGGGTCCAGTGGCAGAAGTTGAAAGCAAAATATTAATTTTATATGAAAAGATTATATATTAAAATAAACGCGTTTTAATTAAATTTAACTAAAATACAAATTTAATATATGTTTATTTTTTCATACGGTAATCGATTAATGCCGAAAATTGAATTTGACTAGGTCAATTTATTTACTTAAGAAAAAGAGAAGAAAGTGGCTAAATACCATGTGGCCTTAATAACCCGTATTATTTGGAGCGAATCAAAGTATAATAAAAATAAAAATAAAAATAAAAATATTTAGCTGTAATGGTGAAAGTGTGTATACATCAAGCATATTTTAACGCCATTTTTTTTTCATTTTTATCAATTTAAAATTAGTAAATATATTACAATCAATGGGAGCTCCAAATCACAATTTTACAATTTTACAAATTATCAATCAAATGCATGCTAATTTTTCATCAATTTATTTATAAAGCATTTATAATTAATGTTTTTGACTACACCAATTTATGTACATGTAACAAAAAAAACTGTTTGGAATTTTAGAGGCATACTAATTATAGAGTTATAATTGCATTGAAAATATATATATATATATATATATATAGTGGTTGATTTACACAACATTTATATGGAATATTTACAAATCATATGTGATTCACTAAATTTTTATTCCGCTATTTTACAATCATGTGGGGGTTTGTTAAATTTGTCCTTAAGACCATTTCAAGAGTAATATTCACCAAATATGAATTTGTATAAATGCAATTAAAAATATAAATTAATCTTATACACATGTTCAACTCTCTATTTGAATCATAAACAAGTTACAAATATAAGCATTAGCAAGTCAATGAAATATATGTGTAATATCAACTAAATCAATCACTAATAAAGTATGGAAATCAATGAGTAAGCATAATAATTACTTGGAGTCAAAGAGTCAAACATTTGATTTTATTTTTTTAAAATATATAAAATTATTTTGCAAACACTAACTTTAGCACAAGTCCATTTCAATACTTGGCATGGCTACAAAACTCAAATTATTTCACATTATAGATATAGGATCACATATCATGGAAGCATACTTAGAATCTACAAAGAGAGAGAAAGGAGAGAAAGCATCACTGAAGTGGTATCCAGCTTGCAATGAAGCATGAAACTTCCTTATGCTACTCCCTTGGAGAAGCCCAATCCATCACAAAACATCTAGCAATATGTGGCCAACATGCATGGTGGAATCTAGGGAACTATGTGACTCTTTCACATGTTAACATACCTATATGCTTAAGCAACATTTATGTGGTCATATTATGGGAAAGAATTTAAATCAACTAAGGAAATGAACTTATGAATGTAAACTATTGAAAAATAATGTTTAAAAAATAAAATGTCCTAATAATCTCAATATGATATTTGAGCATTTATTAGAATAGTTAAATAGTATCTAGAAGACAAATCTTATAATTAGCCTTTAGTCCTTTAGATTCTAACTTAAACAATATATTTCTAAGGTAATTTCCTCTATCTAATAGCCCACCAAGGAAACTAATCCATATCCCAAACATAATGTCTAATCCACTCAATACTAACCAATATAGGGGAAAAAGGGTCTTACTTCCTCATTTGCTAATTTCTCAAATTTAGGATTCTTTCTATAGTGTTGCGGAAGGGATAACACCAACTACATTCAGTCATATATAATAATGCATTTATAAATATTTACATCAGAGGCGTCATATAGTGAAAGCAATGAAAGAATATTCTATGTAAAGTTTTTGAAGTTTCATTGAAAATGACAGGAAGATGGAAGTCATGTGCTACTTTTTTTCTAACAGTCTATTTTGAAAATGAAAATGAATTTTCTTTTTCTATTTTTCCTAACCAATTTTGAAAATTCGTTTAAATTCAAAACATATATTAAAAAATGAAATTTCTTTTTTCTATTTTTTGAATCCCTTTTAAATGAATTTTCTTTTTCTATTTTTCGAATCCATTTTATAAGGATGAATAAAGACATCTTCCCGTGATAAATTTTGGAACGAATTTGTAACTGATTTGAAAACTATTTTTGAAGTGTCAGTTTTCTTCTAGGTGTTTTGGGTGCTCCTCTTGCTCTTGTGCCTGTTAGTAGTGATGCGTGAGAAATACTCTGATGATGCTGGCATGAAATTAGTTTTTTCATTTCCAAAGATTCGCAGGTACTTTATTTCCTCACATCTATTAACTCTGGATGGTGAACACAACTGCGAGGAGAACTGTTCCATCATGCATTAGAGAGAATTCTTTACCAGAATATTTGTTGAACATAATTGTGGATTTAGTTTTTGGTAGTTTAAAAATCATTGAAGGAACATATCCAGCAGCTTACATGTTTGTTTTTATAGTGTTTCTAATATGTATTCTCTTGTATTATAGGTTGAAGAAACTTTACAACTTGAGTAGGACAAAGCTTTCCATTTTTTAGATTCCGACGGAGAAAATGAATTGTTAGAGGTGAACATTTGTTGTTTTTCTGGCATTTGTTTGTGTTTCATCATCTTTACCAAAACAATTTTTTTGTGAGGCATTAATAATTGTCTAACATAGAAGTCATTTGTTCCAATCTTGTCCTTTTCTTTTGTTTGCCAGGTATACAACATGTATTATTGGCTCGTTTTGAGAATCAAATTCTGTAAAAGGATTCAGCTCTTTGCGCCTTGCTTAGGGACAACAAGTTATAGATTTAACTTAGTGCCTAACTCTATCTTTTTCCAGGATATGATACTTGTTCCCAGTTGGATTGGGGTTTAGGAGGGGTTTAAGCAATTCAGGACTTCATGAAACAGTTCAGTTGTTTGCTAGCTCAAAAGATGCGAGGAAGAGGAATAGGAGATGTTTAGAGCATTTGAGTGTGAGAGCAACAACAACAGAGTGCCTTGGCTCATCACCCTCAACTTCTCCAAAGCAAATTCTAGGTGTAGAAGTTAAAAAAATGAAGAAGGTCATACCTCTAGGGCTCATGTTCTTTTGCATTTTGTTTAATTACACCATTCTGAGAGATACAAGGGATGTATTGGTTGTGACAGCCAAGGGCAGTAATGCAGAGATTATTCTATTTTTGAAGACATCTATTGGCTTCATGATTATCTATACTAAGCTTTCTAATACCCTTTCTAAAGAGGCACTGTTTTATAGTTGCATACTACTATTTATAGCCTTCTTCAGTGCCTTCACATTTATTTTGTATCCTCTCAACGGATATTTGCACCCGACCGGTTTGGCAGACAAACTTCTTCAGATAATGGGTTCTAGATTTTTGGGACCACTCGCAATTATTAGGATATGGACATTATGTTTGTTTTATGTCATGGCAGAGCTATGGGGAAGTGTGGTTGTTTCAGTGTTGTTTTGGGGCTTTGCCAATCAGGTACGTTTCATATGGTTTCTCTTTTCAAGCGCTCAATACTTTTGCAAAAGTGTGATTATGGCCAGGACTGTTCAGGGGACTGAATTGCCATAGATGTGCCAAAATTTGACCATTAATTTTTTCAAGTTTGTGTTACTCTTTATTTAAAACTCAGGTGGATTGATACTTCAAATTCTTTTGGTTTATCTCTTCCGAGAAGCATTTGATAAAGAAAAGAGAATGAATTTTAATTCTTAAATCTTTATCTTAGTCTTAATGCTATTGAGAGCTTATTTTGACAAGAAGTGGTTTTGTGTATTGTTGATACTGTTTTGATCAAACAAAGGCCCTTGTGTCAGATAAGAAGTGTTTATTTGCTTCTTGTTTTTAGCCTATTCATCCTTAATATTTTTATTGAGTTTTTGCTAGGATAGTTGTTAAAATATCACACAATGATTCGGTTATTCTTTTTATTCCTTGTGATGCTTGTTAGGATATTAGATCAGGCTTCTTGTCATTGATTGTCATTATTTTTCTTAGCAAACAAGAATGAGATTGGTCTTGGTATGATTTCTTTCAAATTTTAGTCTAATAATCTTGGGAGTTGTTTGGTCATGTAGTTCTGGTCAAAATGGTTACCAGTAAATCAAAATCAATTAAGTACATCACCTCTGCACACACTACGCAAGTGATATGATTCCATTAGTAATGTGCCTTTTTTGTGGCACCACATCTACCAGCATGGATTGTCTTGATTGCTTTTCTCTTCTTGTTGCACTTGTAAATCAACAAATATTGCTTTTCTCTTCTTGTTGCACTTGTAAATAACAAATACTGAAAGCATCCTAAAGTGCTAATGAACAAATTTAACT
Organism: Sequoia sempervirens; assembly: GCA_007258455.2. NCBI lineage: Eukaryota > Viridiplantae > Streptophyta > Pinopsida > Cupressales > Cupressaceae > Sequoia > Sequoia sempervirens. Next base: position 67,922,884 of record VDFB02000013.1, on the reverse strand, counting down.
GCATTTTAACTAAATCATGCTAATAGCATTTTTTATGGCCATGACATATTACCACTGTTGATGAGGCTAAACAGTTCTATCCTCTTTTTGGACTAGGTGGAAATGTAGCCTTGGTTTTCTCTGGATGTACAGTTAAATATTGTTCTCATCTAAGGAAAAGCTTGGGGCCAAGTGTGGATGGCTGGGTAGTATCATTGAAAGGAATGATGATCCTGGTAGTTTTGCTGGGATTTGAAATCACTGGGATATACTGGTGGACAAACAAATATGTGGTAATGATCCAACATTGCCGAAGGCAGAAGTAAAGAAAAAGGTATAGTGTGGATGTCTATATATGGAAGATAAAGTCTTATGGTTGGTTAATACATGTTGTTGAGGTTCACAATCAAGTGAAGTGTATTCTATTTCTCACTTGATGGTTGTAAATTTGTAATATGCATGCAGAAAGAAAAACCCAAGCTGGCAATAGTTGAAAGTGCAAATTTTTTGCTCAAGACAACGTATGTGTAAGACTTGGCAACTCTTGTGGTAGCTTATGGAATAAGCATAAATCTGGTGGAAGTCACATTTTTTCAAACTTGAAAGACACTCTTCCAAGGAATTTTTCATTGTCTATGAGCCAGTAATCCAAACCAGCTTCAAATAGGGTTACGATTAGGGTTCAAATAGCTTTATGGTTAGGCTTTATGGTTAGGGTTAAGCTTCAATTTGGGTTAAGCTTCAATTGATTAAAAATAGACATCTTGAGAAGGATATCTCTCAGTGTACTTTATATATATTTTAAAATTCACTTCATGTAATCGCGTCATATAAATAAATTAACAATTTTCAACTTACTATTTATAGAAAAATAGGTCAAAATTTATTCACTATTTGATCAAATTTTAAATTTCAACATGTACTAGAAATGTGGAAAAGAAAAAATATATATATTTTTAATAAGAATCCTAAATATATGTGAGCAATTATCTTTGCAACTTAGTCCACTAATCTATCTAAAATAATAGTTTGACAATAGGATAATCTTATTATTATGTTTATATAAACACATAACTTAACATTGATCCTATAAAGTCAACATTTGATGATTAAAAATCTCTACCATTTTCCTCTTTGATGATAACATTCCAACCTTTCTCTTAATATGATTACATGTTATGATTTGCAATTACAATGAAATAATGATTTATCATGAGCTAAATAAAATTAACGATACTCTACATAATTAAATAAAAATAGAACATACAAAAGAAAATCAAATAATGAATGACATACTATATAAATTATACATGTAATGAGCACTATTATTAAAATCTTATATATCTTTAAAATAGAAATATTAAAAATATCCAAAAATCATTCTTTATTTCATTAATCTTCATGTGCATTTAAAACAAGTAAAATTGTCACACCTGTGAAGTAAAAGCATCATGAAAATAACATAACTTTCATGCTATTTTAGATGGCAATCTTTCCACTAATGAAAATTCTATATGTTTTATATTTCATTCATATTGAAGACCTTGGTTGATTCATTAGAAATAATATTTCCATTACAATGACAATATCCCTATTGAAAATCTAAGCATTTATGGTTGCAGTTAGCACTTTCATTTGTAGTATGCTACACTTTTTAATACATGGTCACATAGTAGTCTTATTTCAACAATAATAATATCATTATCATATATCAATTAGGATTTCCTAATGATAGTGAGTCAACAAAAACTACAACTCTAATATGTTTATTTGAGGCTTGGTATTATAATATGTGTTCCATTTTTAGCATGGTTTAAATATTTGATTGATAGCTCTTTAGGTACTTTAAATTGAGATATTAGGATGTGTATCCATTTGAATGTAGTAATCTTTAAAGGTTCTTCATTAATTATGTTTTGAAAAGGTGAGAGTTAAGTGATTTTTTTTCAAAATAAAACATAAAACAATGAAGTAAATTAAGTTAATTCTAGGTAGCTCTAGAATTTTCTTTGTTAACTAAGTTAGGAATTGAATGTGATGATATTTTTCTCAAACAATTTTATAGCTAAGCAACTAAAACATATATCTCATTTATTCATTATTTAATTCATTAATTAAATAATATTATATTATTTAATCATGAACTAATTATCTATTTTTAAATAATTAAATTTCTAACATTATTGACTCACCAGTTAACTCATTCTTCTAAAGAGTATTTGAGTATTTTCTTGTTATTGTACATATACTGAATTGATTTAAAGCATTATTATCTTCTAGAATTTTTTAATGATAATTTTCTATATCAATCCAATCATCTTATCTATCTCTCTAAGTTGACTCCAAAATCAACTTAGTCAACCCCTGATTAATTTTAGTGTCAAAATAATAGTGTCATCTTGGTAAATTACATCCACATCAATTCATAGGAAAGTCATCGCAATGAGCTCCAACTTATGGTTTGTAGTAAATTCTAGTAAATAAGAATTATTATTATTTTATTTTTATTGTGCTTTCACATTTTAACTTTTACATTTCCATTTTTTTTTAATATATTTAAAATCCTTGTTACACTTGTGAATCCAGCCCTTAAAAAAAATATATTTTAAAGTTAAGTTGAAACCTTTATTGCCCTTTTCACTTGACCATAATGAGTCCTAAAATATAAATTTTTCAATTTACAGTAAAGTGGTGTATTTCTAAACACTAATCCTAATTGAAAAACAAATTCTCCAACAAATAGATTTGAAATAGCATAATTACAGATTAGATATATGAATTTGACTACACTTGGATAATTGGAATAAATTGTTCTGGAAGCCCGCATCTCCACACATACTGCACTCCATTGTTGTTTCTTCTTCTTCCGTCTAAAATAGAAGAATGCTCTTATTTGACCGAAATTGTCAAATAAAGATGTTGCGAAAGAAACGGAGGATTGCGGGGAAGTAACGGTTCAGTGGGCTCAGCCTCCTGCAGTCCGTCTTGACCACGCTACAAGATGCTTACTTGACTCTGCTACACAATGTTCACACTATGTATTTTCCCACTTATGTGCAATCACAATGTTCAGAATATGTATTTGCCCACTTATGTGCAATCACAATTTTCAGACTATGTATTTTCCCAGGAATGCAGTATTCTCGCCAAGTGTATAGCACTGTTGCTATCACTAAACAATGTTCAGACTATGTATTTTCATAAACAATGTTTTGAATTCTCTGAGACCAATTGCAAAACGAAGTTTTGTTGGGAATTTAAAGGGCAGATTGTAAAATAAGTAAGCAGAACAACAAACTAAAAGCAGAACAAAATATAAACAAACAGAAACAATCAGGATTATGTGGTTCATCATAATTAATGGCTACATCTATGGGAAAAGCAGGGAAAACTCTATTTTATTGAATGTTATAGTTGAATAAATAATTTATCATCAAATCTTCAACAATGAGAGAATGAAAAGTTTAAATAGATTGTACAAAGAAACATTGATGAGACAACAGAAGACGAGGAGTTACTGTCAATGTGACCATTGAATTTCACACATCAACAATCTCCCACTTGAAGTTCATCATTGCTGCTATACATGGTCACACCATAGATATCCCCTTACTTTTCCAAATTCATTGTCATCTTTTGACCAGGCCAAGAGAAGCTCTAAACTCTAGCTTCTCTTGTGAAACTATTTTGCTGAATGCATTTGGCGGATTCACATCTGTGTATCTTTTCCAGTTTTAACTTGCCTTATTCAAGCACATTTCAAATGAAGTGATACATAAACTCTATGTGCTTCGTTTGATTATGGAATGTAGGATTTCTCACCAAGTGCATAGCACTGTTGCTATATCACTTAACAAGGTGAAAACATGTTTTTTGTAGCCCAACTCACCCAATAAATGTTACAACCATATCATTTATTTGCCTCCTTCAATCATGGTAATGTAAACGGCTTCAGTAGTGTAGAGTGCAACTACATATTGCAATCGTGAAAACCAACTAATCACTACCTCGATAAAGGTAAAAATATAACCAGTAGTTGACCTCCTTTTGTCTAAATCTCTTGCCATATGGGAATCCACAAAACCTTGCAGCTATGCATTATTTCTTCCAAAACACATAACATAATCAGAATTACCCTTGAGATATCTCACAATCTAACGCACAACATCCCAATGAACCTTACCAGGATTTCTCATAAACCGGCTAACTACTCACACTACATGGGAAATGTTTGGTTGGGTACAAACCATTGCATGCATGAGACTCCCAACTGTAGATGTGTATGGAACTCCCTTCATATAGTCTTTTTCTTCTTGTGTCTTGGGACACATCATTGAGGATAGGCAGAAATGATTGGCAATAGGTGTGCTAGCAACCTTTGCATCCTTCATATTAAACCTATCCAAAAATTTATTGATGTATTTCTTTTGTGACAATCTAATTTCTCTTTTATGCCTATCTCGGGTTATAGTCATGCCAAGAATCTTTTTCGCTGCTCCCAAATCTTTCATGGAATACTTGTTAGCTACTTTAGTTTTCATATCACTAATAACATTCATACTAGTCCTAGTTACTAGCATGTCATCAACATAGAACAAAAATAAAACAAACTCACCATTCTCCAAGACTTTGTAGTACACGCACGGATCAGACTTACCTGGTGAAGTTTTGTTCAACCATGAAGGAATCGAACTTTAGGTACCACTATCATAGGGATCGCTTTAGGCCATACAAACTTCTTTTCAATCTATACACCAAATCTTCATATGCTTATTTCTCAAAACCTTATGGCTATTAAATATACAATTCCTCATCTAAATCACCATGTAGAAATGTTGTTTGGATATCAAGTTGTTCCAATTCAAAGTCATAGACAACAACTAGACTCAAAACTGCTTGAATGTTGGTCATCTTAACCACAAGTGAAAAAATTTCATTGAAATCAATTCCTTTCTCTTGCTCACATCCCTTCACCAACAATCTTTCCCGATAACTCTTTTTACCTCCTTCGTCTTCATTCATTTTGTACACCAATCGATTTCTTAATACTTTCCAATTAGGTGGAAGAGGGACCAAATCCCATGTACGATTAACCATCAGTGAAGTCATTTCTTCTTTCATTGCATCTAACCAATTCTTTCTCTCTTTGCAATTGTAGGCTTCTACAAAAGTCATTGGTTTAGCTTGATCAGAGAGTAACAAATGATGGTCAAAATCATTAAATTTTGCAAGTGGTTTTCACTCTCTAGTCAACATCCTCAATTAGGGAACTTGATTTTGCATAGTGCCTTGTCTAGTTTGTTGTTTTGAAATACCTTACTCACCACCAAGAGGCTTCTCATTTCGTGATAGTGGTAAAATCCCCACATTTGGTAGCATATTATGACCAATGCCCCAATTTGAAATTGGTGGCTGATTTGAGTTTGGACACACATTAGTGTTGGGTGGAAAAGTCAACTGAGGTATCAAAACTGCATTTGAATGATTTAAAAGGGAGTTGGATAGATTATCATGTGGTAACAAATTGGGCCAATTTGTGTTAAGGGATATGGGCGACATATTAGAATTTACATCAGGAAAATTTATGAAGTTGTTTGATACACCAAGTTTGGAGATATATATGGCATGTTTGATGTTTGAATAGGCATTTGATGTGGGAGAAGCAGTGGATCTATGTCTATAGTGACATGTCATAAATCATTATGCATAATTCCTTCAATAGGTTGCTCAATATAAGAATTATGACCACTATTTCTAGTTCCATGTGAATGCAAATTTTGATCTTGATGTTTAAACATGTCACTTCCACTCGAAATATGTTCTATAGGCACAAATTCCTTTATAGACTGTCTTTGTTCTTGCAAACCTGACATGAATTTTTCATTAAAGATTACATCCTTGTTGGGCATGACCTATTTCATAGTAGGATCCCATAACTGGAAGCCATATTTCTCATCTCCATATCCTACAAATATTCAAAATTTGGATTTAACATCTAACTTCATCCTTTTCTTTGATGGAATGTGAACAAAGGCTTCACAACCAAACACCCACAAATGATTGTATGAAATTTTCTTTCCAAGCCATTTCTCCTTTGGAATATGAAAATCTAATCGAGAAGATGGACTCTAATTAATCAAATAAACCAATGTATTAATAGTCTCTACCCAAAGTTCTTTTCTCCAATTGGCATTAGAGAACATGCTATGAGCTTCTTCCAAAAAAATTATATTCAACCTCTTAGCTACACCATTCTCTTGATGGGTGAAATAAATAATTTTAATCCTCTTAATACCATTGTTTGCACAAAAATTGTCAAACTTCAAAGAGAAAAATTCCCCACCACCATCCATTTTAAAGCATTTAATTTTGTGCCTAGTTTGATTTTCAACTAATGCTTTAAAATATTAAACATGGAAAATACATCAAATTTGTGTTTCATTATATACACCCAAATTTTTCTAGAACATTCATCAAGAAAGGTAAAAATATAATAAGACCCACCAATAGAAGCTACCTCTTTGGGATCAAAATCATCTGAGTGTATAAGATCCAATGGGCTTGACTTAGTATCATGTCTTGGAGAAGAGACAATGATCTTCCTTTGCTTTCCAAAGATGCAATGCTCGCATAATTCCAAATCAACATATTCCAGCCCCAATAATTGATCCCTTTTGAGGAAAATTCCAAGGCCCTTCTTGCGCATATGCCTAAGTCTCTTCTACCAAAGCTCTATCCCACTGTCCACAATTCCTACAATAGCTCCCACATCAACATGACTCTCTCGCACTTACAAATTTCCCACTTCATTTCCTCTTGCAATTACCGAGGCTCCTTTGGTCACCTTCCATGTGTTTGAATCAATGGTGACACTACAACCTTGAGCATCTAGTTGTCCCATAGAAATTAGATTCCTCTTGAGTTCAAGAACATGTCTTACATCTCAAAATAACCAACTATTTCCATTTTTTAACTTTAAATACCATCACATCTCCTTTCCCCACAATGTCACATGGTTCATTTTCATCAACTATAATTTCACATATTGATAACATTAGTGTACCTGCATCTTCTTCATATGTGTTTTTTACCTCATTTTTCTTTGGTTGTTTTTTATCTTTCTTATAAGACTAGCAATTCCTTTTTAGATGACTAGACTTACTGCAATACCAATAACCATTATTTCTACCCCTTGACTTTGATCTTTTTCCTAATTTTGACCTCCCTCCATGATTATGCTTTGATATTTCTTGTGATCTACCCCTTATTGTGAAGAACAAAGCCCCTCTGGGTGCTTTAATTTGACCTCTTTACATATCTTTGTTGATAAGAGTTGTAGCAACATCATCAAATTTTAACATTGATTCTTCTGCCCTTCCCTTGTCATCAGACCATCTTCTTACAAATGCCAAATTGTTGATTTTCATCACCATTCCTTCACAACCATTGGGAAGAGAGCACAAAAGAAACATAGCTCTCATGTTATCTTCAAAATGAATATCCACTAAAGCTAGTTGGTTGATCATAATATTAAATTCATTTAAATGGTTGGATATACTGTTTCCTTCTTTAATCTTCAAATTGAAAATTTTCTTCATCAAGAAAACTCTATTGGTCACCTAATCCCTCTCATACATGTCACACAATTGATCCCAAATTTCTTTTGTACTCTTCTTTGTTGCAACACTAAATAGGACATTACTAGATAAGGAAAGAATGATTGTTGTAGCAACCTTTTTGTCCAACATAAGATTACTGGATAATGAAATATTCTCAACCTTCTTAATATTTGCCTCTAACTTGGAATTGAGAGGTCCTTTTGAATTAACAAAGCATGAACTTGAAGCTTCCATATATCAAAATTTTGATTGGAGAAATTTTTAATTTTGGTCTCCTCCATTTCTACTAAAAAAAAATCACAAAAAAGGATAACCCATCCTCCCAACTCTAATACCACTTGTTGGGAATTTAAAGAGCACATTGTGAAATGAATAATTAGAACAATAAACTAAAAGAAGAACATAATACAAACACACAAAAACAACCAGGTTTGTGTGGTTCACCATAAATGGCTACATCCATGGGAAAAGTAGGGGAAACTCTATTTTATTGTTTGTTACTAGTAAATACATAATCTGTCACCAAATATTCAATAATGAGAAAATGAAATATTTATGGGTAAATGAATTTTTAATAGTCACTTGTTTTGCATAATATCTATAAGATTAGATAAAAAGAATAAAACAATATCACTATGAAAGTTATTTTATAGAAGAGACCCAAGGATTTCATGCCTAATTACCACTTAAGTTAAATTTTCAATTAATAGAAAATGAATGAAGAATACTTTATTATAATTTTCCATATAATATGTTTTTGATAAGGAAAAATAGGTTTTGAAGGGTCCCTGAAACCCTTTACAAAGATGAAAAGCTGCAAAAGAAATTAAACACTAAACCCAACAACCTAAAAAACCAAAAAGATGACAAAAGATGTAACAATAGCAACCCGTCAACAATCCCAACAACAAAAGACACCAACAATCCTACTGAACCAAAAAGGGAAGCATGAGCTATAGTAACTTATTCAAGACGTCATCCAAGGCCATGTTATCCTTAATGACCTCCTCATGTATACTAATAACATCCTTCAAATCTTCAACAACCTAAACAACCCTCTTTTTTGTCTTAAGTTTCTCATCCTAAGGCACATACCAACCTGCAAGTCTTTACCCAGTGCAAGAGTAGAAGCCTTCGATTTCTCCATCAGATAAGAGCCATTAACCTCTTCAATAATATTTTCCATATCACACATGTCAATAGATTTACCCATCCAATTCAGTGCTTTCTCATTCAGAACAGAAAGACCCATTGCAGTGGTCTTCAAAGAATTATTACTAATATTGACCACTATTTTTAAGTCCTCTAGCATCTTTCCAATTTTATCCTCCAAGCTTGCAACTCTTTGTTCCAACATTTTATTAACAATACCTTCCTAAGAGGAAGTCCTTTCCTTGTGTGTAGCCCCCAAATGACAAGCATCCATCAAAAGCTTATTAGCATCCATCAAAAGCTTATCAAGCTTAACATGCATTGATTTCACTTTCCCTTTTATTTCACACTACTTTTGGTTGCTCCTAAGAATAGCAACACAAACATCCTGCCAATTTTTTATTTGAATATTGAGCTCCTCCACCTCAGTAAATGAAAAATTAACCAAAGAAAGTAGGTTTCTTGTTCTATCTTCAGCCATCCTACAAAACATATTCATATCAATTTCATCCTAGTTAATCGGGTTGATCATTCTTTTCCAAGTCATCAGGGGCACCAACACAATCCCTATTGTGGTCATCCTCTTCTTCGGTGGGGGAATCCTCAACCTCTACAATGTCCACCTTGATCATCTCCTTGTTTAGAAAGTTAGCCAAATTAGCTAACACTTCCAGACGCTCCTTCTTCACTTACCTCTTAGCTGAAGAAAAATCCTAAGAATAATTAACCACTTCAATCTCCTACATTTCAACAGGACTAGTATCAATCAACTTATTCTCCATCATAGAATTACCTAAAACAGTAGGATCATTCAACTGATCACCCACATTTTCTGGAACCTTAAGCCCTAACACAGGGGAGCTCTCTAGCTAACTAGTCTTACCAGGAATAGGGTTCTCCAAAAAGGCATTATGAACAAAATCAAAATTCAAAGGAGCCACTTCACCCTCAAGAGGATGTCCCTTCAAACCCTCATTACTCGAAGACAACATAGGATTCACATTTGGACCAAGGGCTTTTGCTTCATCACCTATCACAAGCTTCCTTTTGGTTGAAGCTTTGACTTTCTTCAAGCCTTTGGTTTTCCCCCTTGAAGAATTTTTGATAGAATTATCCAAATTCTCTCATAACTCCACATCAGTCTCATAACCCTTACCCCACTCCTCCAAATCCTCTTCCCCTTCCTCAGAGCCTTCTTCACCAATACATATCCTCATATTTTGACTCTTCCTCCTCAAAAATTCTTTAACCCATTCACTGACAGATTCCCTAGTATCATAATCATCATTTTTAACCCCCTTCTTACCAAGATTTTTAGGGGAAACCAAAATCAATTTAAACTTAATATGAGCAAATAAAAAACTCATAAGCCCTTCGTGAAGAATTGTCTTCTTAGGGTTCTTCCTATCATCTTCAATACTCTTCTCCATAGAGATTAACTGATAAAAAGGAAAGGAGATAGAAACCTTATGCCTAAAATGGTTCAAAATCACAAAGTGATAAGCGTAAACCATAAAGAATCTAACTTCAAGGTGAAGTAGTACATAATGGCCTTCACAAGGTCCCTCCAAAGTAGATTCAGGGACTTCCTAGCATAACTACCACTTCCAATTTCCCTAAGTTGATTCCTCTCATCATGTTTGAAAAAGCTCACAAAAGCCTTCTTGGTCACACCCCTATCTCTAAAAAACTTCCTCCCAGTAACCAAAAGACCAGTTACCTCTGCAATGAAATCCTCATCAATATGAAACTCAACACCCTTGTACTATAGACACCTTGCATTCTAGCCTTTCACAAAGAAATTAGTGGCATTAGGGTCCAGGCCTTGAATTCTCTGCATAAATTGTGAAACACCCCAATTATAAATGCTTCCACACAATAGCATTCTTCTAAAACTCTTCACAGGAACTCAACTCAATTCTCCAACGATTGCCACCCATGGTAACAAGAAACCACCCAGAACAAAACAAACCTAGAAGAAATGTAATAGAAAAAAGAACTAGGCACTATTCAAAACGATACAACAAACACCCACAATATGTGTGGACTTATCATTCCAAGTACTTCCCTACCAGAATTGCCAGTCCATCCTTCTAGGAAAACCAAGGAAAAAATAATTTATTAGATAGGGAAAAGGTTCGAAGTTCTAATATACCAACTCAAAATTATGATGAAAAACCTTTCCCCAAGGACACCACCCCTATAAACAAACCATTTGGTCATTATTAGAAATACACTTCAAATTAATAGGTAGTGATTCAAAAGAATCCCACTTAGACCTCTCCAGCACTCCCATGTTGGCAACACCATCAGCCAGCATGTTTGCTTCATGAAAAATTATCTGTGATTTTGATCACATCAAAAGAGTTTATAATGGCGATAAAATCATTAATAAAATGAGCAATAGACCACAAAGGGGGTCACTTCATTAAAAGACAATTTATCACATTAAGAGAGTCCCCCTCCAACCAAAGCTTAGAAACCCCTTGTGACTTAGCTAAAACAAGGCCATATAATATGTTTCAATGTCCTAGGATTCCCATTTGAATGGAATCAATACAACTCTTCTATTTCCAACTAGACCATTAATAAAATAATAAAGAAAAGAGGTAACCAAACAAGAAAGACATAAACTAAATTTTGCAAAGATAAAACCATAGATAATTCTTCAGTATTAAAATTTTTATTGTAAATAGGGCTATTTCACATCTAGTTAGCTAATGAAAAAGTTAGAAAAAATAAATGAAAATGTATCAAGTATATGAATGATTATCTACAAATGTGAGAAGCATCATATGTTTATATTTTTTCTGAAAAGGAATAAAAATAAATATTCTAGACAAAGTGATAGAAAGGACTATTAAGAATGGCACTTACATTTCTAGTACATTTAAAGATATCTTGCATGATATAGGAAGTTTTATCTTGAAAAGGTAGGATACAACCAAAAATGTGATCAATTTGAAGCAAATATATTCATAGGAACATGCATCTATGGTATATGAAAATATTCAATAGATCTCTAGATACTTACGATATTTGTCCTCTATTAGTAAGGTCTTATAGATATAACCTACATATCAATATAGAAAAGCTAGTATTATTTTCAGACATATTAAATTAAATGTTTGAGAGTTCTTAATTTTTTGAAAATATACAAGATACTTTTCGCAAGAATATTCTTACATGTTTACATTGGCATCAAGAGTCATTGAAGCCTCATGTCTAGAGTTAAAATTTGGGACTCTATGAGTTGTCTTAGCCTTTGTCATGCAATGCATATAAACATGTCTAGCCATCACCAATATCACAAAAAAACATAGGAGGCTAAGCGAATTTTAGGGTTTGAATCATTCTTTATGACAAATTATGTTCCCATAGAAAATAATAGAGAAAGAATATTTTGACTCATATTCTATAGCATTTGATTTCACTTCTATGATAAGAAATTTAATAGAATTATCATATTTTTAACAAGTTTTCTAATGAATTCTACACCTAAGTAACTCACTTCATCATTCTTTTCTACACTTTGTTAACTTATTCCAATGTGTGACTTTATTAGCATCTATCTAGATTTAATTTATACAATAAACAAAGAAATTTAGTAACCATTATATATTATTTAGAAAATATAACTTCAATAGCATATTGATAAACTTTAGTAGCTTCATGGTTTAGCATATTGATCAACTTTAGTAGCTTCATGGTTTATTTCATTAGCAATTTACTTCAATAGTAATGGGCTTCAATATTCTCTTCATTAGCTTCATGGGTTGTTGCATTTCATCTTCATCAAGATATAGAATGACTTCAACAACAAGGTGTGGGTAGCCACCTTAAGGTTATTATTGGATAAATTATCATTACCTTCAACAATAAGTTGATGATGGTAAAAAATTCAAGCATAACAATGAGAATTTAACATGTCTTGACTTATGGGATGAATTTTTTTATTTTGGATAAAAAACAATTCTACATTGTACATGTAGGTGCTTTAGGTACAATGTAGGTTGGAATATTTTTTATGGGGCAACTATTTATCCACATTGCCTAAATTAGAATCAATTAATTATTTTCCTTTCGGTAAATTATCTTATCTATTGGTGAATAGTTTGTTGCCTTGCCTAAATTAGAATCAATTAATTATTTTCCTTTCGGTAAATTATCTTATCTATTGGTGAATAGTTTGTTGCCTTGTGAGTTTTATGTATCTTCTTGGTTTCTACTATTATTCTTTTATTCATGTGGTAGGTCATTATCTTAGTCACTGGGAATTATCTATTATTACATAGGCCATATGGGCATTTATTTAATAGTGAGGGTCATTACAATTCTTTTTTACATAATGATTACTAACTTTGATGTGATGACATGATTTCCTAGCTTGTTTTTTTTATGATTTTCTATCTTCTAGTGGGGATCCTTCTTGGGAAATCATAAGTAGAAAAAGAGGTTGCCAATCATTTATGTGCAAGAAGGGAAAATGGTTGCACTAATAGATTACATTGTGAACAGGCGAAAATGCTAATTTGTGTGGACTTATAACATATGCTTTGATTGATTTATGGGATTTAATTGATGGTAAATTAATAAAAAATACTCAAACCTAATTTAATAGTGCCTTTGAATAATAGATATATCAATGATAAAGTGAAGAACACTAGAAGGGATTAGTTTTACTTGTTGATTTAGGTTAGGAAATGATGAATATTTTTATGTATATTACACTGAAATGATACAAAGTCAATGCAAGTCCCTAGGATGTTACTATGATGGATTTGTTAATGTAATGATGATATAAATACAATAAGATAATACTTTACATTAGGGGATGATCCTACTATCCCATGATTATTAATGATCTAGAACTATTCTTAAACAAAATCCTAAATGCTTAACTCAAGGTGTTTTGTTGTTCAAGTTTATAGGTAAGTATCAAATTCAATAATCATAGACTTTAAGAACAATTATCATTTGAAATATTGGGACAAAAGTGAAATGTAAATTAATTCAAGAGAATCACACTTATGATCTATTTAAAGAGGAAGGTAAGCCCTAAAGGATCCAAACTAATCTTGTTCAATAAAAAACATAATATTATTCTTAATGATAAATGCAAAACTAAATCAATTTATACACAAAATATAAATTAAACTTTATAACACTATATTTACAATAATACTAAAAAACTTATAAAACTTAAAACAAAAAATTTAGTTTTATTCCTTGCAATTACCTAATTTAAAAATATATTATAATTAAAACTAAAAACCTAACCTAGATAAACTTTTTCTAAAATAAACATTCTACGAAAATTTATTTTCTTTTATCTTTCTTTTAAAAAAACCTCAACTTAAAATAAAATAAACCCTATTTTGTAACGAGACAAATCTCCCTAATATTCTTCTAAACTAACCTACCATTCCATCTTAGCTCCTCAATATGACGATGGTATTCAAAGTTTACAAAAGTCGCATTGACCAAAACACACGCTTTGACTTCAAAGTAAGCAGAAGTCGCATTCAGGCGTTTCCACATCATGATACAAAATTAAAATAAAATCAGAAGTGACATCCATATAAAATAAAATCAGAAGAGACAGTCATTCATAGAAAAGAAAAACATAAGAAATCAGAACTGACATCCATAGAAAATAAGTTTTTTAGAAATTGTCTTAGTGGTATAGTCAACACAGAATGCACGAACCGTTACTCCCACGGAAGCCGCTGGAAAACTTTAGTTTGACAATTTCACACTACATCTCTAAGCAATAATTCTGCTCTTTTTAGGTTCTGTATTACAACAATGGAGTGCAGTCTCTGTGGAGACGTGGGCTTTCAAGTCCATTTATTCCAATGCAGAAAATGTTTAATACGTTTTCAGCATCAGTAAATTAACATTTACCATTCCTATTGGTCTCATCTTATTCAATTTTAGACAGACAAGTTTCAAGTTGTATATACTAATTTATTGTTTCCATTTATGCAAGGACTATCAATTTTGATCTTGTGGGTTTTGCTTTTTTGGTCAGATATTGTAGCAGAGCATATTATGAGAATGTACCAGTTGAGAGGCTCAGTGAAGTCTGTGACTGGTGCTTCAGTATTCAAGAGAAGGATGCATGCTCTGATGTTAAGCTTATGATCAGGGATTCTGTTAAGAAAATGGAAAGTTGTACTGGGTTTGGAGAGTGTACAAAAATGACCCACAATAACAAAGGCAAGAGAAGAACGTGTGCCTCCATTAATGGACAGATAACCAAAGAGCTGAATAAGCAGAGGAATCCTGAATTTATGTACAGTACTGAAAAAAGAATTGGGAAGAAATATAAGCTTCTTGATGAAATTGTCTGTTGATTGCAATGGTTCACATTGTAGAGAAGCTAATAATTTCTGAAAAAGCTGAGCTTAACCGATACATACTTTCCAAATAGAGAGTGGTGAGAGTCAGTCAGTTTTGTATTTTGTGGGACAGGCTGCTCACGAACATAGGAAACTTACTTTGGAATTACCTCTTATGTTGTTTGTTGATAGTACTGTGCAAATACTCAATTTACTTTGAGCAGTATCTGTGATATATAGTGGTTAGTCTCTTGCTTGATTTATAAATTTTGTAAAGGCGAATGATTAAACTTATAGTTAATGTTCTTGATTTCTTAGATTTTGGTATGGAAGAAAATAACAGTTTGTGTTTCTTTAATTGGTTCGGTTTTGGGAAAATGTTTTTCAATTTTCGACTAGTAAAATGAAACAAAATTTCAATCATAAATTATGTGAAAGTAAAAGTCAAAGTGGTTTGTAATTTTTTTTAAATGTTCATTTGAATGCATTATAATTGGCTATGATATGTTTTCTGAGGTTCGACAGAAGCTATTTAGTTTTGATGTAGGATTACTCGATGGCTTATTTACTTATAAATAATACAGAGTGAATGAAGTCGAAATTACTCATGTATTTGTTGCTTGGCTTGTTCTAACAAAGGGCTCCAATGAAGGGGTACCCTACCAAGGAGCCTAAAGTCTTATTCAGATAATCAGGTGCCATGCAGAAGCCATAAACAAAGCTATTTTATTAATTCAAAACTATCTTCACAATTTATACAGGATAATAAGAAAGCCTAGGTCCTACACACACTCAATCTCACATGCTGCCTCTATAAGATCTGACAGGATGGTAAGACAGCCAGTGAGATTGAACTGAAGAACTTGGGTTTGGGTGCCTGAGCCAGGTTTGGGCGAAAATGCAGAATTGCGTGTCATCTCTGGAAAGCCATGTGTGGATGGTACCATTGCTTCTCAGGCCTTAGTTTCGAATGCAATTTGAGAGATGTCAGTGCTAAAGATTCATGATTTTATTGCTGAAAAGACCTAGCATAGATGTATACAAGTCTCGGACTGTAATGAAATGGACGGCTTCAGGCCAGTGTGAAATCTGTTGGGAAGCCTGTAGCTCTGAGTTTGATAACTGAATCTCGAAATGTTAATTTATGTAGCTTGGACAGGTGTCTCCATTGTCTAGAAGTGTCATTTAATTATTTAATTATTTTCTAGAAACCTCCAGAAAAGGGCTGAGTTGTCTAGATAATTATGTAATTAAATAAATTGATTCTCCTAGAGACTTCTAGAATCCAGTTAGTTAGGGTTTTTAGAGTCTATTTAATCTTAGCCATTGATTGAGATTAAATCATGGCCATTGGTTTTCCAATGAGAAAAGTATAAAAGGGGATCAATGGGCAATTGGAGAACACAACAACAAGTAGACTTGCAGTGATAGCAAGTAGAATTGCAGTGAGAGCAAATAGTCTTGCAGTGTTAGCAAGGGCGCAGTGATAGCGTTGGGGATAGCAGCTGTGGAATTTCAGCAGGAGAAATTGAGGGAAGAATTTCCGGAGAAGAATATTGCCGGAGCTTTAAGAGGCAAGCAGTTTTTGTATTCCTTAATTTGCTGAAGTTTAATATAATTCCTCATCTGCAGTAGTGGTTTTCCCTTCGGGGTTTTTCCACGGACAATTTGTCCAAAAATATTGTGTTCATTATTGTGAATGTTTTCTTCTCTATTTCTGTGAGTTTTATTGGTGAAGTTGCAGTTGTGTTATTTTTCGATGTTTAGAATTAATTTTTCAGAGTCAAATAATCTATGTATTAGATAGGAGATTAATAATCAGTAACTGCAATAGAATTTTCACATATCGGTGATCAGGCGGAATGGAAGCAACGAGGAAGGAAAGATCCGCCTCTTGGAATTATTATTATTTGTTTTCTTTTATCTTTTGAGATGGCCTGGAGGTTTAAGAATCGGGGCCAGATTGGATGGAGCCTCAAATTTTGGTGTCTGGAAAACCCGAATTTCTTTGTTCTTTGGAAGAGATAGGATCAAATATGTGACCCAGTGTTGTACCTGTACCTACAGATCCAGCACAGCTCTTAGCATATAAGAAGGAAGATGCCAAGGCGAGGAGGCTGATTCTTGATGGTGTCAAGGATCATATTGTTCTACATGTCGCAGAGTTAGATACAGCGAAGAAGATGTGGGATGCCATTTTGAATCTGTACCAGAATGCTACCACTAACCGGAAGCTGATTCTCAGAGAAAAGTTGAGGACTACTCGGATGAACAAGGGAGAGGACGTGACAAGTTACCTCACCAGACTCAGACTTGTCAAGGATGAGTTGGCTGCTGTTGGAGATAATCTAGGTGATGACGAGCTAGTGCGGATAGCCCTAAATGGGTTTACTAAGCAGTGGGATGTCTTTGTTCAAGTTATTAATGGACGAGACACCTTGCCAAGTTGGGATCGACTTTGGAGTGATTTCACTCAGGAGGAGCTTAGACTTAGTCTTGTCAGTAGGACCAGTAGCAAGAGTCAGCAAAGTGAGGCAGAACAGGAGAACGTTGCCCTTGCAGGAAAAGGGAAAGCAAAGAAGGGGTCTAGTAAAGGATCAAATCCACAAGGTGAGAAGAAGAAGAAGGACCTATCTAAAGTCAAGTGCTATGGCTGTCACGAGTTTGGCCACTATGTCAGCGATTGCCCGCAAAGGAAGAAAGGCAAGAAGCAGACAGCAGCTTCAGCAAGTGCAGATGAGCTCTCTAGTAGAATGGAGGATGAGTTCGCTCTCATAGCTTGTATGGCTAGCTCAACCTCACAGGGTGTTTGGTATATAGATAGTGGGGCGTCATTTCATATGACAGGAGTTAGAGAGTACTTCTCCAGCTATAAGGAGGAGGACATCAGAATGCAGATTTCTATGGGGAACATGTCCAAACTCAATCCAGTTGAGAAAGGGACTGTTCTATTTCAGAGGGAGAATGGTAAGCGGATTCCCATTCATGATGTGTTGCATGTGCCAGGCTTAGGTATGAATTTGATTTCCATATCTGTCCTTCAGGATAAAGGTTATAATGTACTCTTTAGAGGGGCAAGTGTGTTAATTAAGCACAAGGATTGGAAATCACCCATAGCTATTGGAGTTAGGAGCGGCCGGCTTTATAGGTTGCAGTTTGATACTCATAAGGCTGATGAGCAGCAGTAATTCTAGAGATCAAGGAGAGCTATGGCATAGGAGGATGGGCCATATACATCATGGAGCACTTAAATTGCTTAGTAGAGACGGTGACAGTGTTCCGAGGTGAGCACAGAGCATGATGATGTATGTAAGGGATGTGTGTTGGGGAAGTTTGCGAAGCAACTTTTCCAAGGAGTGACACTAGATCCAAGAGTGTTCTTGATCTAGTACATTCGATTAATGGACCAATGTGTGTAAGTCTCTCGAGGAAGGATATGAGTACTTTGTTACTTTATTGATGATTTCTCCAGGAAGACTTGGATATACTTCTTGAAGACCAAGGATGAGGTTTTTAAGAGTTCAAAGCTCTTGTGGAGAATTCACGGGGAGGAAGATAAAGGTTCTTGAGACAATGGAAGTACAAGGAAAGAGTTCAGGTCTGTACCAAGGAAGGAATCAGAAGTGGGTATTCCTTACAACCCACAATGAATCTGAAGGAAAATCCGGTCTATATTAGAGGCGGCAAGAGCTATGCTGTATGACCAGGATATGCACGTTACTTATGGGCAGAGGCATGCAGTACAGCAGTGTACATACAAAACAGGGTTCCACATAAGGTATTGGGCAAGATGACACCAGAGGAGGCGTTCTCAGGGAAGAAGCCAGATGTCAGCCACTTCAGGATATTTGGGAGTTTGGCGTATTGTCACATTCCAGGTGCGACACGTTCCAAGTTAGATCAAACTGCAGAGAAGGGTACTTTGTGGGGTACAGTGAAACCTCAAAGGCATATCGGATATTTATTCCAGGGACCAAGAGGACTATAGTTAGGCGTGATGTCAAGTTCATGGAGGACAAGGCATTTAGGAGGTCCAGAGATTTGCCAGCAGATGATCAGAGTGAGCAGTTAGTGGAAGCTCCAAGGATCGTTCAACCAGATCAAGGACAGCGAAGCTCGAGTACAGTTACTAGTACATGCACAAGCTCAGGTGCTGAGAATTCGCAGAGTATGGAGCAGCAGATGCAGCAGATCCAAGAGATGCATCAGGGTGATATGGAGGTTGATACTTCATCCTCTACAGTTGGTAGCAAGAACCAACAGTCACAAAGTGATACTCAGGAGTTTGTGGGAGCTCCTAAGATGAGTAGTAGACAGCGGAGACAACCAGCCAGGTATGATGACTATATGGCATTAGTTAGTCAGTTGGTAGATAGTGAGCCTTCTAGCTATCAGGAGGCTGCACAGCAGCAAGTGTGGCAAGATGCAATGGTTGAGGAGTATACCTCAATAGTGCAGAACGATGTGTGGGAGGTTGTGCCTAGACCGACAGATAGGGCAGTGGTTGGATCACGCTGGATCTATAAGATCAAGCACGGTGCAGATGGTAGCATCGAGAAATACAAGGCAAGGTTTGTGGCCAAGGGGTTCTCTCAGAAGGAGGGAATTGACTATGAGGAGACATTTGCTCCAGTGGCTAGGTATACTTCTATATGAGTCGTGATCTCTCTTGCAACACAGATGGGATGGCAGATCCATCAGATGGATGTCAAGACGGCGTTTCTTAATGGTGAATTGAAAGAGGAGGTATACATAGAACAACCAGAGGGCTTTGTGGCACACAGCAGTACAACCCATGTGTGCAGATTGAAGAGAGCTTTGTACGGACTCAAGCAGGCTCCCAGGGCGTGGTATGAGCGCATTGATAGATACTTGCAGGGAATGGGCTTCGTGAAGAGTGAAGCGGATGCTAACCTCTACTACTTGGTGGTTGGGGGTGAGGTTCTCATTCTTGTTCTTTATGTGGACGACTTGTTTTTAACAGGTTCACTAGGGCTCATAGAGGAAAGCAAGAGGGACCTTGCAGCAGAGTTCGAGATGAAGGATTTGGGGCTTATGCACTACTTTCTAGGCATGGAGGTATGGCAGACAGATGGAGAGATTTTCCTTGGACAAGGGAAATACTGCATCAAAATCTTGAGGAGGTTCGAGATGGAGGATTGCAGAGCCATGTCTACTCCTATGATCACGAATTGGAAGAAGGTAGAGACATCCAGGAGAAGGATGTAGACCCCACCTTATACAGGCAGTTGATTGGGTCTCTCATGTATTTGGTCAACACCAGGCCAGATATATCCTTTGCAGTAAACTCTCTTAGTCAGTTCATGGTGGAGCCGAAGAGAGTGCATTGGACAGCGGCAAAGCATGTGTTGCGGTATTTGCGTGGTACAATCGAGTATGGAATTAAATATGCTCGAGGTGATGGTATCAAGCTGATAGGCTATACTGACGTAGATTGGGCAGGCAGTACAACGGACAGGAAAAGCACTTCAGGGTGTTGCTTTAGCTTGGGATCAGGAGTTGTCTCTTGGTATAGCAGGAAGCAGAAGTCTGTGGCTTTGAGTTCTGCAGAGGCAGAATACATAGCAGCTAGCATGGCGACGTGTGAGGTGATATGGCTTCGGAAGTTGCTGGTGGCCTTGTTTGGTCAGAGGGTTGAGACTACGGTGATACACTGCGACAATCAGAGTTGCATCAAGTTGACTGAGAATCCGGTGTTTCATGATAGGTCTAAGCATATAGACATCAGATATCATTTCATCAGAGATTGTGTACAGCGCGGGATTGTTCAGCTACAGTATATACCTACAGATCAGCAGGTAGCAGACATTTTGACTAAGGCATTGGGGAAGGCGAAATTCATCTTCTTCAGAGATAAGTTGGGTGTCATGGAACACCTTCCTCGCTAAGAGGAGTGTTAATTTATGTAGTTTGGACAGTGTCTCCATTGTCTAGAAGTGTCATTTAATTATTTAATTATTTTCTAGAAACCTCGGAAAAGGGCTGAGTTGTCTAGATAATTATGTAATTAAATAAATTGATTCTCCTAGAGACTTCTAGAATCCAGTTAGTTAGGGTTTTAGAGTCTATTTAATCTTAGCCATTGATTGAGATTAAATCATGGCCATTGGTTTTCCAATGAGAAAAGTATAAAAGGGGATCAATGGGCAATTGGAGAACACAACAACAAGTAGACTTGCAGTGATAGCAAGTAGAATTGCAGTGAGAGCAAATAGTCTTGCAGTGTGTTAAGAAGCGATGATAGCGGCGTTGATATAGCGGTTGTGGAAGCAGAGGAGAAATTGAGGAAGAATCCGAGAATATTGCCGCGGCAAGAGCAGCAGTTTTTGTATTCCTTAATTTGCTGAAGTTTAATATAATTCCTCATCTGCGATGAGTGGTTTTCCTTGAGGGTTTTTCCACGGACAATTTGTCCAAAAATATTGTGTTCATTATTGTGAATGTTTTCTTCTCTATTCTTGTGAGTTTTTATTGGTGAAGTTGCAGTTGTGTTATTCTTCGATATTTGCTGAGAATTAATTTTCAGAGTCAAATAATCTATGTATTAGATAGGAGATTAATAATCAGTAACTGCAATAGAATTTTCACTCTGAGTTTGATAACTGAATCTCGAAATAGTAGTTGGACTCTAGACTGTGTGTGAATACAAGGTGCTTCCATCGTCCATCTTCATAGATTCAAATCGCATAAATAGGTTTAACAAATAATTTGTGAAGAAACTATTATACTATGCCTGAAGTGAAATAAAGTCATTTGGCTGTGGGTTGTATGAGTGATAAAAGGGTGATCAATTTTGGGAGGAAAATTGTCTAGCCAGTGCCTCCAATTGCCTAGTCTGTTAATGAGTTGCCCAGGGTTGGTGGTCGGAGGGAAGTTTTCCAGTCTACAGATAGGGCTCTCTTGATTCGAATTTGTAATTTGTCTTCTAAGGTTACGCCTCATCTTGAGGCTAGTGAGTTGGAGAAGGCCAAAAGGATTTAGATTTTTGCTGTATATGTATTTGGAGGCAGCGGGAAGCAGTATACCTCTTGTCTCTTGATTCTACTCTAGCTTCAAGGAATTAGTCTAAGAAGAAAATGTGTTTCCACAAGTTAGCCGGTGGGGAAATAGTTAGGGTTTAGAGAATCCTGAATCAATTTAACTTCAAGCCACTTTGAGCAAGCTATCCCATCAACTTTTACTGAAAGTTTGTTAATTCTGATCCGTCTTGTGTGTTACTATTTGTTTGCTTATTTATAATAGCATTGGTATTGTTCACTTCTTGATACAATGTAACTTGTACAATAGTACTTCTTTATTATTCTTTGTTCAATGTAGTAGAGTTGAGCCCTTGGCTTTGCTATTGTGGGTCATGCCTGTGCACTCTTTAGACCCAGCACAATTTCTTATTCTTTTAATGGAATCCCTGATAAGCTTAATGGGTCATGCTTGTGCCGCCTCCTTTTGAATACCGATGCACGAGTCACACATGTCAAAGATACTCTCGACTGATAATTCTTAAAATATGCCCTGCTGCAATATCTGACCAAAAAATCAAAAATCAATAGTCAATATTTAATGCATCTAAATAAATGCACTGAAATAATATCTTTCGTTTCTTCTTCTTCTGTAGTTGAAATTATATACTGCACTTGATATAGCAGAATGCTTGTTTGACTTTGACGTATAGACTCTACAGAACGGGGAAGGGAGTGAGAATTTGCGGGGAAGTAAGTTACACAAAAAACGGTAAATTGCGGGGAAGTAACGCTTCAGTGGACTTCACGTCGTACAGTCCATCTCAAACACGGTAAAATAGAAGATGTACAGTTCACCTCTCAATTGCAAGAGGAAGGTTCCCTGCTGAACAAAAATGCCGAGGACAAAAATACTTTACTCCGCCTGCAAGGTGATTGACATATACTTTTTAATAGTAAATTGCGAGTTTTTTTTTTCTAAATACAAATTTAATAGAAGAGAGGGGTCCATAGTGGAGCGGGGTCTAATAATGGGGATAGAACTAGTCCACAGTGGGTCGCATAGTGCAGCACCTTAATATCCAATTGCAAAACACTTTTTATCCATAAAGTACACAAACTGACAAATCATGTGATGCCACATCAACCCACCAATAAAACATGACTTAGTGCACCACTATTGGTCTCACATTTTTTTTAGGGCCCTTTTTGGATACCTCAGCAAAAACCATATTGATGTGGCATCATTTTTGGTGATGTAGAGCTAAAATGAAATATATAAGCACATGAGTTGCCAAATAAACTGTTTTACAAAATTGAGAGTGATTTGAAATTTCCACATAAGATTTTGAGAGATGTGAAGTTAGGGTGCTCCACTATGGACCGCTCTCCCCTATATGTTTGTTTTTCCTTACCAAAATTGATTGAATGTGGGAAACCGAATTTGACTAGGTGAATTTTTTTCTTTTTTTAAAACAAAGAGAAAATGGGTAGATACCATGATGGCCTTAATAAATCATAATATGTGGACTAGTTTAAGTAGTTGGTCTAACAAAAATATAAATATATATTTTTAGTCGTAAGGATGTAAGTTTTATTTATGTATAGCGTGTAAAATGATTTATTATATGTGGAAGTTGATAAATAATATTATCTATTTTTTAATGTTATCATTTAATTTTATATTTTATTGTTTGATCTTTGGTCAAGTACTTTAGTATGCAACTAATTCAAATGATTTCTATGTTTATGTATTTAACCTTCAAAATTTTAAATTTTAATTTCAAATTTAAACTTTTGCTACCCATTTACTTGACCAGTATGAGTTTATTAAAGTGTGAATTTATTAAATTATATACCAAGGTGGCATATTTAAAGACTAACAATAATTGAAAACTAGATAATCTAACAACTAGGTTTGAACTATCATAATTAGAGAGCACGTTTATGAATTTGATTGTACATGGATAAAAGATATCATACCAACACTACATTATTCTTCTAGGAGCATCTAGGAGCATATTATCCACTTTCCAATTATTCATGAAATTGGGATTCATGATCACTTAATTGGTCCATCTAGAGGTTTGACTGAGGATAACTTGACAATCAAAATATAATTTATTCTCAAAGGTGTTTGTAAACACCACCAATCCTACACAAAATATGGGCTCAGAAATATGTTCCAATTTGCAAAGAATAGTTAAATTATGTCCTTGAATTATATGTTTACTTTTATGCATAAAGATCAATACAACATTAGTAATGATCACTTTTACATGCATGAAGGTAAAAAAAAACCATAAAAATTATATTCACAATTTAGTTGATCTAAAAAGTGGATCTTAATCATAAAAAATGAGTTCTAATTTTCTTCGTTTTAGTCAATGATTCCATTATAATAAGTTGTATTTGTTGGTTTTGGAGCATTTAGAAATTGTACAACTTGGATCGTTTCAGAATTGAGATGGTCTAGAGTATCTTGAAGAAGAAGATAGAATTATGTGTTGTTTTGAGAACTTGGTGTTTTTACCTTGTGGAAAGTTCATTGATTATATAAGAAACGAATGCATGTTCATCCCAACAAGCTAGTTAACCATCATGACAAATGAAGAAAACCTAGTGGTAAGCATTTGGTTTCCCTAATGAATTTGTCGGTTCTATTTCTTTGAGAACTAATGAGCTCATTTCTATGTGTATAAAGCATCGGATTTGAAGGGTACTAACTATTTGTATAACCTTCTAAGAATTGGGATGCATGTCTTGATATGCGTATGAGGGTATATATACTAGTGTTGTGACTAAATGTAGGTTGGAACTTATTTTTGTCCTATGAAGAAAAATGATTGCCATATTTGAACACCTTGGAGCTAGATTGTGAAATGAAACATCATATTCATGTACTTTGGAGCTCATATAACATGTTGAGCTTTATAGGTCATGTTTAAATATGTACACATTATACTCGATATACTTGGTTGATTATATAGTGAAGATAGGGTGTGATTTTTCCTTAGCTAGAGTGTTCTCCCTTGAGATTTTTCAAGTCAAAATACTTGTCTTAGCCACTATCATGGTTTTATTATTATTGTTTCTATTACTTCATAATGATGTTGTGATGCATATGTGTGATTGTCTCATAGATTAATATGGTTAAATATTACTTTTACTAGTTTCAAGTAGTCAATTTGTAGGAGTTTGTAATTAATAAACTTATTAGGAGTATTTTGATCAATTTATGAATCTTGATGATAAAATATAAAATTTTAAGATGTTACTACATATTTTTTAATATTTAGATAAAAGCATTTACTTCAAAATTGGAACTAACTACCTATACATTTAAATGATTTTATTTAAATATTTATATAAAAACAATTTATAACATTTATAAATTTAATTATTATTTATTTTATTATCCTACATAATTATATTGAAAAATACATTAACACAATTTATTTTTCATAACAATAGCATCATGAAAATTAAAATTATATTTCCATCCACAATATATATGTATGTATGTACGTACGTATGTATGTATGTATTTATGTATGTATGCATGTATGCATGTATGTACATATGTATGCATGTATGTACATACGTACACATGTATGTACATACATAAATACATATTTGTGTAAGTACATATACATATATGTACATAGATATATACATACATATATATTTTTTACATACATTAACTTTCTTAATTTTTTTATAATGATTGATTGTACGTTTTTAGTGACACCTTACATTACTAATCCTTCTTTAGATACATTGTCCATTTATTTGAGGTTCAATTCATAGTTTCTATTTTATAGTATTTTTATTTAGGAGCATCTTAGGGGTCATGAAATATTGTGTCACCTAAAATATATGTTGTGTGTAGGTTATTTATTTACATCCATATTTTATTTGTTTACTGTAGTCTTGTATTTTATGTACAAGTTTAACTGCCATGCATATGTTGTTTTCTTTAATAGAAGGATTTTTTAGAGATATATAATTTGTCATAATTATATTTTGATTGTAGCAAATTTAGATCTCATACATAGTAATTTAGCTCCTATTAGATATGTTTCATCCATGTACATCATTAGTTGAAGGCATGCTTGATTCTAGAGTCTTCACATAAGGTTATGACTTTCCAGAAAGGACACCCATGCACATACATTGGTTAAGTTGACTTGAAAATAATAGTGAACAAAGCACCAACCCCCGTCATGATAGAATGCCCTTTTCCAAAAACAAAAGAGATACCACCATTTAAGCCAAAGGCCCAAGCATTTGGGATGCTTAGCATAGTGGAGAAATTAAAGAAGGCACATAGTGTGTCATTATGGGATGTCATATCAATTCCTAAGCAGAAAACCATACTTTAGGAAGAATTAAAGATGGAAGGGAAAATCTTGCAGGCAGACGCAGCTCAGTTGAACAATCAAAGCAAAAATGGCAGATCTACACTTCCCCCTCAGACTCTGAAAGCAACAACTTATACAAATAATGAGAGAAACATTAAGGAAAAAGAAGTAAGTAGAACAAAGCCCATGCCTTTCTTTTTAACGCTTATAATAGGAGATAAATTGTTGCATAATAATATGATTGATTCGGAAGCAAGCATGACTGGCATGCCAAAGCAAGCAATGGATGCCTTAAAACTTAAGTATGAACCCCTTGAAAGAGGAATCATGTAATTAGACGGGAAAAGGGTCCCAACCATTGGTCAGATAAAGGATTTGTCTTTGACTCTTTTTTCCTACCCAAGCCAAACAATCACCCAAGAAGTGGTAGTAATAGATATTCTGCTAGTTTTTAGGATGCGTTTATCAAGGGATTTCACCACCAAACTCAACGAATATTTAGTGCTTAATTACTCCCATTTGATTTTGAGGACTAAGAAAGGAGTGAAGATGAAGATTCTATTGGAGCCATTACATCTTGAACATATTGCAAACAATGCATTCCTCTGCTTTGAAGCCACACATACAACTATATCTCAACAAGAGAGTACTGTGTTGAAATGCTAGAAGATGAAGAGGATACAAGTGAGCAAACTCCTGAAGAATATTTTTTTCTTAACCCATTCATGGAGTTTGATCCCTTTAGCAACTTCCATGCAACCGAGCTCGACACTTATGTAATTTTTGACGAAAATTATTTTTTTCCAAAACTAGTAAAAGACCATGAGAAATCTGATGACTCATTGGATAATCAACTATGGACTCTTTTCTTTGATAGTGCCAAGTGTAAGGCCGGTGGTGGTGTGGGTGTCTGTTTGCTCTCTCCAACAGGATTTGAGATGCTCAAAGCTTACCATTTCATTTTCTCATGTTCAAATAATGGTGTTGAATATGAGGCCTTAGTTCATGGCCTAAACCTTGCACAAAGAATGGGTATAAAGAGAATTCAAGTTTTCAGAGATTCAAAGCTGGTGGTGAATTAGGTTTGTGGCCAAGAAACATCAAAGAATACTCGAATGAGGTCATACAAACATCAATTTTGGGACATGATTTAGATTTTTGAAGCCTTCAACATACAAGTTATTCCCCGATTACAAAATAGTATAGTTGACTGAATGGCATTGGTTGGGTGGCAATTTGAACTAGTCTCCGACTCAACTAAGTAGAAAGTTGTTCAGGTTGTTGTCTGAACCTCAATTCCAGACAATGATGAGAATTGGCAAGTCTTCGATGATGATACCTAGATCTAGCTACTTTCATACAAAAGGGAGGAATGATGCCTAATAGTCCAACCTTAAGAACAAAATTCTCTGAAGGGCGGGTCAGCTAACTAAAATGGAATAAGCTTCTGAGAGAATTAATTTCCCTCGAGAACCTTTTTGACTATGAAGATGCAAGAAATAGAAAATGAAGGTTCATGGTAAATGAAAAGGATTACGAAGAACTTGATGTCAGAAATAATAGAAGGTTGAAAGTTGGAAAAGAGGTTCCAACTAAAGATAAAGAAAGACTAAGGGATCTATGTTATGAATATGATGGGGTTATGGCCTGGTCTTATGATGACCTTAGAGGTTATGACCTCGATATAATCCAATATACCATCAACTTGGAGGACGGGTCTAAACTTGTCCGATAGAAGAAAAGACCTATCAATCTGAAGATTGAAGCATTAATGGCACAAGAGCTTACCAAGTTGGTCAAGTCCAAGATAATATATCCAATCAAACATTCCACCTGGGTTTCAAACCTGGTACCTATACAGAAGAACAGTGATATTAGACTCTACATCAGTCTTTAAGATCTAAATAAAGCATCACTTAAAGACCATTACCCTTTGCCTTCAATGGAGCAAATTCTACAAACAGTAGCTGGGTCTGAAATTTTCCCACTACTTGATGTTTTTTCGGGTTATAACCAGGTATATGTGAAGCAAAATGACCAACACAAAACAATGTTTACCACTAAGTGGGGAATGTTTGCATATGCTAAAATTCCATTTGGCTTGTCAAATGCTAGCACAAACTTTTAACGATCAATGGATATCGCCTTTAAGGGTTTAATTAACTTGATCATTCTAATATATCTAGATGACTTGACAGTATATTCAAAATCAAGGAATGATCACTTTGATCATCTAGAGAATATTTTCCAGAAATGTCAATAGTTCAGGATTTCTCTGAATCCCAAAAATTTGTTTTTGGGGTGCCTTAAGGTAAGTTACTTGGATTTATAGTCTCAAAAGACAAAATAGCAATAGATCCTAAGAGGGTTTGGTCCATAATGGAATTACTCTACCAGTGAACCAAAAGGGACTCCAATTGTTCCTAGGAAAGATCAATTCATCACCAGGTTCATTTCTAACTTCGTTGGTATTGTAAGGCCTATTTCACTAATGCTCAAGAAGAATCTACCTTTCAAATGGACCTCATAGGGGAAAAGGGCCTTCAAGCAAATAAAGATAGAAATTTTTGCTACTCTGGTTTTGACCAATCTAGATTTTTCTAGAAGGATTTCTTACTCTATGTGTATAGTGGTCAAGATAGCATAGCTTCGGTACTTACTCAAAAGGGTGATAAAAATGAATCAGAAAATCTTGTTGCATTCTATTCTAGGACTTTGAAAGGGTATGAGATGAGGTACAACTTTTGAAAAACAAGCTTTTTCTATAGTTAAAAGTTTGAAGAAATCAGACACTTGGTGTCGGCCAATAAAATCAATATCCTCGTAGCACATCCTAGTGTGTGGGAGTACATAATAGAGGGCGAGATCACTAAAAAAGGGGAAAATTGGATCACTAAGATTCTAGAGTATGATGTAGATATCTAACCAACTAAGTTGGTTCGAGGAAGAGGTCTGTGTGAATATATGGCACACGAAGCAAGTCTCACAACTGAAAGGGAAACTGGCCAAGTATACTCAAATCAATTTGAGTCTAATGAATCTTGGGTTGCTGATCGAACACGACACATGCAAAAAGGATATTACCCAACTAGTCTACCATATAATAAAAGGAGGTACTATCGGTTGCAAGGCGCAAGGTATGTACTAATCGAAGATGTACTTTTAAAAATAAATTATGATGGTGTGCTACTCTGATGCTTTGACGCCCTATAGGTAGAGAGGGTTCTTAATGAATTTCACCATAGTCCTGAGGGTTGGCATTTTTCCGCCAACACCACCGCTTTGAAAATAATGAGGGAAGGATATTATTGGTCCTCTATGTTCACAGAAGCACATCATCTAGTACAGAAGTGTACTCAATGGCAATTTTTTGTTGGCAAAAGAAGAAATGTCACTCAACCCCTGAGCCCAATTGTGACAGAGGAACCCTTTTCCCAGTGGGGTCTAGATTTTATCAGTATGATAAATCCTTTTTCTAGTGTCAGAAATAAGTGGATCCTCACAACAACTGATTGCTTCACAAAGTGGGAAAAAGCTATAGCCCTTAAAAATGCAAAAGAAGGAGAAATTGTTAATTTTCTTGAAGAACTAGTGACTAGGTTTGGACCACCCAAATTCATCATATCCAACAATGCCAAAGCTTTTTTCGAGTCAGGAATGTCATACTTTGCTATCCGACATGGAATTTTTCTTAAAACTCCATCAAATTACTATCCATAAGGGAATGGGTTAGCAGAATCTACCAACAAAAACCTAATTAAGTTAATTAAATGCAACGGGTCAAAATGACAAAGAGACTGGCACAAGCATCTATGAGAAGCTTTGTGGGTGGACTAAATTACCCCTAAGAAATTTTTGAAAACTTCACCCTATGAGTTGGTATACGGAAAGGAGGTAGTAATGGCCATTTATATAGAGATCCCTACTCTACAACTACTAAAAGCACTGAAAGTTGAAGAAAATGGCGGAATGGAGGTTTGACTAGTAGAACTCCTCAGACTAGAAGAAGATAGAGAAAAATCCCATGGGGCCATGATCGACCGTCAACAAACGGTCAAGCGATGGTTTGAAAAAAAGGCCTTTAGTCCAAAATTCAAAGAAGGGAACTTAGTGCTAAAATATGATGAACGTATTGCAAAACCAAGACATCACACAAATTTTGAAGCACTGTGGAAAGGACCTTTCTGAATCAGCACATGTAAAGAAAATAATCCATATGAACTTGAAGATCTGGAAGGTAATGCTTTAGGTAT
This sequence comes from Sequoia sempervirens, assembly GCA_007258455.2. Taxonomy (NCBI): domain Eukaryota; kingdom Viridiplantae; phylum Streptophyta; class Pinopsida; order Cupressales; family Cupressaceae; genus Sequoia; species Sequoia sempervirens. The sequence goes on along the minus strand of VDFB02000013.1, from coordinate 67,892,196 downwards.
ACCGGTGAGCGGTATTTATTTGAAGATTTTCCATTAAACTGCATTATTTTGAAAGCTTTAAATAGTTATGTATCATATGTAAAGTTTTGTAATTATTTCAAAGTTTTTAAATAAAACCTAGGAAACTAGGAAATAAGTAGTTTGTATTATATCAAAGGTTCTACATATATGCAAGCCCAAGCCCAGATTCAAACATGAAACTTTCTTGAGCAAGCCCAAAAGGGTTTACAAAGAAAAAGATAAACAAGGAAGGAGTAACGTGCAAAATTAGTCTGGAGGTGCCCTCGGTTGTCACCCAGGAATGAGAAAAGACTCACTATCGGGTTGTTTTTCTTTCTCTTCTTCTATTTGTCCAATTGCAAAAGGAGTACCAAAGAACAAGATGGACACAGATGTAGGCCCAAGGCGTACTCATTGCTACTTTGCACTAGGAAGTTGAAGTGTTTCCTCCAAGCTAGTCCTATAACCCACTCCACGTTGTACTCACAAAGCAAGAAGATAGTTGTTGGCTAAGAAGAATGTCGATGTGTTTCCATGTCCATAATGCAGAAATCAGAAAGAAAGGGTAGCCAGGGCACGTCTATGCCAAAGTCAACATACCTTTGAAGGTCCATGACACTCTGGATGTCAATGCTAGGGATAACTACTTGCACTATTTATTTGGTCCCTTCCATCAGTGAAGTGTCAAACATCTCTCAGCACAACTCAATTATCATGGGTTCGGACATGTTCAAGTCTAGTAGTGAAGCCTCAAAGTAAGAAAGAACATTGCAATTGTTCTGAAGTTGGTTTTCATTGGAAATGAAGTCAGTACCCACCACCCATTTAAATGTAGTCATGATAAGTGGGTCACATTTCTTTATCAACTATTTGATTTAGTCACTCGTGATTTCTCCTATGAAGTTGTATTGTGGCCTTCATGGAAGGAGCTGAATAGGGGTCCCCAAGCCAACAAACATTTTGGTAAGGCAATGAATTCTGGCATAATGGAAAGGAATTAGATGGAATGCCAACTAAGTTAGAGAGATTTATGTTTGAATGAATGTTTCAAAAGGTGGTGTGACTATAGAAAAGGTTGACCAGTGAAAATGATCAACAAAATATTTCTTTTTGGTCAAATGGCAACAAAAAAAATTGAGGTAGAATGAACCAGAGTAGATAAATCATATAAAGGATCCTATGGAATGTCTTAACAAATAAATTGGGACATTAAGAGTAAATTCTATAGTGCTCCAATTATTGACATGTGTCTTTCACCATCATTAGTGCCAACTGTCTCATTAATGATAAAAGATGGGGCTAATGTGCTTTAAAATAAAGATCTCTAGAAGATTAATGGTTAAATATTTCAAGGGTACTTTTCACTACTTCAACACATTTAGTATGGCGAAAATCATGCTTCTCAAGGAAATATTTCTTTTCAATCAAGAGGCAGTGAAAGGAATGTACTGATTCCATCCTCACAATATTTTTGGCATTCCCAAGAGATACAGATTTTTTAGTCCACACGTATCATCTCAGTGGCATCATTTAATAAGCTCAGCAGCTATAGCACAACCTTAAGTGCATGTACCGACAAAAGCATTAATTACACTCAAAAGTATATTTTTCCTTCCATAGAAAAGGGTCCTTGATCATTATCCCTAAGAGGTCCTCTGCAACTCTTGATACAATTATGACGGAACCCTCACCTTCTGGAAGACATGCCACAATTTCAATCCAACAACCTGGTTTTGCCAATATTTTTGGGCAAAAATCTTTTGCCAATGCTCTAGCTATAGAGGAATGACCTTTTGAGTATTGCAAGAAGGTTCCTATAGATAAGCCTATGAAAAGAGAGGTGGTACAAGACATCGTTGACAATGTTTTTTATCCTAAGTTATTGGTCAATCCTAAAAGCCTCAGGGAAGGCACATTTCAAAGGAAGGAAAAGTATGATACATCTGATAGCTTTGCATTTTGGTTATGGGATTGTGGCTTGCCACAGTTCATGTTGCTCATTGTACATCCATGCCCTGAATTTTTCAATGCATGTGCCAAGAGATTTGATGAGGTAACACTGGTTATCCAAAGTTGCAGGGTTAGAGTTACCATATCTACTCAAGCCATATGGGATATGTTTTGTATCCCTATGGTCTGGGATTCAAAGTTGTTCAATAGAGAAAAGATGGATCTTTTTGGGGAAGAAAGGGCTAGAAGAACAAAATTTTATGAAGAAGAAACAAGGGAACGACCCAATAGGGGCCATGTTCCTTTCCCTCTATTATATGATATTTTCAAAAGGGACACTCAGGCGATATTTTCAATGTTGGCCTGGGTATTTGGCCTCGACAATGACACCCAGGTTCTTCCTTTTCAGATCGGCATGGATTTTGAGCTAAAAAGAGAAAAATCTAGAAGCACTATGATTTTGCTGAGGTAATAGCCAAGAACATGTTGGACCAGCTAAAAAATTATGAGACTGATACAAGTGAAGGACCCTATGAGTTGCCAGAACTATGAAGAGGTTTTTTCCCATTGCCCTAGCCTTCCTTTTTTTGGCTTCACTTTTATATTTTGCAAAAGTGATAGGGGGTAAGGTGAGGTCGGTAATGAAGATAGGCAATGCGCCATAGGGTGGCTGCACATTTTTCCTCGATCATTTTTCTTTTCAAAGGAGCACCCAAGACATGTGTTGGAATGGCAGAGATTCGTTGCAAAAAAATTCTTTAGAAAGCATAAGTTTCCGACCAAGTGATGTGTCACCTCTCTATCAAAGGAGGACTATATCTTTTAAGGATTGGCATAACTTTATGTTTTCTCTTTGCTAGTCTTGGGATGGAAGCTTCCAGTCAATGCTACAAGGTGATGTGATTAAGTCAGAAGAATTAATTGTTGAAATATCGTTTTTAGGATTGGATCCAATATTGCTCTCTCTTCAAAATATCTAGAGAACATTAATGTAGTAGCTAAAAAGTTAATGCGAAGATCTTTTGTGGCCTAACTGAGGGCTTACAAATCAGATTGTGAGCAATCAGGTATCAACATCTGACAACATTTATTTATGGGAAAGGCAATGTTTCTCTCTTTGACGGCTATAAAAGGAAGGCGACGACACCAGAAAGGGGATTATTTTTTCAGAAAAAAGGATTTTTCCAAGAGGAGACTATTTTCTTCAAAAAGAGGAATTGTTTTCCTTTTGGATTTTCTTAGAGTTTATGAACTATATTTCAGAAAGCAAGTTATAGAACTACTTTATTCTGGAAAATTATATCTATTAAGGTTTAAACTATTGTCATATTGGCATCCGACCTTTGTTTCAAAGTTCAACTTTAATTAAAGCATGAACTATTGAGGGGAATTTTTGGGACTGTGCATGTATGGCCTTTTTCAAGTTTTCTCTCTTTATGTTATCATTTTTGAATGAAACACTGTGTCTTGCTAGCTATATTCTAATAGTTTAAATAGCGGATTTATATGCTTTATGCTTGTGTTGTGGAATAGTGATCTGGGGAAAAATCTAACTATGTTATTGGACTTTTTCGTTATCTTTAAAATTGCTATTTTTCTATGCTATGATGTATTAGGAGACATGGTTCTTATAATTTCTGAATATTATTCATTTACTCTAAGAATTTTTTTATGTTTGATTAGACCTTAATGAGCACTTCCTGTGGAAAGATTTGAAAGTCTGCATTGTGCTTGAAGGTAGCCTTTGTTGTTTGTTCTCTTTCCAACAATGAAGGATTGTGGCGTTATATGTCCTTTATATCAATCAAAGGAATAATTTGGGTTTGAAATGTTGTAAAAGCTTTGGTATATCGCTTTTCATGTTTTATATTTACATTTCTCTTTCTCCCAAGTTATCTAAAAACCCCAAGAGAAGAGCTAGTTTTCTATTTAAAACCTGGAGGTATTCAGTGAGATGCAATTTGTTCCCCACTCACTGAATTTCCCATAAGACTATCAGAGAGGCACAAGCTTTGATGATCAACAGTAACCATAAGTTGATCCATAGGACTATCTTTAGTAATAGGTGGAGGTATATCATGTTGTTCATTGTATGTATCAACAGTCATTACATCAGTGTTTGAAGGTTCACTAACCTTGACAAATGAAGTAGTTTGTTTAGGCATATGATTGGTGAAAATTTGTAGGTTCTGGTTAGGGGGTGCAATGGACTTATTGACTTGATCATTAACACCCACAATGGACAAATGGCCTGAATCAATGAGGTCTTGAACTAAATGTTGTAGATGCTTATAGTGCTCAGTGTCATGTCCATTGTGGCGATGAAAATGACAATAAGCATTAGGTTTGAAAGTGGGTAGTAATGGCTAGTTTGGGTCAAGCGGTCGGATGGGTGGCAAAGTGAGCATGCATTGTTGAATTAATTGGTTCATTATGTTATGGAGGGTATCGGGTAAGGGATAAAATTATTTCTTTGGGTCCCCATAGTTTTAAGGCACTGTTGTTTTAACAACTGCCACATGAGTTTGAGCTTGTTGGGTTGGTTGCAATTGTGAAAGTGAAGGAAAATTGAAATAGGATGGATGAATTATTCAAATATTTGTATGTTTTTGATGTTTTTTTAAAATATTTTGAGGCTATTTGTTGTATTTTCTTCATATTTTTTTCAAATGTTTTGATTTTTTTATTTACCAATTCTTTTGTGTTTTATGGTATTTTGACCAAGAACCTAATCTAAACACTTGTCCAAGGGGCCTCAAGGGTTGATCAAAGATTACCCTTTCCTACGTTATATACACAGAGATTACATAGTTTGATTGACATAGACTCGTTTATTGATGAGATATGAACAAATGGATCGCCAATTTATTGTGACAAACTCCTAAAGGACTAACCTAAGGTGTCTTGAGGGCACAACAAGGATGGTGTTGCCTACATTCAAGCTTAGAGACATGTAGTTTGACAAGACGACTCTATTTTTTTACTTTTTTTGACTTTTTGACCTATTTTTGGATTTTGACATGTTTTGGATGTTTTTGGATTTTCTGATTTTAAGGAAGAAGATTTCAAGAATATACACAAATTCAATCCAATATAAGAACATGCCCCCAGCATGGTGCAATAGACTACTCCAAAATAGGTAGGAAAAAATGACCCTAGGAATGGTTCCAAGTAGTACTAGGAGGGATCATGATACAAACACACAATCAAGCTATGATGCAGACGCGGATGGGTGCCAGAAGGATTAATGGAATGCCATGGATGAATGATGCAGAACAAGCAATAGATATCATGATGGATGGAAAGTGCTTATTTATATGAGGCACCTATTTTCCAAGTTTTCACCAAGGTACTTTCCCAAAGCGCCAACGAAGTGGTTTTCACTAGAGGATGATTTTTTTTCTTTACTATTTTCAATCCTTTTTCTGATTTTTTTTATTTTTTTTATTTTTTAATTTTTTTGTATTTTCTAGATTTATACCTTGGAAGTTTAGGAATAAAATTTTTTGAGATGAGAGCTATTGATAGGCTCCTACACAAGCTCACCTTCAAGTGTAGATAGTTGATATGCTCCTAATTTGTAGCTCGTTGTGATGATGAAGGGTCCCAACCAATTGAGTTCAAACTTTCCCTTGCTATCTAGATTTGACACATTTTTCTGATTCTCTTTCAATACAAGCTCCCCAACTTGAAAGTTCTGACTCCTGATCTTCTTATTATAGCTTCTCTTGAGATGGTTTTGGTAGACCTATAAGTGGTTCAAGACATCCATGCATTGCTCATATAGTAGTTCTAGCTCGTTCAGCCGTGATACCCGATATTCTTCATCAGTAATTAGATTTTGCAATGATATTCTTAAGGATGGGAGCTCAATCTCAATGGGAAGGATGGATTCTGATCCATAGACCAGGGAGAAGGGTATTGCACCTGTAGCTATGTGAATACTCGTTCGGTAGGCCCATAAGGCAGGATTTAGCTGTAAGTGCCAGTCATAACTAGCTTCATTGATTATCTTTTTTAGGATTTTTAAGATGGTTGTATTAGAAGCCTCAGCTTGGTCATTACCTTGGGGATAGTATGGGGTGGAGAATCGATGTTGGATATTGAATTTTTGGCATAGTTCTTGAACATCCTAGTTTTTGAAAGGTGTCCCATTATCTAAGATAAGGGTTTGTGGGACATTGTAGTGAAAGATAAGGTAATTCAAGATGAACTTAGATATCTGCTTCCCTATGATGTAAGTCATTGGAATGGCTTCTACCCACTTTGTAAAGTAATATGTGGTAGTGATAATGAACTTGTGTCCATTGGATGAAGTGGGTGTGATTTTTCCAATGAGACCAATCCCTCATTATGAAAAGGGCCAAGGTGTTATAATAGGTTGGAGTTCCTGAGTTGGTGCATGGATGAGGTCCCCATGCTTTTGACATTGTAAACATTTTTGGACATAGTTGTGGGCTTCTTTTTCCATTATACGCTAGTAGTACCCAGTCCTCAGCAGCTTCTTGGCCAAGGTCATACCACTCGAATGTGCTCCACAAACACCATTTTGTACCTCTGTTAAAGTATTCAATGCTTCCTTATGGTTAAGGCATCACAATAGGGTGAACCTTCAATACTCCTATGATATAGGGTGTCTCCTAAGATGATGAAATAGGATGACTTCTTGACAAATTTTCTTTTTAGGTTCAAGGTGATATTAGCAGGGAGGACTCTTATTTTCAAGTAGGTGTATATGTCATGATACCAAGGATCATCAGGAACAATGATTTCACACATGAATTCAAACTATGGTACTTAGAAAGTTGATACAAGAAGCCGATCTACCAAGATTTCATGTTTATGGTCATTGCGTGGGATATCCAGTAGTGATTCAATTTTTTCCATAACATCAACTTCTTTTTTTTCTCTAGGTATTTCCTCAAACATGATGTCTATGAAGAATTCCTTGAGGCTTTCCACTAGTTTCTTGTATGGGTTCAATTTTTCATCCTTTGTTTGATATTCATCATTTACTTGGTTGATGATAAGTTTTGAATCCCCATAGACCTTAAGTACCGTGATATGCCATTGTATTTCAATCTTGAGTCCTACGATGAGAGCCTAATACTCTACAATGTTGTTTGTGCAAGGAAAAGATGACTTATATGACTTTGGTATATAATCTCCTTGTGGTGTGATGAAGAAGACTCCTGATCCTGACCCATGTTGTGTGTAGGATCCATCAAAATATACTTTCTAGTGATCTGTCCCACTTAGTTTAAAGATTGAATCATCAAGGAATTCTTATATCAATGGGTTCTCTGAATATATCGACACCTTTGCTAGTTGGTCTACAATTAATTTTCCTTTAATGAATTTCCATTCTACGTAATCAATCTCATACTTTGTTAGGATCATGACCCATTTAGTTGTCCACCCTATGAGCGTTGTCTTGGAAGGTAGATACTTGAGAGGATCTATCTTGGCAATGAGCTTTATTTGATGTGCCAACATATAGTTTTTGAACTTTTGTGCAACAAACACTACTACTAGGCAAGCCTTCTTATTGAATTTATAATTCAGCTCATGTCCTACCATGGTTCTACTAATATAGTAAATAGCTCTCTCTTTCTCATTTTCATCATGTTGAGCTACGAGAGCACCAAGGGCTATCGACATTGCCGATATATTCAGGATCAATGGCTTGTTTGGAATTAGTGGAATAATGACTGGTGGTGTCAATAATTAATCCTTGTTTTTATTGAATGCCTAATCACATTTTTCATCCCATTGGTATGCTACCCCCTTGTGGAGTAGATAAAAATATGGGATAGCCTTATACATTGACTGTGCTATAAACCGGCGAATGGATTGGAGCCTTCCCTGCAAACCCCTTAACTGCTTTAATGTTCTTGGTGATTCCATCTTGAGAATTGCTTTAACTTTGGGAGGGTCTATCTCGATCCCCCTCATAGATACAATATACCTAAGGAGCTTTCCTAATTGTAGACCGAAGACACACTTCTTAGGATTGAGCCTAACCTTGTATTCTTCTAGTCTATCAAAGATGGAGCTTAGTGCTGCTATGTGATCTTGACGCTTCTTTGATTTGGCTAATATGTTATCCACATAGTCTTCCATAGTTTTGTGAATCATGTCATGGAAGATTAGTGTCATAGCTCTTTGATATGTAGCCCCAACATTCTTTAACCAAAATGGCATCATGTTCTAGTAGTAAGTACCCCATGGACAAGTGAAATCTATCTTGTGCTGATCATCCTTAGCTATCATGATTTGATTGTACCTAAAAATCCATCCATTAAGGATAGAATTTCATGTCCTACTGTCATATCCACAATCATGTCTATATTTGGGAGAGTAAAATCATCCTTAAGACATGCTTTGTTTAGGTCTCTGAATTCAGTGCAGATGTAGATGCTCCCAATGGGCTTAGAGATAGGTACAAGATTTGAAACCCACTTTGGATAATCAATTGGCCATATGAAGCCAACATTAAGGAGCTTTTGTAATTCAAGTTTGACTAGTAATGCTATTTGTGGATGCATCTTTCTTAGCTTTTGTTTTATTGGTTTTTCCTTTGGATAGATGTCTAGATGGTGAACCACAACCTTTGGATCAAGACTAGGCATGTTGGTGTACCTTTCCATACAAAGTTTACCTCTCTTTATCTCAAAAATGCAGCTAGGAGTTCTTGTTCCTCTGTCAAAATTGATTATGCATAGAAGGTGATGTGTGGTGTTTCTTTGATTCCTAGATTGACCAAATTGCACTTCTCTACCAAGACTACTGATTTTTCTTGATGAATAGCACTAAGGCGAAGATTGAATACCTCATCCTTTGGCGCCGCATAGAGGTTTTCACCATCATATACATCCATTTTTTTTTACTATTTTTGGGTCAGAAAGTGCAATAGTTTGGTTTTTACTTAAAGACCTAGATATTACTCTTAAATTTTCAATTTTGTGATTGAAGGATTCAATCATTTCCCCATAGTATGTGTGTGTGTCTAGCTCAATGTCAAACCCAAATTTATGATCTCCACATGGTAGAGTATCTTGCAGTCCCATGAATTCCAAGGGAGCCACATCATTTTCAAATGTGTCTAAGATTGGTGGTCCTCATTGGTTGTAATTGATGAGTTGGGGGTAGACAAGTTTTAGCTCATTGTTCTAGTTACTTGGTTCAAAAGATAGGTACTAATCATGAAAAGGGAGGAATCCTCGAATAACATGGGTAGGTTAGTGATGGGGTCCTTATCACATACATCAATTATATATCAAAGGTAAAGTTATCTAGACATAGCCCTGTGGATACCGATAATTGAAGAGGAGCTTTAACCTTTTTGACTAGGACACTTTTGCCACGTATGGTTATCTTTGGAGGGGTAGATCCAAGGCCAAGATTATTTATGTGCTTCTCAGGAATAATGGGTTCTAAAAGGTTGTTATCATTTTTCCCCAACTTTTCTTTTTGTTATAGCCCCATCCTTGCATTAATTATAGTTCTTTGTTATCTTTGTCCATGGGAAGATCAAGTATGAGGCTTTCATCTTGATACAATAAGCTTGATATATCCCTTTTGTCTACCACCTCCTGACGTAGGTCCCCCCACCTTTTGAATCTAGAGGGGTCTGCTTTGAAGGTTTGATATTGTGTGTCAACTGGTTGGGGCTGCCCATGAGATCAAGGAGATTGAGGTAACTCTCCTATGACATGTTTGTAATGGAGGGTGTCTTTGTCTTAGAAGGGGAGGCTGGGGTACTAGATAGGCCTATATATGGAGATGTGGGCCCCTCATCATTTTTTCAGGACTTGAAGGATCTTCTAGTACTTGGCTTCCAAATTTTTGCAATAATAAAATGGTTCAAGATCTCCATGGATTGTAACCTCTTCATTTTGATAAGGAAACTTGACACATTGATGGAAGGTGGATGCAATAGCCTACATCCCATGGATCCATGGGCGCCCTAGGAAGATATTATAAGGTAGTTCAAGATCAAGGAATTGGCATGTGGTTTCCATGATAGTTGGCCCTACTTGAATAGGTAGTTGAATGGTGCCTTGAGACACCTGTTCTTGATCATCATATGCACTGATAGTAATACCATGACCCTTTTCAATGACATCTTTAGAGAATCCCATATTCTTAATTAGCTTGAGAGTACACATATTCAACCCTACACCTCCATCCAGGTCAAGATTCATTTCATTTTATTCTTATGGACTAGAACTTCAAGATGGAGTGCATGGTTATGAGATGGTTGAGTTGGGAAGTCCTGATTAGAAAATGTTAGGAGATGAGGTGTGGTAATATGTCCAACCATAGCTTGGAACTGGTCTGCATCAAGATCCCTGGGGACTGTGGATGTAGCCAATGTTTTTTCTAGGATTTCCCTATGTGCTGGTGAGATCTTCAGTAACTCCATGATGGAAATCTAGGTAGGGGTCCTTTTCAATTGATCAAGGACATTATAACCATTGGGGATTGACTTTGGATTGGTGGCGGATGCCTTGGGTGGTTGAGATGGTCCTAGAATGGTAAATTTTCCACCACGTGTGGTGACTCCATAGTCGGCTCTTGATCCTTTGTTACTGACAATGGTGACTCACTCATCTAAGGATGCAACAAAATGGTCGTAAACATGGTTCACATTGTTATACTTTTCCTTACTATTTTTGTTTCCTTTATTGTGATCTGACATCAAATTTGTGTATATTTTGAGATCTTGATTTCCTACAAGTTGTTCAATGGTTACAATTCTATCATTAATGAGGTCCTGAATCAGAGTTTTAAGTCACATGCAATTGGCTATCGCGTGTCTCTTTATTTTTTGGAAATTGCAGAGTTTTTTCTCATTATACCATGGTGGTTTAACTTGAGGCTCCTGATAATTGTCATAAACAGGAATCTTGATGAGGTTTTCTTGCACTAGCCATTGCATGACAGACTCAATTGGTTCCCCAAGTGGTATTTATTTCCATTTAGGGGGATATTTGTTCCTTAGAGGTGGTCCTCCTTGAGTATTTAGGTTATTGACTGCTTGATTGTTGGGTTGTTGTGATGATGTCTTGGCTTATGCATTGTTTTGGTTGTTGACTTGTAGTTGTTGATATGATTGTGAGTCTTTCCTTGGGGCATTGATAATAACTTTAGTGTCAACCACACCATCATTAGTAACATTTTTTTTCTTTTCCCATGTGTGATATTTTTTCATTGTAACTAGTTGATTGACAATTTTATTGATAAGTAGGTGTCCCCCCTTGTGTGATAAGGGCTCTTTCAATGTTGAGCACCTTGGGGATTAACTAGTCATATGTGGTGATGCATTGCATTTTCAAATGGAAGGACAAGGTCCCTTCGAGATTGGTGATGATAACACAATTTTTTTGTTCTTCTGGCATAGTCCACTTGCTACTGTTGGCCTTGGATCACCATCATTGCAAGAACGATGCAAATGTTTCCCCCTTGGCTTGTTTTAAAGTGGATAGTTATTCTAAACTCATATCCATGCCTATGTTGAATGAATAGTTCTATATGAACAAGTCCACAATTTCTTGGAACTTTTTGATTCTAGGAGGAAGGTGGGAGAACCATTCCATTGCTGGACCAACCAAAATCCAAGGAAATAGTCACATTAGATAAGACTCATTGTATGCAACTTCCATACAATGAACATTAAATTCCTTGATGTGATCTTCAGGGTTACCAGTCCCATGATATTTGTCAAATTTAGGTATCTTGAACCCTTGTGGGAATGGCACCATTGTAATGCTTTTGTAGAATGGATAAGGGCACAAATTCCCTTGTGTTTTTGTTATTTTTCTAGATTATAGGTCTAGCACTTGTTGTGAGAGAAATTTGATTTGTGCAGACACATTATTTATTGGATCGGGTGGGGGGATGAATGTGTTTTGGGGTGGCTTGATATTTTGAGTGACGGGTTGATTGTTTTGTGTGTTCAAGGGAGGCTACTGCAAGTTTGTTTGGGCCACCAATGCTTGTTGGTATGCCTGCAATTGCTATTGTGCCAACAACGCTTGTTGATGGTCTTACTGTTGTTGTGCCAGCAATGCTTGTTGTTGGGCTTGTAACTGAGCTACTTGTTGTGTTTGGTATTGTTGCAAAGCTTTTTGATAAGCTTGTTACTGTAACAAAACTTGTGCTTGAGCTTTTTGTGTTTGATACTAAGCTTATGCTTGAGCTTGAGCTTGTTGGGTGACTTGTGCAGCTTGGGTAGCCTATGTAGCTTGTGCTACTTGCACAGCTTGTACAACTTGTGCAACTTGGGTGGCTTATTTTCGTTGCAATAAAGCTTGATCTTGTGCATCCTATTATGCTTGTTGTGTGGCTTGTTGTGCCAATGCTTGTTTTGTGGCTTGCTACGTAGCTTGTGCGACTTGTTGAGCTTGAGATTACTGGAATGCTTTTTGATAGGCTTGTTGAGCTGCTTGCAATGTGATGCTCTATTGGTTTGGCACACTTGGATTTGGTGGTGGAGGTGGAGGATTCAAAATGGTGTGAGATGTTGTGATGAGATTTTGTTGAGGTGGTTGTTGAGGTGTCATTTGAGTGATGATGAGGGGTTGTGTTGTAGATGGTGTAATTTATATGCTAGTTCTTTAGGAGACCATATTTTGAGGTGTTGTAGTGATTGATTGTGTTGTTTGGATTGGTGCCACCTAGTGTTGTGATATTAGTGGCATGCTTGGAGGATTTGGTATGTTGATTTGATTCATGATTAGAGGATTGTTTTGATTTGGTTGATTGAGGATTAGATAAGGGGGTTTCCCTAAACTAAGGATTGGTGTAGATGTTGATGGTAGAGGAGGAAATGGTAGAAAGATGGGTGGTGTGTTTCCTTGAGAAAGTAATGATGAGGGATCAAAGATTCCCCCTTGTCCAAATAGGCCCACTTGTCCTTGTGAATTCATGGGGAGAGAGACTTAGGTGTCAAGAGAATATGTCGGTGATGTGACGAAGGTGGATGGATTTTTGGTTTCATGAAAAATGAGTGGGACGTATGGATGCTTTGGATCTTGAGAAACAGTATTTGGTAGACTCAAAATGGTGTTTATGTCTAAGTCTTGGTTATTTACAAGGGTATGTGTTTGAAGGGCATGAAGCAATGAACTTCCCTTGGTAACCATGGGTTGACTTGGAGCATGAGATGATGTTGGTTGGGGGATGGGTTGAATAATGTTTTGAAAGGAGGGTGTGAATGATACCGGTGCCATAATCCTAAGAGGTTTTTTCACAATAC